>CM064326.1:38299359-38924359 GCA_032595735.1 Pelochelys cantorii
AGAAGGGCAAGAAGTAAAACAGAAGTTTTCAATGCTATATCTCAGCCAAACCTAGATAGAATTTCCTTGAGCAAAGAAAAGTCATTTCTGTGAGCCAACAGGATTTCTCCTGCTGAATATCAAAGGCCTCCTGCAAACAAGGGAGACCTGAAAACTTCTCATGGCTGCCAGAATCCTGTGTAACGGAAAGTATAAACCAACCTAATATACGTTCCTCTATTAACCAGTGTTTCTTCTAGTTGAAGCAGTTAGCATGCTCCCCTACATAAGGCAAAAGTTCAGGAGGGCTGGGTTTGAATCCTAGCAAGTGAAGGTGCCAAATGGCTGCTTTGTCATGTTTACATTGCTTGCTGTATCTACCAAGACAAAGAACTGGCATACCAATGTAACTATGTCCATCATGAAGGAAGTTCTAGTTTAGCTAAACCAGTCTAGTTGGTTTGTATAACTGTCTAGATGGACAAGTCCTTGCTGGCATTTAATCAAGGATGTGATGGGAGACAATATCATTCTCTTTTGAATATTTCAAGAGCAAACTTTGCAAGTGAACCATTCAGGCACATGGAACAGACAATTGTGTGCAACTGCAAGGGCATGGGAAAACAGTGCTATTAATTGCTTTTCTGAGTTCATATTCCCAGAACAAGCAGGGCCTGTCTTGTTTTCAGAAAACCACTACATTTACCTTCATGCCTCTAGTTTCCATCCCAGACATATTTCTCAATCTATTGTATACAGCCAAGCCCTACGGGTATATCTACACTACAGCGTTAATTCGAAATGGTTAATTCGAATTAAGCTAATTCGAATTAACGCATCTACACACAAAATCTATTTCGAAATAGCGCGTCCACACTGATTGGACACTGGATCACATTTAAAGGCAGCTGAAACCAGTTCCAGCAGGGCATCAGGTCAGTAGTTGCTTCATGTGGCTGCTGTCTGAGGCTATCTGAGGCTCATGCTTAAAGGGACCCCCTGGACAGCCGGTTCTCAGCTTTCCTGCTTGCTTGCCTACCTTGCTGAGGGACAGCAAAGCGTTTTCCTCTCTGTGTGCTTTGGTCGCTCTCATTTGGGACACCTCAGCACTCGGCACCATGGAGCCAGAGCTGCTCTGGGCACTCTGGTGCTCATTCTCAATGTGTTGCTGCAAGCCTGGCAGCAATTGCTGGAGGCTGCCTGTCACCATCTGCTGCAGGCCAGCCCCCTGGCCCTCCCCCTGCCCCCCCTGGGAGCCCTGGAGGAGCAGCAGCAGCGCGCAGATGCCAGCGTGCCCCGCCGCATCTGGTGTCTGGACACCAGCAGACCTGGAGTCCACATTGTCCTGAAGCGCTGGGGAGACAACAGTGGACCCAGAACTTCAGGAGGAAGAAGGACATCTTCCTGGAGCTCTGCGAGTGGCTTGCCCCTGCTCTGCAGCGATAGGACACACGCATGAGGCCCGCTATTCCCCTCCACAAGAGGGTGGCCATCGCCCTCTGGAAGCTCTCCGCACCGGATAGCTACTGATCCCTGGGGAACCAATTCAGCGTGGGGAGATCCACCATCAGAGCAGTGCTCATGCAGGTATGTCACTCACCGGCCACTGGGCCAGGAGGGGGGGCTGCAAGGAGGAGATGGGCTGCCCCAGGGAAAACGGGAGGGAAGTGGTGTAAGTGCCCTTCACGGTAGGGTTCAATCTGTCCCAGCCGCACTACAGACCGCCCAAGGTGGCCAGGATTGCAGCGGGGGTTGCTCCTGGGAGTGGGGTATGGGGTAGTGGCAGGGAACGAACACTCCCAGCCACCCAGGCACCCCAGTAACCCTCGTTTTTGTGTGTCTCTCTGCAGGTGGTCAAGGCCATCAACAGGGTGCTGCTCCACAGAGCTGTCCGCCTCACCGACCTAGATGCGGTCATTGAGGGGTTCGACGCCCTGGGCTTCCCCAACTGCGGGGGGACAATCGATGGGACGCATATCCCCATCCGTGCCCCAGAACACCAGGCCTCCCTCTACATTAACCGCAAGGGGTACTTCTTGGTGATCCTGAAGGCCATGTCTGACCACCGGGGCCAGTTCATGGACATCAATGTGGGCTGGTCCAGCAAGGCACATGACACGCGGGTGTACCGCAACTCCTCCATGTGCCAGAGGCTGCACGCCGGGACTTTCTTCCCCAACCACCACATCAGGGTTGGGGATGTGGACATGCCAGTGTGCCTGGTGGGGGATGCAGCCTACCCCCTACAGCCCTGGCTGATGAAGCCCTACATGGGACACCTGAACCCCTCCTGGCAGGCCTTCAATGTCAGGCTCAGCAGGGCCCGCATTGTGGTTGAGGGGGCCTTCGGCCAGCTGAAGGCCCAGTTTAGATGCCTCCTCACCCGCCTCGACCTCTCCGAGCACAATATTCCGCACGTGGTGGCAGCATGCTGTGTGCTCCACAATTTATGCGAGAGGAAGGGGGAGGCTTTCCTGCCAGCCTGGATGGCAGAGGCTGACCTCCTGGCTGGCCAGTACCCACAGCCCCACACGGCTGCCATCCGGGAGGCCCTTTGGGGGGCTGTCTGCATACGGAAAGCCCTGCGGGAGAGCTTCCAGGTGGAAGAGGAATGAAGTCCCCCAGCGTGCCCCACTGGGGCCTTGTGCCTTATATTTCACCCCCACCTCCTTCCCCTTTCCCCTCCCTAACCCCCCTTCCTGATGTAAAATAAAAACACCCATGTTGCCATGAAAAACTCTCTTTATTTAACATAACTGGGGCAGGGAAAGGGGGGAATGAGGGCGGGAGAGGGGAGGGGGGAAATCTGGGAAGAGGGAGCTGGAAGGGGGAGGCAAGGGGAGGAAGGGGGAGGGGAAGCTCAGGGTTGGGGGTCTTGCCAGCCCTCCTGTCTCCCAGCACTGCGGGTGCGGGGGCCTTGGCATCCCCGGGGGGGAGTGGGCATGGAGGGTGGTGCAGGAGGGATGGGGGGGTGGTAGAAATGGGAGGGAGAGCAGGGGTGGGAGGAGGAGCGATAGCTGGGGCGGCCGCAGGGGCTGGAGCAGCAGGAGGCAGCAATCTTTGCACCAGGGTCTGTAGGTGCTCGCGGAGGGCATGGCCCTGCTCCCGCAAGCTCTCCCACTGCATCTGCAGGTCTTCTTGCACCCAGTGCTCCTGGCTGTGGACCTGCCTTCCCAGTAACCCCAGGTACTGCCACTGGAACGCCTCCTGGTTCCGGGTGCGCCTGCTGGCCCTGGTGCAGGTGGATGTTCCAGGCAGGGTGGTGCACCCTGCACTCGCGGGTGGTGCGGCTGTGGTGAAACAAGAGAAGTGGTCAGTTCTCCCTGGGGACACAGTGGGTGAAACCCAGCCTCCCTCTGCAAGGCGAGGATGGCAGGTCTCCACACCATCACGTCTTGCTATCCCCGGGAGTGTGAGCTGGCCCAGGACTGCACCCCAGCCCATGTGCTGTCTATAGTGTAGTGTGTGTGGGCGGAGGGGAGATGTGCCCTGCCTCTGTGTAGAGGGGGCGTCTGGAGGGAGGGCAGTGTGCCGTGTCTCTCCCCGGGGTCAGGAGCCTGTCATGTGCCTTCACGCGTAGATGCATGTGGGGAACAGGCCAGGGCCACATGTCCTGGCTGGCATGGCAGATGCACAGGTTGCCGCCTGCTCCGTGGTCGACAAAGCCCACACGCACGGTCCCTGAGCTCCCCCTCCTACCCGACCCCTGCCCTGCATAAGGGGACCGTGATGGCACTCACATGTGGAGGCCTCCCTGGCCTCGGATGAGACCGCTGATGGGCTCTCTGGGTTGGCTCAGGGGTCCTGGGTGCAGGGCACGCTCCCTGCAGGCTCCTGCAGCTCCTGGCCGTCATCCTCCTCCTCTTCCTCCTCTTCCCTTGTGTCAGGGGCAGGGCCCTCTGCCCCGGGGTCGATGACGACCAGGGGGCCACGGACCATCTGACCCCCCAGGATGCGGTCCAGGGCCTCATAATGTGGGCAAGTGTCCGGGTCGGCCCCTGGTTGGGAGCCCCTGGCATAGGCCTGCCACAGCTCCTTTATTTTCATCTGCACCTGCTCCTGGGTGCGCATGTGGCCTCTGGTGGCCAGGCTGGCAGCCATGTGGCTGTAGACGGCCGCATTCCTGCACCTAGTGAGGAGATCATGGGCATTGGAGGCCTCCCCCCAAACCTCAATGAGGTCCACGATCTCTGCACTAGACCAGGCTGGCAGCCACCTTTTGCGGCCCCTGGCAGGCTCCTGGGAGTTGCCAGCCTGGTCCTGGGGAGTGGTGGAGGGCTGGGTGGCAGTGGGTTGCTGGCTCATGCTGTGCCAAGTGCATGGTCTGCTGGCTGTGTGCTGGCAGGCTTGCAGCTGGCACAGGCACTGTGGCCAGAGTCTGCCCCTTTAAGGGCTCCGGGGCTGGGGGGGAGCAGACGAGTTTTCCTGGTTGTGCCCAGAGTGGCCACTAGGGCTCCCTGGGAAGGGCTGGAGGCCCCCTATTTCGAATTAAGTGTCTACACAGCACTTAATTCGAAATAGCTATTTCGAATTTGGTGTTACTCCTCGTAGAATGAGGTTTACCAAATTCGAATTAAGCACTTCACTATTTCGAATTAATTTTGAAATAGCGGTTTGCATGTATAGACGCTATTAAAGTTAATTTGAAATAGCAGCTGTTATTTCAAATTAACTTGGCAGTGTAGACATACCCTAAGATACAACCGGATTTGCTCCAATCCCATAGATAAACACCTACTGGATCTATACAGAGCATTCTTAAAACTGATATACCCACCTGGAGAAGTGAAAAAATAGATCGACAGAGCCAAAAAAGTACCCAGACATGAACTACTTCAAGACAGGCCTAAAAGAGAAAATAACAGAATTCCACTTGTCATCACCTAGGGTATGTCTAGACTACTTAGACTACCCGACGTAGCCAATGAAACGGGGATTTAAATATCCCCTGCTTCATTAAAATAAAAAGGGCCACTGCGCTATGCCGGCTCAGCTTATCGTTGGCACAGCGCAGCAGTCAAGATGCAGATCGGTCAACAGGGAATGCCTTTGTTGACCACTCCCTTATGCCTTGTGAAATGAGGTTTATAAGAGCGGTCGACAAAGGCGTTCCCTGTCGACCGATCCGCATCTTGACTACCGTGCTGTGCCGACAATCAGCTGAGCCGGCACAGCGTGGCAGCAATTTTTATTTTAATGAAGTGGGGATATTTAAATCCCCGCTTCATTGACTATGTCAGGTAGTCTAATTTACATGCTTCTGTCGGCAGAGGCAAGGAGTCTAGACATACCCCTACAGTCCACAACTTAAACCCTTCCAACGCACTATGAACAATCTACAACCTATCCTGGAAAATGATCCCTCACTCAGAGGCCTTGGGGGAAAGGCCAGTTCTTGCTTACAGACAACCCCTTAACCTCAAACAAATTCTTTCCAGTAACCACGCAACACACCTCCATCATAATCATCCAGGAACCCACCCCTGCAATCAGCCCCAGTGCCAACTCTTCCCACACATCTACACCAGCGATTTCATCACAGGACCCAACCACATCAGCCACCAAATCAAAGGCTCATTTAACTGCACATTCACTAATGTGATTTATGCCATCAAATGCCAGCGATGCCCCACTGCAATGTATATTGGCCAAACTGGACAGTCTCTATGGGAAAGAATTAATGGACACAAATCAGATATCTGAAAAGGCAATATACAAAACCTGTTAGAGACCACTTTAATCTTCCTGGACACTTATTAATGGATCTCCAAGTTGCCATTTTGTTTCAGACCAATTCCACAAGCCAAATACACAGAAAAGGGCAGAAACTTAACTTCATTCACAAGTTTAATTCTTATGCAAATGGTGTGAATCGGGATATCAGATAGCTCACACATTATCTTCCACATCTTAATGACATAACCAAACAAACAAACAATGAAAGTGCTAATGGTTCTTGATGTCTGTGTAGAATCTGGTGTTGGTCATCACCTTTCCAAGTGCAAACTAATGGTTTTTATCAGCCTCTTGTAACTATTTAAGGTGCTACTAGACTTTTTGTTGTTTTTTAAGGTTTTCCTGTTACAGACTAACTCGGCTACCCCCTGAAGCTTTTGAGGGCAAACGTTACTTAGAAGGATACTTTGTCAATTTTTTAAAAATGTAATTAAGTGTTAAATATATATTGTCCTTCTAAATTTTTCTATCAGTTCAGAGACCTAAATAGCAAGACCTTTACTAGAAGAGAAGGTGCATAGTACTTCTTATAGAAGTCATAGGGCAGGGTGTATGCCTTCCTACTACTGCAAAAGTGAGGAACTGTGTTTCCTCCAGGTGTAGATCAGGTCTTTGTGCTGTTCCCATAGTTTATAGATGGTGCCCTGAGAGGGTTGCTATAGTAACTTGGGGATGCTTGGAAAATGAGATAAGGGACTGGAAAAATACAACTGACATAACAATTGGACTTTGAGCATTGCATTGGCCAGCCTCCTTGGTGAGGCCTGAGTATCCGCCTGCATTCTATGCACATCATGAGCTATGATAAATTTTTTGAGGATATGAATGGCTTCAGACTACTTTGATACTTTCCCTAATTGTGTAACCAAAACTGGCCAGATGGCCAGACAACTCCTCCACTTGGCTGGCCAAAGGAGAAAAGTCTTTGTGTCTCGTCTTCCCTATCTTTATAAGGGGGACAACAATACTTGTGCTCCTTTGTAAAGTGCTTGTTGTGAATGGGTGAAGTGCTCAATCAGTGGTGAATAGTTGTTATGTTTATGCTCATTTACTGTCTGAACAGACTTTTCTATTCTGTTTTCATAACTGCTACACCCAACATTTAGCTGATGGCTTTAAATTCATTTCCTACTCACTTCCATATCTTTTCCTGGTTAGGGTCTTGCAGCCTTTGACCCATGAAAGCATAACCCCTTTAAAGATGAACATCCTACCAATCCTGGAAGAGCTCAGCTTGACACTTCTGTCTTCCTCAATCTGTATTCATTTTACCACTACACTCTGATCTTGGTCACAAAGCTAATTTTATATCCAATTGAAAATTTCACCATCAATAAAATACTTACTAGCATCACATAATCCCTTTTTATGTAGTACTGTATGAAAAACCTTCTTGACGTCCAAGTAGATTATATCTCTTCCCTCTCTCCCGTCAGCTCTCATTGTCACTCACCAAAAGAAGTTAATCAGATTTCTCGAGCAAGCCCATCTTTTTGTAAATTCATCTTATCATTGACCAGTCTGTTCTCTTTCTGAAAAGGACCCATGGAAAAGAAAACTAACAAATACTGAAAACATACACAACAGAGAGGGAGGGGAAATGGGAAAAGTTAGAAATGTGTGTCCAGTAACTATTTTTGTAGCCCATTCTGTGTGCAAAACACTGGAGCAGTGTTTAGCAGCTGTAGATAGTGTACCATATTGCAGCGTTCAGTAAAATTGACTTGAGAGGATGGATGACTGAATTTTTGGACACTACAAACATTTAGGGTGCTGGGCATTGCCAGAATAATTAGGGAGTTTTGAAAACTGGAAACTGATCAACACAGGTTGTCTAGGATTTCTGCTAGAATTCAGAACAATCTTCCAGGTAAATCACATCCAGGCTATAGCTAAAGCTCAGCAAATCTTCTGGAAAACTGTCTCTAAGGCCTGTCTTTTCCTCTCTGTCGACAGAGCTAAAATGCTCCCTTGTGCATCTGTAGCATAATATTTCATTACATGACCACATACTGTTTTTGAGACAGGACCCATAAAGCACAAGTAGGCCAGATTAAGATTGCACAGGTAACTGCATGTCTGTCATTTAATAACTTCTGAGCAC
The DNA here is from genome assembly GCA_032595735.1 of Pelochelys cantorii. NCBI lineage: Eukaryota > Metazoa > Chordata > Testudines > Trionychidae > Pelochelys > Pelochelys cantorii. The sequence goes on from CM064326.1 coordinate 38,307,179, forward strand.
TTGGCTTTACAACCTAAATGTTCTTTTAATGTCTTTTCATATGTTATATCCAATGTATTGTTTTGTATCTGTGTGTGTGCAACCTTAATTCAGCTCCCTTGTGTGTATGCATTATGACACAGTCTTTAACTAGATTATCACAGGCTATTTCTTCTACAGGACCCCTGCCTCATTCATATGTGGGTGAATATTCAATATTTCTTTTTAATCTCCACATTCAGTGTGAGGCTTTGGCTTTATTTAAGGACACTACCCACATTGAATGCAAAATGAATTTCCCTCTGGGATTTTATGAATTGCTTTGACTGTAATATCTTAGTGCTTCACAAACCTTTGCCACTGACTTCCACCTGTTGAGCTAAGAAAATAACTGTTAATAACAGAGGGCTATTATCATCTATATCCTCTGTGGTCCAAGGATAAGGCACATTTTGTCAGTGGGTTTCATAGCTATCTGCAGACAGCATTGGACTGTCCAGACTGAGGACTTGTGGGCTGAATTTCATCTTCCGTAGTGGATTATGCTCTAGTGGTTATAGACTCTACTATTTGTATTCAGTCTCCAGCCCCCACCCTAGCCCAAGATCCCTTCCCAACAAGGGTATGTCTACACTACAAAGTTAATTCGAAATAACAGCAGTTATTTCGAATTAACTTCAATAGCATCTACACAGGAAACCGCTATTTCAAAATAAATTCGAAATAGTGGAGCACTTATTTCGAATTTGGTAAACCTCATTCTATGAGGAATAACACCAAATTCGAAATAGCTAATTCAAAATAAGTGCTGAGTAGACAGTTATTTTGAATTAGAGGGCCTCCAGCCTTCCCAGTTTCCCCTGGTGGCCACTCTGGGCACAACCAGGAATACTCCTCTCCTCTCCCCCAGCCCCGGGGCCCTTAAAGGGGTAGAGTCTGGCCACTGGGCACGTGCGAGAACCAGGCCTGCCAGCAGCCACAGACCCTCACCCAGAGGCCGCACAATGGCAGCCAGTGGCAGCCAGCTGTCCCTTGCCCAGTCCCCCAGCACCCAGGGGCAGCCAGGGGCCGTAGACGGTGCGCACTCGCTTGGACTGGTGCGGAGATCATGGACCTCATTGAGGTGTGGGGGGAGGCCCCCAATGTCCATGATCTCCGCACCAGTCAGAGGAATGCCGCCGTTTATGGCCACATAGCATCCACCATGGCCCACAAGGGACACAGGCGCACCCAGGAGCAGGTGCACCTGAAAGTTAAGGAGCTGCAACAGGCGTACGCCAGGGCCACCAGGGGTGGCGCCTCAGCAGGGGCTGCCACCTGCCCCTACTTCTCCGCCCTCGACCGAATCCTGGGGGGCGGAGGGTCCGCGCCAGCCCGGGGGGCAGCGAGCTGGGAGATGAGGGCCCTGACCAGGGCACAGCAGAGGGGCCACCACCAGCTGTCCCGGGACCAGAGTTGGCAGAGTAGTCCAGGGAGGCCATACCAGGTAAGTGCCAGCACTGTCCCCTACCCAGGGGGGAGGCAGATCAGGGACCGCACGCGTAGGCCATGCCTCCCACGGATCACACAGCCACCTGTGCACGTGTGGGCACGTGCTGTGCCACCCTTGGGCAGGTGGCTCCAGCTGCATGCCACACAGGGGCCATGGCCCGATAGCCACACGTGTGTGTGAAGAGACCCGACATGCTCCCGACCTCGGGGCGGGACACAGCAGGACGCCCTCCCTTCACATGCCCCCTCTACACAGGGTCAGGGGACACCTTCCCCCGCCCCAGCCACAGTGTACACAGCACAGGGACACGGGTGCAGTCTCGTGGCAGCTCCCACTCCTGGGCGGAGCCGGACATGCTGACCTTGGCCTCTGTGCAAGCACTTCGGCTCTGACGGTGCAGGGCACGGTCGCCCTCACCTCGCAGGGGGGACTGGGCATCATCCACTGTGTCCCCAGGGAGAACCGACCACTTCTCTTCTTTCTCTACAGCCGCACCAGCTGCTTGTGCAGGGGGCACCACCCCTCCCGGGACATGTTCCCACACCCGGAGCCTCAGCTGAACCACCACCACATGGCAGGGGTACAGAGAGCAGCAACTGCAGGCCCTGCGAGCCCAGACCCAGATCATGGAGCAGCAGGTGCAGGACAACCTGGAGTTCCGGCGGGAGCAGCTTGCCCAGGGTCGTGCCATGTGTCACCATCTGCAGGCCCTGGTGCAGAGCGTGCTGCCCCGTGCCGGTCCTGCGCCTGCTGCCTCCCCCAGCTACTGTTCCTCCTCCCACTCCTGCCCCCCCCACCTCTTCCTCCTCAACCTCCACACTCTCCTCCTCAATCTCCACACCCCCCACCTCAACCTCCAAGGCCCCCTCCCCCGCGGTGCTGGGAGGCAGTTGGCCCGGCAAGACCCCCACCCCTGAGCACTGAGCTTCCCCTCACCCTTCTTTCCCTTGCTTCCCCCTTCCAGCTCCCTCCTCCCAGTTTTCCCCCTCCCCTCTCCCACCTCCTTTCCCCCGTCTCCCCAGAGGTTTATCCCCCCCCCCCCGCCCAGTTGTGTTAAATGAAGACAGTTTCTATTTTTGAAAATACACGTATTTTATTTGACATCAGGAAGGGGTGGGGGGCTAGGGAAGGGTAAGTGGAAGGCCGAGAGGGAGGAATGGGGCACAAGCCCCCAGTGGGACAGACCGGGGAGACTGTTAGGACTCCTCAGGGTGGAAGCTCTCCCACAGGGCCCCCTGGATCCTGACAGCCCCTCGATGGTCCTCCCGGATGGCAGCCTGCAGACAGTGCAGCCAGGCTGCTGGCAACGTGTCCACGAGACACAGCAGAGTCCCTGGGGGCAGGTCTGGTTCCATGTTACAGAGTGCCGTGGTGTCCCGAGTGAGGGCAAGCAGAGCACTCTGAGACACAAATGCTTTGCTGTCCCTCAGCAAAGTAGACCAGCAAGCAGAGAAACCTGAGAACTGTCTGTCTGGGATGGGGGGTTGGGTCCCTTTAAGCACAGACCTCGGATAGCCTGAGGCAGCAGACCCACACACTAAGTCCGACACCTGCTGGCACTGGTTCCGGCCAGCCTTACCTTCGATTCAAGGTCCACTTAATGTGGACGCACTATTTCGAATTAGAAAAATGCTATTTCGAATTAGTTTTTGTGTCTAGATGCGTTATTTCGATTTAGCTTATTTCGAATTAACTAATTCGAAATAAGTTAATTCGAAATAGTGCTGTAGTGTAGACATACCCCTATTCCTCTAACATCCAGCAGGACTCCTGTCCCTTCCCTCCTTCTTCTATCCACTACCCTAGCTCAGGGCTACTCAACACACAGCCCATTTGTTTGTGGACCGAGGTGCGGTTTGGGTTTACGTGGGGCTCAACACGCAGCCTGCAGGTGGGATTCTTTGAACATGGCCTCCGCTGGGAACACGCTCCACAATGGCGAGTCAATATAATGGTCTTCTGTTGATACATGTTTTAGTAGTTAAATTCCTGGACTGTCATTGCTCATTGAAAGTACTGTCATATAGGTGGAAATCAGGTAAATATTGCATTTTATTAATATCAGCAGAACTGACTTAAATGGGGCCTGCATATTGAGTAGTCTTGCCTTAATCTTTGTATTCATGCCCGTCAGTGTGAAAGAATCCATTTGAGTATATTTGCATCTATATTTGCATGTATATGCAACCACACTTAAGTTGCGATCCTCGGCATGTGCTGAGAGTATCATTGTGACCCCCGACGCTTACAAAGTTGAGTAGCCCTGCCCTAGCTCCTTCCACCCTCCACTTTCTGCCCCCTAGCTGTCTGAAATTATATAATCCCAGACCCACCTGCTCCTATTTCCCCACCAGCTTTTGCCCTTTTCCCCCAACCCCAGATTCTGTATCCCCATCTACCTGGCTTGTATCCTGTAACACCCTCCCCCTTCCACATACCCTACACCCCAACCTCCTTATCCTTATACATTCCAGTGTGGCTACTTCCTCTTTCTCCTTGCTTCTGGATTGCCAGCAGTGGGGAGCACTGAGAAAACAGGAGATACAGGCTCTCTCCTCTCAGTTCTTGTGCTGGTGCCACAGCAGCCCCTGCTCCCAGAAGCAGCAGTTACAAGGAAAATCATGTCCTGCCCCTGCAGTCCTAGGATGAAGCATGTTCAGTACTTCTATGGGAATTGTGCTTGTGTTCTCTGGTCAACATGTAGGAGGGGCAAAGAGGAGGCATTTTCAATACAGACAAACTGCAGAGTGTTTACCTGTCAGAACTCATAGGTCTATGAGGAATATGTGTAAACAGATTTTCTGAAGGATAACAACTTGGCTAAATTTGGGTCAGTTATCACATGGATGGCAAATGCATAGCCCTGAAACCCTGGTGCTTAATTTCAAGTCCCTGCTCCAATCCATGGAAGTGTTACAGACTGTCAGAGAAAATGGTTGTAAGAATGTTTTAAGATGAGCAAAGAAATGGTTGGTCTCTCCCTCCAATCTTGTTCTGAGAAATGGCCGGGCTATATTAGTGTAAAATAAATAAATCAGTCTGAGATAGACACCCAGCACGGAAATTTTCAACCTAGTTAAACTCTGGCATAGTTACAAGCAACTGAAAATGGAGCCTGATAATGGAAAGCGTTGAGCAACCACATTTATAGGCAGCACTGCTTGCTGTGCCAATAATTCAGATGTTTTCTCAGTAGAGTTATTCTTTCCCTTTCTCTACTCTTTTTTTATACAGTCTCTTTCATTCTCATTGTCACGTGACTGGATTTTAAGGGGAGCAGCCAGATCACTGCTGCACCCATGGGGGGTGGGGGTGTTTGCCCCAAAGTGTATACAAAGGGGGCCATGTGAGGTGTCACATGAAAGCTTCTGTTCTACTGATTCTGTATGTGCTATTCATGTAATGGTATAATATCTGTGTGTGGAGTTAGAAACATGTACTCTATGGATTCTGGAAAGTTCTCTGACTGTGGCTGAGCAAAGGGGCAAGGAAAGCTCAGCCTATGGCTATGCTAATTAGAATGGAGACAATGAATCTCTAGGTGCCAATACACTTCTCAGGAATGTGACTGATACCTCAGGGCTACCAGCATGGAACACAGGGATAGGCCACTGACCAGGTGACCTGCTGCAGCTAAGAAGATACCAGGAGAGGTATATAAGTGCCATGTGGCACCCTCCATCTTGGCCTTCACTTTTGCTCCTGATCCCAATTGCAGCCTTGCAGGGAACCATGAGCCGGAAAGAACTATGGACCCATCCTGACATAAGATGTACACCAGAGACTTTAAAGATAGCAGTTTATAACATCTTTGCTAAGAGCCTGCATCGAGAACTGGGTGATTTGATACATGTAATGTATTATCCTTTAACAACCTTACTCTCATGCTTTTCTTACTTTTAGTAATAAACCTTTAGATTTTAGATTCTAAAGAATTGGCTCAGCATGATCTTGTGGGTAAGATCCAGACTGTAAATTGACCTGGGAACTGTGGCTGGTTTCTTGGGACCGAAAGAACCCGTTCGGGGTAGGTGAGATTGGGTTCTATAAACCTTCACCCGTGTACAGGCCCGGGACTGATTGGAGCACAGAAAGAGCTGGGGTGTCTGAGGGGTTTTGCTCGTAAGGCTTCTGGCTGGCTAGGTAGGCAGCTGAAGTGCTCTGTGTGACTGGTTTGTGGCCTATTTGGGAAGGGCCTCCAGTCAGGGGTTGTAAGGACCCCCAAGTTTGAGCAATTCGCCCTGAGCGGATGCCCTCAGCTGTGCCCAGACCCGGCCCAATCCATCACACTCATCTTCTCTTGTTTCCCCCTTTTCCCCTTCTTCTTTACCTCAATCTCTGCTAAACAGAATCCAAAACCAATAATACTTGAGCTGATTTGACCTTTGAGCTCCTTATATTCAAGAAGTCTTGGCATTATATAAAAATGAATTCATCCAGCCTTATTTTTGGCCATAGCCTTGTACTTTTAAAATAATTCAATATTTTTTAAATAATTCCAGTTTATTTCATTTATTTTTCAAAACCTTCAAATATCCTCTGAGAAACCTTAATACCATGTCTCTTTGTGTTTGGAAAATTTCTGAATCACATATTTTATGAAGTGACGAAACTTAGATTTGGCTCAGTACTGATCCCATTCAAATCAGTGGCAAAACTCCGACTCCAGCATGAGCCAAATTACTCTATATTTATTTACAAAAATGTCTGTTTACAGTTTACCATTTACAGTGCCTTATAATTCTCCCTTTTGGATGCAAATATTGTGATTCTGACTTTATACCACTTTCATTCCTTTGGTGATAAAACAACTTGGAACTTACTGTCTCAGTCCAATCTTCTTTTAGAGAGCAAAATATCAAAAACAGTCTACAGTCTTTTCATAGTGCTTAGATAAGATAAAACATCACATGTTTGAAAGCTGTGTTCAGGATAAAATGACATGTTTACACTAAAAGATTTTGATAGTGTTTAGTTAAACCAGTGAAAATTATTACACAAAAATTCAAAGGATTTTTTTAATCCAAGTAATTGTCATTTGAAACCAACAAAATGTCGATATTTTCATGAAAGTCAGGGAAACTGATCTGTTTTTTCCATCAGACATACAAAACCTGTAAGCCCTTTTAATGCCAGTGACTTCTGTTATGCCATCTACTCTCAAGTGGCATAGTCTAGTGGATCCATTTTAATCTGTTGTGAATAGCACAATAATTGCACCTATAAATACAGAGATGCATTTATGTAGAAAAGCACAGCCAAAGAGCCAATTCTGCACACAGATGTGGATTTGTACATCCAAGTGGAGTACCATTGAAGGTATGTGTCTTAACGATTGTCTTTGTATGATTAATTTATCTAACCTTTGTTGTCTATTATATTTTCCCCATTATAACTTACCACATGAATCTCATACACAAAATGTCATCCGTTTCCAGTTTTGTATCTCCCAAGGTTTCAACCTGAGTTATGTAGATTAAATCCAATCAGTAAAATCTTTCTCATCACTTTTCCTATTTCCAGTATGTTCATATGTAGCTTTGCACTTTAGCAAGGATCCAAAATCCACAAAAAAATTTTGTCTTCCAATCATTAAAATTCATTAATATTAAAAAATGACATAAAATTGATGTGGTTTGGTAACCAGAGAATGCTTTGTACTTGAGGGAATGGAAGCCAAATTTCAAAGTCCAAGATTTTAAGAAGCGTGCATGATTTTGGGGTGTAAGTATTTTGGGGCGACCATCTTGATACAATTTAAAGAATCCTATTTTTTGAGATATCTAAAGTTGGGCATCCAAAAATTGAAGCATGCCCACTTCTGAAAATTTTAGCCAAAAGCTTTCTCTTTCTGTCTCCTTTGTCTTGTTTTTATATGACTGGATATGCTGCATTTTATTTGACTTACAGCTTTTTCTGTTACTACCATCAGTTTTATAACTATCACTCAATTATTGACTTGAAAAGTTAAATAACTCACAGAAATATTTTCCTCGTTCTGAATATTCTCAGTCAAAACCATTACTTCAAAACATTACATCAGTCAACAGTGTCTGTCAGCACATATGTTAGAAGCTTGCTTGGCAGTAGGTCATATAATTGTCATTTTCTGAACTGTTGCTTGATTTAATAGGCATCCATAGATGGTAGTATTTCACAACCAATTTATTAAGAAATGAATATTATAGCTGCAAGCTTTTTAAACAATTTGACATTGTTTACATTATAAAAATAGGTGCAGAATATTTAATACCATTCTGAAGCTTTAGGAAGCCCATACCTATGTAAAGCTATCTAACTCATTACTTACTTGGTCCCCATCACCATAGTATCTCAATAAACATTACTGGAGTTATTCTCCCGGCAGCTCCAAAAGTCAAGGAAGTGTTAACCCCATTTTACAGATGAGGAACTGAGGCACTGAGCAATTAATTACCCAAAGTCACACTAGAAGTCTATGGCAGAGGCAGAAACATTAATTCAATGTAAGTATCCTATCACAAGATCATCCTTCCTGCTCTTCTGAATATTACACACACACACACACACACACAAAGAAAATGAGTTAAATGTTACTGTACAGTGAACACAGTAGCCCAGTGGTCTCCAACCTTTTTAAGCACAAGATCCCTTTTTTAATTTAAGTGCAGTCCAAGATCTACCTCAAATATAAATACCCTTGCTCCACCTCACACCATCCTCCCTCTCTTGCCCATCCTCACTCACTTCCATCAGGCTGGGGTAGAGGGTTAGGACACAGGCTCTGGTCTTGGATTAAGGGATCTGGAATGTGAGAGGGGCTCTGAGCTGCTCTTGGGGTAGGCAATTGGGATGTAGGAGGGGGTTCTAGGGGCAGTCTCTGGGACGGCTTTTGGACGCAGAGGTGCTTGGGTCTTGGCGTGCAGGAGGGGGTTTATGACTGGGGTAGGAGTTCAGGCTATGGGCTCCAGCTGGGCCCTGCCTATCTCAGGTGGCTCTTGGGTAGTGGTGCAGTGGGGCTAAGGCAGGCTCAGCCCTGCCCTGGCCCTGCATCACTCTCTAAAGCAGCCAGCAAACTCCCTCCAAGTCCTGTTGGGCCCCCTCTGTGCATCGCAGAGAAAGGATACAGAGTGGGAGGGGGCATCTTGACATCAGCACCCTTCTCTCCCTCCCCTGCCCTGCACAGAAAGCAGGAGGCTCCCCAGGGGAAGGGGCAGCTGAAAGGGACAGGAGAGGAGCAGCAGTGGAGGGAAAGGGCAGCTGAAATACTGGCACTTGATAGCCTCCTGGCCAAACCAGTCAGGATCGCCTGCCAGAGGCTCCAAGATCTACCACTAGATCCCAATCTACTGGTTGGCGACCACTTCAGTAGCCAGACTTTGAATAAATCAAGTCTTTCATCTCGCCGAGTACTCACCAACCCATATGAAACTGGATCTATGAGGACATTTCAGCTCTTCCCCTATATGACTGGATAATCAATCTGTTACTTATTCAATATCCTACTGCCCCTGCAAGTCAGAAGTCAGTTACTCTGTCCAGAATATCTGACAGCCATTGTCTGTAACAAGGGCCACACCTGAATCAGGTTGTTGTATATATTTTATTGGCAAATTTTTATAAATAAAGTATTAAAAAGGGCAGTTGAACTCAGATATATCTTCTATTAATAGAATGAATTAATGCAACATATCCCTAAAAGTTTGTTCTCATTTGTGTAACTATGGAGTTTGGGTGAAATATAGTGGCCATCTAAGGGTGCATCTACATAGCACCCTAAACTTGAAATAAGATATGCAATTTCTGCTACGCAAATTGTGCATCTTATTTCAAATCGATTTCAAAATAGATTATTTTGAAATTTGGCGCATCTACACAGTACCAAATTTTGAAATAACACACTATTTTGAGCCATCCCTTATCCCTTGTGCAACGAGGTTTACTAGGATGGTGAAATAGCGCTCCCGTTTATTTCTAAAAATATTTCTAAATAAAGAGTGGCTTGTGTAGACGTGGGGTAGACCTCTGATATCCCGAAATAGCCATGCAGTGTTGACATACCCTTAGATTATATGATGGTCCCTTCTCACCTCAATCCCAATTGATCAACTTGTATAATTATTTACTTTAATCATCGAGGTCAATCTGATACACGGCAACCTTTTCCTTAATGGTGGGCCCAATTTTCAAATGTGGGCACCTTCATAAAACACCTAAGCCTTGTTGGAGACCCTTCCAGGCCATCCCAATAAATATCCCAAGTTCTAATTAGTCCATCCAGATGTCAAATGTGAACATCTTGTTTCAACATCTGACTAAATTTGGCAATCCCTTACTATGCTGGTTCATGAAGGATGGGAATCTCTCTCCTTTGTGGACATTATTGTGTACTCCATGTCTGAATGCCCTGAAAGACTTGAGATTGTCATCTATAATTGATAGGTTGATTAGATTAAGATTTGATTTTTAGAAGCAGCAGTAACAGTATAACCATAGTGCCTATAAGTCCTAACGAAGGACCCTATTGTGCTAGGTGCTGAAAAAATACAGAACAAAAAGAAATTATAATCTGAGACAAGTGAGAGATACATGAGATTAATATTAAAGTAATCAATAGTTTACTTTCATAGTATTGATAGTAGTTTAACTTTGGTGGTAAGTGTTCTTGAGTTTATTTTTGCTTACTAGTTTTAATAAAATGTACAGAAAGATACTGGCTCACATTTTTTGCATAATTGCACTCTTTCAAAAAAGTGCCACTTTGAAAATAAAACTGCAGTCTAGACACAGTTCTGTCGAAAACGGCAGGCTTTTTCGAAAGATCCTGAACTCCTCCTGTACAGGATCTTTCAAAAAAGCCTTCCATTTTTGACAGAATCACGTCTAGACTGCGGTTTTACTTCCAAAATGGCACTTTTTCGAAAGAGTGCCATTACGCAATGATGCAAATGAAGCACAGGGTATTTAAATCCCCGCTTCATTTGCAATTTCGAAGGGTCTCATTTACATCCCTCTGTCAAAAGAGGGATGTAGTCTAGACACAGCCTTAAATTCTTAGATTTATTGCTTTTCAAGCAAGAGAAATGAATCTTTGTTCCTAGCACATATTAAGTAAATGAAGAAGTACAGTTACAGTATTTATAAATATTAAATGATACCACTGTGGCTGTGTACGATTAAATTTATATAGCTACATATCTCAGGTTTGCAATCCTTCAAATTTGGTCTTGAGACCTCATTTTAAATGCAATAAAAACTATATTTTATCATCAGAAAGACCAGTCAGTTCCTGATCTTTCTCCCACTTTCTTGCTCTTCATTGCATATAGTGTAAGCAGCATATATTCTGTGACATTCTATATATTCCATGACTGTGTTAAAATAATTTGTCTTGAGTATATGTGATTATATTTAATCAAAGAAATATGCTGTACTCAAGATAGCAGCTTCATTCAAATTCATTATAAATAATCTTTAAGTACCTAAATTTTACTGTAGTTCAGATTATCATTTATTTACTTCTAGTACTGCGTATATAAACCCTTTATTATGTGCAGAAAGAAAATAATACCTTACATTTATATAGTGCTGTTCATGCCAAAATCAAGAACATTCCTAACTTACATTGCCAACTTTTATATAAAACGTGATCCAGCTAATATTAAAGCACAATCATAGCTGGGCTGTAAACTAACAATTACTAAAATAAACACATAAAAGTTCTATGAGTGAAAAGGAAAATGAATTGAAATTACAGAGAGCATTTACCAACATGAAATATCTTCAACCACTTCATTTGATCAGATCCCTTTTTTTACAATGTTTATTGTGGTTATTACTATTATAGTAATGCCTACTGTTCCTATCCAGGCTTGTCACCTCACTATACTAAAAACTGTACAAATATAGTGAAAGGGCAATCTCAGAATAATCTTTCTCATAAAAAAATGGAACATCCAATATCACAGAGCAATGCCAGGATCCTCGTTCAAAATAGTCTCAGAGGGAAGAATACTGATAAAGAAAGGTGGAGAGATTAGATACATAAAAACAAATTGTAACTATTTCTCATTACGTGGCTATAAAAAGCGAATTCCTAGGCTTCAGAAATCTAGCTTGCAGCATATGTCTCATTAAAGGCTGCACTCAGTCCTTGATCTCTGCAGGCAACTTCCATTGACATTCAAGAGAGTTCTAGCACAAAGAGAGGCTCATAGTGTCACTTTTCAGGAGACAATATAGAATAAGGGTTTTCTTTTTCCTAACACTTTTCATCACATACACTGCAGACATTGTCTGCTCCTGTTAATTACAATTTGGGACTGTACCAAATCTAAGTTTTTATTCAGAGCCAATTGCCATGTTATGTGAGTGTATATACAACACTGTCTATACTGGGATACTCTGATACCTAGCATTGTTCATAAATGTTCCTTTAACTTGATGGAATTTCCAGAGGAGTGAAATCCACTTTTAGCAATGGTGAACTTTGGTGGGTAAAAAATGATAGCAAAATACAGGTTGAACCTCTCTAGTCATAGAATCATAGATTCCTAGAGCTGAAAGAGACCTGAGGAGGTCATCGAGTCTAGCCCCCTGCCCAAAGCAGGACCAACCCCATCTAAATCATTCCCTCCAGGGCTTTGTCAATCTGGGACTTAAAAACTTCTAGGGATGGAGATTCCATCACCTCCCTAGGTAACCCATTCCAGTGCTTCACCACCCTCCTAGTGAAATAGTTTTTCTTAATATCCAACCTAGACCTCCCCTACTATAATTTGCTCCTTGTTCTGCCATCCGTCACTACTGAGAACAGCCTCTCTCCATGTTGGCACTATCTGTTCATCTGGCAACATTTGTGGTCCAGCATGATTTTAGTTAGCTGAATGTCCATTTATCATGGGTGTGGCCAAACTTCCTGCAGTCCCTTAAAGTTTGCTTAGAGCCACCAGTCCTGGCTCCCAGAGTTCTGTGCTGTTATTTAGCTCTAATTTACTCCTAATTGTCTTCTAAGATCCCAGTAAGCAGTGGAAGTGTTGGTAAAGCTACTAGACAATATTGACCTCCTGTGGTTTGGCAAATTCTCTGGTTTGGCACCAGTCAGGTCCTGAGGGTGCCCAACTAAAGAGGTTCAACTTGTATTAAAATTCTCATCAGGAAAAGATCAGAGATTGCAATAAGGGCATAAGTGGTGTTCTAGGGACACATACCTCCTTCCAGGCTTACCCAGAGCAGCACTTACAACTGCAATAGGATAGATTTACACAAGTGCCCCTCTGAGCAACAGAAAACAGAGTCAGATGAATAGTCAGTTGCTCATTTCCAGGTGCTCATGTATGCCTCCTGTTGCCACACGTTCATAGGGGCAAAGGAGATGTTTCCAATGCAAATCAGAAGTTATGGGGGATAGTACTAAAGTGAAGAATGTAAATACTCCCATCAAGCCTATTAAATATTTCTGTAACATTTAAGGAAAGGCCAGCAACTGAGCAAATGAACTCCCGTAACAATAAGCTTAAATGTAATGTCAGAGCCCAGTCATGCCCCCAGGATCTGTGTACAGAGGGAAACCTCTGAGCATGGCTCTCCTCCCATTTTTAAGGAGGAATTGGCTGCCTCTATGAAAACACTCCAGCTCTGTAATGGGGCAACGGATGGGCTGGGAACAGACTGTGAACGCTGATGGGAGAACTGGTATATTCTTTCCTCTCATTTGGGAAAATCTTCCTTTAAAGAAGAGAGCCCAGGGCAGTTCCTATTACTGGCCAAATGGTGATATGTGTGGATATCCTGAATTCCACCAGAAATTTGGGTTAGGCCTCAGTGAAATGACTTCAGAGAAACCTCCCAAAGAATGGGATAATTAGGGAGTTTAATTATATAGAACCCAATCACGTGAGGCCATTATGCCAGTAAAATGCTTACTAAACATTTCATATGAATTAGAACTTTCAGGTCCAGTTGTATTGCAAGCATATGAGTGTTGCAAGCAGGGCTGGATTATGAAATGGGCTTTAGGCGCTGCATCCCAAGGCTGCAGGCCAAGAAAGGCCCCCTTATCCCAGGGCCCTGGGATGTAGCCACTAAATCCCCTGCCCACTGCAGCTCTGCCAGGCGGCGGGAAATGGCTCTGCACACTGCTATTCCCCTTCGCCTTCCCTCCCTCCCCTGGCTGGAGATGTATGTGTCACTCCTAGTGCCACTTCTCTGCACACTCCACTCCTGCCTCTCCCATTGGCTGGGAATCATGGCCAATGACAGTGGCAGAGGGGGTGCCTGTAAGCCCTTGGACAGACAGAACCACCTTTTCCTCCCTGGGAGCTGTGCCAGGTAATCACCCTAATCCCCTGCTCTCTCCTGCTTCCTCCCTCCCACCCAAACCCCACCCCAGCCCACTCTTTCACCCTACATCCTTCCAGACCCTACACCCTGCTCCTGCACACTACCTCCCAGCCAGACCCTGCTACTCACTCCCAGTCCACTCATGCACCCTACCTCCTGCCCAGACCCTCAGCCTCAGTGTGCTCCCTGGCAGCCCTCTCCCACACACTGAACCCTCATATTTGGCCCCGCCCTGGAGCCTATAGGGTCCCACAAAATCTACTAGCCCCAGTACCCTAAATGAGTTAATCTGGCTCTGGTTGCAAGAAATAGCTACTGGGTAGAAAACTGAAAAGCTGCTAGGAAAGAGCTGGGTTCTGCCACCCTTGCTCTAATTGAGTGCTGCCTTTAATGTGTTTTTTGTTTTGATATTTATATTAACATAGCACTTAGCAGCCCAACCATGGTGTAAGGATCCCATTGTGCTAGGCACACTCAGAACAAGAAGAAGGTCAGCTATACATTCTTGTGGGTGTGAAAAGGCAGATCAAGGCTTCTTTCTTAGCCCATCCTCTCCATTAAGGACATCACTGTGACTGCTCAGAGAGTAACATTCTGCACGGCCTGGGTAAGAGTGAGACAATGAGACAATGTGACCTACAGTGATGATGATAAAGGGAGGAGAGTTCCAGGTGTCACATACATACCTCATGCATTCCTCTCATCCCAGTTTATTCAGTAATGAAGAAGAGAAAAGATTGGGTATGACTTGATGCTACTGGAAAAGGAGCCATGAAGACAATCTACAGGTGACAATAGGTTCCTCACTTCTGGGAGAACAAAGTTGGTGTTTTACGGGAGTAAAAGTGCTTCAGAAGAAAATGGAAACTAAAGAAATGATCATTAAAAAAAATCTGCAATTAGTGTAGGTGGTGAGAACATAAGGGTTCTGTTCACAAATTCTAACTTGTGTTTCACTGGTGCATGCAATACATTTTCTTTAGAGCAAAAAGCAGCATCGATTCAATTGGCTGTTTTTATAGAAACATTGAATGTTTTCAGGGCTGCAATATAAAACCTAATTTGTAATTAAATCAAGAGAAATCTTAAAGTGCTAGACCATAGAGCATCAATAGTAAAGGACAATTGAAAAAGGGAAAAGAAGATTGGGAAATAGGTCATGGAAACCCTTTTTCCCCATGGACTAGAATAACTTCTGTTTCCCTTTTCTCATGCTTATCAATATGTGAAGCTGAGTGTGATTGTGGAAAACAGTTGTACTAGCTGCAATGTTGTTACAAGCAAAATGAAACCTGGGCACATTGCCCATCACATGGGACACCATATTCAAGAAACATTTAAAGGATAATCAAATGCTGCTGAAATCTTGCTGCAGTCTGCATACTAAACACTGACTGGCCAAATGCATTAAATGGATTTCTAGCATCTCGTATAGATGAGGCCTTGGCCACTTGTCATTAAAATAAAATCCCAAGGCACTTTTTGCAGGGCTAGAATTATTTGCACAGAAGTTATAATAATAGCTCAATGTGAGTAATTCCATTCATCCCACCTTCCTTTTCATTAGGATACAGTATTTTATTTCACTTCCAGCCCCACCTTAATGTGTGGCACTGCTTTTGTGTGTATTGTTAAACACAATTCAGCCTGGAGATAGCTGCATTCATTGGTAGAGAAAGTGGTTTGTAAATTGGCTTTGTGAAGTTTATAAACCCCTCTGGCATTCTCTGGGTGGTAAAACTGTTCTATAAATGTAAGTATGAAGTGTTATTGTAGCTGTGTCAGTCCCAGGATATTAGAGAAAAAAGGTGGGTGAGATAATACCATCTATTGGACCAACTTTGGTTGGTGAGAGAGACAAGCTTTCAAGCTTACACAGAGCTCTTAAGTGACTCATTGACCATTATAAGTGTATTAGCAAGATGGGAGAGTTAATTTATGTTGTGATTGGCATACAGACCTACTTGTTGCAGATGGGAGAAGCACTCTGTTCTCCCTGGAACAACTTTACTTGTGATGGGAGTTAGAAAACGATTAGCCATTTTCCACCTGATAATAGAGTTCTGTCAAAACTGAACTACTTCATTAAATCACATTGACTTTTACCAAAATTTCATTTGGGAGAAAAGCTGGGGAAAGGAGAGTTCCAATCCACTACTTTTATGGAACAAAAAGTGTATTTTTTTAAAATTTTGACATGATTTTTAATATTGAATATTATTGTTATATTACATAATATAAAGTAAGGTCAAAATTGAAATAATTTTGTCAAAATGAAACATTGTAATTAATCCAAAATCTTTTCTTTTAATTTTCTTTGGCAGGGAATTTTGAAATATTTAATATTCATCCTGATTAGGAATTAAACCAAATTTCACAATCTTGAAAAAATGGAATCTCTATTCTCCCCACGGGTCTTACTTTTCTGCTAGGGAGCAGGGGAGCCAAGAACTGCTACTGCTTGTTCACTTCACAGACACAGTAAAAAAAGTGCTGTGACAGTTTCTAATCCTCTATAATTGTATGTGATAACAGGAAAAGTAAATTCCTTGGCTTGAGATGAGGGTTGAGAATGGGAGTATCTTGTTCTCTTCTTTTCTGAGGGTGGGTCTACACTGCATTGTAATTTGAAATAAGATACGCAATTTGAGCTACGTAAATTGCGTATCCTATTTCAATGCTATTTTGAAATAGCTTATTTCATCATTTGGTACTGTCTACACTGTGCCAAATTTCTAAATAAAGTGCTATTCCGAAACGTCCCTTACTCCTTGTAGAATGAGGTTTACAGGGACGTCAGAATAGTGAACTCAAAATAACAGGCTTGTTGTGAAGACGCAGGATAGCTATTTTGGAATACACTGGTATCCCAAAATAGTGTTGCAGTGTAGACGTAGCCTGACTGACTGAGATTTCTTTATTTTTTTCATCTGTAAGGAAGGTGTAGTAGTAGATCTAGAATCGTGGTGGAATTGTACTGTTATATGTAGGCACAGCCAAAGAGAACTTTGTATAGATCTTTAAAATACTGGGCCTACTGATATCAGGAGCTTAGACCTCAGAATGGGAGTACACTGGGATACACTGCCCTAGGGTTACTCTTTCTTTAAAGGCAGCATTGTTGGGGAAATAGCTTCATCAGATATAAAGCTTTCTACCAGAACATGCTGTGTTGGGCAAGGCTGCAGGCTTAGAGAAATTCACAGACTATGTATGGCCTGACCACAGAGGCACAGTTGTGCAGGCAACAGTACTTGAGGCCGAACAGTTATTACTTGCTATTTTGTCCTGGTCTACAGCAGGAATAACTCCCCATATTTTGAAATAACAAACAGAGTGTCCACACTACCAATCTTGTTGTTTCAAAATAAGGGGCAGGTTTCAAAATAAGGGGCTGGTTATTTTGAAATAATAACTCCTGCTTTCCACGAAGAATAACGCTTATTTCAAAATAGTTATTTCAAAATAGCTGTAGTATGCATACTCCACTGCTGCTATTTCGGAATAAGTACTTCCCAGAGTCATTTAAAGTAATTACTCTCCTGTGATTCCTGGGGCTCTAAGTAGAGGTACTGCATCCACATTAAGGAAGCCTGCCTCAGACTAATTTTGAGGTTTCCCTGTAGTGGGGACACGCTATTTCAAAATAGTTATTTTGGGAGTTATTATTTCAAAATAAGTTATTTTGAAATAATTTCCTTGTGTAGACATGCCCTTTGTTTGCTATTTTCTCTTGTCTCTATTTGTCTCTATATCTTCCTAAGTCAGAGATGTTGTTTTGATCAGACATCCAGGTCCTTCTTCAGACCATATATTAGGCCTTTTTGCTTGTGGAGGCTAAAGATTTTGGATGGGGGCTTATGATGGATGAATTTGAAAGTGATTGATGGGTGAATTGGTGGATGATGGATGAATTTAAAAGTGATTCCCACTAGCCCCCACTTGTCAGCAAGTGACACTATGTGTCGTCAACTCTAAGGATTCTACAGGGATCTCTCTGGGCAGTGGTTCTCAACCAAGTGTATGCATAGCCCTTGGCAGTTACAGGTATTCCACAGGGCACATCAACTCACCTAGATATTTGCCAAGGCTTACCACAAACTACAAAAATGCATTAGTGAACTCAGTGCAAACTAAAATTTCACAGAAAAAATCAGAGAGTAAGTTTTCCTTAATAGTGTGCTGTGACATTTTGTATTTGTATGTCTGATTTTGTGAACATGTGCTTTTTATGTGAAGTGAAACTTTGGACATGCAAGACAAATCAGTCTTTTGAAAGAGGTACAGTAGTCTGAAAGGCTGAGAACCCCTGCTTCGGGGAACCCACCTAACACGATTTCAGAGCAGCATGTTTCTTGCTTGCTTTCTTCCCTTTGATAAAGGAGAAAAATAGTTTGAGTGTTCAAGTATGGGAAATTTTTTACTCCCCAATTAGACTCTCATTTCTGTGATTTGGTGGAGTAGCCATTATTGCTTAGACTTCAACATGGGGCTGGCTGCCTGAGTACTTGCATTCCAGGCATGTACTCAGGTTACTAGCCTGTACTGAAGTCAGTGCTGTCAGGTCTTTACTATTATTACCCATGCTAGCTAGATTAAAGCTAGCACAGGTATGCCTACCCATGTACAGTCAGCCATTAGGTGTGGCTACACTTCAGGATTCTTTTGGAGGTGTGTATGTCCATACATGCTTAGCTCCCCCTGTCCCCCCACATGGGTATAAATTGAAGAGTATGTTGAAGCAGTAAGGATGTGGGTATGTATCTGGAGTACATACCCTATGCATTCTTTTGAGGCCCAAGCCATGCCTCCTGTCTAGTGTTATTTTTAGCAGCGTAGTGACCTGCTGCTGGGGCCTTCCCCTCGTCAGAGAAATGCTCTGGCAGAGGGGTGTAGCAGGGAAAGGCTGCCTGCTCCCTGCCACAGGAAGAGACTCTAGCAGTGGTAAAAGGGTCTGGCAGTGAGGAGGCAGCAGGAAAAGGATGCTTTTGTTTAGTTTTATGATTGTGTGGTTTTAATATCATGTTTTCTTTTGTTTAGCCAGCTTTTATCTGCCCTCTGGGCTGGCATGGCCAACCCAGGAGGATAAAGACCTCAGTTTGTTATGAACCCTGACTGTTTGACCCAGTGGTGGGCAAGATACAGTTGGCGGGCCAGATCCAGCCTGCCAAGCTGTTTGATCCAGCCCAGGGTTTGCCCTGCTGCACCCCTCCCCGTAGGCCAATTGGGACTTGTGGATGGGGGAGTGCACAAAGTCTCCTCCCCTCACCAGGGGTGCATGGCACCTAGAGGAAACCGCCAGCTGTTCAAAGTGGCTGGTGGTTCCCTCTGGCGCCTTTCATGGTGGGGGTGGGGGCAGAGAGATTTTGTATGCTCCCCTGCCCCATGAGGGAGCGCGCAAAGTCTCCTCTTCCCCCTGTCCCCTTCCACACATGTGGTGCCTAAAGAGAACCTCCCTTTCTGCCTAGGCCTCACCCCTTCTGCCTGATGCCCAGCCCCTTTCAGGGGCAGAGTCGGCCTGGAAACCACTATCAAAATTGGTGAGGTGACTCCCCTACAAAAATTATTGCCCACCCCTGGTTTAACCCATGGCCATGGGTTATGGATTTTGCCTCCAAACACTGCCTCTGTCACTGTGGGGGTGGTGATTGGGTTCAATAATGTGAGGTGTCTCCCACATAAATCAGGCTACTGTTGTGTGTGCTGTCACACTGAGCCTTGTCAGGCAGGTGGTTGTGGTGAGGATTGTTCTCTGGGGTGTTTTTATTTCTGCCTACCCCTCTTAACACCTGCTGTTAAAGTCACTATGTGTAAAGTCCTTCTTCTTCTAGGAAATGAGCAGCTGGCTAGAACCCTGGCGAGTTATGGTAAGATCACTAGCATAAGTCCTAGAGGGTTAGCATGTTTTGTCCTTTTGTAGGCAAGTTTGTGTGATATTAAACAAGTGCTTCCAAAGTGTTACATTTTCCCTGAAGTGAAGGACTGGAGTACGACTACATCGTATTTGTTGCCACTGAGGACATGGCCTATTTTTGAGGTGGGAGTCTGACATGCTGGGTTAATTAGTTCCCTAAGGGGAGTCAGGGCCCCTAGGAACAGTAACCACTGTGCCAGGCAATGTGGGGGTTTGTAAGAGTAAACACAGGGTATTGGGGCTGTGGCAGAGACTGCATCCCTACAGGCTCCAGATGTCTCTGGGGATGTTGGTTCTTTGAGGTTAGTGGCCCCTTCACAACATGGGGGAGATGGCATTATCCATCCTGTGGCTGCTGATTCAGTGCCCACTGTAAAATGGACACTGGGCCTCTTGCTATGGAATCTGTGGTCTTGGCTGAGGATTCTGGCTTGTTGGAAAAATGCAAAAGCAAAAAAAAAAAAAGGCTGTTGAAGGCTTCAGGAGATCCAGTTTTTAAGGGAGTGTTAGGTGGGCTAGTTTGATCAGTTGGGTTGGGAACACATATTGTTTGAGGTGCTGCTGAGGTGGTTCTTTGGTTTGTGGCATGGAGAATATTCAGAGAGTAGTTTTGCCCCTTTCCTCCTAGAAACCCCATCCCTCTGGTCTCTCCAAGGTTCTCCACCTCAAGGTCTGTGACAACTCTGAGTCTGAAAGTGTGGGGATCACAAATCCACATATTCATATCTTGAGAGGGGACATATTCCATATGCTCTTAGTAGGTTTTGCATAAGACTAGGGGGAAATGTGGAGTCAAAGTGACAGACTGGTTTCCTGACCTTTATCTGTTTTTATCATCTGCTCCATCTTCTATGACACGTGTTTCTGTAATTGAGTTTGACCAAAGCAGTATAGATTGAAAAAACCAATCAGCAAAGTGTGTGCATCTGTGAAAAATGGAAATATTGGAGTAATAGATGTAGGAGAATTCGGTGCTTTTGCTTTGCAGTCTGGGTTTTTTTTCTGCTGAGTAGAGGTTTGTTGGATAATTTTGTATGTGGCTCTTGAATGTGAATGGATCTTTCTGAGTACCCAACCTGGGAAGAGGTAGACATGTCATTTTTGCAAGAAGTGTACACAGATGCAGACAACCACATCACTTGGCTTGCTGTTTGGAAATGGGAGATTTGTCTGAACCATGGCTCTACTGTAGGCAAAGAAGTGGCCATTCTCTTTGCAGATAGGGTGATGCTTTGGTCAGTGATTATGCAGGAAGTTGTAAGCCATTCATTGATGGTTCAAATTAATTTTGAGGGAAACCATCTGTCTGATTAATGTCTGTGCTCCTCATGTGGGGGAAAACAGGGTGTGTGGAGGGGGGTTTCAGAGCTTGCGCTCTTTTGACAAATTGTTTGACAAGGGATATTTTAATGTTGAGGGGCAATTTTAATTGTACTCTTAATGAGAGATTGGATAGGAATCATTTGAAACCACAACTACTGTATTTTCAGTAACTTCAAGACCATCATTCACACTGGCATTTTAACACTCACCTTTTACAAGATGTTCACTTTTGGGACTGTGGTGGGCACCTGAACCACATTTGGCTCTAGGGGGTTAATAGAGCTTTAAGGAGGTTGTACAGTAGGCAGCCAGTCAGAGAATGTCTGAGAGGAGCAATCAATTAGGGCTCAGCAGGCCCATATAAGAAGAGCTTCAGGGCAGAGATGTTTCAGTAGCTATTTGCAGCTTAAGGAGGGAAGATCAAGCAGGAGAAAAGAGCATCAGCACCCTAGACAGAGTAGTGCTGCGAGCAGTGATCAGGAAAGCTAATGACAGTGCTGGTTTGGAAGTAGGAATTCTGAGACTGAGGCCAGTGTTCCTTCTAAGATTTTCCATCCTTGGGCAGGTTGAATTTTCTTTTAGGAGGATTGAAATTTCTTATGTGCAGTAGCACTATTGAGGTAGTGTGTGTGGCTATGCATCACCAATACAAACAAAAAAACCATAG
The DNA here is from genome assembly GCA_032595735.1 of Pelochelys cantorii. Lineage (NCBI taxonomy): Eukaryota > Metazoa > Chordata > Testudines > Trionychidae > Pelochelys > Pelochelys cantorii. Next base: position 38,328,875 of record CM064326.1, read on the forward strand.
CTCTAAATATATTTTTTAAATGGTCTAAAAGTGTGGAAGAAAATATATTAAACAAGGGGTAATTAATGAGGAGCAATGCTTATGATTATTTAATATGATCAAATAAAAAGAAAATTAACACTACCCTTGGCTGAAGAAAAAAGCTCATAATACTATTTATATATTTTTGTTAGCCTCAGGTGCTACAGGACCATTGTTGTTTTTTTTAGTTACAAGCAGACTAATATGGCTACCCCGTGAGACACTGGAGTACATGTATCATCATCCTTTCTAAAAGACAGATGCATGTTTCAAAGATCTTGCAAATAAAGTTTCATCCTACAAAACAGTTAGCATCACACCTAGTACTTGCTACTTCTGACTCAGAAGAGCCAGAACTCTACCAAATAGCAAAGAGCTGGCCTTAATGCAATACAGTTTACCATGTATTAATTAGTAACCCAGGATTTTAAAAAAACATTAAGATCAGAGTTTTAGATTTCTGCAACACTCAAAAAAATCTGTTAAAAGAATATTTTTCTTTCTTTCCTTAAGCCATTAACACAGGAGTGGGCAATAATTTTTGATGGGGGGAGGACACTCCAAGAATTTGGTAAGTGGTCTAGGGCTGCACTCTTCCATTATATTAATGGAGGAGGTGCAGGAGTCTGGGATGGAGGTTGGGTGAAGAAGGGAGCGTGGGGTAAGGGACTGGGGTGTGGGATCTGGGAGGGAATTTGGGCAAAGTAGGGGATCATAACCTGAGGCAATGGACTGGGATTAGAAGGGGATGCAGGGCCTGGGAGGGTGTTGTTACTAGGGGCAGGAGTGCAGGAGGGAGACTAGGGATAGCAGATTGGGGTGCAAGGTCTGAGGGAGGTTCTGACCTGAGGAGGGATACAGGGTGCAAAAGGTTTGGGTTACATGGGATAGGAGGGCAGAAGGGAGGCAAAGGGTTGGAGGAGGGAGAGAGGGGCTGAGGTTTGAGACCTTTCTTGACTCCCAGCCAGCAACCCAGCAGGTTTCTTAGCTAGGGTCCCTGCATTTCAGCTGCATGTATGTGCTCAGGGGAACTGCCGGAGCCATGTTTATTGCTCTAAACTGAATGCTGTGAACCCGGAGGACAAGGGAGAAGGGGCACTTCACATGCTGCCTGTGCTGTGCATGGAGCTCTGAACCTCTGCACAGGACTCAGAAAAGGGCTGAGCACCCCACAGGCACACAGCTTACAGGAAGCTTTGTCTTTAGGCCCTGAGGCATGGGCAAAGAGGATGCTGGGAACTGTGGAGAAATGGCCCAGGGAAAGGAACTGAGGATTTGGAAGGGATGCAGCAAGAGGCAGCCATCCATAGAGTCCCTGAGTCACAACCTGGAGTAGTCTTTTTCCCACACCCCCGATGCTGGACACTGTTTAAGAGGCCATATAATTGACAACAGTTGCCACTGAAGGAAGTGGCTGGACAGCAGACTGCAGTTCCACTGCAAGGGGAGAGAACAGATTGTGATGTGGCCAGAGAGTTGTCATGAAGAGGATGCTGTGGTCCTAGGAGTGACATGGATCTTGGAGCAGAAGTGATTGCAGAGAGACATCATCAGAAGAGGGTGTTTTTGACAGCAGTACAAACACTTGGACTTTGCCGGAGTATGGTAGAGCCAGAGTTGGGGATTATAGAATTTGACAAAACCTTTCATGGCAGTAATGATGCTAGGTTGCATGAGAGCTCAAAATAGTTAAAAAAACAGCTCTGATGGGACCTGCTGGATCACAAATTTCAGGGTGCACTGATTAGAGCCCAGTTTTAGGGCCTCTCTCAGCTGGGTACAGTTATTCAATTTTTCTGTGAGGATTGGGAACCTTGCTGTGATTTTTTTCTCAGACCTGAATGCATCAGAGTCTCTGTATGTTCATCATTGACTTTTTAAGCATCTTCCTAAGATATAGACATGGGATGTAGACAGAAAGAGCATATAACAACAGAAGCTTACGCTCTCAGAATTGAATTTTGTCCTAAATGGCTTTGCTCCAAACAAGACATCTGCTATTGAGGGTTTGCCTGTTGAGATTTATAAAACCTTTTGAACCCTTCTTGGGTCTAATTTAGTCTCAGAAGAGCATCCGAGAAAAGATATTATCATCCAGTTGTCATCAAGAGCTTCTTACCCTGTTGCTTAAGAAGGAGGACCTTGGGAAGGTAAACTATTGAAGCCCTATGAACGTGCTTTACTCCTACTACAAACGTTTTTAAGTCCTAGACAAATAGATTGAAAACTGTGATTGGTTTGCTTGTGCACTCTGGTCAAACCTATTGCATGCCCAACTGGCCTATTTTTTATTACCTTTTCCTATTATGGAATGTAATTAGGGCATCAAAATCACTTGATTTGCATCTTGGGTTGATTTCCATTGATCAAGAGAAGGCTTTTGATGAGGTAGAACATATATACTCATTGTGCATCCTTTGTGTCTTTGGATTTGGGCCCAGGATTGACTTCTGCATTCAGTTACTGCGTAATGAAATACAGTCTCTGCTTAAGGTCAATGGTTTTTAGGTGCCCCCTTTCCAGCCTGTAGGGGAATCAGACAGGGTCATTGCCTGTCTGGATTACTGTATGCCTTTTATATTGAGCCTCTCTGTTCTTTGTGTTGTGAAAACATCTTCCTGACCTTTCTCTCCCTGTTCCAGCCTCCAGCAAGTCTGCATATATGTGAATAATGTGACTGTGTTTATTACTCAAGATTATGATGCCCAAGTTTTGAGAGAATGTCCACGCTCTTTTGACCAGGCTTCCTTAGCTCATATAAATCGGGGAAAGCATGATACAACCGTGCTGAGGGCTTGGGTGATCTCCCATCCTCTGACTCTGATGAAGGGTCTATTGTGGAGCCAAACTGGCTGTAAGGGACTGGGAATCATGCTGGGATCAGATGATTCAAAATCTGGAGGGAGTTATGAAAAAGGTGGAGAGGATGCTGCAAAAGGGGACATGGCATTTGGCTTTACTCTCCTTCTGAAGGTTGGTTTTAGTCATTAGCAATTTAATTGCCTGTATGCTGTGGCATGAGTGTATTTGGATCTCCCTCCACTCACTTTGGATCAAGTTCAAAAACTATTTTTGGATTTTTTCCTGGGATGGCCATCATTGGCTGAGGCAGAATATTTTGTATCTGCCTGTTGTAGGAGAGGGTGAAGGTGTCATTGATCTTTCTAGCAGTCATTACTTTTCGGTTACAGTCTCTGCAGCAGCTTTTATTTGGGGATGGACCTGTTCCTGGGAAGCAGTTAGGCTTTGCCTTTCTTTGGCTGGTAGGAAGTCTGGATTTTGATCAGGAGCTAAATTCTTGGTCCCTGAATAACTCAGTTTTAAGAGGTTACTTGTTTTTATCAAAGCCTTTTTAACACTTGAAGATGTTTTTAAGCTGAGGCCTCGTGTACATGACTCAAATTCCCAGGGCTGCTTACTGGAGCCTTTGTTTATAACCATGCCTGGAGTATTTCTAGTCTTCTTTCTAGGAGTCTTGTCTCTTCCCTTACTGCAGCTAGTTCATTTAATTGGTTCTACTTATTTTCCATGGGTCTCAGGGGGTACCATGGCTATCAATCTTGGTTTTCATTCCATTCACTGGATTTCTCAGTTTTCTCAGAAGCATAATCAATCCTTACTAGGGGCAGTATTGCCAGGCTAAGCAGTTGCCTCCTTATGCAACCCACTACTGATTATACTATTGCTTCTATTTTTGTTGTTGTTGTTGCTTTAGCTGTGGATTGTCAAATGGCTTTTCTTCAGTAGGTCTTCTGATTTTACTTTTAATAGTTTCGGCCATAAATCATTGTATATGCTTGCGGTAAAGATTAATCATTTTCAAACACTTGTTGATTATCCTGATATGAAGAAGACACCTTCTGGTGATGGACTCCGGCCAGCCTGGTGAACTGTATACAAGCCTCCAACTGTAAAGTGGATGGGTAATTTCCAGTGGAGAATTCTTCATGGCGCTGTGGCTATGAATGTGTCTAAGCATCATTTGACTCCAGAGATATCTGTACTGTATCCTTTTTGTGATAAGGAGGAGACTGTTTCTCTCCTTCTTCCAAGTTACAGCTATTACTTGTTTTACTTCAGGGTATTTTTGGTGAATTTTCTCCTACTGCATTTGTTTTTGTTGTTAAGTGTAGGTTCACCAATAGATCTGCAATACGCCTGGCAAAAATGTATTGTTGGTCAAGCCAAGATAGCCATTTTAAAAAGTAGATGATGTAAATGATTTGGTGCTGGGGTTGCCTGTGTTCTTTGGGTTTTTTTTAGTGGGCTTTACACTTCATCTAGAGTTTAGATATTATACTTTTATAAGTGATTTGGGTCAATTGCGTCAGCAGTCTGTCCCAGCTGAATCATGGACAGCCACATCTAGTAGTCAGAGTTGGGGTCCACAGTCATGAATGAGGAACCAGAGAGAGGCAGGGACAGGTTACCAGGCAGTCAGAGGCAGGAGACAAATTGGAGACTGGAAACCACAAATTATTTTTCAGAAGAAAATCTAGGTCAGGATACTAGGAAATCAAGCAGCAAGAGCAGGAAATACAACAGCCCAAATCAAGCTGGAGTCCAATATTCACAGAGCTTCCTCTTCCTTCTGCAGGCTTACATAGGGCCAGTGGGCCAATCTGCTGCTTTGGCAGTTGGGTCTCATGGAGGCCTGCTACTAGCAGTTCTGGGCCCCAGGACAGAACAAATCAATGAGCCCCCCTCCCCTCTCTCTCAGCTGGAGCCACAATCCCCCTTCAGCCCTCACCCAGAGAAATCCACAGTGCTCCCCCACTATGAAAGGATCCCCCTGGCCGGTCACAGCCCCATGTCCAACTGCTCAGAGGAGCCCCTCTCCCCACCCTCCCTGAAGACTCTGGACTGGCCTAAGCCCCAACCCCCACCTGCTTTGAGGAGCCCTATGCCAGCTGCAGTCAAACTTCTCCTCCATTCCCAGATCCAATCCAGTGGTATTTGCTACTCGGCCATCCTGAAACCTGCATAGGACTTATGAAAAGTGTCCTTGAAGAGACGTTTTTCCTCAGAGCAGGTTAAGATGGGGAAGAGAGGGGCATGACTGCAGCTGACCCAGGACTCCTCTGCTGTGGGGCTTCTTAGATTGGGAGGCCTGCCACTTGCAAGGGACTCATCTGAGGGGCCACTTGGGGCTTCTCTGGGGGGGAGGGCTTGTGACTCCCAACAAGAGAGGAGGTCACGAGGGGTTTCATGGCTCCAGCCATAGGGGTCAGCTGTGGGTAAAAGGAGTGGATGCCGCCCATGCACCCATGCCTGTCGCCCTCCTGGGTGATATAAAATGGTAATTTTAAAGGGCTCCTAGGCCCTTTTAAATCACCTGGGCTCCTGGCCCTTTAGTCCCCCTGACCTCCATCGGCAATCCTGCTTCTCATTGGCCTTTGGAAGGATGAGGCAGAATAAACTATAGTTCCTTTAAATGTGTCACTCAATGAGTTGTGTCTGTAACCTGCAGGCAGCAGGGAAATGTCTCAACACTGCAGAATTCCCTTTCTCCTTCCCTCCCCAGGTCATGAGTAATCTGATGCCCTAATAGCCAGCCAAGATCTGCTTTTTTAAAAGGTATTTTGGACAACAAGTCAAAAATTAAGAATGTATCTAAAGGTCCTTGAGCACGCAAATGCTGTAACTTGGGTCCTAGTGAGGAACCATTACAGCTGCTAGTATTTATGCATTTGTATTACAGTAGCACTTATGGATTCCAACTAAGATCAGGGCCTTATTGTGCAGGGTGATGTATGCACTCATGGAGACAGGTCTCTGCCCTATAGAGACTACAGTCTCAACAGAGAAGACAAACAAACAAAGGACTGATATCCCCATTTTACAGATAGGAAATTGAGGCTCAGAGAGAGTAAGTGATTTACCTGAGGAGACATTCTGTTTCCTCTTCCCCAAGCCAGAGCCAGCCCACAAGCTGCCAGAGAATTCCCCTGCCATGAGCACTGCATTATTCTGTCACAGACAGCTTTACACTACCACCATTGTGCATCCGAGCCAGAGGAGGCAGGAAGTCTGGGGCAGAGCACTGAACACAGATCCCCTACAGCTGTAATCCCAGGACCATCCTTCATCTCTGTAAAAGGGCCTGAATCTCCCACCTACCACTACTATTGTGGTGGCCAGATTACCCCAAGACATTTTCAATCTTATGGACCCTGTGGACAATTGCTCTCTTTGTCCCCATTGTCAGTAGACCTGGCCTCATGGGGTGGAGCTTCACACTGGGACTGGGTTTGTTAGGTCCCAGGTAAGCCACCATCAGCGGACGATTGGAGTATAGCTGCTCCTCTGGACTTGGTTTGAGACCTATAGGTGAACTATTGGAAATGTACTTTTTACTCTTTGGGATGTGCAATTAGTTTTGAATTTCTAATTATTTTCTTGTTTTTCCTCTATTTCTGTACTGATTTAATTAAGTGCTTCAAAAGTTTCTCTCACTCTCTTTCAGACCACCATAGGAGCGATTTGTGTCACAGCAGATCAGTCGTTTTAAATTCAGTGGATTCATGTTGGTGTACGTAGTTCCGTTAAGACAAAAAAAGTGATAAAATACAACTATAGAAACACATGACTTATATGTAACTAATATTTTAGGAATCGGTACATGAAGAACAATAATATGGCCACAGCACAGGTTCAACATTGTTGGCAAAAAGGTTACAAAGTGAGATAATCCAGTTTAGAAATTTTTTTGCAAAAGGGGTTATTTTTGAACTTTTATTATTCCCTCGGTATGAATCCATTTTAATTAATATCACCATGAAATATTCAAATACATTTCAAAGTTTAGTTAGAGTCTGTTTTAATTTTTACCATTTCACTGAGATTTTTATAAATACAGCTAAAATTAAACTGAACTCTGTAGCACATCCTTACCTTTGGTGCAGGAACCACTGCACTAGAATGTCAAATTAACTATGTACGTGTCCAAGAGCTGCAGGCAGAAAGCAGGTCTGGGAGTCTGACACTGCAATCTTCCTGCCTTCATCTCCAGTCAAGAGACTCCAGTATCCACAGCTTTTCCCACACACAGCTGAATTTAATCATTAGGCAGGCACTCTAAAAGCACAGATTTCAGCAAGCAGTGCAAAACATAACAGCAGTTTTACGTCACCTCCTTAAAAAGGAGGGGTGATTAGAAGTATTTCTTGCTGGCATTTCTATGAAAAGGTCATTCTTAAAGCTTTCAGTAGCCTCTACCTAATGTTCCTGCACTGTTATTGCACCTGCCTAATGTTGCTTCTACCTAATGTTACTGCACCTAATGTTATTGCACAAGTATTCCCCATATCAGAGACCTTCCAGCTGTGACCCAGAGAGCTCTTCTGGGTGGTCCACAGAACGAAACAACTCGATAATGGGAGGTAGGGATTGGGGATTTTGGAGGAGAGCTGCTCCATAAGGAGATCTCAAAGAGTCTGCAGAACAAAAAGGCTGGCAAAACCCTGTAAAAATACCTTTCTCAGCTACAACAGTAACGCAGTCTGGATTATAAAGATAATTTTTTTAAAAAGAAAGCCCTGTAATAGTGCCTGCTGTCAAAGTGCACAATTGTTATTCCTTAGACTGCTGTTCTAGCAACTTATCCAATCTGAAAGAAGAATGATGTTGGTTAGGTTCAGCATGTGCAAGCGGTGTATGCACTTACTAACAATCTTAATGTAATAAAATATTATAAGTAACAAATGTTAGTGTTCCATCCACTCATGCAGCATGGCCTGAAAATGTAATGCTCTTGGACTGTAGGAATGAATTTGATTCTCTGTCTTACACTGCCTCGCATGAAAAATTAATGTAAATGGGCTTGGGTAGGAACACTGGATTGAAAACTGACTATAAAAGATCTTAACCAAGAAGAAATCATAAACAACCATGCACAGTATAGGAGGAAGCTGCAAGAATGGGTATCAAGTGAAGTCTTATTTATGTTCACTAATGTTGTATAAAAGGGAAATAGCACACTAGTAGTACTCTCCAGTGATTCTGCACTAGGAAAGGATACAAACATTTGCAAAGGCAAAATACAAAATGAAAAAGGGATCTTCAATTATTAACAACATGAGAAGAAAATAACAAAATGAGAATCAAGTTGGAAAAAATGCAGGCTAATATACCTGGGAAATAATAACACAAAACATTCATTTGCTGAAATATGGGAAGAAGAAAAGCAAAAATATTCCCAGAGTGATAGTGGGCAGGAAATTAGTTTGAAATGGAAATTCCTTTATGATACAGCAGGAAAGTCCAATGTAGATTTGGGCTGAATAACCAGAGGCATAACTTCCAATAATAAGGAGATATTGGCTCCTTACAGGAACAGTTTGTTTTATTCTGGGCTCTGCATTACTTGGGAAGATACTGATAAACTACAGTCATTCAGACAAAAATGCATGAGGTTTGAAGAAATCTGAGGACAGATTTAAACAACTAAATATCTTTGACTAAATTGTATAGGGGTTGTGTCACTAAATCAGGAAGAAACTTTAGCACAGGCAATTTGTGATCTAGTCATGCTGCTATCAGGAACTTCCATGGCTACATCTACACAGCGGAACTATTTTGGGATACCTCTGGTATCCCGAAATAACTATTCTGTGTCTTAAGAACAAGCCCGTTATATCAAAATATAACAGGTTTGCTATTCCCATGTCCCTGTAAACCTCATTGCATGAGGAATTAGAGACATTTTGGAATAGCACCTTATTTTGAAATTTCAAAATAAGCTATTTTGAAATAACATAAAAAATAAGCTACACAATTTGCATAGTGCAAATAGCGTAGCTTATTTCAAGGTAAGGGTGTTGTGTAGATGCACTCCATGTGTCCATATCATTCTGCGTGAAGTCAGTTATGATATCATTTGGTAGCAGATTTCTTACAAAGGTGTTATAGGATTTGATTTTTTGTGAATCCAACATGCTTGCAGACAAGTTTCATTTATCTACAGAAATCATTAGATAGATTGTATGTGTATACCAGTCATCTGTGTGGCATTGGTCTTTTACTACTAATACCTAATGGAAGTAGTCCTTTGGCTCAAGTGACAAGTGTGTGCATTTTGCACAGGAAAACTGACGTACTGTTACCAAGAAGTTACACGCAAACATATTTGTTATTCAAAGCAGGCATAAGTCTCTGGAATGGAATGTGGGAGGGGCTGAGCTATAAAATGAAAATGTGCTATCCTTTGCAAGCCAAGCTTGTCGAAAAGCCATTTTTACATTTCCCAGTAAATCTATGACATAGCTAAATTGACTTCCAAAACATGTTTATCATAGTATTGTGTTGGATTTTAAAACTGTTCATTTTTGTAGTACTATTGCAAAATAGAGGTGGTATGAACCCTCATTAGGACACAAACAATTAATCAAAAGAGCTGGGATAACGAAAACTGCTGGTAGCACTATATAAAACTGCAGAGGAGCAGCAGGTACTTGAGCTTAAAGGAAAACGGAACAGTTTGTCTGTGCTGCTTTATTTCTTCAAAATGTTGTGCCAATTAACTAATTAAACGTACATGTATGATAGCACAAATGAGACATTACCTTGATGTCTGACTTACAATTGCCCCCAACCCCTTGTCTCCATTGAGGAGTTACAACATCCATTTATCCCAAATGCTAGTCCTTTGGGGTTCCTTTGTCCTCAGCATCTGTTGATATCTTTTGGGGGAAGTCCTATCTCCTTTAGTGTACGCATAGGAGTGTCCAATAATGTTATTTTATTAATGGGTCCTGTGCAACTGTAAGCCCCTTGGTCACCTGCAAACTAAACAATGACTCAATCTTCATGCTTCTAGACTGGATTGCTTATTGTCCAGTGCTTTCTGCTCTCACTACTTTTGCTGGAGTATGGTTGAGAATCTGCAGGTGCCCAGAATCACTAAGATAAATGGACCTGAGCACACTCATGTTTTCCACCTGTAGCTGCATTTATATGTGGGTTCAATTCTTCACTTTCACTCATTTGTAAAGGTTGCTTTTTGTTATTTTTGTTAAGGTGTTGTTGTTGTTTTTTGGGGGGGAACTTATGGGGACAAGTTTACTAGTGGATTTTGGTGACTGAATTCAAATAATAAAAAGACTTCTGAAAAACCAGCAGTGTATCTCAACAAGTTTACTTAAGTGTAGCTAATGCAATTTGCTATTGCTTATCACTTGTTTGCTACTATTGTTACTTTCTTCCTAATTTTTAAAATCAGTTTTATACCTTCAATCTATCAATAGCCACATGACTAGACTTGTTACTGAAAAGATTATGTAATAGAGGCAAAAAGTCAATTTACTAAGATAGGCTGTGTTGTAACTAATTTATAATAAACTTAATATTAACTGCTTATATATATATATCCATTTCCCCACTGACCATATTCATGAGTACATATGAAAGTGATCAGATCCAAAGATGATGGAAGTCATAGAGAAATACTTTTTAAAAGAACCTATTCCTAGTGTACGTTTTTGTTGAACTTATATATATAATTGTTTTCTTTCTTGATTACCTGCTTTCACTGAGGATGCCCTCATGTCTTATTACAAACACATACAGAACCAGATAGTTACTCTAAAGAAAGAATAACACATGGGCAATAATTAACTGAATCTTGGAAACATAAATTGTTACAGTATCACTACAGGAACTTTTTATCCCCTGTTTCACACCATAAAGCTGACTTTCCAGACTAATCAGATTATTACACACATCTGAGTTCCTTTTAGGTTTACCAGATAACAATTCTATCTCCTTTTTTTTTATTTTAATTTTAAATGATTGAAGGCTTCTCTGGCGAACGTTCTGAATTACATGGTTTCTTGCTTCAGGGTTTAAATTACCTATAGTGAACAGTAAGGTAGTTATCACATGAATCAGATGATGAAACCAGATATTTTTAATACAGAGAAAAATGAAGAACAATACCTCTAGGAAAGATGTCCACAGCAATCTTTATCTTAGTATTCAAAGGACCTGATCTTGGTCCTAGACAGTGATGCAGTAGGATGGGTAATAGGCAGTAAGACCTCCTCCACAGTCACTCGGAATGCACTTATGGTTTGTTTGCATGTTCACTCTTTGCATGTGGGCATGGTAGAGGCTGTTGCCTAGTATTCCTACTGCATACATAGGTGGGGGAATGAGTGGAATCAGAGCTCTGCTCCCCAGTGCAACAGCCAACATAAAGGATGAGAATTCTCAAGTGACATAAAGCTGATGTAGCTGGCTCCTGCTCCAGCTTTCTGATGCCCTCCCCACACTGATTGCATACAGGAAAGGAGGAGCTGGAGGCAGCAATTGGAGCAGTCTGCTCCCCTACAGCAATCCTCACCCGCCATTATGGTCCCGTAGGCTATGTCTACACTACTCGGAAGATGGCCGCTGCTGTGGTTGATCTTCCAGGGTTTGATTTAATGGGTCTGGTGAGGACCCGCTAAATCGAACTTAGAGGGTGCCCCATTGGTGCCAGTACTCCTGCTCCTCACAAGGAGTAAGGAAAGCCAATGGGAGCATTTGCTTCCATCAGCCTCCCGCTGTGTGGGTGACATGGAAACTCAATTTAATGTATGGCAACTCCAGCTATGTAATTAACATAACTGGAGTTCCATATCTTAGTTCGACCTTCTGATGAAGACCTTAAAGACTGTAAGCAGCTGTTGTACATTACAGTAACCACTATGGTGGTCTTAAAATCTGACTAGGCTATATATGGACTGGGATTGGCTTGATAATCAGGCAACTGTAATTAGATATCCAACATCTTTCTCCTGCACGAAGCATAGGAGAGAAACTAGCCCTTAATGTGTTGAGATGTTAATATCCTTAAGAAATGTTAATGGTCACTATTTCCAATGTCTGCATACTGAGTGAAGAGACCATTGACACGTATATGCTGAAAGGAAAATCTTATGCAGACAAAGAGTCAGAGCATTGAACTGGACATTGGAACCTTGCCACAGATATCCGAAATTTGTAAAAAAGCCCATTTCAGTTCTTTTGTGTCCTCACACGTCATTCTGAAACAGTTCAGTGAAACAAAAAGTATCATTAATATCCCATCTATTACATGTGACAAGCCTACCTTTGTGGGTTACTGTGATCCATTCAAGTCCTCCAGGGAGTATCAAAATCTGCATGATATTGCTGAATGCTAGATTTTGCACTGGATCTCTGGTTTAGCTGAATGATCAGTAAAATGTATTCTAAAGGCAGCTTGCTATTGGTTGCATATCTGATGGAGCTCAAGAATAGTTTGTTCTTTTCATAGATAATTGTAACTTTATACCCCCTCACACTCACATGCACAATTGCATCTGGATATTTCAGAAGGCAGCATAGTAGTAATTTAAAGCACTGTGCTAATCAAATGCATTTCTGCCCCAAATATTACTGTTTTAGGAAATCTATCCTAATGACACAAGCGGATCTGATTTTAGCATGTCTTGAAAGTTGTTAGAATGTCAATGGATCAAAAGTTAGTTATAGAATTTCCTGTCTACATTTCAAGACCCTTGATTTTCTGTAGTTCTTCAACAAAGCCTTAGAAGCATAAATTCCAGGTATGTCCATGTAACACTTGATTCTGGAATGACTTCAGTGTATGACTCACAGTGTAGATGTTAGATAAATTATATACTTGGACCCTATGAAGAGAGTTGTTTTAAGAAAAAAGATAGTAGATACTAATATTCAGATCCTTTATGAAGATCTGTTTCTATTCACATCACCCATGAGTAACGGTCCTAGCATTAACATGTGTGTCTATCATATCTTTGGTTAAGGGCTCAATTTCAGATCACCAAAATCAATGCTTTCCATTATCTTTCCATTGCTTTTAATAGAACTGCAATTGAATATCAAGCATGCACTTCCAAAATCTCCTCTGCATAATTCCATGGATGATAATCTGAATGCTGTACCCCCTGTCCACCTAAAAATTTCTTCCCCATATTACAGTTTTATAGCTTCATGCCTGAAATTGGACCCTGATCCCACGAACATTTAGGCACATGCTTATCTTTGTTCACTGTAAATAGGTTTCACTGAAGTTAATAAGACTACTTTGTGCATAAAGTAAAGCATGTGTGTAAATCTTTGTAGAAATGCAACCTTAGTATATGAGCTCTTGGGGACAGTCACCGTGTATAATTTACTGCTATAATAATTTATCTGCAAAAAGCTTATAGTGGAACATAGCCTTACATTTCTAAATATAATATTTAAAAATGTCACATTTGGACATTAAGTACTGTCAAATTTGTGCACATAACTTACATCAACACTAATGGATTGTTTTGATGCATTGAGACTTTTGTATTCATCTTGAATCAGGAACAAAATCCTAAAAGCAACACCAGTTGGAAAGCACACAAATACATCTACATCTTATTTTATCTCTACCTATTATTGTTGTTACTATTACCTGCAGCCTCCTTAGTCAACTCAAGCTTGTTTCTTTATCTATCTTTTGTCTCTTGTCATAAATCTAAACTGTAAGCTGTCAAAGGCCATGTCTACACTAGGAAATTATTTCAAAATTACTAAATTCCACTTAATAACTCCCAATTTAACAAATTCGAACTAGTATGTCCATACTATGGGGAAGCCTCGAAATTAGTCCAAGGCAGGCTCCATTAATGTGGATGTGCTACCTCAGACTTAGAGCCCCAGGAAGCACTGGGGAGTAATTAGTTCTAATTATTCTGGGGAATAATTATTTTGAAATAGCGGCATCGGAATGTCTCCACTATCATTACTTCAAAATAACTATTTCAGAATTAGCATTACTCCTGATGAAAAGCAGGAATACAGATTTTGAATTCCACAGCCCATTATTTTGAAATAAAGGGCTTGGTAGTGTGTATGTTCCTCTTATAAATTTGTCGAGGGTGGGTGGAGGGTGTTATTTTAAAATAAAGTCCTAGTGTAGTCCAGGGTTTAATCTTGGACTATATTTGAGTCACTGCCCAAAGCAGTGCTTAGCACAATGGAACCCTGGTTCTTACTGGGCCTACTAGACACCAATGTAGTGTTCATAATCAGAGATAGTAGAAACTTTCAAAAATTTTGAATTTTTATGCAATTTATCAAAACTTCCCTAAGTTTAATAGAGAAAATGGGTCAACATTTCTGACAAATGTTGACAATTATGTTGTCCTGTTTTTGAGCTCTTATAGAATTAAATGAAAACTCTTAAATTGAAATTTCTCATGAAAATTACATCCTGTTTGTTTTGCAAATAATTCTAATAATAATATTGTATGCATGTAAAGGTGTTTGTATATGAACATTTTCCTGTTTATGGTCAGTAAGTTATTACTGTATTTTCTCAAACATTTCCAGAGTTACCAAGAAAAATATCTACTATATTAAAAGTACAGCAGTACAACTTTGGATTAATGTAATATGGATGCAGAATGAAATTTATACCTCTTCAAATCATTCTCCTTGTTTGTATGATATATATTTCGTGTATTGCAAGACTTTTATGTTTTACTTTGCAATGTGACTATCTCCAGTTTGAAAATTAGCTTAATATATTTGATTTTTCATTTGCGCACCTGTTTTATAAAGATAGGTTTTATTTGCTTGCAACAGGCATCCTCTAAGGGTGCCTCTACACAGCACTCTAAACTCAAAATAAGATACACAATTTGCACTATGCAAATTGCGAATCTTATTTTGAATCTATTTTGAAATAGCTTATTTTGAAATTTGGTGTGTCTACACTATGCCAAATTTTGAAATAATGTGCTATTTTGAGACATCCCTTAACCCTTGTGGAATGAGGTTTATTGGGATGGTGAAATAGCACACCCGTTATTTCGAAAAATATTTTGAAATAATGGGTGGCTTGAGTAGACGTGGGGTAGCTATTTAGGGATAAGTATGTAGCTCGATTTCCTGGCACGACACTGTTCTCTTCCAGAGTCGGTTCAACAAAACCTAGTGACAATAACACCAAAGGTATTTTTCCTTGTTTTACTACTCTGCCCCCCCAAGTTAGGAGTCAGAAAAAAACAGAATAATCTAATCTATGATGAGTGAAATAGATGCTTCTGCTTTTGCTGAGTTCTAAGCAGACACAAACCAGCAAGGATAGAAATCACAGCAGACTGCTACATCCAGATTTTCTAAATGTACCGCTAAAATGAACTATTTTCTCCCAAAATACTAATAACAAGAAGTTACTTCACATGTGTTTAGATATTTCTTTTCTGCCTTTGCAGTGAAATGATGCAAGATAAGGCTATTTGGATTTTATAATTATTTTGAAATTTAAAAACATAAACAGAAGCTGACCTTTAAACCACAGTAAGGAAAATTTCAAAGGAACAGATATTTGCAGCTTCTATAGACTTCACTGGAGATTGCAGATGCTCTTCATCTTAAAAATTCAATCTCTAATCATACACTCTTTATTAGGCTCCCAAATAAGGAATATATGTATGTAGGAATGTATCCTTAAGCACCCTAATTTGAAAATGGATCCCACAGGAAAATATGTTATTGTTATAACATAGATATATCCACTATTGTGTAGCCTATATGAAATTTGTGGAAGTATAGATTGTAGAAAGGTAAAAGATCTATTGAGCAATAGATTTAGTTGGGATTGGTGCTACTTTGGGCAGCGGGCTGGACTCGATGACTTCTTAAGGTCTCTTCCAGCCCTATGATTCTATCATTCAATATAGTCCATCTCCCTGCTAATATGGGTTGTTCCCGAGTATACATTTTCTAATGTTTTTGTCTACTCCTGTTTTAGATATTCCAAAATAATGGTCACATCCATTCCTGTAAATGATTATCACATTGGTTAATAGATCTGACTCTCAGGATGTTTCTCCTGACACCCACCCTATATTTTCCTGTTCTTAATTTATGCTATTGCTCCTACTTAAAGACTCTGTTATCATGCTAACTAACTGTCTGTGTCCTTAGAGATAATAGTCATCAAATGTGAGCGGGCATATCCCCAAATATACCTAATATAGCCACATTTTACATGTTTAACTTATTCATTTCTTTGTAGTCTCAACTAAACACTAAGAACTAAATACAATAATCTAGATGCAAACACATTAGGGCATATCTACACTAGGAAATATGTTTTTGAAATCACTTATTTTGAAATATTAACTCCTGAAATAACAATTTTGAAATAGCACTATTCCTCATGACAAGCAGGAGTTATTATTTTGAAATAACAGGCTTGGTAGTGTGGATGCTTTGCTTGTTATTTCCAAATAAAGGGAGTTATTTTGAAATAACTCCCTGATCTGGACCAGAGCTTAGAGTTCCTTATGATGGCTGTCTGTCTTCTTGCTGCACAATGCAATGCATCTATAGAGTGTTTGCAGCATAGAAGTGCATGGGTCTTTTTTGCTGACATATTATGTTGCAAAAGCATATCTAATTTGCTGTCTGTTACCACCATCTTGGCATAACTACTTTCCCATGTTCTCCCAAAATATTTTGAGTTTTGAATTATTTGCCCCATGATGGAAAACAACCTTTTTATTGTGCACAATGAATCTCATTTGGTTCTTTTCAAACTATGAATTCCTCACCATGATTGAATTATTTTCAAATGGTCACTTTCTAAGGCTATGTCTATACAGCAGTGTTATTTTGGAATAACATCACATATGAGATATCATACTTCCCCTATATAAAACTATGGTACGCCCACATCTCGAGTACTGCGTGCAGATGTGGTCTCCTCACCTCAAAAAAGATATATTGGCATTAGAAAAGGTTCAGAAAAGGGCGACTAAGATGATTAGGGGCTTGGAAAGGGTCCCATATGGGGAGAGGCTAGAGAGACTGGGACTTTTCAGTTTGGAAAAAAGGCGATTGAGGGGCGATATGATAGAGGTATATAAAATCATGAATGGTGTGGAGAAAGTGATTATAGAAAAATTATTTACCTTTTCCCATAATACAAGAACTAGGGGACACCAAATGAAATTGATGGGTAGTAGGTTCAAAACTAATAAAAGGAAATTTTTCTTCACACAGCGCACAGTCAACCTGTGGAACTCCTTGCCCGAGGAGGCTGTGAAGGCCAGGACTCTATTAGGGTTTAAAAAAGAGCTTGATAAATTTTTGCAGGTTAGGTCCATCAATGGCTATTAGCCAGGGATAAAGTATGGTGCCCTAGCCTTCATAACAAGGGCAGGAGATGGATGGCAGGAGATAAATCACTTGATCATTGTCTTCTGTTCTCCTTCTCTGGGGCACCTGGCATTGGCCACCGTCGGCAGATGGGATGCTGGGCTCGATGGACCTTTGGTCTGACCCAGTATGGCCATTCTTATGTTCTTATGTTCTTATTTAAAATAAATTTGAAATAATGGGCTTCTTACTCCGACTCTTGTAACCCTCATTGTATGAGGAATAAGGAAAGTTGGGGGAAGAGTGCTCTATTTCAAAATAACTGCTGCGTAGACAGCTCCGAAAGTTGAAATGAGCTATTTTGACTTAAGCTACACAATTAGCGTAGCTCAAGTTGCACAGCTTATTTTGAGTTTAGCCCTGCTGTGTAGACATGCCCTTAGTGACCTTTTATTATTTTTCCATCTTCAGTAGTAGTTACAACTCTTTGAGCTGAATATCCTCTGTAAATTTGAATAGCATTTGCTTACTCACTCTCCCAAATTGATGAAGTTACCTATCATATCCATGTAATACCAAGGTGGATTGATTTAAATAACCAATTTTACCATTATTTAAATAATCAAGCATAAAATCTTAATTTTAATCACAGATCTTATTCTTGCATTGATACTTTTTAGTCATCTTTTTAAAGAAAAGTTCATTCTCATGGTGGATAACTATTAACACGTTGATTTGTTACTAACTTCATCATTCAGATGGTGTACTTTTTGCTAACGAGGAGGACACACTGATTCATACATATATGTTTAAACAATTATATAGCTCCACATAGCTTAATTCAGATTTTCAGCTTTACAGACTGTGAAGAGCTTTAAAAGGATCTCACAAAACTAAGCAACTGGGCAACAAAATGGCAGATGAATTTTAATGTTGATAAATGCAAAGCAATGCATATTGGAAAACATAATCCCAACTATATGTATAAAATGACTGAATAAGATAGTACCACTCAAGAGAGAGATCTTATCATTCTGGATAGTTTTCTGAAAACATACACTCAATGTGCAGCATCAGTTAAAACAAACAGAGTGTAAGGAATAATTTAAAAACAGATAGAGAATAAGACAGAGAATATCTTACTGCCTCTGTATAAATCCCTGGTATGCCCATATCTTGAATACTGTGTTCAGATGTGGTCGCTTCATCTCAAAAAAGATATCTTGGCACTGAAAACATTTCAGAAAAGGACAACAGAAAATATTAGGGGTTTGGAATGGCTGCTATATGAGGCGAGATTAATAAAACTGGGAGTTTTCATCTTAGAAAAGAGGAGACTAAGGGGGAATATGATAGAGGTCTACAAAATCATGACCAGTATGGAAGAAGTAAATAAGGAAAAGTTATTTACTTACTCCCATAACGTAAGAACTAGGGGTCATCAAAGGAAATTAATACGTCGCAGGTAAAACCAACAAAAGGAAGTATTTCTTCACACAGTCAGCCCGTGGAACACTTTGCCAGAGGACGTAGTGAAGACCAGGGCTTTAACAGGGTTCAAAAAAGAACTAGATATATTCATGGAGAATAGATTCATCAGTGGTTATTAGCGAGGATGGGTAAGAATGGTGTCCTTAGCCTCTGTTTGTCAGAAGCTGGGAATGGGTGACAGGGGAGGGACCACTTGGGTACATCTACACTACACTCTTATTTTGAAATAAGCTATTTTGGAATAAAATCTTCCAAAATAACTATTTTGAAATGGATGTCCACACTGCAAATGCACACTGAAATAGTGCAGAGCTCTTTCAAAATAGAGCGTCCACACTGATTGGAGCCTGAATTGCGTTTAAGGCCCCCGTGGAAGCACTTCGTCCAGGGCACCAGGACAGCAGTCACTTCCGACAGCTGCTGCCTGAAGCTATCTGAGGCTCATGCTTAAAGGGACTCCCCTGTACAGTCATGTCTCAGTCTCTTCTCCATTGCCTATGTCCTCGAGGGACAGCAAACTCTTCTCACTGCCTGTTCTGGTTGCCTTTGTGGACACCACAGCACCCCAGCCATGGAGCCGGACCTGCTGGAAAGCAGTCGCCTGCTCTTAGACCTGCTCCTCCACCTCCTGGTGCAGTCACTGCGGGCTCCCTTGTGGGTCTGCAGGAACAGGACATGCCACTCTCTGCGGGGCACCTCCTCTTCTCTCTCCATGTGCTGCGCATGCAGCACAACCTCTCCTGCCTTCCCCTGCACACTGTGCACTGCTGCTTCTGGCGATGGGACACTAGTTTTGACTGGTGAGACCGCATCATCATGGAGCAGTGGGATGACCAGCAGTGGCCCCAGAATTTCTGCTTGTAGAAGGGCACCATCTTGGAGCTGTGCAAGTGGCTTACCCCTGCCCTCAGGCAATGGGACACCCACATTTGACTCACCATCCCCCTCCAGAAGTGGGTCTCCATCATTCTGTGGAAGCTCACCAAGCCAGTCCATCTGGAACCAGTTCGGCATGGAGAGATCAACCACTGGGGCTGTGGTCATGCAGTTATGAATCTCTTACTATTGTCTGAGGGTAGTGAACTGCTGGAATGGGGCTCCCTAGGGAAGGGAGGGTGGTGATGGAAGCTCTCTCCCTAGAAAATTTTTCAGTCTCACCTTCACAAAGCCCTGCTAGGGATGGGGTAAATTGGGGTTGGTTCTGGTGTGTGGGAAGGGGCTTGGGCTCAGGGAACTCCCGAGGGCTCTGGCAACCCTGTGATTCTCTGTTTGTCTCCTTCTACAGGTGGTGAGGGTCATCAATACCATCCTGCTGTGTATGGATCATCATCCTGGGCGACATGGACCCCATCGTTGCTGGCTTTACCACTATGGGCTTCCACAACTGCAGGGGGCCATAGATGGTACCCACATCCCCATCCAGGCCCTGACCACCAGGTCTCCAATGATGTCAATCAGAAGGGGTACTTTTCCATGGTCCTATAGGCCGTCATGGACCACCAAGTCTGGTTTACTGACATCAGCGTTGGGTGGTCGGGGAAGGCGCATAATGATGCCCACATATTTTGCAACTCCAGCCTCTACTAGAAGATGCACACTGAAAAGCATTTTTTTCCCCCACCGCACCATCAAGGTTGGGGATGTGAACATGCCCATGCGCATAGTGGGGGATGTAGCCTACCCTCTGCTCCTCTGGCTCATGAAACCCTACACAGCACACTTTAACCAAAGCAAGGAACATTTCAATGGCAGGATATGGAGGGTGCCTTCAGCTGTCTCAAAGGGAGGTTCTGCTGTCTCCTCACCCACCTGGACCTCGGTGAGTGGAACTTCCCCCAAGTGGTGGTGGCATGCTGCGTCCTCCACAATATTTGTGAAAATAAGGGGGAGACATTCCTGCCAGAGTGGGTGCCAGAGGCTCACAAAGGCCTTTCAGCAGCTGCACATGGCTGCCATCTGGCATACCTATCAGGGGGGCTGTGTACATCTGAGAGGCCCTGAGGGAGAGTTTCAGACAAGGACAAGTGGAATGGGGAGGAAGGGAGAGGTGGGGCTCAGGGATGGGACTGAGATTAGTGCCTGCCTCGGCGCCTCATATGTAGGGCACTCAGTGGCCATGGCAGGTGGGGTGGCTAGATGGGAGAAGCCAGAGAAACAGGCGCAGGAGTGGCAGAAGGAGGGGGTGCGGTTACAGGGGAGGACTTTGGAAGGAGTGGGCGTGGGAAGACTTGGGAAAGAGCAGGTTCAGGGGGGCAGCTGCTGGTGACCAGGTGGTTGGTGATGGTGCTCTATACCATGCACATGCTTGGGACCTCCTGGGACAGCGCCTCTCAGGTGGAGTGACACAGCTCCCAGTCAACACGGCACTCCTCCACATCTGCATACAACCTACGGTCCTGACACTCCAGAGACCGCTGTAGGGAACAAAGACATAAGAACATAAGAATGGCCATACTGCGTCAGACCAAAGGTCCATCTAGCCCAGTATCCTGTCTGCTGACAGTGACCAATGCCAGATGCCCCAGAGGGAGTGAACAGACCAGGTAATCATCATGTGATCCCTCTCCTGTCATTCATTTCCAGACAAACAGAAGCTAAGGACATCATTCCTACCCATCCTTGCTAATAGTCATTGATGGACCTAACCTCCATGAATTTATTTAGCTCTTTTTTTAACCCTGTTAAAGTCCTAGTCTTCACAACATACTCTGGCAAGGAGTCCCAGAGATTGGCTGTGCTGCGACAGACTATGTGTTCCTGTTCGAGGTCCTCACGGGGTCAGTGGCACCTGTGGGTCTCATGGGGTTGGGCAGCTAGCGCTGGAGATGTAGCTCACACCCCACTTGCATCTGGTCTAGCTGTGAAGAACAAAGAGAAGGCCAGTCATCCCAGAAGACACTGTGCATGAAGCCAAGCCCTCATCTCTGAGCCGACATGCAGCCCCTCACCACCGACCATTCCCCCCCCCCCATGTGTGTCTAGGGAAAGTAATGGAGCTCATCTGTAGGGCCTTCCCTGGCTTCGTCTGATCCCTGGGTGACATCCTGGGGGGGCGGTTACTGGCTCTGGGGTCAGGATGACCTCCTGGATGGCGGGCATTGGGTCCAGGCTGCTCTCCTTATCTTCCTCCTCCTCCTCCTCATCAACAGCCACACCCTATGGGAGGCCGATGATCGGCATCTCCCACCCCAAATCCACAACAAGGGGGGAAAGGGACTGACCCCCACTCTCAGGATGCAGTGGAGCTGGTCGATATAGGGGCAAGTCTGGGGTGCTGCCCCTGATTGGGAGCTGCACGCCCTGGCCTTCCTGTAGGCCTGCCTCAGCTCCTTGACCTTCATGTGCACCTTCTCCTGGATACAGCTGTGTCCCTTCTGGCCATCATAGATATCAGCATTCCTGTGCCTGGTGCAGAGATCCTGGAGGTTTGCCTCCTCTTCCCAGATCTCAATGAGATCCAGGATCTCCGCACCAGACCAGGAAGGGGCCCTCCTGTTTTGCCCCCAGGTCAGGGGCTTGGGAGCTGGCTGCCAGCTCTCTTGCAGTCTTGGAGGGCTCAGTGGGAGCATGGGGGTCGCTCATGGCAGCAGCAAAAGCAGTGAAGGCTGCTGCTGCATGGCACAGGGCTGGCAGGGCCTTCCTTATCTAGGTTCACAAGATGGTTTCACAAAAACCCCTCTTCCCCCCCAAAAAAGCCAGGAAAGAATTCTGTTGAGCCAAAAAAACAAAAAATACCGGACACCTGGCAACCTTACCCTTATCCCATAAGCCCTTTCCCCTCTGGCTGTGCCTTAAAGGACTGCAGGGTAAGGGGAACTACAGAGTTCTGATGAGTGTAGACAGAGTGGCCAGCAGGGTACCTGGGAGAATTCCTGGAGGCCAGTTATTTCAAAATAACCACAGCTGCCCCATCTACACACACCCTGTTTTGAAATAACTACTTCAAAATAGGCGTTATTCCTCATGAAATGAAGGTTATAGATTTTGGAATAAGACGCCCGTTATTTCAAAATTATTTATGAAAATTATTTTGAAAATTATTTTGAAACAATGGGCTTGCTGTATAGATGCTCACCTTGTTATTTTGAATAATAATGTTAGTTATTTTGTTAGTTATTTTGAAATAACACTGCAGTGTAGATGTGTCCTTGCTGACCTGTTCTGTTCATTCCCTCTGGGACACCTGGCATTGGCCACTGTCAGAAGACAGGATACTGGGTTAGATGGATCTTTGATCTGACCCAGTATGGCCATTCTTGGTTCCTGTGTTTTTATGACTAACCTTGCAAAATATTAATCTAATAAAAAATTGTTTCAGAAGATTCTAAGCTATTAAAAAGGATGATAGTAAAATTTGCTTTTCAACCTTTACTGCTGTAGTAGTTACTGCCTCTGATATAGAAAAATAAGAAGGACCCTACTAATACAATCTGAGCTATAAGGAAATAGTTTGGGTAATAGTTTCAAAATTTCTGGCCCCTTGCAATATTTGATTACATTTTAAATTAAATTAAATGAAATTGCCTCTCCTGAGGCAAGCCTATATGTTGAGATAATGACATTTATGTTGCATAATACATGACAAATACTGCTGAATATCCCATAGTAGCCTATCTAAATACATAAACACAGTGTGCCATTTTGAACTTTTATGGAGTCTTTCAAATCATTTTTTTGTTGTAGTCATTAAGAAACTAGTAAACAGACCATTTAACAAGATGCAAATGTAAATTTTCCATGACAGTAATCACTGGTACCCTGCTGATAAATGATGTCATTGCAACATGTCCTTAGAGCACAGTAATTACTGTTGTATTCATCAGAGTGTATGGCTTGAAGTTTACCAGGTTTGAATGTGATCAATGGTCAGTAAAGTTCACACATGCTCTGTGCACCAGGTGCATGTACTGCATGAATACGTTAGGGTGCATCTACATTGCACAGTTATTTTGAGATAATTAGCGTTATTTCAAAATAACAATGCAAGTGTCTACACATCCAATGAGAGTGTCTACACAGCTTAGTCCAAAATCTGTAAACCTCATTCTACCAGGAATACCGCCTATTCTGAAATAGCCATTTCGAAATAAGGCGTGTGTGGATGATCCACTTCTGCTATTTCGAAATAGCTCCTCACCCCGGCCATTCTAAGTTATTCCTCCCCAGTGCTTCCTGGGGCTCTAAATCAAGATAGCACGTCTACTTTAGGGAAACCTGCTTCAGACTAATTTTGAGGCTTCCCTGCAGTGTAGATGTGCTATTTTAAAATAAGCTATTTCGGAATAACTATTCTGGAATAGCTTATTTCAAAATAAGCATGCAGTGTAGATGTACCCTTAGCAGAAAGTCTCTACAGATATAATTCATTCAGCTTTTACTTACCTGGGGGCGCTATAATGTGCTCTTACAACAACACAAGATTCTTCCTGGAATCCTATATTATTAAAGTATTGCTTTAGCTCCTTACCTTACAAGATACTGCAATAAGATAGAAATGTTTCATTGAGTGGAAAGTGCAATACTTGCAAGGAATTGCAATAACCTTTAATGATACCTTTATAAGAGCTCTGTCTACCTGCACAAAACAGGCCTCTGTTGTTTAAAACAAGGAACACTAGTAAATCTGCAATATTGATGAGGTCTTGACTCCTGGGGAAGCATATTTGGAATTAAAGTATAATTGTGTTTTGTTCATACTTGCAAGCTTTCCCCCCAGCACTTTTCAATTATCTTGAAGGAACACATCTGGCCTTTAGCAGTCTTTAGAGATGTTTGACTATAGTATATGTTGGGAATTTAAAAATAGAGCTTTAAGTCACAGAGGGACAGATTCTTTCTTTCTTTCTTACACTGGGTAGTATCTTTTGCCACAAGCTGTTACACTAATATCAGGGAAGCAACTCATGGATTAAGGTACATAGTGGGTAGAGATGGTAGAATCTGGCCCAAGCCATTTTCAAAGCGTTATTTGCAAAACTAGATCTACTCATGGTTGGATTACACAAATTAGAGCACATTTTTAAATGATGTCCCAAGCACACACTTTCCATGAACATTCCTTAACTTCATTGAGTATGAATTGTTTACTACTGAAATACAACTGAAAATCATATATTCACCTTTATCAGTGGATAAGATATAACTTATTCTAACTATGCAGCTTCTCAAAATGATTAGAACTAGAGAAATAATACTAATAACATTATTTTAATAATATAAATTTAGCATAAATGTCTTAAAAAGTTATAATATCTGAGGGCACCCGTGGGTTCATTGATGTGGTGGGAAAGCCGTTTCTGGACCTGTAAGATATTACCAGATGGGAATTCCTGACTGACAGAATACTGATCTAATCAGGTGCACAGGTTATTCAGATATGCAGTAGTTAATGGCAGTTGGCCCCAGGATCAGATGCATAGAGAAGCTTAAAACTAGTATAAAGTATGATCTAAGTGTAAAAAAGAAGGGAATTTGCTGAATTTAAAATGCATAATTAATCAGGAATTATATACAATTAATGTTCATTGGGTAGAATAAAAACCCATAAAGTTTCCATATGTTATTTTAAGAAAAACATCAAATTGGTAGTTTATAATAATTAACTGAGAAATATTGTAACATAAATAATACACCCATTGATGACAGGAGGATGTAGCCATGGGTTTCACATTTTATTTCCTCACATGAAGGTAAGGACATGCAGGAATAGGAGAGGGCAAACTAGATAAGAGAACTCAGCTATATAAAAGTATACTAGACATTATTAGCAATAAACCCCACTGAAACTAAATTTCTATTGGCAGACATTGATGTACTCTCACATGCTGGAATATAATTTTGTAAAAACAGCATTTCGAGGTTTCATGGTCATTGTGCTTCAGTGAACTTTCTAGCAAAAGAGACTCATGTTAGTTAGGAAGAGGGTATTCATACTTCCCAGACCAGCAGTTCCTACCCAGGTTCTAAAATTTAAGGGTGTTTCTTTTTGGCTTATTCATCACTCACAGCAATGAAGTTTCTGCAGCTGAAACTCAGGGTATGTCTACACTACAGAGTTTTGTCAAAAAACAGCCGTTTTTTCTGACAAAACCTGACTAACGTCCACACTGCAATCGCATTCTTTCAAAAGTAAATTGAAAGAACAGAGGGGTTTTTCTGGTGTTGGTAATACCCTTTCTATAAGGAAGAAGTCTTTTTCCAAAAGAGCTCTTTCAGAAAAATGCGTGTGTAGACGGGGAAGAGGGATTTCTTTTGAAAGAAGAAGAAAGAGGAAAAAGCACAGGTGCCTGGTGGCCATTCTGCCCATGGTAATCACAGCTTACATGCGCGATAGCATCCATTCAGTATGGATGCTATCTGTCAAAAAAGCAGATCGATTTTTCGATGCACTTTGGCAGTGTGGATGCTTTCTTTCAGAAGAAGTTTTTTCAGAAGATCTCTTCCAGAAAAGCTTCTTCCAAAAGAAGCCTGAAGTCAAGACATAGCCTCAGTTAGCAAGGCTGCTGATGTTGTATGAGCTAGAAAGAAATCTAGGACTAAAAAAGAATTAACATTTAATTTTTGTCCCTAAAAAGGGAGAAATAGATGAGCACAAAAAAGGGAGACTTTGAAAGGGGGGTTGTTTTCCACCAAAATATGAGGATATTTCCAGGAACAATTCCACTTTACAGCTAGGTCTAAATCTGGAAAATCTGGCCATAGCCCCATATTAGAACCAAAAGTGTTGACTTCAGTATTGCTTCAAAACCAAAAGTTTTAATTAAACCTAAAACTTCCCACAAAAACCCAAACAAACAAACAAAGCAAAACACAAAAAAACCCAAACACCTGGTTTTTCATTGGAAAACAGGAAAAAACCTGAAGAATCAAAGTTTTCACACATTTTCATTTATAAGGTCCACTTTGAACCAAAAGAAACAAAATTAAGAATTCTGAACGCTAGATCCAGTCTTCAGCTTCTGGCTTTTGAGTTGGTTTTCTTTCCCATTCCCTGTGCATACTGATTTCAATTTTACTGCATAGCACTTAACAAGGCCTTTGTGTCAAAGTACAAAAGCATTACCTTGTTCCCCGTTAACAAATGGGTTCACTTTTTGTGACAGAATATACCCCATGTAATGTTCACATCCTGCATACTGATGTAATAATGTTGATACAAGGTATGCCTTGTGAGGTGTCATTTAAAATCCTAATTTGCTGATGAGTAATATCACAGCAGAGTTATATGTTAAGTTATAAGATGAGATCTTGAAAACATATTTTTAGTCATGATAAGTCTGGAGAGTACCCAGACCAGTTCCTCAGAGCAAAGGGTAAACTAACACCTCAGCAAAGTGTAAACAAGGTTGATGGACCATCACCCACTAAGTGGCCATTCTTTGGCACCTCTAGCAAAGAAACAGCATAGAGTTTCCTTTTACACAGACTGTCTGTTGCTTTACTCCCCCCTAGAAATGCTTTTCAAAAGGGGAAAAGGACTATAAAAAGAAGGGGCAGACACCTCAGTACACCCTTCTTTTCTCCTCTCCTTCCCCTTCATATTTTCGGTACTGGAAAAGTCAAAGGAAGTAGCCATTGGCTTCTGTGTGAGGTGTCCTGACCTAAAATATTTGGTCAGTAAGACTGCTGAAAGCCTGTGGTAAAAAAAATTGTGCTTTGACTCTAACATTGTTTGTAAGGCACTACTGAGCCCTTGATCTTTATTTTTCTTGTAACCATTTCTGATTTGTATGTGTCATTACTTTTACTCACAGTCTATATCTTTGTAATTAAGAAACTTGTTTTATTGTTTTATGTAATCCAATGTGTTTAACTTAAAGTGTCTGGATGAGAGTTTACAATAATAAATTGACATATCATTCCCTTATAGGAATAATGGACTTAATGAACTTTTGGGCTGTGTCTAGACTGGCCAGTTTTTGCGCAAAAGCAGCCGCTTTTGCGCAAAAACTGGCCAGCTGTATACGCTGGCCGCTTGAATTTGCGCAAGAGCACTGACGTTCTAATGTAAGAAATCAGTGCTTCTTGCGCAAATACTTTGACGCTCCTGTTTCGGCAAAAGGGCCAGTGTAGACAGCTCAGTTTTGTTTTGCGCAAAAAAGCCCTGATGGCTAAAATGGCAATCGGGGCTTTCTTGCGCAAAAGCGCGTCTAGATTGGCCATGGACGCTTTTGCGCAAAAAGTGCTTTTGCGCAAAAGCGTCCATGCCAATCTAGATGCTCTCTTGCGCAAATACTTTTAACGGAAAACTTTTCCGTTAAAAGCATTTGCGCAAATTCATGCCAGTCTAGACACATACTGTTCTGGACAGAACTAGACAGTACGGGATATACATTTCTAGGGGAAGATATGGGACTGAGAGTGTGTGTTAGGGTCACCTACAGGATAACTCAGTTTGGTAAAAAGTCAACTTGTTGATGACTCGGTGCACAGACATAGCTGGGAGCGACTTACATGCTGGAAGCTGTTTGTGAACAGTCCAGGATGGAGGCTACTAGAGCAAGACACTGTAAAAAGGGCATACCACATAGTAGGATGGGGTGACACAGTTACTCATTAAGTCTGCATTATGACCCTGCATGCCACATTTTCCTTCTCCCTCGCACAGGTATTCAGGGGAAACACTATGAAGCCTTGTATTCCCTAGCAACTTCAGAAGTCCTAGTATAGGCTAGCTATTGCTGGCATTTGAAACACCATTTCAGTTATGCCCAAAACGGGTCTAATTTATATAGTAACAAAACAAGCAGGTAGAAATTGGTGGCTGGTTTACCCGAGAGCTCGCAATCTTGCTATTACTATTACCTTTTCCAGATGGGGATCCATTTTGACAATTCAGGAAGACTTGATGACCCAAGGCAATTCAAAAATGGGGGGAGGAGGGAGGACACAGCCACCTGGGGAGACACTTGGCGACCCTTTTGAAAAGTAATGGAGACCCATATTTGGGTCCCGACCCATAGGTTGGGAAACCCTGAGCTAGACCAATATTACCAAATTTTCCTAGAATAGAAAAGGCCAGGAGCAGGTCAAAGGGCCAGGGTGACCCTAACCTGGTAAGTTTTTCTAATTTTTTCCCCCTTTCCAGTGGTGCAGAACTTTCCCATTCTGTCAGACCTGGCAACAACAATCCATGCATTTGTGACTTCTAGCATTGGTTATTGTAATGAATTGCACTTGAGAATGAATCCACAAGTATTAAAGAAACTTCTGCTGTCTCGACTACAACAGCCCACAAATACAGGTTAAAGGCACTACATCACTCCAGTTACTGCTCTAGTAAGTGCTCTGCTGAAGTTCAAATCAAGTTTAATATCATGGGGCCTGATTCTGCTCTCACACCAGTTTTATACCAATATAACTCTATGCATTTAAAGGAAAATTGTCTCTTTTTTTGTCAGTGTTAATTAGAGGAGGATAGATATTTAGCTTCCTCAATTAGCAGATCCAAAGAGCCTTAACAAATGCTTCTCCCTACTTGATCAAGCACTTCCAAGTAACTTGCACCCCCTCAATGGACAATTCAAGGCTAGGGAATCAGAACCAAGAATGATCATAAACTGTGACCACATTCAAGGCAAAGTGCATATCATACATATTTGCCTTAGTGCTAACACAATATTAATAAACACTTATCCATTCTGCCTGCTCTATGGGTGAAATAAGAAGAATCAAAACTAAAAATGAAGCACAATAAAGAGAAAGATTATTTGTATTTATTTGTTTGATATTGCCACTTGCCCCAAAGATCTTACAGTTTTAAGAATTTATTTGATGGATGTTTGATGTATAATATACATCAAGAAGGGAAGGGCTAAGCAAGGACAGATGCTATAGATAAAGCAATCTACATATCTTCTTACTGCTTAGCAACTACATTGTGAAGGCTGCACTGCAATTTCCACTTGAAGCAGGACTAACTGCTATCTTTCTCACACTTCCATGACTGAATTTAGTCTCCAGATCTGGCAAAATATTACTTCACACAACACACCAAGATGACAGTGCTGGGGCGGGGATGGGGGGGGGGGAGGGACTTTTATGCTCAAGTGCCTCAGCACAGAAACACTGACTTTTCTGGTGCTTCTAACTAGGCATCTCCAATACACAGAGCACACAGTATTGGGGGAGCCCAGTGCCTTCTCTTTACATCAAAGCTTTCCATGACATAACTGCCTCTGTGCAGGATGCTGAGGCTGCAGGATGTGGGGGCTCTTGAAGTGTGGATTCTTTAGCAATGACCTCACCCCACAGGCTATCTGTATATCCTTAGACTCCCTACTATATCCTAGCCTCTTTGCATACCTTCAGTCTCCCCACATTTTCAGTCAAACGTCTTGTAACCATCATAATATCTGATCCATCTCTCTGAATACACTCTGAATGCCCACTCCCTCCTGTGTCCCCTCTCCCATTTGCCCACCTGGTTTTTAACCACCAGTAAAAGATCCCTTTACAGTCTGCTAATCCCCCAAGAGCCTCATCCTCTGAGAACAGAGGTTAGTGGAGATGTGCATGTGGGGAGGAGGCAAAAGTGTGAGCAGGGATGATGGTGGAGTAGGTTTGTGATTAGTGCCAGGAATACAGAGAACCCTGCTGTCTGTCAAGGTATTGGCTCTTCAGGAGATGTCCTGGACCTGCTCCTCAGGAACAGTGTCTTTAGACTCAGACTGCATTAAGGGTTCCTTGTGATGGATTACCCCTTTACCTCACGCTGACACACAGTCCAGATCTCATCCTATCCCTATTCCAAAAACTTCCTTTACTCTCCTCCCATCTCACATCCTCACCCCTTTGTTGCCCACACATCTCCACTCACCTTCCTGCTTGGTGTCCTGTGAGCACCATATATCAGCATATTGTGTGAGAGAGAGGAGGAGGGAGGTGACCAACCATGCTGAAGGGAGCAGCTTTATATTAAACCACAAATATAACACCACTGTACACACACAAAGAGAATTTCAATTCTGTGATTCCTGTAAGACTTAATATACAAAATAGGTCACCCATTTCCAGAGGGCTCACAGAGAAAAGGACTTACAGCCACTCTCTAGTATAGGGAGTGGGCAATAAGTCAGCAGCAGTTCTCCAGTGTTATACCTAGGTGGCCCACCACTGCTATATTTACCTGCATGTCTGCATTTCATTTACAGGCGATTGCAGCTCCTGCTGGCTGTGGATCATCATTCATGGCCAATGGGAGTGGCAGAAGTAGTGCAGACCAGGACACTGCTTCCCACAGCTCCCACTGACTGGGGATGGTGATCTGCAGCCACGGGGAGTTGTAATCACCCTTACCTGCAGAGACACAGGTGAATATAGCAGTGGCGGCCCACCAGAGGCTAACCCTGGCAAACTGGATCCAGCCCATGGGCCAGTATTTGCCCACTGCTGCTCTAGTATCAAACCACACTCCTACATCTCAACTCAAAAGCATATATAGTGTAAATGGCCTATATCAACCAACAGAACACATCAACATAGAACCAATAAACTTCTTTGGAGACACTTGAGACTAACTGGTTGTTCAGCCTGGTAGTTCAGAGATGAAGACATTGGGGCTGTGTGTGGCAGAAGGAGTGGTGGTGGAGACTGAGGAGAGAGATCTGATGCTTTTAAGAGCTTACATGGCATCACTTGCTTCTTTGCATTTTAGAGAGTGTGTTGCATGGTTGTGCAGTCTAGCATCTTTAACTACAAGTTAATTCTTTGACTGAAGGAATATATACAGAAGTATCAATGCTACTAGTTAATCACATGAATAGCTGTCAGCATTGATTTGTTATAACTTGTAACCCTACTGCAGAGCTCCAGTGTACACTCCTAATGTACTGGACTCCCATAAATCAGCATGCATAAGAGTGATGTTATGTTAGGGGTCTACTATAGATCACCAAATCAAGAAGAGGTGAATGAGGCATTTCTAAACTAAATAACAGAAATATCCCAAAACACTAATGGAGAACTTTAGCTATCCAGACATTTTCTGGAAAACCAATATGGCAAAACACAAAATTTCAAATAAGTTCTTGG
Source organism: Pelochelys cantorii (assembly GCA_032595735.1). NCBI lineage: Eukaryota > Metazoa > Chordata > Testudines > Trionychidae > Pelochelys > Pelochelys cantorii. The sequence goes on from CM064326.1 coordinate 38,360,549, forward strand.
AATGTACTGGAGACAACTTCATGTTTCAGAAAGTGGAGTAAATAACAAGGACTACAGCCATTTGAGACTTGACTCTGACTAACAGGGAGAAAATGCTAGTGAATCTGAAGATGGAAGGCAATTTGGGTGAAAGGGATGGCGAAATGATAGATGGCATGACTCTAAGAAAAGGAAGGAATGAGAGCAGCATGAAAGGAGGAAATGTTGTTAATCCACTAGCTAAACCAAACAGCTGGAATACCAATTGTTGTGCCTATTGCTGGAAGCAGCTGCAAAGCTTTTGTAGCAGCTTTAATACCACTAACAGACCAGGAAGGGAGGGGGAAGTGAGTGACCATGTGGAATAAATGTGACCCTATGCCCTACTGACTGCAGCTTTTTAAAAAAGCATACAGTGGTACAAGATGGAAATTCTGGCAATAGTTAACTATTGCTGTATGAAATACAGCTGGTTAACTGATAAAAAAACTCTATGCTACAGGCTAGAAAGAAAACCCCACACTGAACTTATCTCCTGCTGAGCAGAGGTTTTTTTTTTCTGTTTCTGTTTTGAATGAACAAGCTATGTAATACTAACAAATTAGGCATAAAAAGAGGGGAAATATCTGAGCTCAGTGAACACTTGGACACCTCTCATGTTCCCTGGCAGATGGAAGGCTGACCACTGGATATCTACAGTTATCCATTCAAGGCTTCCTCAAGATCCCGAGTAAATATGAATCTGGGGATAATTTGGGGTTCTCTACTAACCAGTCATGGATGTGTGTAAGTGATGAAGACAAAATAAAGTAGAAGTGCTGAGTGAAAGCACTTATGTTTCCTGCTTTGTTTCATCTATCAATCAGCTGGATAGTTGTGTTCCCATAGATTTATTTTCTGCCACCATCTCACAAAGAATAACGTTACCAAGAGCTTTGGGTTCAGCAAAACTCTTGGTAATAAGAAGAATAAGGACAGTGGACTTCAAAAAAGCAGGATTTAACAAACTCAGAAAACTAGTAGAAGGTCCCCTGGGAAGAAAATCTAACAGTAAAAGGAGTTCAGGAGAGCTGGCAGTTTCTCAATGAGACAATATTAAAGACACAATTGCAAACTATCCCAATGCAAAGGAAAGATAGCAAGAATAGTAAGAGGCAAACATGGCTCCATCAGGAGCTCTGTAATGACCTGAAAATCAAAAAGGAATCTTTCAAAAAGTGGAAATATGGAAAAATTGCTAAGGAGGGGTACAAAAGAATAGCGCAAGCATGCGGGAACAAAATAAAAAAAGGCTAAGGCACCAAGTGAGTTTCACCTAGCAAGAGACATGAGGCAATAATAAAAAGTTATTTAAATATATTAGCAGTAAAAGAAATATGAAGGAAAATGTAGCTAATCTACATAGCAGGAAAGGAGAGCTAATAATTGATGACATCAAGAACGCTAACATGTTTAATGGCTCTTTTGCTTTAGTTTTCACTGAAAACATTAACAGTGACACAATGTGTTCAAGTCACCAGGGCCTGTTAAAATTAATCCTCAAGGATTTAAGAAATTAGCTAAAGTAATCTCAGACCCATTAGCACTTATCTTTGTGAACTCCTGGAGGATGGGTGAGCTTCCAGAAGCCTGGAGAAGGGTAAACATGGTACAGGTTGGATCCCCATGGTCTGGCACTCTCAGGACCCAAGTGGTCCCAAACAAGGGAGCTTGCTGGACTAATGTGTTGCCCCCAGCAGATGACCCTGCTCTAGCTGGCGGGGCTCCCTGCCACCAGCCTCACTAAGGCTGCCGGCCCCGCTCTGGCTGACAAGGCTCTGCTACCAGCCACCAGCCTCTGCCGCCACCCATCAACTCTGCTTCTGGCTGCTGGCCCTGTGAGCTTCTGGTCAGGATTCCCGTCCACAGGCCACGGGCCATGCGGGCTGCCAGCACACCAGAGCGGTTCCGCTCCCAGCCTCTGGCAATCTCTGCAGCTGGGGCTCTCTGGTCCAGCAATATCCATGTTCTGGTTCAAAAGAGGAACAAAGAGGACCCAGGGAATTATATACCTATCAACCTAACTTGGATATCTGGAATGATACTGGAACAAATTATTTAGTAATCAGTTTGTAAGCATGTGCATTATAAGAAATAGCCAGTACAAATCCTGCCAAGCTAACCTGATTTTCTCCTTTGAAAAGGTTTTGCACCTAGTGGATATGGGAAAGCAGTAGCTGTGAACATTCTTGATTTTTAATAAAGCTTTTGATGCAGTCCCACATGCCATTCTCATAAACAAACTGGGGAAGTGTGGTCTAGATTTATTTACTATATGGAGGGAGCACAAGTGGTTGAAAGACTATATTCAAAGAATAGTTACCAATGGCTTGCTGTCAGTCTGGGAGGGTAATTCTAATGGGGACCCTGATCTAATGGGGATCAGTTCTTGGTCAGGTAATATTAAATCTTTTAATTAATTACTTGGATAATAGAGTAGAGAATATAAAATTTATATTAGCAAAATTTGCAAATGACATCAAGCTGGGAGGGGTTGCAAGCACTTTGGAGGACAGATTAGAATTCAAAATGGCTTTGACAAACTGGAGAGTTGATCTGGATTCAGCAAGAAGAAAATTCAATAAAGACAAGTGCAAAATACTTCCTTTGGGAAGCAGAAACCAAATGCACAATTATAGCCTGGGGAATAACTGGCAAAGTGGTACCGCTGCTGAAAGGGAACCTGGGGTTATAGTGGATCACAAAATGAATATGAGTCAATGATGTGGTACAGCTGCAAAAAAAATTATTGTTATTCTGGGTTGTATTAACACAATTGTCATATAGAAGACGTGAGGCAATTGTCCCAGTTTATCTGGCACATGTGAGGCCTCAATCAGACTACTGTGTCCAATTCAAGGTGACACACTTTAGGATAGATGTAAACAAACAGGAAAGAGTCCAAAGGAAAGCAACAAACATGATTAAAGGTTTAGAAAACCTGACTTCAGAAAGAAAGGTTAACCCCTCTCCCCCGAAATGTTTAATCGTAAGAAAAAAAGATTGAGAGGTGATCTGATAAGTGTCTTCAAATGTGTTAGCAAATGTTCTGGTGATCAATAGTTCTCCAGGTCCACTGAACATAGGCAAGAAGAAACCGGATTATTGTTCAGCAAGGGAGATTTAGGTTAGATATTAGGAAAAACATTGTCAGCATAAGGGTAACAAAGGTCAGGAACAGGCTTCCATTGAAGGTTGTGGAATCCCCACCCTTGGAGGTTTTTAAGAAAGAGTTGGACAAACACCTGTCAGGGGTGATCTAGGTTAACTTGGTCCTGCTAGAACACAGGGGACTGCACTAGATGACCTCTCAAGGTCTCTTACATTTCTATGATCTTGCATTTCATTATGAAATATCAGTTTTTATTAGTGAGATCAACATCCTGCTCCTTCTCTCTCCAGCCTCAGATTAAGTTGCTGATCCTGTCCCCTGAGCTGTCTCTAGACCACAGGCCAGGAGAGTGTAGGAATGGGCTACTGATGGCAATCAATCATCAGTGACCTTGAATACCCTAAGCCTTCTCTTCCCCTCAGCCCCCCTCTCCTTTTATCCCCTTTTGCTTTACTTCCCTCTCCAGCAGGATTTTCACACTGGAATTTTTTTTCTTTTGCTGCAGTATCTAAAGTCCCACGTTTGCTGCTGGGGCTGTGTCTGAGAGCAGGACTTGGCTGCAAAGGGAGGGCTCTGTCCTCTTGGGGACAAACTTCACTGCTGCTGCTTTAGCCGGGTTTGTGCAGGCTGGCGGGAAAGAGGAGCCTCATTCCCCTCCCGCCCCCAGCTGTCCTCTGGAGCCCCCGCTCCTGTGGTAGCTTTATTTATCTGTGGCTCCAAAGGCGCTCAGAGAGTGGGGTGCACTGGAGAGAGACCGAGGAAGCCGTGTGTATGTGCGCGCGCCTCTCTCTCTCTCTCTGCTTGTGTTTATGGGAGGGGGAGTAGGGCGGGGGAGATAGCGCATGTCTCATCTCTCAGTGCAGCCGATAGACGCGCGCACCACCACCAAACTCTCCACCATCTTTTGCATGTGCAACATTTGCAGCCGGACAGAAACCTCTCCCAGGGCTATGGAGACTGCGGGAAAAATCCGGCTCGGCAGGATGGATTGCTGAAAAACAATTTCGAAAAAAATCAAAGAAAAAAGGAAGGAGGAGGGGAAAAAACCCTCTTCTTTTCCCCCTCTCCCCTTTGCATTTATTTTGATTCTTAATTTTGTTTGTAGCCACCTCGTTCTCAATGCCTCTCTGAGCAGCACCTAGCGAGAGAGAGAGAAGGAGAGACAGAGAGGCAAAAGAGAAGATGAGGATTATTTGCAGACAGCTTGTCTTGTTGTTTTCTGGCTTTTGGGGACTAGCAATGGGAGCTTTTCCTAGCAGTGTGCAAATAGGTAAGCGCTGCATTGGGCTGGGTGCATGTGGCAAGTGTTACAAGCCTTTCCAAAGTGAGTTACACGCCAGGGGCTGAATGAAGCTGCGAGATTTCTCCCACTACCCCCCCACCTTAATTCCCCTCTCCGAAAGTGTCTGTGTGTGGGTGTCAGAGAGAGAGTGTGTATGTGTGTGTACACGGGATGAAGGGATATGGAGAAGGGTGGGTTTTCTTTGGGAAAATTCATTTCAACTCTTGTGATCTTTGGGAAGGGGGTTGTGCAGTATTAGCATAAGTTGGGAAGATGTCCCCCTCCCCGCTCTTTAATTGCGACCCCCTGTTTCTTCTGCATCCTGCGGGGATGGCGAGTAGTTTGAAAGCCGGGGTTTTCCTGCACTGGCCGGTGCAGCAGCTCATTTGCCGTGGGGAGCAAAGCGGGAGGGGGAGATGCTGCTGGCTTTTCCTTTCCCTAGTTTGAAAGTTTCTGGTTTTGTGCCCCCGTCCCCAGCTCCTGTGTCGTCCTCCCCCCGCCCCGACTCTCCCCTTCCCTTCCCTTTTCTGGCGGGGCGCAGTTATTTGAATTCCTTCCAGCTCAGCTCCATCACTGCATCATTTCTCGTGCACGCCGAAAGATGCTGCTAATAAGCCAGAGCTGCTCCGAGCCCGCACATGGGCTGCAGAGGAGCAAAGTTCATTACCTGCCTGTTCGGTATGGAGCCTCCTTGTTACTAATGGAAGAGGCTTCCCCCTCCTTAAGCTGCTCGCCACTTAAGGCACAGGAGGAGGCTCCGTGGCTGAAGTAGCAATGCCTTCAGCATCCCAGAGATGGAGGCTAAAGAGTTCCAAAGGTCACTGCAATCATGACAGATTTGGGTATTTAAATATGAAAGACTGGGAACCAAGAAAGCAGGAGTAGAGCTTGCATGCAATTGGGAGGTTCATGTTGCTTTAGGACAATGCTTTAAGGTAATGGTGGTGGTGGTTATGAATATGATTAGTTAATGTATCCACAGACATGACAGGACCAGTATTACTGAGTGGCACTAGGAGAGGTACTTGCCTGGTTTAATAGTATAGTGACTGGCTTGTGAATAATTGACTCTTGCTTCCTTTGCTGTTTTTATAGGTGGTCTCTTCATCAGAAACACAGATCAGGAATATACTGCTTTTCGATTAGCAATTTTTCTTCATAACACCAGCCCCAATGCCTCTGAAGCACCTTTTAATTTGGTTCCTCATGTAGACAACATTGAAACAGCTAACAGCTTCGCTGTAACAAATGCCTGTAAGTAAATGTGCCATTGATCTGGCCAAGTTATGAGTAAATTACAGTGAAATTAAGAGGAGGACACACAATTACCTTGTATAAAACAATCTATTTCAAGTCAGCTGCTCTGTAAGAAAAAGCCATAGGAGCAGAATCCTGGTTAGTTTCTAACCTTACCAACATTCCTGCTCCTGCTTTGTGCTGAGTAACTGAATGTGACATTTACTTTAGTGTCATTACTGTAGTTTCTTGCTTTCTGGTTTCTATGGAGATGGATTTTGCAGTTGTAAAGAAAAATTGTGAATTATGAACGTCTGAATGCTGTTGGGCATGGCGTGTCTTGCCTGCTTTTGAAAAGACACCATAATATTTGTGATCACAAGTGCTCTTCTAATGGCTAAGAGGGGACAGTGAAGCAATGGTGTGAGGGATAATATATTTGAGGAGGTTGACTCTGCAGTTCATCTAGTGATGTCACTTGAGCTTGCCCTGCTCTTATATTCTGGGTTGTAAATGTCTCTTATCATCTCCTAATGCATACATCCTGTGGGTATGTCTCCATGCAGCCACACATTGGTGCCAGATCAGTTTAGCATCTGATCTACTTGATTTCACAAGCCACCCCAACTGCTACTATTACTTCCCTCCCCCAGTCTGCATACGCTTTCTCATTAAAAAGGGGTGCTCTGGCCAAATGGGATAATTTAAAAAATAGAGTATAGTTGAACTTACATTTACAGCACTCCTGATGACTTCAACATTAGGTAAAATGCTGCTTAATGCTGCTTAATGTCTGAGAGCAGGGAAGCATTTGTGTTTCTGTTAATCTAAATCAGACTTCATAAGACTATTAATTGTTCATTGTTGGGTGAAATGATTTAGTGGTGCAGAGCTAAATACCACTAAAATTGCTGCTTCTTCTGTATATATGTTTCAGCATTCAGATTCCATGTTTTTTCTTAGTGCTTTCCCGAGAATGAATTGCCCCAGGAACTAAGAGCACTGAGCAACATTGCTTACAGAGTATTTAAAATAGAAACAGATTGGAGGTTTTCCTGTTCAGCGTGCCTTTAGAATACATACAATCTTTCTTTAGTTGTGTGGGTTCTCACATCCACGTCTTTCATACTTTGAACATAATGTGTATTGAGGTTCAGCACATTTCACTTCTTAGAATGTATGGGATGTCTGTTAAATGTATTTATATAATTCTTTGCTACTCCAAGTTTCAAATGACTGTCACCTCATTTAACAGGAAAAGCTTCTATGCTGCCAAAATGGCATCAGTGCATATACAGAAACGATTTATTCCTGCTGAGTGTCAATTCTGTACTAAGCAAAGTATTAGCTGTTGTGTTTAATAGTAAAATCAATTCCAAATTAAGGAAAAGAGGAAGGAGTTTTAAAAAGTGCTTTTAAAAGTATATAGAATGATCCATATTAGATCCACACAGGTGTGTTTCTGTGAGAGTATTGTATTGCATATAACCTTTCTTTTACAGGCATTGCTCATTTATTTCATTATTTAGAATTGATACAATGGATATTGAAATATTTTATTTGTTTTATTTTTTTGGTTTTGGCTTAGTTTTTTCTAAACATTTATACCTTATATTTAATAATTATAACTAAAACCAATTGTCTATGACTCTGACTTCTCTTCAGTCCTTCCAAATGATGTTAATGGATGTTATTAAACTTTGAGCCCCAAACTATTGCACACAGTATTAGTTAGACCAATACAAGTTTAATAACAACTCTGATTTGCATACATTTAAAATAGTTAACTATAATTGAACTAATTCTGCATATATGAGAAGAACATTTTAGGTACAAAAAGCATATGCTATAACTTCCTTGCATTTAAACTGTTCACAGTAGCTCCTTTAACTCCCTTTCCACCATCTTCCCCTTATCTTTAGTTTGCATTATTTTAACTGACAAAAAACTGTTCCTTTATATTTGCTGAATTGCCATCACTTATAGAAAGTGACTCATACCCTGATCAAAACTACAACAAAATGTATAGCGAAGCTAATCTCACAGTTCTAAGCAATTTAGTGATTCATAGATCATAAACATGGACAGTATACAGAAATGAAAAAAAAAACCCCAAGTGTATGTATATATAATTATTCATATGTCTCCATCCATTTGGTAGCCCCAACTCTGCAGGATTTATTCAGGCAAATCTCCCACTTAAATCAATATGTATTTTTATCCAAACATTACTCTTTGCATTTACATGTCATAGTTTACAGTTCTCTAGGCTGATAAATCCAATTGTGTTTCTTGTATTTATTTTTGTCTACAATATTTGAATACTGGAAATATATTTTTTAAAGTGCCCCTCCCAATAAAGCACAGGCAAAATGATTGACGAATGAATGAACATATCACATGTCCCTTAAGCTAAATATGGGCAGAATCCTGCAAAAATCAATTGTCTGATAGCTGCGGGACACAGGAAGCCATGTGATTGAATTTGTTGGGTTGACAGAGGCTTTGAAAGCACATATATGTGAGATTTTCTAACCTAATTAAAGATAAAAAATCTGAATAAAGTATGTATATATATTTAATACCTCTGAACTAAACAAATGTGGAAATAGCTCTTATCATTGTATGGAATTAAATTAGAGCATACATGCCTCAAAATGATACAGTACAATAGCCTTAATGCTACTTGGATTGAAATGAATATTCATGTGAGGTCAAGCGTAAAGATGTAAGATGTGACCAGTTAGCTTTATTTCCATTTCTATTTCACTGCAGTGGTTAGTGGTAAAACTACAGTGTTTGGCCCATTCTGTGTATTAAGGACAATAAACAGATCAGCTTAAAAGGTTTATGGCTTGTATGTTAGTCGAATCATGGCAAATCATGTGAATATTTTTTGTCTTTCCAATAGACTAAAACAGTGGCTGCTTCTTATGTACTGTGATGTTTATCCAGAAATACGTTTTGAATTGAAATCTTTCTCTGTGTTCAATTTTATATACATTGTAATTGTCTGCTTTGGCTTTTAACAGGCCCAGAACCATCGCATTGTTTTCGTATAAATCATGCATTCTTGAGATACAGATCATTTTAGTAGATAGATTTATTGTAGTTCAAATAAATGACTTGATTTCCACCAGTTTGGGTTTACCCTTCCCCTCCATTGGTGCCACTGGTGTCTTATTTAAATCCTATTCATTTCTTTTGTATTACATGCATTATTCAGTCTCTTTTACTGACAGAGGGAATTGAAATTATTGCAAAACATGGATCTTAGAAGATTTTGACTCATCCGAACGTAATAAACTAAAGCTGTAACATTTGATTAGAATCATACATTAGTTTTCACATTATATGCAGCCATTTTTGCTTGTGATTAAAGGTACAACTTCAATTATGTTTCAAATATAAGAGCTATGCATTTATTTTGGAGTGGACAGTACATATTTATTCCTTAGCTAAATGTGAAAGGACTGCTTTCATCACATGCTGTCCTTTATATTTCACTAATACATTTCAACATTGCTGTCAACATAAGATGGCCATATTTTAAAGCCATTTGAATACCATAGAGAAACAGTTGAAGTTGTATAATTGCTACAAAGAGCAATTTTCGCACCAGAAGTATCCATGTCTTCTGCTGTGAGCATGGATAGTCTTCAGCTGCCAAGTTAAAACTCCTTAATGAACAGCCAGTCTTGCAATGTTAGTGGAGGACAATGCTGGATCAGAAAAAAAAGGAATACTGAAAAAGTGTGGTCAACATTTTGCTAAAACTAAAGTATTTCTTGATGGTCTCAGTTTTCCTTCACATGTACTCTTAGCCAGATTACATTAGTGATAAATATATTTGATAAATTGGCCAGTCCTACCAGACTCCATGTTATTCTACTCTTAACCACGACTTTAATGTCAGACAGACAATATCCAAGAAAAGATATAACTTTATGTTTAGTAAGTCTCATCTGGTAAGGAAAAAACAGGATCTTATTTTCTGCAAGAAAATGCCATGGATTGGACTCAATTTTCTCTTTCTTCCTCTTTTTTAATTTTTGCCGGTTCTTGTTTTAGAATGTAGTGCTCCTGACTGATGCAAAATTGATGGCTCAGGGGATTTGATGCTCTCACTGAAATTAACAGAAGCTCACCATTGAATTCAGAGTGTAGGATCGGGCTCCATACAGAACAGACTGTAAAAGTGCATTTTCCCTCCCTTACTCACATTGGTCCATCAAGAGTGCATTGCCCTGACCTTGGAGCAGTTTGGTGGTGGGAGGGTAATGCGGTGTCTATGCCTTTTCCAGGACAGGCCTTGCTGCTAACACTTCTGAAAGAATTACCCACTGGATCCAACTGTAATGATAATTTCAAATTGTGAATATCTGTCAATTTGACTTACCAAAGAGCCCTTAGGTAGTATCAGCTTTCATATGCCAAGCTGCCTAGCAATGGGATTTTCATTAAATTTCCTTATTAATTCAGTTTAAACAATTGCACCTCATTTCAGCACTAGGGGTGTAACCAGCATTTAATAATCAAGTTTGTTTAAAAACATAGTGGTGTTCTTTAATTAGGGATCAAAACTGCATGGGACTGATTGGCAAATTACTTATTTTGCCCTCAAGAGTAGTGCAATGTTCCTAATAGCTAAGATCTGCGGCATAATGAAAATTAGTACAGTACAAGCAAACTTGAACTTCAGGGTAAACATTGTGTCAGATGGACAGAAGACTAACTGGATTTTTGTTGTTAAAATATTGTTTCATAAGGATTAGATCTATTATAAAATCTAATTTCAATTTTTTTAGTAAATGAACTTTATTGCAAGTTAGACCCTTATTAGTTCAACTAATCTGTTGCATGATTTATCTACCTATCACTTGCTGAATTCAAAGAATATGTGTATATATAGCTACTATTGACTTTGAGGGGAGTTAGGGACACACATGAGGAGAACAAACTCCTCATCCAGCAAGTGTTTTAGCTTAAATATTTGTTTGCGTGGTCTCTGTGAAACAGTTCTTCAGCAGACTACAAATCCACCTTCAATCGTTCCACTTTTAAAATACGGATTTAGTTTTCAAGGGTACTGTCAAGAAAATAAATGATCCGGCCTTCACTAAAACATAGTCAAATTCCTTCAGTGAGAATTCAAAAAGAAACTCTCCACTGGCATGAAATAAGGCATTCATCATAGCATTCTTCATCTTATTGGACTAAATATAAGTGTAACCTCAGGAGCATTGTTATAGGATACAAAAATCATTTAATCTTCCTTTTGGAAGATTAGTAGGAAAGATTCAGTTTCTCTATTTCTTCTGTAGCTGCCAGTGCAGTACAGCCCCTCTTGCTCAGAATGAAGCAGACTTTAACAAGTACATTATACGGAATCACTTCAGCAGTCTCAGGACACATCTACACTAGGGTGCTATAGTTTCCTTCATTGACAGAAGTAGTTTGTCCATCAGTGTAGGTAAATCCACATCCCCAAGCAGCTAGCTTGACAGAAGAGCTCTTTCATTGACCTACTTGCATCTGCATGAGGAAGGTAGGCTTAACTATGGTGCCCAGGGGTGTTAATTTTTCATGCCCCTGATATAGCTATTTAAATCTTAATTTAGGTGTAAACCAGCCAAAATAGCTTGTGCACTGCCTTTTTGGTCTTGATTGTTTTGAGTTTGTTCCTGAAAGGGGGAAGCAATCTGCTTCCATTTCTGAACAGTTTTTGAGTCATTTTGGGTGAATTGTGCCACTCCCAACTGGAAGCTGGTGATCTTGTCTCAATTTCCAGAATTTACTTCTGCTTGATGATATGGAAGCCTCGAATTACACATGAGAATATGTGTGCTGGAAGAGCATAAACATTTAATTGCAGCATACTTAGCCAATTGCTGAATCACCTTTCTAATCAATGGGAGGCTTTGTATCCACTCTTGCCCCAATGGAGCAGACTTGGTGTGTAGCAGGTTTGGCGTATGCTCTCTCATAGAGCATATGCTCTATCAGGAAGGACAGACAGGGGAAAAAGGGAGGAGGTGTTGCCTTATATATTAAAAATGAACACACTTGGAGTGAGGTGGAGATGGACATAGGAGACAGAAGTGTTGAGAGTCTCTGGGTTAGGCTAAAAGGGATTTAAAAAAAGGGTGATGTCATGCTAGGAGTCTACTACAGGCCACCTACCCAGGTAGAAGAAGTGGATGAGGCTTTTTTTAAACAACTAACAATATCATCAAAGCCCAAGATTTGGTGGTGATAGGGGACTTCAACTATCCAGATATATGTTGGGAAAATAACACAGCGGGGCACAGACTATCCAATAAGTTCTTGGACTGCATTGGTGACAACTTTTTATTTCAGAAGGTTGAAAAAGCTACCAGGGGGGAAGCTGTTCTAGATTTGATCCTAACAAATAGGGAGGAACTGGTTGAGAATTTGAAAGTGGATGGCAGCTTGGGTGAAAGTGATCATGAACGGAGAATGGAGAACAGCAAAATGGAGACAATGGATTTCAGGAAGGCAGATTTTGGTAAGCTCAGAAAGCTGATAGATAAGGTTCCATGGGAATCAAGACTGAGGGGAAAACAGCTGAAGAGAGTTGGCAGTTTTTCAAAGGGACACTGTTAAGGGCCCAAAAGGAAGCTATTCCGCTGTGTCGGAAAGATAGAAAATATGGCAAAAGAACGCCTTGGCTTAACCACGAGATCTTGCATGATCTAAAAATAAAAAAGGAGTCCTATAAAAAATGGAAACAAGGACAAATTACAAAGGAAGAATATAGGCAAACAACACAGGAATGCAGGGGCAAGATTAGAAAGGCAAAGGCACAAAATGAGCTTAAACTAGCTACGGGAATAAAGGGAAACAAGAAGACTTTTTATAAATACATCAGAAGCAAGAGGAAGACCAAGGACAGGGTAGGCCCACTGGTCAGTGACGAGGGAGAAACAGTAACAGGAAACTTGGAAATGGCAGAGATGCTTAATGACTTCTTTGTTTCGGTCTTCACTGAGAAGTCTGAAGGAATGCCTAACATAGGGAATGCTAGTGGGAAGGGGGTAGGTTTAGAAGATAAAATAAAAAAAGAACAAGTTAAAAATCACCTAGAAAAGTTAGATGCCTGCAAGTCACCAGGGCCTGACTAAATGCATCCTAGAATACTCAAGGAGCTGATAGAGGAGGTATCTGAGCCTCTAGCTATCATCTTTGGAAAATCATGGGAGACAGGAGAGATTCCAGAAGACTGGAAAAGGGTAAATATAGTGCCCATTTATAAAAAGGGAAATAAGAACAACCCAGGAAACTACAGACCAGTTAGTTTAACTTCTGTGCCAGGGAAGATAGTGGAGCAGGTAATTAAGGAAATCCTCTGTAAACACTTGGAAGGTGGCAAGGTGATAGGGAACAGCCAGCATGGATTTGTAAAGAACAAATTGTGTCAAACCAATCTGATAGCTTTCTTTGATAGGATAACGAGTCTTGTGGATAAGGGAGAAGCGGTGGATGTGATATACCTAGACTTTAGTAAGGCGTTTGATACGGTCTCGCATGATATTCTTATCAATAAACTAGGCCAATACAACTTAGATGGGGCTACTATAAGGTGGGTGCATAACTGACTGGATAACCGTACTCAGAGAGTAGTTATTAATGGTTCACAATCTTGCTGGAAAGGTATAACAAGTGGGGTTCCACAGGGGTCTGTTTTGGGACCGGCTCTCTTCAATATCTTCAACAACGATTTAGATATTGGCATAGAAAGTACGCTTATTAAGTTTGCAGATGATACCAAGCTGGGAGGGGTTGCGACTGCTCTGGAGGATAGGGTCATAATTCAAAATGATCTGGACAAATTGGAGAAATGGTCTGAGGTAAACAGGATGAAGTTTAATAAAGACAAATGCAGAGTGCTCCACTTAGGAAGGAATAATCAGTTTCACACATACAGAATGGGAAGCGACTGTCTGGGAAGGAGTACAGCAGAAAGGGATCTAGGGGTTATAGTGGACCACAAGCTGAATATGAGTCAGCAGTGTGATGCTGTTGCAAAAAAAGCAAACCTGATTCTGGGATGCATTAACAGGTGTGTTGTGAGCAAGACACGAGAAGTCATTCTTCCGCTCTACTCTGCGCTAGTTAGGCCTCAGTTGGAGTATTGTGTCCAGTTCTGGGTACCACATTTCAAGAAAGATGTGGAAAAATTGGAGAAGGTCCAGAGAAAAGCAACAAGAATGATTAAAGGTCTAGAGAACATGACCTATGAAGGAAGGCTGAAAGAACTGGGTTTGTTTAGTTTAGAAAAGAGAAGCTTGAGGGGGGACATGATAGCAGTTTTCAGGTATCTAAAAGGGTATCATAAGGAGGAGGGAGAAAACTTGTTCATCTTGGCCTCTGAGGATAGAACAAGAAGCAATGGGCTTAAACTGCAACAAGGGAGGTTTAGGTTGGACATTAGGAAAAAGTTCCTCACTGTCAGGGTAGTCAAACACTGGAATAAATTGCCCAGGGAGGTTGTGGAATCTCCATCTCTGGAGATATTTAAGAGTAGGTTAGATAAATGTCTATCAGGGATGGTCTAGACAGTATTTGGTCCTGCCATGAGGGCAGGGGACTGGACTCGAGGACCTCTCAAGGTCCCTTCCAGTCCTAGTATTCTATGATTCTATGATAGTTGTGTACACTCTTCTTTCAGAAGCAGCAGCATTTATATTCCCCTGGTATTATTATTTTAAAAGATTAGGCTAAATATCCCTCTCATCTGTGTCTTGTTTCAGCTTGATGTTAACAGGAGTTTTATCATTGATTTCAAGTGATGACATTTCAGGCCTTTATACCAGAGCAAGCCTGATGAAGTCAAAGAGATTGCACCAGTGTAACTAAGAAGCAAATTTGAGCTGTGCTGTAGATTTCCAGTCTTGTGTGCGTTATTGGCTTGGGGCTATCATTTTCATCCTCTCTTAGCACGTGTAGTACCTTCTGCTACTTATACAGGCAAAACTGTACATAAGTTATCTACATTAATGTGTGAAGATAGAGGGATATATTCTTATTTTATTTAATCCTAGTGTAAATCAAGAGTAATTCTGTTGAACTCAGTGGAATTACTCTTGGTATGCCGGTATAACAGACCTGTATCTGGCTCTAAAGGTGCAATGTTTGGTTAATTTTAGATTTTTTTTAAAAGCAGAAAACCCACTAGCCAAAAATGTTCATATCTTTATGTAATCTTATGTTTTAAAATCATAAAGTCACTTCAGTGGCCTTTAAAATGGATAATTATTGGTATGGCAAATAAACAAGTATTATATGGTCTGGGCAGTGGATTCTGTAAAATGTTGCATGCCAGTAGCTTCCATGTTAGCCACCTGAGTAAGATGCCAGATTTCAAAGAGAGTGTGTCTTCTGTTTAGCCATCTAAATAGAGGCCACATTATCCAAAGCACTCAGTACTTTGCAGCTCCTATAGTTCTCAGAGAGCTGCTAAGTGCTGAGCGCTTTGGAAAATCTGGTCCTATATGAAATGTCTTTGTCTCTCTGTAGGTCAACTCAAGCATCTTAATAGTGTCACATCCCTGCATGAGCTAGCTTTCTTTCATATTCTCCCTGAACGGAAAGGCTCCTGGGGAAGAAGTTCACTATGTGTGACTTGCTCACATCAGTGCTGATTTAAAAAAAAATAGAATATGGAGGAACCAAGGTGTCAATTGAGTGTCATCTTTATCTTGGCTATGCAGCACAGAGACTCAACCTCTCTCCCCTCCAACCAGTTACTCTTAGAAGTGCTGATTGTGGATAAGTTTTATGGTTAGCTCACCAGGGGCTATATTATGGCATATCTGTGGGCTGCTAATATTGCTATTTCTTGATTAACTATACTAACATTAACAAATTCCAATGCATAGTATTGCCTCTCTTCTTATAGTGCTTATACTAGCAAAACTCCCCTTGACTTAAATTGGAGTTTTACCTAAGTAAAGATTGCAGAAGTGATCACATTATTATTAAGCAATAATAGAAGTACAATGTCAACAGGTTCTCTGTTTTGATTGTTTACTTCTCTACGCTTCAAAATGTGTACTACAGATCATTGTTTTCTTGTGTTCCATAGTTTATTTCATCCCTGAATTCATATGCAATCATTGCTCCTGAAAAATGCAGTCTGGTGCAGAACCTTTCTGTATTCTAAAGTCATGGACATCATGAGCGTGACTGCAGATCTTTTCTATAAATACAAACAGAGCACAGCAGAAACGAAAGCACTTGAAAAAGAAAACCCATACAAGCTCATTTATTGGGTGCTGGAAAGGGGATTTGAATTACATATATCAGCTTTTAGCTCTTCAGAAGCATTGCAGACCTTCTCTGGGATAAATTCAGAACTGGCTCTGTGTGCGGTATTCCCACTGATATCAGTGTTTGTACAATAATCTTTCATACTCTTAGAATTTGAATTTCATTGTAAGTTCAGTTTCTGATGAGCCAATGAATGGCTGTAGAAAAGGTGTTTCAAAGAGGCAGGAGGGATGCTTGGTTAAGTGGTTGAAAAGAATTGTGACGTTGGACAAGACATTTAATATGCCTTTGCTTGAGTTTCCACGTATTTTACATGGAGATAATAATATCTACTTTTGAGGTTTTGGGATAAGAGGCAAAGTATATGTTTAGTTAGTTAGTTAGTTAGTCTCATAAGAGATACATTTTGACAATGTTCTTCAGTAGTTTGATACATTATGCTCTGTTTTTTTCTTGTCAACCTTTCACTGATATAGAATGAACATTCCATCACACCTCAGAGTGGCATCTGTTTCCTCAGTGGGTGAAATGCTTCATGTAATGCATATCCTGCGGAAAAGGCAGCCATAAATAAAAGGGACTATAAAATGTAAATTATAATTTGTCCCAACAATTTATTATGCATCTTTAACATTCATAATCAAAAGTGCCAGCATTCATCATACTACTAGTTAATGTGATGTATGAGTCTGTACTATGCTGAATTCTGGTCTGGGGAACAAAATAGGGCATAACCAAAAATGTTATTTGAACACAAATACAGCTGAGGGAAAAGGGTACATAAAAAGCCACAGCATACAAAAAGTATATTCAAAATGTACATTGGTCTATTCAGCCCTCCTCTAAGTAGCTGATGGGCAATTAGGAGCCAGAACTTGCAGATCCTCCCACAGTTTTTATGAACGAATCTATGGATTTTCATCTTAAGCCTGTCATTAATCATGTCCCCAGACCTCTTCAGATTGGAATGTTTAGGAAACTTTCCCTAAGCAGTGGACTCCTGTTGATCATTTAAACTCTGAAGTCAATATTTAAGGGGGGAATTTAGGAGCACAAGTCCCAGTAAAAGTAAAGGGACTTGTTCTCTTGACTGACTCTGGTGTGTTTCAAAATCATGTTTTTCCCCAAGTGCCTGAAAAGAAGTCTGTTCCAGCACTGCTGCTTTCAGATCAGTGATGCACCTGATTAAAGATGGGTCTGCCTATGTCAGGTCCATGCAGTGGTGTAGAAATCTGTTGTGACCCCAGCTGAGAGCTGCTTAGATCATGATTTCCTCAATTATTTGGCTGCTCTCAGTATCCTTGCTGTTCTCTGTCCTGGGAAATTAAAGCAAAAAGGCAAGAACCATCCCTTTAAAATAAATATATTTATAAGTAAATGTACATGGTGAGAGCTCTTATAGAGAACATGGTGGAGGCAGAGCTGGTACAAAGTAAGTATGAAAGATGTAACAATGGCTTCTGGCCATGTTCTGCTATCAAACAATAAAGGATAATAAAACAAATGGTGGGGGGCGATAGTCCCCCCCCCATTATGTTCTGCATACAGGACTATATCAAGGGTGGGGCAAAAAGGGTGCTCGCCCCAGGCCCACCATAATCAGGGGCACAAAGATGGAATAAGTAAAAATAATAAGCTGCAAAAGTAAAGAGAGCGATGCGTGCTAACCTAAGGAGAGGGGGCACATAATTAATATCTAGCTCTGGGCACAAAAATACCTAGTTATGGCACCTGGGAATATTCTCGTGTCATCATCCACATGCCATTTTGATGCCTCATCCACCATCTTCCCCTTTGTGCTGGGTATAATGGACACATATAATAGGAAATCAACTCAAATGTCATTCCGCTAACAATTTTTTATGGGTCTTATATTTAGAGAATTGTAAATGTCAGGGCAATCTTAATTCAGTTTTTGTGATCCAAATATTCTGGACCCTAAAAGATCTGTAGGTGATTGGTTGTGTATATGAATACCTTGTCCAGAATCAATATTGGGGCTAAGACTTATTCAGCAGCAAGACATTTTTGTTGAGATACTTTTCCAGTTGGCGCAGAGAACTGGATTGTTTTTATTCCTAAAAGAGGAACATTTCCTAAACTCACAGCACAGGTTTCTGTACTAGGAACCATGGGCACACCATCTGAATGAATGCATGTGAAAGGTATTGATGAATACTCTTGCAAATAAAACAAACCAATCCACATCACCAGTATTCACGACGCCTTTTCTTCACTTTTCAAATGTTATGCACTGGTCAGTGTGTGTTACATATCCCCCGCTCTGTCTGATATGAATGTGTTACAGCTCTCAGCTACTGAGCCTGGGTATTTAGCTTTAGATGGTAAGACTTGCACATGTCGTTGTGGAGTCTCTTGTTTATTGCCTGGTGTGTTGGAAAAGATGACTGCCTACCTTCAAACATTATGAGGAATGAGATTTAATACACAAGCATATTTGCAGAAAGCAAAAGCACAAATAACAAACACTAGAAATAACCCCATAGCCATCTTCAAAGTAGAAAGAGGGACTGACTTTTCCTTCCTATATAGCTTAAATCATTAAAGCAGGGAACTGAAACAATCACTAACTTTGACCATTGATCACATGTCACAAATAGCAAATTATCAACTGCAAATACTGGCAGTGTCCAGTCTGCAAACAATCCCAGGCTAAATTATGTTTGCATAAATTATTCATTAAATAATTATTATTAACACATCTGTAAATAACACGATTTGTTCATGGGTAATTCATGAACAGAAGAATAGGCTAAGTTAATGATATAATGTATTTGCAATGAATACTTCACTCAGCTCTGCTAGGAATTCTGCATGGAGATCTGGACTTCAAAGCACATGTGGCAAATACTTGTCTTCAGTTCTTTAAAGACTTTGTTACAGTCTGACCTGGGTGGTCATTAGAGTCTAACGAGTCTAAGCCCAGACAATAGTCTGATCTGCATAGTAGGGACTGTGTACTGCAGGATGCATTGCCAGGTGCTCCACAGAGGCTTCTGGTAAGGCTGGAACTTATCCTGCCCCTGGAGGCTGTATGTTTATCTGTTCCTACTAGTGGACTTCTGTCCCTATAGCATATAAAGCCAGGCAGCAGAAGAGAGGAGGCACAAAGTGGTTGATACAGTCTTTGAGGTGATTTCAGGTAATATGAACATGCTTCTTGCTGCCCCTGCTCTTGAATTTTCAGGCCCAGCAACAAGAAAGGGGGCTCTGAGCTGGGTGAAGTGGGCTTCTGAAATTGGTGTCACATGAGTAGGGAAGGAGTTCCAAGCCTGGAGATGGATTTTGTGGAGGCGAGAGAGGAGGAGTGTTCTGAGTTCTGGGTTGTTAGATGGGGGAGAATTCTGACATTTGAAAAAGATTAAGGAGGAAGGGTAAGAGAGGAATAGATCACCAGTCCAAAGAATGATGTGTGGCCAGGTATTTCTGTGCTGGTGGGTATGCTGGCCAGAAGAAGTTTAGAGGCTTGGGGAGGATCAGTACTGGACATGTGGATAAGCTGGTTGGCAGGGTGAATGCAGAGGGGGGGTGGAGTGAGGCTGTCAGTTAACAGATGTGTATGTCCAGGGGGTGGTAGGATCAGAGGTAAACCTGAGAGGGAGACCTGGGTAATTGGCAAGAATGGTGAAGGTGACAGAGTAATAAATAATGTTTTCTCTCACTCTGCACTTTACTGTAAGGCTATGTCTACACTGATACACTTGTTCAAAATAAGATATGCAATTTGAGCTACACAAATCGCGTATCTTATTTCAAACTTATTTTAAAATAGCTTATTTCATGATTTGGCCTTGTCTACACAGCACCAAATTTCAAAATAACCTGCTATTCCGAAACGTCCCTTTCTCCTCTTGGAATGAGCTTTACAGGGACATCAGAATAGTGAGCCCAAAATAACAGGCTTGATGTGAAGACGCGGGGATAGCTATTTCGGGAAACTCTGGTATCTCAAAATAGCATTGCAGTGTTGATGTAGCCTAAAAGGCCCTAGATTTTAATTCTGAAATGCTGATTGTCTGTCAGAAGGAATGGCACTGCCCACTTTACTTCCCCACTGACGTCCTCTGTCCCCCATTACAATGCTCCCCTGTGGCATTTCTGATAAGAGTATCTGTTTTTCACTTGATTGGTCTGCTGGGCATTATGCATTGTGTTAGAGAAAATTTGCAACTGGCAACCTCATCATTTACTTTGGGCCCAGACTGCCAATAGATGCAGCAGAAAAGATTCTTCATGATCTCCACAATAAGTACTGGAGAGGCATTGGAAGGTGGCAAAATGGCAGATTCACAGAGCTGGTCAAGGGAGGAATCCCACTCCTCCCTCTCCCCCAAAAACCCACACTTAAGAACAGACAGTTCTGTTACAGTTGCACCATACTGTAAAAACATTTTGCAGAATAATGAGTTTTATTCAGCTGTATCTCAGTGGTCTTGTAGAACAGATACATTGAGCCCAGATGCCTACCAGCATGATGACTTTTGCCCTATAAAGATTTGGGAGGAAAACAGGGAAAAGGACTTGTTTCCCTGTGTTGCATCACAAAGAACTCATGTCTTTGCAAAAGCTCAGAGAAAATTTGCCTGTTCATGCTTCCTGCCTTCAGAATCTCTGATAGTAATCAAACACCTCAGCTCCCTCCCATCTCAGCCGTCTGCCATTGGCTCTTCCTTGGTTACTATTTTAATATTTTTGAAGGTGCGAATGGCGGTTATACCACAAAAGACAATCTATACAGGTGGATTGGATTTCTGTCCTCCATTCTTCTTCTGGGTTCTGACAGACATGGAAGGAGTCCTGCATTCTCATTTCCTGATGGAAGTCCTGAGTGCTCATCATTCTTTCAGTTACTCTTTATGATAGGAATCTTCTGCACTTTAGTTCTGCTGGCAAGCAGAGCTTCAGATCTTAATCACACTTCCTTTGCCAGTCTTTTATATACTATGCTAAATGGGAAGCTAGTGGTAAGTCATCTAAGCAATCACAATAATGGAAGAATAATAATTATAATGCTCCATACTCATACTTAGCCTAAGATTAACATGAAAGCAATCATGCATGTGAAGAGATGCAGCTTTTCCCTACATTCTGTAGTCAACAGGCGCATCTGATGATGACCATGTTGTCTGGCTCCAGCTGGGCTTTGGCATTGTCATTTAGGTCCTAGCTGTCAACTTCTTACACTAGTCAACGTTTAGACACACAAATAAGCTCATTAAAGCATGTGGGACTATTCACATGAGGAACTATGTGCCAATGTGAGTTGTGGGATAGGAGTGTCGCTGCTTGGTTTTTACACATGGAGAAATATTAAAGTATGTACTACAAGGCCTACCTATCTTCATTACAAAGTTATAGAAGATATATTCTTCACTTGATTGTGGGCATAAAACCCCATTAATGAGAGGTAAGTATGTGCACCAAATGTTGTAACCTATAGGGTCAGAATGTCGTTTCATTAAGCTATGAATTAAGATGATGTACTTCCTGTTCTTTTCCATTCTTTCTGTGAAAGTATTCTCCAAGAACAGTTAGAAGTTATTGACTGTGGTAAAGGAGTGATTTGTACCTACTTCAATAAGATCCACTGGGCCCTTTCCCTGCCACAATGCATTTTCCACAATTAATTAAAGTTTAAAAGTTTAACTTGCATCTACTTTTTGTGGTAAACCACAAATGCATCTCAAAATTTTGCACCTGTTATTGCAGCAAGTAAACTCAGATAGGGATCACATTAAAAATGTGTGTAATTATCACAAACTGGTGCAATATTTTCCTCTGTGAGAAAAAGGTAGCAAAGTGATTTATAGCTATCTATGCATATTGATGACATAGAAAGGTACTTTTTTTGAATGGTGCATACGCTTCTATTGATATATTTGGCCTCAGACCTTAGGGCAACCAACATTCAGTGGCTGGCTCAAGCAGCAACCATTTCCCCTTCAGGTGCATTATGTTTACCTGTTTAGCGTGAGAGGGGAACAAAATTATGACACGCCCCCTCCTCCCCCCCCCCCGCACACACACACACACGTGCTGCTACTGCAGTAGCATTGTTTTGCAGTAGTTCTTACACTCAGGGGAGTACAAGGGCTGCCATTGTACCCAGATTTTTGGATACACCAGAGTTAGAAAGGTTGAAAGCTTCATGTCCTTTTCCCCCCCGGTCCTTGTACACATCCAAACAGTGCTGGATGATCTTGTCCTGTGAGCCAGTGATGGCACAGCCCACTTGGTCCCACTCCATTCATGGAAGCATCATCCCTCCCTGGGACCGTGATGTCTTGAGAAATTCCCATGGGGTGAATGCACTTCCGTACCACTTACCCTCTAACAACAATGAACCATTCCTAAGGAGAGAAATCTAGTATCATGTATTAGAGCCTCTTTTACTTGGTTTGCAAACAACCCACAGACTTTAAGCAGATACTGGTATAAGGGAGATTCAGTCAGACAAAATAAAATACCACCAGCATACTCTGAAGGAAAATGCCAAATATATATATATATAAAAAAATATGGTACTCAGAGGAAAACACATGGAGCCAAATTTTCTTTTGAATCCTGCTTATTCTTGGCACAACAGAGACTGTGTGTTGTTAGGGACCCTGGGTGCAGTTCTCCGAATTTTGACCTGGCCCTTGCTTTAAATTAGATTAGTTGAAAGTGGTCATAAAAGGTCTACTGTGCTGCAGGTGATCTTCACATCCTGGCCACACCCTCTGCCTGACACTTCCAACTCCCTCTGCTGGGGACCTGTTAGCTCTGTTGGGGAGGAATCACACATACATAAACAATCTCTTTCTCTCTCTCTCTCTCTCTCTCCTCTCTCTGGAATGAACTGGTGTGTATCTACTCCCCTTGTGTCTCCTGAGCAGTCCACAGGGAGTGAAGTAGGGGTGAGATCTGCCTCATTTTATTCTTAAACCTCCTGCATACAGCCCTGCCATCCACCCACATTTATGACCAGTGTAGACTCCTGTGCATCCGCAAAATAATTCAGTGAAAGTTTCATTTTTAAATCTGGAACTTTGAATTCCCCTGTTTCGTACTGTGCCTCAAAATATGCATTTAATTAAAAGTTCTTCTCTCTCCTCCCTCCCCCCCCCCGCCTTCCCTCCAATGAGTGGCTAAAGACCAAAGTGACAGATCATCCTGAAGCAAATATTATTTTAATGCCACCCAGAATTCCCTCCAGCATTTTAGGAGAGGGTTGTCTGTGGGATAGACTACAGGAAAAATTAAGCAAGTAGATGGGAATCCAAAATGTTTGAATTCCTTAAAAATTCCTATGAATCATTAATTTTGGCATTTTCTTGGACTGAACTAAACATATAGGAGATGTCTTGAAGGAAGAGAATTTTACCTCATGATGGGTCTTCCATCTATAAGTGTTTGGAAGGAAATCCCTAATACCACCTGAAAGCTATATATTTGGAAGAAAATTGTTATATGTGAGTTCTTGTCAAGTTCTAGTTTGAATTATGGTTGCAAAAAGCTTGTGTAAATGTACAGCCAAGAGGAAGCTGTCTCTCTGCAGGACTTTTTAACACTTCTTTCAGCTAATTCAAAGATCCAAATACTAAATCTAGCACTCAGGGAGAGCTTGTGGATTTATGACAGTCCCTGAAGGACTTTGGCTCATAGCTATTAATATAGGTAATTTTTAAAATTTATGATAGAAATAATAATTCTATGATAATATTCTTCATTTTGCTTTTTCAGCGCACAACATATGAGAGAACAAAACCCAATGGAAATTTCTTAAGACAAACCTGGGCTCAGTTTTGCTTTGCTTTAATCCAGAGTAGTTCCACTGAGTTCTTGAGGGTTATTCAGGATCTATAATGGTGTGTGAGAGAGAGCACAATTCAGCTCACAGCTTCAGTATGTGTTGTTCACTTATATAATATTTTTTGTAGAAATCTCTCTTTTTATTAAATAAAAAAAACCCTTACTAGTAATGGTGCTAGGACACTGCCCTTTCCTTCTTTCTACTCTCATTCTCTCAGGTGTCATATTTGATTAATATAGAGCATTGGTTAACTCCAGTATGTAATAGTCCTCAAAGAGTATCCAGGCTCCGGTGCGGTAGAGAACACGGCTACTTTTAATGAAGAGCTGTTTAAGGAATGGTTGGGAGAAGGGCTGGATCAGGTCTCTTGCCTATAGTGAATCATAGTTGACCCTACTCTTTCCTTAGCCGGGATAGTGAATCATAGCTGGGAGCCCTCCCTTCATTTTAGACCGCTTTCCCATCATGGCCAGTTTCCCTCTGATGTGTGGCTTCTGCATGCTTGTGCCTACAGAATCCATAGAGAGGAAGCAGGACTGACATGGATTGAGGTAGAACCAGCAAGGATCTGGTAACAGGAGCAGTGCCAACAGTGTGAACCCATTGGCTTGTTGGAGAGGGGTGATATTACTTTGGTGCTCCTTGGTGGCAGGAACAGCAGAGAAGGTCCTCCAGGGACAGGGGAAAGTGGAGCAAGACTAGCCAAGAAGGTGCAGTTGCTGGGAGGGAGAAGGGAGCCATATTTCCCTGGCTCCTACTCCTCTTCTTAGAACCCTAAAGAGGAGGAGCCAGTCTTATCATTCTATGAATAACCACTAAACTGAATTTGAATTTCATCTGAAACAACCCTAAACAAAACAAATGAATCATTTGTCATGGCACATTAATGACTGAGATCATCTTAAATGCAACCGTGACGGACTTTCTGCATAAGGGAAAAGGATACTGTTAATGGAGGGTATTTCAATTTGTGACTAAGATAGTCTTATTTAAAAAGACAAGCCATGACCAGAATGAAAATCTTAATATGGAGGAATGGGGTGGGGGAAAAGGCATTTCAGAAAAGTTAATTTGTGTGATTGATAAATAATGAAAGTGAAAAATCTAAAACATAATAGTATTGGGAATAATAGAAAATGCCTCTATCTCAGGAGTTGCTGAGTGGGAGTTTTACTTGAGGAAAGGGCTCAGGTAGGATCCGTTCCATTATGAAAAATACATAGTTCCTAATTTTTTTAAAAGTTGACTTTTAGAGAAGCTGACAAGCTTCTTTAGATTTCTAAAAATAAACAAAATGAGGGGAACACCAGTACGCCAGAGATTTTTCATTTATGCAGGAAACATACTGAGATGAGTGTTGTTGGATTAATGCCATTTCACGGATCATTAAAGGCATGAGGAGATGCTGCTGCTTCACCATCACACCTGAGATGTGGCGGTGATCCAGTGCAGTGCATGTACCATAGTGTTGCCATAGTATTGATTCTGTTCTTGCTGTTTCTGTCTCTAGTACAGATTTATATTAGAATGTATTTACTTATGAATTACATCACGGCTTCAGAGTAGTGTTTGTGATATTATCAAATTAATGGGCCAAATTCTTCATAAGAATATAAGAACAGCCTTACTGAGTCAGATAGTCATCTAGCCCAACATCCTGTCTTCCAACAGTGGAAAAGGCCAGGTGTCCCAGCAGGAATGAACAGAACAGGCAATCATCAAGTGATCCATCCTTTCTTATTCATTCCCAGCTTCTGGCAAACAGAGGCTAGGGACACTTCATTGCATTGATGTAAATCCTAAATAACTGCATTGAAGTCAGCAGTTGTGCCTCGTTATGGAATCAGGCATTAGCTAA
Source organism: Pelochelys cantorii (assembly GCA_032595735.1). Classification (NCBI taxonomy): domain Eukaryota; kingdom Metazoa; phylum Chordata; order Testudines; family Trionychidae; genus Pelochelys; species Pelochelys cantorii. The sequence goes on from CM064326.1 coordinate 38,386,164, forward strand.
GGCCCCCTCTTACTGGTGTTGAGTACTGTCTTACCCTGTGGGACATCCCACTGATTTCAGCAGGGCTATGTCTAGCATAAGGTACTACTCAGCTTGCCGCAGGGGTCTACTGAGTCTAGGGATGTAAGCGACTAGTCGAGCAGTGACTTGACTAGTTACTTCTCCTCCTCCCCCTCCACAGCCTCTATCAGAGAGAGGCAGCAAGGGGATGGGGAACAGGAGCCGATGCAGGGGGGAGCCAGCTTAAAAGCCGGTTCTGCCCAGCACCATCTCCAGGGTGCCGCCTGCTTCCCCCCTGCTGCCTCTACCAGAGGCAATGGGGGTTGGGATAGCGGAGGCTGCTGAGAAGCAGCCCCTTTCCGCAGAGGTCCCACCGGGGAGCTGGGCCACCGTGCGGACAAGGGCTGGTGCCAGAGAAGCCTCTGTTCACATTGGCCAGCCTTGTCCACCTCGAATAGAGGCTGCTCTGGCACCAGCCCCTGTTTGCAGCAGACAGGGCTGTCCTCTGCGAACAGGGGCTGCTGGATTCAGCGCGATCTGGGACCCAGCGGTCCCGGCTCACACTGATCGCATTTTAAATGTAGTAAGAGCCCGGCATATCTCACTATATTTAAAATGCAGAGCTGCAGCACGGGTGGCTCCTGAATCTGGCACACGCAGGGACTGCTCAGTCCCACCTTGAGCCAGCTCCTGGAGCTACTCCCTTCTGCGGCTTTTTAGAGCAGTCTTATCGACTAATCGTATTGTCGATAGAAATTGTATTGACTGTACAATTAGCCTGATAACCGCATTTTAACATCCTTCCTACTTACAAAGGAAGATGCTACTGAGCCTGCGTAAGGATGACCATGTGATCTTAAATACGTGCTCTAACCTGTGAACAGTACTGATTCTGCCTTTTACTGCTATAAGTAGTCTCATTAAAGTCTTGATAGGAAACACAGGCTGGATAACAAGTGATTGCTGAATCAGACCCTTCAGTAGGTGATTTCTATAGCTCGTTTAAGTGATTTGAAATTAAAAGTGGCTAAACAACATATCTGGGGTTAATGTGATGTTGCTATGTCTTTAGAGTGGAGCTGTTAAGTTCTTCCACCAGGATTTCTTGAAATGCTGCCAAAAGACCAAGAGAGCTCTGTACTCCACCTGGAACACAGAGCAACAGCTTTGTATCACACATTTATTGTGCACTTGCGTAGTGAAGACTGTAAATACCAGCTTTTAATTATCAAGTATATTTATAATTCATTAATATGAAGTAGATAAACAGACAATGCTGGGTTTGGAAGGAAAACAGGATAAATGGAAAATAGTTTGCTGCATAGATAATAGGGGAGATATTGATGTAGAGTGAATGTGGGAATTTTATTTCCCTTCATTTTGCTTTGCTGCAGTTATTTGTTTGAACTCTGAAATGTGAGCAAGGGAGAGATGTTTAGAGTAAAAGCAACTTATGCTGCTGTAAATATTGAGTCTTCTGAAATTAAGATTTAAATTCTTGGTGAATATCAGAGAAAAAATGAGAACATAAGTGCTCACATAAATAAGATTGTCAACATTTATTGTAATACATGAAAGACCTGTAAGTTTTTATTATATCCCTAGTAAAATGTTTCTTTAAAGAAGTTTCATTTAAACCTTTAGATATTTTGAATTACATTATCATGAAGAAAAAGTACTGGGAGAGTACTATTGCAGCACAATTCATTTGACCTTCTGATAAATATATATGCCCACGTTATGCCCACATTTACGAACTTGAGGGTTTTTTAATTTAAATATCTGAACCCATATCTAGGTATCTAAATAAGCACCTAAGCCTGCAATCACTTAAGTACACACATAAATTTACTCACATAAGTAATGACAGTGCCATCGAAGTGGTTTTTGAAGCTGCCCCAGCATTTGCTGCTGTCACTGATGCCAATAGTAGTTTGGAGGTGCTCAGCTCTTTTGAATATCAAGCCATGTAGGTGCTTAAGTATATATTTAAGGGTGGGATATTCAAAAGCACCAGATTTTTATTCAAAAGCACTAAATTTAGGGGCTTTTGAAAATCCCATCCTAACTGCCAAAATTTAGACATCTAAGTTTAAAATGTTGACACAGTGAATTATAGGGATTTATTGCTTCTTTTTCTCACATATTATACATTGTGGGCTACTTTAACTTTTGAATTAAATGGAAAGCTGTTGAATCAGCATGTGAGGGAAGTAATACGTGCAATATATCATACATGCAGCTTCTTAGCTTAGCCTGGATAATGGAACATGCTGTTATCTAACAATCAGGCTGGCTTCAGTGGAGCAACTGACTGTAAGAAAATGACAAGTAGCTAATTTTAGATGATTAGAAATGCTCCTTGTGAATTCTTTTTGACCTAAAGATGAGTATAAACTGAACCACTGCAATATACATAACCATGCCTTCAATTATCAGCACCAGCCAAATGTAGTGTTTAACCTGTGAGTGGATAAGGGAGGTGAAGGCATAAAGTGAAAGCTCCCAAATGTGTTATAGATAAAACTATGATTTTGGCATGGAAGTGTCTAGTAAGTTTCCCTGTAGAGCTAAGGGAAAAGTGGTAAGTCATGGAAAAGTCACCAAATAACGTCATCAACATGCACAAGTATGAAGTGGGGTATTAAAAGATTAGGCCTGGGGAGGGGAAGTTGGAGAACAGACCCTCCCTGTGGTCCCTCTATAGCAATGGCTGTTATTGTCATAACTGACAACAAATGAAAAACTGAAGAACAGTGTATTTAAACTATGCAGCTCTGATGGTTATTTCACATCCTACCTTTAGTCTCTTTTTTCTTAAAGCTTTTTATGGGGCAATTTTGTATTTATGAATTTAAATTAACTGATATCTATGAAAAAGGAAAGCATTGGTTTGTCCAAAAGCAAATTACAAAGCATGTGGGTACCTGTTTTGCTTAATAAGGAATTACACTATACATTTACCAATTCTATGCTTTAAAAAATTATATGCGAGTAAATGTCCTTGAGTTCCATGACACAGAACATTTGATTTCCTATGTTTTCCACACAGCTTCATTTATAGGCAGTACAGCCTGTAATGGTGATAATACTTAGCTCCTATAGGACTCAGTCACACAAAGTATTTAAGAACATGACTTGAAGTCAGTACAATTAAATACATCCATAAAGTTAAGAATATGTCAGAGTGTTTTGGTGGATTAGGAACATACAGCACTTTTCCTCTGGATGTCTCAAAGCTATTTACATAGGAAAGCAAGTATTCTACAAATGGTGAAACTAAGGCAAAGAGAGGTAAAATGACTTCCCTAAGGTCACACAGTAGGTCAATGGCAACATCGGAGGAAGAACCCCAATCTTCTGACTCCCTGATAAGTACCCTGCCAATTTCTCACACTGCAGAAACATCCCCTTAACTAAATATATGCTCTGTGTCCCAACACACTTAGGGCATTCTACACAGCAGGGCAAAAGTCAAATTAAACTATGCAACTTCAGCTATGTCAATTGTGTAGCTTAAGTCGAAATAGCTTAATTTGGCTTTTGACACTCTGCACAGCAGAAAGTCGGAGGAAGAAAACTCTTCCTTTGACTTCCCTTACTCCTTGTAAAATGAGGGTTACAGGAGTTGGAATAAGAATTCCTCCAGCTCGCCATTATTTCAAAATAATGGCTTGCTGTGTAGACATGCTTTTTGTTATTTTGGAATAACTGTCATTATTCTGAAATAATGCTGCTGCATAGATGTACCCTTACAGAACTAATTAGTGGTTGAGTTGTGTGCTTTAGCTTATATTCAATGAAAGGGTTGGTTTCCTTATTGGAAAACAGGAATGATCAATTCTTTAAAGAGCAAACAGGTTTCATAAAATGGCAAATATTTAAGTACCATTAAAACATAAATATACATGTATGTATACTTTGGTGCATAGGTTACACACATCATTATTTCTAGCAATGTATTTTGTTTGCATAATGAAATTTAAAAGTAGTTAGCTTTTAAGTAAGCAATGCATAGGTTTTTTTTAATTGTTTGAATATTGAGCTTATCTCAGTGGTTCCCAAAGTATTGGGGAGCACTAGTGAATGGTATAAAAAGACTTGTTGAGGAATGACCTCATGCTGGACAAATCTCTCAGTTGTTCTCAGGAGTAAAAGCCCAGTGTGTTGGTTTTCAAAATCTGTTACAATTGCAGAAAAAATCTTCAAAACATGAAATAAAAGTAACCAATGCAGCAGACATCCGTCTGAGCTTGCAGACAGCCTAAAACAACAGTTCTGAGAGTGAACTGCCCCATTCATTTCAGTGGGTGCTAATTCAGAGGCCAGTGATGAGTCTTTATGGGCATATCCACACTGGGAAATTATTTCAAAATAAGTTATTTCAAAATAATAACTTCCAAAATAACAATTTCAAAATAGGCCTTATTTCTCTTCACAAACAGGAGTTTTATTTCGATATAACAAGCCCTGTATTTTGAAGTAACAGGCTTGATATTGTGGACGCTCGCCTTGTTATTTTGAAATAAGGGGAATTATTCTGAAATAACTCCCCAATATAGACTTGCCCTAAATGTCAACATTGCTAACTATTTCTCTGCTGATCAGTACTTATAAGAAATGAGAGACAGTATATTAGAGAGATCTAAAATGAGAGAAGGACACCTGGCAGAGCAGAAGCGGGGGCACAAATGGTTTCATTTTCCTGCTGGGGGCTTAGCTTTCAAAAGTGTGGGAAGCAAAGGCTTAAGTGAAAAGCTATATGTGGCAAGACTTGAATTCTCATACATGCATTCCACTTTACACAGGCTAAGTGGCCAGAGTCTTCCACTACCTTCTGCCTTACCTACTTATGCTTATGCAAAATGACTAGTGAAAATGCTTCCCAATCAGAATGGCAGCGTTTTTACACCCACTTTGCAAAGGTACATGGGATGGCACAAGGTGCAAAGCAGGTGAGAATCGAGCCCTAATAGGACTGTTACTACCTCAGCACCTGTGTTATGGTTAATGGGAAATGGGCATGTGCATCAAGAGGAAAATATACTCCCTTAAACTCATAAACATCAAAGGCTCCTTAGTTATTACTGATTACAAGCTTCAATTTCTTTTACTCAAGGAAGGCGTAGATAATTAATGATTTTGGGTTCTGATTAGAAAATTAACATTGCTAATACTATTACTAGATAACTGAATTTTGGTGTTACAAAAAGCCTTTTGAAATGTGATTTGACAGAGCATATATCTGATTCAATTGGATTGATGATGGGGATTTTTAAGATGTTGATTTCTTTGAGAACAAATGCTTCTCTTAATGAAGCATTATATTATAACACTAGCCATTAATAGGTCTATTTTGCTCAGCCCACAGCCCATTAACCTGGTAGGTAATAAAGAATGTGGAAGTAGGCACAACAGGATCAGAACAAAGTAGAACACGCAGTGAAATCTGTTATGCACCTCCTTATGCAGACCTCATTTAGTGGGGTAAGGGGAGTCTTGGACAAGATGTGGGGGGCAAGATGTGGGAGGCAAGGTGCTCTGGAAGGGGCAGAGCCTCAGGCAGAAGCAGCGGGGTGGAGGGAAGCCAGCCCTGAGTGCTGCGGGGAGCATGGTGCACTGCTCTGCCAGCCCTTAGACCACCCTGAGGCTGTAATGCAGCACTCCAGTGGTAATTAAAAGGACCCAGGGCTCTGACCACTGCTGCTGCCAGAGTAGCAGTGGCAGCAGTTGGGAACCCCAAATCCCTTTGAATCACCAGGTCCCAGGGCAATTAATTGCCCGCTTTGCTCTCCTCTGTCAGCGGGCCTAGTCTTGGCGTACTAGTTAGCTTACGCTAATCACACCTGTTGCTTCTGGGGCTACACACCACTCCAGAGACATCAGGGAACAAGGAATTCCATGAACAGCATGAGCACGTGTGATGGTTAGGAGAGCATCAAGCAAAGGGATGGCGCATTGCACATATTCTGCTACAGGAGATATTTTGCTGCCAGCCCTTCTCTGGGACAAACAGTGTTCCAAAATACATCGAGACAGCTAATCAAGTGTGTCACTCCACAGTTTAGCCCGGCTATGTTTCCACATGAACCCCAAAGTAGCTGCATTCCATGCAGCCCCCCCGACATGCAGTAGTTTCCATTATATACATGATTGACAGTTTGGTTCAATGGCTCTCAGCACCCCCACTACACAAATTGTTTTAATACCACTGATTCCATTCCTGGGTACCAAACAGATTAAACCCCCAATTTTCAGGAAAGGGGCTGTTGGCCTCCTAAGTATCTTCCAATGGCTTACTGCATATTGGGGAGTAACATCTACACAGCTATTTACTAAATTCAAATGCATTATCTCTATGAAATTCCATGGGGTTTGCAGAGGTAACCTGCAGCATATAAATTGTGCATTGATATAACTGTGCATTATGATTGTACATCGCTATAGCTGAGGCTGCTAAGCATTTGTCTGTGGTGGTGATACATGAACATAAGTTTGCAGAGCTGGCAGCTGGAAAAAGCAACTTTTGAGAATATTGGATAAGGGAGTAAATATGAGATGACAAATATGGAGCCCCATGATGCTATCTTTAGAATTACTTTTAAGACTAGAACTGCACTAGAAAAAGCAGGTTTTCCTAAATTAGCAGCTATCCAACTTGGCATTCTGTGCATTCTGGAAGAAGAGTAGCCTTCAGGAAAAACATGCTGGTATGAGAGATACATTCTATTATTACCATTTCTGCTCCGATATATAGAGGAGATAACATGAATTTTCTTATTTTGCTCTGTGTATTTTTGGAGGCAGTGGGCAGGTTGGGAATGTGAAAATAATGTGCTTTAAGGAAGTTACTATTTATTTACTTGTCCTGAGCATCAAGGGCTTGATCCTGTCTTCAGATGACTGAACCTGATCTCAGTAAAGATTAACAGGGCTGAGAGCAACAACCTGAGTCAATCTTGTGTGCCTGGGTAACATTGATAAGGCGGTTTTGTTCTGTCCAGTACTCTTATGGAGAGAATGTACATTTATTTAATTTCCCAGTTCTATCAGCCAATTTCCTGTTTATTTTATTACTTTTCAATAAACATTTTTTTGATTTTGTCAATCTCGTTCCTAACCCAGAGCCTAATTCAAATTACTTGCTAACAGGGTTGCATTTATGGCCCTGAAGCATTAAAATTCTGCCTGTCCTGCAGGGGAAATGTCACTGAATTACTCATCCAAAGAGCATGCCATTTTTACAGGACAAGTGAAATATGAAATCTCCCTGAAAGCACAGAGAAGGCTTCTGTTCAGTGCCTCCTCTTCAGAAGCAGCTGTCTCTTCAGTAAGAGGCCTGAGGCTGCTTTCATGGACACTGGCTTAACAGTGGTGTAACTACATTGGCAGCACTGGCTTTAGTTTGTATTTACTCTAGGTTGAGAGGCCAATGGGAATGCATAAGGGTTTCCCCCCAACACCAGGGGCAGGTGGTGTACTGAGGGAACATGGCCTCCGCATCTGGCCACTTTGAGAGGCTGACAGGGAGCCTGCACAAGGGTCCCCCTGGGCTGCTGACTGAAGCCATCTAATGAAAATACCTCCTGGCCAGAGTCTATGTCTGGTACCCCATCTTTCCTCCCAACTCCCTGCCCCAGATCACAACCCAAACCCTCCGTGCCCCTACCCCAGGTCACAATCCCCTCGCAGACCCTTCATCCCTTGTGAACGCCAATCTCCTGCCTCAGGTGACCACCCCCTCCTGCCCTAGGTCAAAACTCTCTGCATGCCCTCTTGCACCCCTGCCCCAAGTCACAAGCCAAACCTTCTGAAGCCCCTGATTCTGCACCCATACCTCCTCCCAGACTCTGCACCCCCTCCTGCATCCCAAACCGTTGCTCCTCCTTCATTCAAACTCCCTCCCAGACCTCATAGTCTCTCCCGAAACCCAATCTTCTACTCCAAACTCCCTTCTGCACCCAACTTCCATCCCATACCCTGCATCTTCTCTATTAACATCATAGAAGAGTGAGGCCCTTAACCACTTACCAAATTCTTGTAGTGGCTCCCCCATCAAAAATTATTGCCCACCCCTGCTCTAGAGGTAGGAAGGGCAAGTGAAACAGAGTGAGGAAAAAAGTTATAGGGGAAGAGACAATAAATGCTGGAAGAAGGTGAAGGGTCAGAGGAAGAGAATTTGCCTTCATCAACTAAATAAGAATATAAGAGGAGCGACTGTTCATCACTCATGCCCCACTGTGCACTTTCTTCCCTGAGTTGGTGAATCTGTGGCTCAGAGACTAATAATCAGCTACTGGTATCTGTCATTTTAAACTTCACTCTAAAAGCCGTATGGTACCATCAGATCCTCAGAGAAGATGTCCAGTGATTTGGTTCACGGGTTCAAAGTTTGACACCAATATCTGTCTCTGAGTATCCATTGTGATGCTCCCATCTTTTAAAATGTGGACTCTCCAGATATATGTATCATCAGTTCATAAAAGGGAATTTTATCCATGAAGAGCTGGGTAAAAGTAAATCTGTGATACCTCTAAACTACATTAAACCACTGGAAGGATGTGGATCAGAGCTGTTATCTACTCTCTGTCTACCTCACCTGTGAAGTTATTAGGGAATTGTCTGGCTATTTATGATTTTTTACAACTTTCCATTCCATCAAAAATTTAAATGAAAAATCTAGCACTCTGGAATATTGTTGCTCTCTGACATTCTCTGGAAGTTTTGGTATTGATAAAAATAGATCGAAGTGACATATAGTTAATGAAGTAACATCATGTATAAGAATTTGCTCTACATCACATGAATGATATTAGAGGAAAGCTACTTATTTACCTCACACCAGCACACTGCAATTTCAAAATATAAGAATCATCTCAGAATGATATTTGACAGATAATTTTGGATCATCTTTTAAAACTTTGTAATACTAAGATAAACAAATTGGATGCAATTTAAATAGCTTCTACCATGTTATGCATGAGTGAATGGAAATTGTTTCTGTGAAAAAGAAAAAAGCATGTAGCATTTTGTGCCGTGAAGTCAGTCATGTCAAAACATTACTCAGATGTGCTATAATGTTCAAAACTTACTGCATAATGTTGCAATTAACTATCAGTTATCTAGTATTGCTTGAATATCAAAAAAGATGTGGAATCAGTTTGTTAGTGAAGTAGTGAAAATCTCATGACTGGTTTTAATCTGAACCACACACACACACAAAAATATCGAATACAGTGAATTGGCATGATATGGTGGAAAATCCATCAATGTCTTCAGCTTTTTACGTTACTAATTTTTTTTCCTGTATAAAACCGAAAATGGCCATCAATGGAATCTTAGTTTTCAGGACTCTAGTGTAGAACTTGAAAGGAATCCTAGCTAAAGGTCTTTGCCAACAAGCTGTAATTCCATGATCTACCTTTCAGAAAATGTGCATTAAATAGTTGCCCTCCGGTTGTGATGATTTGTGAAATATAGGTAATGGATTAGTACATTCAGATGCAACATATGCCTTAAAAGACCAGTTACATCGCTTCTATGATTCCTTGCAATCACATTGGATGTAAAAAAAATAAGTTTGAGTTCAGTTCAACAGGCTAGTTTCTCATTCTGCAGGCACTGGATAAGCAAGATCTTACATCAAAAGTTTCAGAAAAATTAGACAAATTAGTAATCTTGCTCTAGTCTGTGCACTGACAAGCAGTGCATGAATAATAAAGAGGTCTTTCCAGTATGACCCTATTACTGCGCAATAATGAACAAAAATTCCATTCTCAATCAATAGTAGGTACCAGAATTATCATAAAGAGAAGGCAAGTTGAGCTTTTAAGTATATGTATGTAACATTTTAAACAACTTAGATGGAAGAGAAGGAGATAAGACATCTATGATATTCCTGTACATAATGTTTTAATTTGTTGTGAAATTAATGTTTTTTTCTTCAAGAAAAATATATAATACTTTGATTTATTGTGCTTATCTTTACAATCCAAGAGCAGACTATGTGCCTATAAAAATATTGCCATTTAAAGTGAAATTTGGACAAAGGTAAAATGCATTAAAAGTTAACTTTTATGCTTTGCTAAAAAAAGCTAATGAAAGTATGTAAAAATAGAAAGCCATTTACCTTTTAGGTGTCCATTACAAACTGCTACTTCAGGATTAATAGTCAACAGATATTGGCCATAGTGAATAAAATCTCTCTCTCATTCTGATGCATGTAAACAGATCTGTAAATTTTAGCAGTGTGCCTCATCTAATTCTTATAATAAAGATGGCTGTGTTATCTTTTGTTCCTTTAGAGCAGGGGTGGGGAACCTCAGGCCTCGGGGCCAGATGCAGCCCTCAGCTTGCTTGAATCTGGCCCCCCAAAGCTCATGCCCCCTCTCATACATTGAGGTTCCTGTGCTGATGCTCCAGCCCCCCCCCCCCCCAATGTCCTATCATGGGGCTGGAGCATACAAAATCTACTAAGCTGGGCCTCCCTAGGTTCTGGTGTGTGAGAGGAATGTGAGGAGTGTCTTTCTGCTTCTCAGTCAGGCGCAACGTCAGTGAGGATTTTTTGTGTGTGTCCCCCGACTGATTTTTTCTGTGGTCAGTGGCCCTCAATCCCAAAAAGATTCTCCACCCCTGCTTTAGAGCTTTTATAGCCTTCAAACAAGGTAAAACATTTTATTGAAACTCTTCATCAGACAAACAAACAAGCAAGCAAACTTGTTGCTAACTGAAAAGCTTTTTTTTACTGAAAAACATAAATCTGGGCTGAAAAATACCCAATTATTAACAGAGCTTGAAATCCTTGAGGGGTTCATGCAGGCCAAGTAAACCTTTAGATTAGTGCAACTGGACTATTGAACTATTTGTTCCTGAAGCTACTGATCCTCCAAAGGAATGCCAACAGAGACGAGTGAGGAGAATGTGGAATTTCTACTAAGGTCTGGTGATCTTCAGTTTTTGGTTCTGTCAGCAGTCATGCACATGAGCTGAAGTTGAAGCCTGCTCATTCCAGGTAGTAGGGAGAGGTCTTTGAGGCCAACATGCAAACTTAGCTTTAGTTTAATTGGGAGACAACTTGTTTGACAACCATGGAGTTGCCATTGCTTTCACCAGTAATAATGCTGGCCCCTGAGCTTTACTCTGAAACCTATGGTATCATCATGGAAACTATAGAGGAGGTAAGGAACTCTTTTAATGTTCTTCTATATAATTAATTGTGTTTGCATTAGCAGATTTATTCTTGTAAACTCAGTCTTGTGATTTGCACTCAGGCCAAAGTCCGTCCGTGTCTTAGTTTATTTTTCATACCTGTGACAACAATGTGTTACTATTGTGCTTTCCTGCCTTGTGCTTCAGAGACAGACACAATCCAGTTCACTATCTGGAAGGAATGGGTTCTTGGGGAGGCCCTCCAGCCCAGCTATACTGCCCCCTCTCCCTTCAAGTCTCCATTGTCACTTTTGTGGACCCCATGGAATAGGAGAGTACAGGGAAAGAACAATTGATGGTAACTCCATCCCTCCCCCATTTATTTTTGGCTGGGTGGAACTCATGTAAGGAAGCATTTATGTTTGTTAATGTGATTTTATTCTAATATTTCTATCATTCAGGATCCTAGATTGTGGGCTAGCTGAATATATGAACCTCAGAATAGAAAACTGTAAGTGACTTTCGACTGTCTCTCTTCTGTTTGGTTGTTAGAGTTGGAATATAATTGTTTATTTCTCTAATTTTATTTTTATTTTATTTTATTTTTCAGGATCCCCCGAAGAAACTGGTTCTGGCCATTTTTCTGTGTTGTGACAATCTATTTATTACATCTAAGTTATTGGCTTGTCTATTGTTATTCAAGTTTAAAGCCCAGTTATTCAGCCCTTCTTCCCTCCTCCCAAATGGGACCTGTTGAAACATGCACTCCTCCTGAATGACTGCTCAGAAGAATAAGGGCTACTACACAGTAGTGCTAAGTCTGTGAGACCATCACTTGAATTTCTGTTTGAACCAAATCAATGTGTCTGTTTTCCCAAGAGACCTAAAACAAGCTATCTACACTCCCCCACTATTCTTGGACCTGCTTAGAAGGCAGCAGTGAGATTGTCTACTAAAACTGAAGAGGGGGAAAGAAGAGTCTTATCCATAGACATGTGAGCAGTGTCTGATCATGGCTCCACACATTGCTGAGCATCATTCAGGAAGAGGAAGACTCAGAAAAGAATCTGCATTTGTTTACATGGCAGGGACCTCTGTGATGGATCTTGGCTCTTACCATGAAAGCTCCCTATATCTTAGAGCAGTAGCTGGTTCCCCCACCTTTCCCATGATTGAGGGTGAGATCAGAGGGCCAGGGAGGTTTGCAAACCCTCCTCCGTTGTGTCCAGATGGGAGGGAGATTTCACATGAGGAACAATGATATTAGCACTGTCTGCTATTGCTGTACCTCTTACCCTGGACTGGCTTCTCCTTCTGAGTCTGTACATGGTCAGTAAATCCTCCATACCCAATGTTAAATAAAAAAACACAAAACGTACCCCATCAGGAAATGAAACCACAGTCTGGCTACACTCCCTTGTGCTGCGCCAGCCCTTGTTATTTGATTTACTGTCAGTCTTGCCCTTCCCTTCTAAAAAGAGGCGACAAGAGGGTGCCAGGTGACTGTATACCTTGGTGCTTCCATGATTTAAATCACTTTACGTTGTATGTACTAATCTGAGATATCAATGACATCACACGCTGTGGAAACATGGACTTTCTGTGCTCTGATAGGCCCTTGAACTCCCTCCCACAGGACTTCTGTACAAGTCCAGTGACTATGGGTATATTTACACTGGAGCTTGCAGCCTGAGTAAACAGGCTTATGTTTGCTTGACTTGAGCAATGACACTAACATAGTGGAATGGAGATTGTGGGTCATGCACAGACTAGGGCTAGATGCCCAAGCCTGGACCCAGAATGTCACACTGACTTGAAATAAGGTGGCTAGCCCAATCTACCTCCCCTACTGCAATGTATTTTTTGTGTGCTGGCTGGAACAGAACTAGTATGAGTCTGTCCTATTGGCTGGGTGGCTCACTCCCAGCTGCAATCTAAGGGTGTGTCTAGACTACATGGCTCCGTCAATGGAGCCATGTAAAGTAGTTTACTCAACATAGTCAATGAAGCGGGGATTTAAATAATCCCAGCTTCATTAAAATAAAAATGGCCACCGCGCTGTGCCAACAATCAGCTGATCCGGCACAGCGCGGCAGTCTAGACACAGCGCTGTTGACAAGGGAAGACTTTGTCGACCGCTCCATCATGCCTTGTGAAACGAGGTTTACCGGAGCGGTTGACAAAGGCTTCTCTTGTCGACTGTGCCGCGTCTAGACTGCCGCTCTGTGCCGGATCAGCTGATTGTCGGCACAGCGTGGCGGCCATTTTTATTTTAATGAAGCGGGGATTATTTAAATCCCCGCTTCATTGAATATGTCGAGTTAACTACTTTACATGGCTCTGTCAACGGAGCCATGTAGTCTAGACACACCCTTAGTGTGCCCTAAGAGGTTGTTGTGTGATCTTCCCATTTCATGTTGATTTCTTTGGTTTCTGCAGACTGTTCAGAAAGACATGGCTGTGCCTTTGGACAGTGATATAGAAGTGTATTAATCCTATATGCCTGTGTGACAGGAAATAGCTTGCTTTTGGGCTCTTAATAATGTCCCTTTGAAAAACTGCCAACTCTCTTCAGTTGTTTTCCCTCTTAGTCTTGCTTCCCATGGGACCTTACCTACCAGCTCTCTGAGCTTACCAAAATCTGCCTTCCTGAAATCCATTATCTCTATTTTGCTGTTCTCCCTTCTACCATTCCTTAGAATCATGTACTCTATGATTTCACGATCACTTTCACCCAAGCTGCCCTCCTCACTAGGTTAGCCAGTCTGCATCCAAATACTGTCTTCCCCTACTTTGAAAGGTGAACCGCATCCCTGCTTAGCAGTCCTTCCTGCAATAGCATTGCGTGGTCGAGAAAGCCAAAGCCCTTCTGGCAACACCTTCTTTGTAGCCAGGCATTCACCTCCAAGATGCACCTGTTTCTGCCTGGACCCCTACCTTTGACAGGAAGGACTGAAGAGATTCCCACCTGCACTCCAAACTCCTTCACCCGTACTCCCAGAGCCCTATAGATCTTGATTTGCTCAGTGTCACACCTAGCAGTATCATTAGCACCCACATGGATGAGTAGCATGGGGTAGTAGTCAGAAGGCCTGATAATCCTCGACAGTGCCTCCATAGTGTCTCAGATATGGGCCCCTGGCAAGCAGCACATCTCCCGAGATGACATGTCAGGATGACAAATGGGTGCCTCAGAAGAGAGTCTCGAACCACCACTACCCTATGTTTCCTCCTCCTGGAGTGGTGGCAGCAGGCCTCCCAGCCTTGGAAGTACAAGGCTTCTCTTCTTCTGCTGTCGGGGTGATTCCTTATCTCCAGTATCGAGAACAGCGTAATCGTTCTTCAGTACCACAGTGGGAGGGTTGGGAGCAGGGCTGGAGCACTGCCTGCTGCCAGAAGTGACCAGCTGCCAGTGTCCCCCCTGAGCCATCTCCTCCTCCACCAGCGGTGTGTCAGCAGTCTTGTGTAGTGGAACAACTACCTCAGTCTCAGCTGTCTCCACTTGAATACTGTCCAGGAATTGCTCGTGGATTCAGATGCTCCTTAGCCTAGCCATTTCCTCCTGTAGCTCTCCCACCTGCTTCCTGAGAGATTCCACCAGCAGGTACTTTTCACATTGGATGGTCCCTTAAGCTTGGACTTCAGTAAGTGGGAATTTCAAGCCACAGTCCCTGCAAAACCACACCAGGATCTGGGTAGAGTCATCCATCGTCAGGTGATCTGTCTGACTAGAGGCGCAGGCGGAGGAGACAGAAGCAGTGCTGGCACAGGTGTTGTGGATCTTCCTGACCATAGTGGGACTCCCTCTGTAAACTCTCTCTTAAACTCCCCTGTCTGCAGCCCCCTGTCCGCTTTGCTCCCCTGGTCACTCTGCCTCTGGCTTTTAAAGCCTGCTCCCTAGGTCAGGCCTACCCGCTTGTTAGCCTCACCGGGGAAGGCTGATCCTGAGGCTGATTAAAGACAATAAAGGGAACAAAGGATAAAACACTATCAGACACACAATCCCAACTGCCATAGTAACTGAAATCACCTGAAATCAGAATTCAAAATTCAAACAGTTGAGCACACCAACTCACTCACACCAAACAAAAGCTAGTACACTCCCCCGGCAGCCTGTTCAGCAGTGGGATCTCTTGCTCTCCCTCTTAAAGTCCCCTGTGTGCAGCCCCCTGTCCACTTCACTCATAAGTAACTACACATGTGAGTCAGTCTATAGACTTTAATGGGACTATTCACATGAATATAGTTTTGCTCATGTGTGCATAAGTGTTTGCAGGGTCTGGGCCTGAGTCACGTTTGCACATAAAAGATGCATTACAGACAAACGGCATTTTTTTCTAAACATTATGTCCCAACTTATCATGCCATTTTACTTTTTTTGGTATGATGTGATATTTTAACTGATACAAAGGCAATTAATTGGGCATATTTGGATGGAACCTTTCCCCTATCATTAAACATCTATAGCGATAAAATAATTAAACATTTGTGTTAAACATGGAAGTGATAATTAAGCAATTAATTGTAAGCATTGGCTCTCTTTTACATTTTCATTTCAACATCTTATAAAGCTCAAAAATGCTTCTTTTAATGACACCAAATGAATATTGGACTATATCTGGTGACATTTGCAATCCATTTAGACTATCACAGTGAGTGATTTATTTTATTACTTCAAATATCCTCGGTTGTTCATACATTACCATTATACTACAGTTTACCTAACATATTTTTACTAATTAGAGAGAGAGATTTATGTCTGTACATTGGCACAGTAGCTCTGAACTGAGGTGTTTATCTGTGACAAGCCAGATAACAGGTGTTTATGCATTTGGACCAGTGCCCAAAAGTACACTCTCAAGTTATGATGTCAGTGCCATACTTAAAAACATATTAACTAAATATAGTTAGAAATGTATGTGAAAAGATTCTAGTAGAGCAAGCTTCATGGGCAGTAACAGTGATGAACTGAAAACATCAAGCCTTTTAAAATTTAATGTTTGTGCCAAACTCTGGTCCCAGAGCTCCAGGAAGAAGCAAGAAAAAAACATGTAGTGATATCACATATCTGCCTGTGTCACTTTTCGCATAGTGCAGCTTGACTTCTGATTGACCTTAGACTAACCTTGTCATATGTACCATGGCAAGTTAGATAGCTGTTATTGTATCTAACTGTGAATACTTAAAACCAAATGAGAAACAGTGCTAAAACACCTGGAAAGACATGAGAAACATTCTGTAACTCACAGGCAGAATGAAAATTGCTTCAGAAACAAGGCCTATTGGAGTTTGGACTGGCAGAAACAAAATAATTATACGAAATGAATTAATTTATATTTGACCTTTGATAGAAGACAGCTATAAAAAATTAAAAATTATGCCTCCATTTATTGTTGTGACTAAAAATGGCTGTAAGTCTCTTTAAAATACATATTGCACCACTTGTAGAGTGTAACTTTTCACAATTCTACCATAGGCCAGGTTTACTGACTAATTCTAGATACAGAGGTAGATAGATAAATGAAATAAAACAGCCTGTCAATGTCTGCTAGATTCCCCTACAACTCAAGTTATC
Source organism: Pelochelys cantorii (assembly GCA_032595735.1). Taxonomy (NCBI): domain Eukaryota; kingdom Metazoa; phylum Chordata; order Testudines; family Trionychidae; genus Pelochelys; species Pelochelys cantorii. The sequence goes on from CM064326.1 coordinate 38,402,887, forward strand.
ATTAAGCAGCACCTAGTCTAATTAATTCTATCTCTTCATTAGGATGTGCTACTATTAACGTAGAAGCTTACAGTCTGAAAATAGCACTCACATATAGTGAGTACCAACCCAAAGTCAACGTTTACCACAGTGCAGTATTTCTTAAAGTTAAAATGATCAAGCACTGGGTCATGGTAAATGTTCTTTTCAAGTGATGACTACTGTCAAAGAAATACAGATGCAGATACAATCAACACCTGTGCTTGGCTCTAGACTCATGGAGCCTGCATATGCTCTCATTATGTATGCTGTGTCACTAATGCTGAGTAATGATAGTGGAGCGTTTTTCATGCCTGATTCTATGACAAGACATATCTCTGTGGTGCCAGGAGTATTTCACCAGTATAATTGTTAGTTCATTAGCATCCAGATATGTGTTGTTTGATGAGGAAACTTGGATTATGGATGACTGTAATATGTCTACCTCATTTGATCGTGTATATTTTTTGCAGAGTATTAAATGCAGGTGAAAGGAACAATTAGTAGGGCCTAGGCAATATCAGGAAGGTCAGTGCTAAAAAGGAGGCAGAAACTGAGTGAGCGCACAAAAGTTTCTTGATTACAAAGATGTAAAATCCTTTCTCCCAAGAAAATGTATGACTTGGACTACATCTACACTGTAGCCTTCTTCTGGAAAAGCTTATGCAAATGAAGCATGGACTGGAATATCGCTGAGCTTCATTTGCATAATTAATTAGTAGCCGTTTTTGCGCAAGAGGCTTTTGTGCAAAAAGGAGCTGTGTAGACGGATCCTTTTTGTACAAAACCCCCCTCTTGCGGAATAGCCGTTCTTCCTGAAAAAATTAGAAAGAATGGCTTTTGCGCATGAGGGGACTTTTTGCGCAAAAAGGAGCCATCTACACAGCTCCTTTTTGCACAAAAGCCTCTTGCGCAAAAACGGCTGCTAATTAGTTATGCAAATGAAGCGCAGCGATATTCCAGTCCGTGCTTCATTTGCATAAGCTTTTCCAGAAGAAGGCTACAGTGTAGACGCAGCCTCGGTGATAATGAGTTAGATTTGAACTTTGATGTGGGGATTTTATTTTACAAAGAACAGCATGACTTTGTGTGGGTGGCAAAGAGTTTAGTGGCTGGACCACTGGAATGAAAAAAAGTAGCAGTAATGATTAATCAATGAGATAAACTGATAACAGAAAATCAAAGGCCAGGCCTGATAGTACGAGATGTGGAAAAAAGCTAAAGAGTATAAAATACCTCTTCTAATTAGAATAAAAAGAACACCTGAGTTTTTAGACATATCCCAGTCCAGGTTCAAAAACTCACTGTCTAAAAATGAAATAAAATCCTCTACACATATGTGTGAGAGAGCAGATTTAACTGAATCATAAATTTCAGCAATTCAACAAAACATATTTTATAGTAGGTTAGCTAACGGAGACTGCAAATAAATCAGTTCTCAAGCATAAATTCATTATAGCATTTCAGTAACAACCCTATAGCTAAAGATGAAATGACAAGTCCATTCAATTTTACCAACATAAAAACGTAATTATTGCTAAATAATAATGCTTACATCTTCAATTCTATTTCTTTTAAAAGCTCTATACAGACAAATTAATAGTCACATTTATTAAAAGTAATATTAAAATTAATTTAAAATTCCTTCTGAATAGAAACATTTCACTGTTGATCTTAAAACAGATGTCAACTTGTTTCTAAATCAGAAGAAACTTGGAACTACTTTGGAGTTCTTCTGGGGAGAAAATAGTTGGTTTTGGTCATTCCAAATGTTTTGAAGAATGTTTTTCCAGTCATAATTTAGGAGTGGTTTTTATTTTACACTTTTTTAGACTCAGCGAGTAGAGTGTATATATTTTTCAATGAAGAAATACACACTTTGTCTTATTTGAAATTGTTTTAACATAGTATGCTGTTTAAATTTTCTGGAAGATAATATGTAATATGTTGACTCAGTCTTATAGTAAGAGTTGTTTTATTTTCTTTACAGCAAAGAAAAGACTTGATCAACACAATCAAAAGAACTATGTCTCAATTTGAAATAGCTGGATTAGGTTTGTGCTGCCATCTCAAAGACTAAACTGCTACAATAGATGACACCAGATATTAAGTAAACTGTAAATGGTTTCGGCTTTTTTCCTCCACTTCGACTCAGGAGTTCTTTTTGGGGATCTTGTGAAAAAGTCATAAACCTATTAGTGTATTGCATAAAATAACCATGAACCCTCTTTCAGATTAAGAAACTTAAATTTTCCTTTATCTCTCCTCTTTCTCTTCACTTCTAATTATGGCTTAAGGATTCCTACTACTCCCATTTTATTGGTCCTTCCTTTGCTCCTTTGTCCTTTCTGTCACCTTACATTTTTTATCTGGACTCTTTAATTGGTGAGAGGAGGATGAGGCACATGGGGGGTATTTCCCTATTCCTTTTTTTTAAATGTGTGGCTCCCATTTGCCTTGTTTTTAAAATGAACAATCAAAGCAAATCATAAAGATGTGGTTTTCAGTTACAGTGGTTGCAATAGTGTTCTGCAAGTATACTCTACTTTCTTTGCAGATATAAACACACCACATTGAGAGAAAGATGAGAATACTGGATCTGGTTGAGAGTTGTTCATTCGAAGAGATTTTGAACAAACCCTCCCCCCCCACAAAACATTTTTCAATTACAATGCATATTTTTATGGAAATTTTTAATTTTGATAGAAATTTTCTAGTTTCTTAATGAAAAACTGGACAAAAAATCTGTAAAACTTTTAAATTTTTGATAAAAATATGTATTGGATTTTAAAAAATGAAATTATGTGCTGAAAACAATTTGTAGAAACCAAACATATTTGGCTTTTTTTTCTCCACTAAAACACTTTTGCAAATCTGTTTTAATTTTATCATTATTAGTAGATTTGATTCTTCACTGCTTTTCACCTTGTGTAATCAAGGCTCAGAACCTTAAAATGAGGCAGGGCTACTTTCAGAAAGAAGAGGTTTCTCTTTAAAAGGCAGGATACATTGTTCTAGAGAAAGAACTGTCCTGTTTCTGTGTCATGTCAAGACATGTGAAGAGGAACATGGAATAAACTGTATTAGGGTGTTGTTATTTGTGTGTTTGTCAGTATAGGCTGCACATGTACCCTCTATAAACAATAATAGTAGTCCTGAACCCCAAAGATATGTGTGAGGAGGCTTTGTTTTGTTTAACATGGATGCTCTGTACATTTTCTGTCTGGACACTTAACTCCTAGCCCTTCTAGAGACGTAACGTGAATTTGTGACTTCCTTGGGAACCAAAACAACCTCCTCAGATGAGCAGAGTGGAGAGAGCTCATCTAAGGAAGTGGGTTTTCCCTACGTAAGCTCATGATACTATATATATATATATGTGTGTGGTCTTTAAGGTATTGCAGGATGTCCTTAAGGTGTTGCAGGATGTCTTTAAGGTGCTGCAGGACTACTTGTTTTTAAAGTTGCAGACTAACATGGCTACCCCCTGAGCCTGATATAATTTAGAAATATTATTTTAGAAGACCACATGAGCAGGAAAAGAGATGAATGAGAAATGTTTATATCAAACTTTAGAGAGAGACTTACAATATTTTATTAAATGTATATGACAAAAAGCATGTCACTTTTAACTTTTACAGCTCACTCATGCCCACAGCCAAAAAGCCAGATTGAGCAAAGTTTTATGTCAATGGGAGACATGTCACGAAATGTGGCAGCCATAGGTACAACATATTATTCCTAAATTTATGTATTATTTGTAATGCTGCTAGAACCACAGACTGCAATCTGATGTACAAATAAAAAAGATAGTTCCAGTCCCAAAGATTTTACAATCTAAATTAAAAAAAAAAAGAGGCAACAGGCACACAGACAGCCTTGGAGAGCACAAGGAAACAATGAAACAATATTGGTCAGCATGGATAGACAGCAGTTAAGCATATTGGTTAGGGATGTTTGAGTGTAAACGACTAACCATTTAACCCATATGCAGATTTTCAGTGGTTCCATGGTTACCTTATTACATGATTTTTAACATTCCTAATACTGATCAAGTATATATAGAAGAAAGTGTAAAGAATTATTAGCCTTATGTGATTTATTTTTGCAACAGTCAAAGATTAGATAAGAAAAGATGCAACTATACATTTTGGCTTGTATTTTTAAAATAAGTGCCTGAAGACAGACATTTAAATCATCCACAGTTCCCACTGAATTAAGGGGGAGCTGTGGCTTCTCTTCATTGCTTAGAATCAGACCACTGTTATTTAAATGCCTGATTTTAGGCACTTGGTTTTGAAAACATGATTTTTTTCCTATTTATACATAGTGTACTTTAGCTCAACTCTTTGCAATCTGACATTGCTTACAAAGTGTATTATTTCTCGCATGATATAAATCTCAGAGTTATTGTATGTCATCAAAGAAAAAATTAGGAGGACCTTCAGAGACTGAGTATGAAGCAGCAGAGAAGGAGAAAGCTCCACACGCTGATAGGTATGGATTTAACTGAGATCACCTTTGCCGAAAGCACTAATAGAAAGACCCAGCATAAAGAAATGTAAAAAAAAAAAATGGAACAGAATGTGATATCAGTTCTCTTGCCCCTTCAGAGTAAATTCCTGCCCTCTGCAAAGTGTGTTCAAGAGGCAAGGGTGTATATGGAGGTGTGGGGGTCTCTTCTCTCATGTAGAAACATGACAGGGTTCCAAAGTGAATGCATAACAGAACACTTGGTTAGAGACTGGCTACTACCCCGTTGGATGTCTGTTTACTGACTTTTTGTTCCTCTGTGAAAGGATAGAAATTTGCCCAAATATTAATACATTATTTACATTTACACTGGTGTAATTCCATTGCCCTAGGTGCAATTATTCTGAGTTTACGCTGATATGACTGAGAACAGAATCTGGTTCAATGCGTATAATGAGACCTTATTGCAATACTATATTTTTTTCATGTTCATCTACGTTGGCCCCAATTCCCAAAGTATAATTATATGGAAGTTTCTATCAGGCTCAGATTATTCATTTTGTATCTTTAATCCCACCTATCTTGAAGAGATAGACTGTATGGTTACTGACAAGCAGAGCAATGAATCAGAGCCTTTGGCGCCTGTTTGCATTAATGTTCCTGTCTCCTCATTTCACCAGTGCCTCTTATGCCTCTCTTTCTCACCATCTTTATTTCATGATTTTATTAAATATTTATTAGATTGTAATGTACTCAAATTAAACTACGGGAAAAGTTCCTGTAACTTTCTGTTTTGAGCTTAGCAAAATGGATAAGAAAATGAATGTATATGATGTCACAAATTGTATACAGTCAAACCCTTTTCTGCCATGCCCATGAAGAGCACATCTGCCTCACTGGCATGACATATCTTAGTGTACACCATCTTTACACCTAGAACCTGGGATAGCATAATACAAACTGGATGCCATAAAAATAGCAAAACTTTTTCCTTTATCCTTCTTTTTGCATTGTTGTAATATCACCAGCAGGTTTGTTTTTTTGTTTGTGTGTGTGGGGGGTGGGGGGGGGGTTTATGGGGGAAAGGAGAGGTTATCTGCACATGAACTGAATCTGGAAGCTTAGGTTTTGGCAGTAGGCAGGAATGACCTTTTTATGTTTGATCTGTCAGAGTTGTGCAGCCAATACTTCTGCACTGACCTTTGTTCCAGGCCACCTTGAAAACAACCAGTGTTCTGAGTGCACCACATGGCTATTCAGATGCCTGCATGCAAGAGAGCCGGTGAAGCTGTGCTTCACAAACTGTTTTGCGCCCCTGTACATAAGCAAGTGCACCTCAGTGGAAAGGAACCAGGATCGAAACACAGGATCCGAACTGTAGTCTTTCTTTGTAATGCACCAAAATATAATCATAGATCTGCACAGTCCCAAATTTAAGTATCAAAGAAGGAGTATAAACTGGGCCTAACCCTTGCAGGATTTGCGATGTTAAGTGTAAGTTTTCCAGTCTGGAGAACTGTAGGCATAGGCTCAAGGTATGAACTCAAGTCAACGTGGATCTGGTGTTCAGATCTTAAGTTCTCCTTTTTGCCCTTCTGAAACTTCAGAGTATTGGTACTAGCATTAAAAGGACTAAATGAGTTTCTACTTCAGGACCATCTGTTGCTTTATTCCATGTCAAGTGATTACCATAAATACTCATTCATAAACCAACTTTTTTTGGAAAAAAATCCTACTGTGAAGAGTGGGGGTTGGCTTATGAATGGGTTCTTCATATTTATTTCATTGGGGGAAAGGGTTGGCAAGCTTCCCGCAGCTCCCATTGGCTAATGGGCCCCTGCCCACTAGTCTGCTACCTTGGCTGCATGTAGCTCAGCCATGCAGTCTGCAAGCACGTCCCTCAGCCCACGCTGCTTCCCGAGCCATTGACTGGGACCTGAGAGGCTCCGTGCTGGCAGCCAGCACGTACTTCAGCCTGCGTTGCTTCCCATGGCTCAGGAAGCAGAGTGGGCTGAGGGACGTGTTTGCTGCAGGCAAGGAGCCTCTCAGCTCCCATTGGCTAGGAACAGCAAACAGCAGCCAATGGGAGCTGAAAAGCCCATGCCTGCAGCTAGCACATCCCTACAATGCATGCTTATTTCAAAATAAGCTATTCCGGAATAGTTATTCTGAAATAGCTTATTTTGAAATAGCACGTCTACACTGCAAGGAAGCCTCAAAATTAGTCTTCCCTAATGTGGATGAACTATCTCGATTTAGAGCCCCAGGAAGCACTGGGGAGAAATTACTTAGAATGGCCCCGGTTAGGAGCTATTTTGAAATAGCTGCAGTGGATCATCCACACTGCAGCTATTTCGAAATTGCTATTTCGGAAGAGGAGTTATTCCTCATGGAATGAGGTTTACAGAAGTCAGAATAAGCTGCCCGTTATTTCAATATTATTTTGAAATAACAGAATTGATGTGTAGATGCTCGCATTGTTATTTCAGAATAATACTAGTTATTCCAAAATAACGGTCCAGTGTACATGCACCCTAAGTTTGGGAGGTCAGCTTATAAATGAATGGGCTTATGTTCAAGAATATACAGTGTAATTTCAAACAAATTAACTTGATTAAAATAATCACAATTTCAGTCACACTGTTAAGCAATAATAGCGTATCATTTTACATTTTGGGAGGTTTTTCTACATTTTCAAATATACTGATTTCAATTGCAAAACTGAATACAAAGTGTACTGTGCTCACTTTATATTATTATTTTGAATTACAATTATTTGCCCCATAAAAATATTAAAGACATATTTTTTTTCAATTTACCTCATAAAACTTTTGTAGTGCAATCTCTTTACCATTAAAGTGCAATTTACAAATGTAGACTTTTTTGTTACATAACTGCACTGAAAAATAAAATAATATAAAACTTTAGAGCCTACAAGTCCATTCAGTCCTACTTCTTGTTCAGCCAATCACTAAGACAAACACATTTCTTTACATTTATGGGAGATAATGCTGCCTGCTTCATATTTAGTGTCACCTGAAAGTTAGAGCAAGTGTTTGCATGGCACTGTTGTAGATAGTGTTGCAAAATATTTCCATGGCAGACTTGCTAAGCATTCATGTGCTCCTTTATGCTTCAATCACTGTTCCAGCAGATAGGCTTTCATGCTGATGATGCTTCTTAGAAATGCACTAATTAAATTAATGTTGGAACTCCTTGGGAGAGAATTATGTCTCCTACTCTATTGCCATATATTTCATGTTACGGTAGTCTCAGATAATGAACTAGAACATGTTGTTCAATTTAATAACATTTTCATGTCATATTTGACAAAATGCAAAGAAGAAACCAATATGGGATTTCCAAAGATAATAAAATAATAATAATAAAAATCTACATTTACAGTTTTCACTTGCATAATAAAGAAACTTAGTAAAGTACTTGTATGAGGTGAATTGAAAAATACTATTTCTTGTGTTTATCTTTAATAGCATGAATTTTTATAATCAAAACTAATATAAAGTGAGAACTGTACACTTTGAATCTGTGTTGTAATTGAAATCAACATATTTGAAAATGTAGAAAATACCCCAAAATATTGAACTAGTATTCTATTTTTGTTTAACAGTGTGATTAAAACTGCAATTAGTCACAATTTTTTTATCCCATGATTATTCACGATTAATTTTGTAATCATTTGACAGGCCTATTTAAGACAAAATTTTGATTTTTTGTGGACTTTTATGAGTGTTTTTGTCACCATTCTGATAGGTTATAGGGTAATTTTTAGATTGCTATTACCCCAAGTCTTCTCTATATAATTATTGTACATTTGTTCAGACGTTTGTGTATCAGTCACCCTCAGCTGCCAGGTTTCAGGCAGCCCCCGTTGTGACATTTCTGGTCAGTGGGAAGAAGTTACAGGCTTACCGTTCAGGGTCCCCATCAGCATTTGGAGCAGTGTGGAGGATGGCCAGAACCTACACCTTTTCCTCATCCCAGTGTCAAAGGGGATGCAGTGAAGAACGGGGTATTGCTGTATGTCTGAAGAATCTTGCAAATAGACTCTCCTGCAGGAGAGGCAGGGAAGTGGAGAGCAGGCTTATGAGCAGGGAGTGGGACAGGAAGAGGGTTGCCCAGAGCAGTGATAGGAAGTGAGGGAATGTGGCGGGTTGCTGCCCAGTGTCAGGGAGAGAAGTCAGGGGGTAATCAGAAAGTGTTGCTTTTTACCAAAGGGTACACCCATCCGATATTGTTTTCACTGTGACACTATCATGGTTGTCAACGATTGCTTTAAGTTTAAATTTCTTTAATATGTGTATCTGTAATTCATCAGCCCTAAAAAGTGAATAATTCTATGTATGAGTGTCAATCATGTTCACTTAATTAGATCAGTGCTACTCAAACTATTTATCATCCACCCCACCTTTTATCAAAGGAAAAAGACAAGAAGGGTAGACAAGATAATAAGAAGGAGTTGATGGCAGTTCCCCTCTGTTAGGAGTGTGGAGGAAAACTTGTGATTTGAATTTAGAAGTGATAAAACCAAGTGAGGGAAGAGGGAAAGAAGTAATTTGGGACAAGGGCCCTGGAGGGAGGAGCGAGAAACTGTGACTAATGACCAGGGGGCTGCAATAGTAGGGCTAGGGGGCTGGGACTGGATGTGAGGGTGGGGGAAACCCAGGATTGAGAACTGGTGAGGGAAATGGGCTAATGAGAGCTGGTTGGCTGGAGGTGGGTAAAATTGAAATCTGACAAGGAGCTATGGGAGTAAGGGGAGAGTTGGGGCTAGAAACCAGTGTTCAGGGAAATGGGTTTGAGGAGACAGATTGTACAAAGAGCTGGAGTGTGTGTGTGGAGGAGTGAGGACCGGGACTGACTGGACAAAGAGACTAAGAGAAGGAGCCAGAAAGGGAAGGGTCTGAGATAAGGAGCCAGGGACAGGGCAAGGGAGAGAATGAGGTTGGATGAAGAGCCCAAACAGGGGAGACTAGAACTAGGAGCCAATGAATGGGGAAGGGGAGAGACATATAAGATGAGGGGGAAACTGAGACAGTGAGCAAAGATACTGGAAAAACTGGGGGACTGAGCTTTTGATAATCCTCCTGTCTTTGGTTTTATTTTTATTTTTGCTATCTCATGCATGCTTTTGTCCTCTTGGTTTGTTTTGAATCATTCCATTATTGTGACAGAGGTCACAGTGTCCCATCTGGAGTAGAAAATGAAAAGTTTGTGAATTTTAGGTGTGATGAAACAACAGATTTTTAACAGCAGCCTGAAAACTCTCATTTTTGAAGTATTGGTCATTTAGATTTGTATGTGCAGGAAACTTTAAAAGGGTGCATCCAAACTTTAATCAGTTTTCAGACCAGACTTCTTTAGAAAATTGTCTCTAGAAAATTTTTTTGGTATTTTCAGCTGTGTTAAATGTCCCCTCGTTCTGCAAAGTCTCAAATGAAATATGGAAATAGTTTGCTGGAAGTATATTGTGCACTTTCTTCAATCCAATGCACAGGTTATGCCTTCTTTTGTGTATACAGACTAGTAGACATGTTCCTGAATTTATTAATTACTGATACTTTGCATGGCTAATAAAGAAGTGAAAAGCTGTCAGACTGCAGTCCACACAGGTTTCTTTAATAAAAAGCAAATAGGTACAATAACAATGCCAAAAAAAAATCCTTTTAAACAACTAGAAACGACCCAAGTGTCTGAACTGGACTGAATGATACTAAAAGTTAGATATTCGAGATATACACCACTCTATCTACTCTGTTCCATAACCAAACATGAGGATATTTTCTTTTGCAGACTACGTATTTCATTTCATTGTAACACATGTATAGTACAAGAAGAAATTTGCATTCTGTTACTAGCAAGCTGAACATGATGTGAAATCAGGGAGCAGTCTTTCAACAGCAGACAGGAATAATATTGAATGACATTATTTCCTCTGTGACATTATGAGCAGATGAATCGATCTGATGCTATTTCTTTCTCTCCCAGTTGTCACTGGATATATCCCCACATCAAACACCAGTCAAATGTGTCTTATTACCATGTTGTATTAGCTGACTTGGCTAACACCGTAATAAAATGAGCAACAGAAAACATTTCCACATGGCTATGAATAGATGAAATTTATTATTAAATTTAAGTAAATGTGTGTGTTGAGATACATTCTCAAGAAATAATTTTAATGTCTGATTAACAAAGCCCTCTTACTATGTTTTGGAATCCTAATTCAAACTGCATGGCTGACATATTGCAGTTTTGCCTGAGGGAAGGAAGTCTGGTCTAGTCAGCAATTCAACCACATGACATTTACATTTCACTGTATGAGCATGCAGTGTCAGTTCTCTCTGTAGCCTTACCATGTTTAACTCCTGTTAATCTTACTGGGAGTTACACACGCATCTGAAAGGAAGTGTACCCTTTCAATCTCTAAGATGAGGCTGGAATTTAAAGGTTTGCTCAAGTTAGAGCAATATAGGTGAATAAAATTAGTCTTTGAAGTAAAACAACTGCTGACTCAACCTAGAGGATCCAGATAAGTGAAAATGCAGCAGTGCCAGCTCCTCCTCATTTTCCAGCTGATTGAAAGCATTAACCTTCTCCCACTGATCCCCAGTGACTTATGTAATATAAAATATAGGAGATATAAGTATCTAAGCAAAAGCAAAATGATGCAGTTGGAGGCCATTTAAAATGAGAGTCCTTAGGATATCATACCATAACTGAAAGACAACAAACAAGCTCAGAATGTTACTGTTTACTTTATATCTGAAATCCAGCACAACTATTCAGGCAATAAAACTAACATGAAGATGCTTTATTTACATTTCCTTCCCATGGAAGATGACAGAATAGCCACATAAAGTGCATTTTAATCTTTATGTGTATTTTGATTACTTGAGATGAATTGCCCATAGAAGTGGAAAACAATACTATTGCAATTTTATTAGTTAGTTCGATTCTTAAATAAATCGAACTGTACCTACAATATCTATGAAAATCCAAGTTTGAATACTAGGAGTATAGTGGTGGGAATATACTGTCATCCACCTGACAAAGAGGGAGATAGTAGCTGTGAAATATTAATGGAGATGAGAGAGGCTACAAAACCAGAAAACCCAGTAATAATGGGGAATTTACACTATCTCCTTATTTGCTAGGAAACATGCCATGTTAGGTCATGATGCAAAGTTAACATTTCTAGACACCACTAAGGACTGGTTCTTGTAGCAGCTTGTCCTGGAACTCACAAGGGAAGAGGCAATTCTTGATTTAATCCTAAGTGTAGCATAGGATCTGGTCCAAGAGTTGAATAAAACTGAACCACTAAATAACAGTGACCATAATGATAAAGTGTCTCAGAGGGGTAGCTGTTTTAGTCTGTAACATTAAAAACAATGTGTAGTCCTGTGGCACTTTAGGGTATGTCTAGGCTACATGGCACCATCGACGGAGCCATGTAAACTAGTTTACTGGACATAGTCAATGAAGCGGGGATTTAAATAATCCCCGCTTCATTAAAATAAAAATGGCCACCATGCTGTGCCAACAATCAGCTGATCCGGCACAGCGCGGCAGTTTAGACGCGGATCGGTCGACAAGGGAAGCCTTTGTTGACCGCTCCCTTATGCCTCGAGAAATTATTATTACTGTTGCTTAAATAATCTTCTGTACCAGATGACTGGGAGATAACTAATATAAGGCTGATTTGTGACAAAGGCTCCACTGAGAGGCAAACCTAGCAATTACAGACTGGCAAGCCTAACCTTAACACCAGGAAATTTGTTGAAACTGTAATGAAAAATTGAATTATCAGACACATCATTTGTTGAGGAAGAGTCAACTCGGCTTTTGTAAAGGGAAATCATGCCTCGTCAATTTATTAGAATTCTTTTAGGGTGTCAACGAACATGTAGACAGGGTGATCCAGTGGATATAGTGTCAAAAAAGTGTCCATGTTAGAAGCTATTAGGAAAGGCCAGTGGTGGCTAATTATATTGGCCCATGGTGCCTGGACTCCAGGAATATTCCTAGCCAGAGGACTGGCTCCACCAAAGTTCAGAGCCAAGTCTCTCCCCTAGCTCCATCTGCTTCTCTTGGGTGATTTAAAAGGGTCCTGAGAAGCTCCCTCATCAGCAGCGGCAGCACAGCAGCGTTTAAGTGGCTTCCTGTTCTCCTGCTTTGCAGCCCGTGGGCAGTGTGTGTGTCCTGTGTGCTGCTTCTACCCCAAGCACCTCTGTGGCCAATGGGAGCTGTGAGGGCAGTGCCTGCAGTCTGCAGTGCACAGAGATGCTCCTATCATCCCTCCTGCCTAACAGCAGTTGCAGAGGGGTGTGTGGGTCACTTATCACAGCAGCAGGGATCGCCCCCCTCCCCCTCCATACTCACTGCATTGGTGGCAGGAGCAGGAATGGTTTGGCAGTCTGCTCCATTCTGCCCTGCCCACCCTCTCTTCCAGCCTGCTGTGCCCCCCTTCTCCATGGTGGGGGGAAGCAGAGTGACCTGGGGCTGAGGCACTCTGCTTCCCACTGCTGCGGTGAAGAGGAGTGCAGTCAGCCAGGAGAGGGTAGCACAGAGGAGTGGAGCAGGCTGCCATGCCACTCTGGCTCCCTCCACTGTAGTGAGTGGAGGGGGGCAACCCCTGCTGCCACCCTGTGCCAGGCCCCCATAATCCTCCAGGTCTCTCCTATCCAGCTGCCACAGGGATCCCCAAAGTGCAGGGTCTGGGGAGGCCCTCCCGAACCCTATTATGGTTCATCGTAATAGCCAGAAAGTCATTCTTTTTTTTATTTTTAATTGTCAAGCAAACGTCATCTTGTTTTAGTGAGCCATTCACAAATGTTATCTCAGGGAAATAACATGTTTATTTTAGATTCAATATGAACAATACAGTGCACTTCCCCTTATGATTATAAAATCTTTCAGAACACAGAGGGTTGTATTAGAGGTATGTCTGTCTGTTGATAATCCAGAACATAATGCTTTTTAAAAGGTATACATAGTCATATGAGTGCCAAACCCTGACTTTTCTGGATATGTTTTTGGGTTCAGATTATTATTCACCATGCAAAGAACTCAAAGGATCAGTATTATGAATACAATTCCCAAATGGAAATTATTGGTCTAGTTAGAGATAGTTGTATTCATTAAAGGTGCATTATGAAATTGCAAACACAATGAGAAAATATATGGAAAATGGTCTGTGCATTAAGGTACTCAAGTAGAAATTGCCTGAATCATTAAATGTCTCATTTCATTCATTGAATAGAATCATTAAAATGTTTCCTCCTGGAAAAGATGCAGCTGCTATTTTAGTTTACAAATGAAAACAAAACACCTTCCTAAAATTTAGCACAACTATAGCATAACAAATGTCCTCTTAATATATAATATTTGTATTGATTTTTGCAGCCTAATACAAAGAGAGAACATCTAAAAAATTTATTGTATGTATATCTTCATATACCATAAAAACAGTTAGTGCCCCACCATAAAAGTATTTATGATCCTTGAACATGTATATTGAATGCTGTTCCATGGAAAGAAAAAAATTAAACCAACTGATAGCAATAGTTAAATATAACAAAGAAAGGGAAGAAGAGTAGACATTATTAGAAATCACAAGTTCCAATGTAATCCAAATGGTACAACCGAAGAGAACAGAACCCCTATAGACAAAGAGCCCATCTTTAAAGTAAATCTTCTGTAGTTCTCAATTTCACATTATTTTAATAAAAAGACAAATATATACAGATTCCTTAAAGTTAGTTTATTTACCTAATAAGAGCTGATCAAATAATTTGTAGCAATAAAATAAAATCCATGACTATGGCCTCTTTTCTGAGAATTGTCCCAGAGAAGCTCATGTCTTAACTTAAGATGCATCTACAAAGCACCCTAAACTCGCCAAATTTTTAAATAATGTGCAATTTTGAGACATCCCTTAACCCTCGTGCAACAAGGGTTACAGGGATGCCAGAATAGTGTGCCTGTTATTTCGAAAAATATTTTGAAATAATGAGCGCATTTAGAAGACACGGGGTAACTATTTCAGGATACCGCCAGTATCCCAAAATAGCCCTGCTGTCTAGACATATCCCTTCTTATATATATTCTATTCGTTTCAGTGTCTAGAAACATATGGGCCAATCAGATGGATTAAATTGGCATAGTTACCTAGAGCCATTTTTAACTCAGATGCAGGTGTAATTAATAACAATGATTGAAAACAGACGCTTAATTTTCATCAGGAAAATTGTCTCTGGCATGCCTTTAACCTTCCTAGTTCAACCTGCATAAATAGTCTCCTAAATTACATGATTTTTATATTGATTTCCTTTTTAAAATTATGCCTTAAAACTAATTTAATTTGATCAGAATTCTAGCATAGACATTGTATCTGTCACTTATGATTGCTAATCTGTTTGGTTGTGTTTAATTTAATTTAATTTAAATTTAAAAAGTCTTCAAAGGGAGGGATTCTATTATCTCTTATGTTTATAAAGGACTATCCACTTGCATCAATGGTGTTATATAATGACATAATAATAACAATTAATAACAACAAAAATTATAACAATCACGGAGACCAACAGAATTGCTAGGCCCCTGAACAAGGTGGAGGGATGTCTGGCTCCGTTCCTCTGGAAGGGCGGGATCTCAGGAGGAAAGGGTAGAGCTGGGCACTAGCTTCTCCCAGCCAGCCCCCAGCACTATCTGGAACAAGCCACGCAGGGCTCCGGCGTTGACTTAAAGAGCCCGGGGTTTCAGATGCCAAGAGCCTCAGACCCCTTTGAATCACTGGGTACCGGTGAAGTTTCCCCCTTATCCCACGTTATCAGCTGGCATCATCATCATCATCATCATCATCATATCCTATGCCATAAATATACCAGTCTTGCATCAGTCCAATAAGGACTGGTAGAGATTATTAAGTACCCAAGATGAAAGGAAAGGAAGAACTTTCTGTAGATCACAGTTACAAATAGATTGAATAAAGGGGCAAGTTCTACTCACCTTACCCATCCAAGTAGTTCCCTCTATTACAGTACATCTGTTTTCATGAGTTGTAAGGCAGGCACAGTTTGGTTCAACTACTGTTCCATTCTTGGCAAAAGGCAGTTCCTTTTTTTCATTCCTCTACTTCTCCCTGCTGTCCCCTGACACAGGGATGTTCCACAAAGGGATAGAGAAGAGGGATGGAAAATTCATATTTGTCTCTCATTCTTTCAGTTGATAGGAAATTGAAAAGTAATGGTTACTCCAGGGAACAGGTACCTGACTGAAGATGATGATTAAGGAAGGACTATGATAGAGATCTATAAAATCATGACTGGAGTGAAGAAAGTGAAAGAAGAAGAATTATTTACTCCTTTCCATAACACAAGAACTAGGGGTCACCAAGTGAAATTGATAGGTAGCAGGTTTAAAACAAAAGGAAGTATTTCTTCACACAATGCACAGTGAACCTGTGGAACTCTTTGCCAGAGGATATTGTGAAGGTCAAGACTATAAGAGGGGACAAAAAAGAATTAGATAAATGCATGAATGTTAGGTGCATCAATGACTTAGCCAGGATGGGCAGGAATGGTGTCCCTAGCCTCTGTTTATCAGAAGCTGAGAAGGGCAACAGAGGATAGATCATTTCATGATTACCTGTTCTGAACATTCCTTTGGGGGTACTTGGCATTGGCTACTATCAGAAGACAGGATATTGGGCTAGATGGACCTTTGGTCTGACCCAGTATGGCCGTTCTTATGTACAGTAAGTTAACTGTGCATCTCCTTGTTTTTCATCTCACATGCCTCAAGTTATAGAAATAATGTTCTTCTTATGTTATAAATATTTCCACCTAATGCCCCAAAAGAAACACCCCCTTCACATTTTCTCAGTTCTTCATTTTCAATCTTCACGTCATGTAATTTCCCATATTTCACAAGTTATTTACCGTTTAACCTTAACTGCCTTTGTGCCAGTGAGGATCCTTAGAAATATCTTAAAACTCTAAATCCCATTAAGATATTTGCGGCGTTATTATATTTCATTTACCTTTCTTTGTTTATGGTGTTGTGCCACCCTAAAGACTCGATCCCATGTATAGTACCAAAATATCTATGTATTTGAGGGGATAACCGCAGCCTCCATACAAAACTATTATTCCTCTCTACTTCCAAAAGAGTGTTAGGTTAGAAATTTGTGGGTTATGTCTGTACTGAAATGAGGTGGGATAAAGAGCTTGTTTTACCCAAAGAAGGAGATTTTAGCCCTATGCACCGGTGAGTTGCATATGCCTATGTGAAGATAGCATGTAAGAAGCACTTCACTTGCTCGGATAAGCATAAGCTTTTAACTCTCTAGATACATACCATAAAAAGTGCCTAGCTACCTAGCTCTAGATGTAAAATTTAGCACTCAGGGAAGTCATCTGGGTTTGGGGACCCTCTCCACAGGACTTTGTTTTCATGAATGAATTAACTGATCGCCATCCAAAATATGTTAGGATTTTTCATCCATGATAGATCTAATATGGTTAACCTTCTTTCTGTAAGTTTTCCAAGGATAATTCACTGCAAATGATTTTACTGTTCACTCACAATTTTTTTTATTTTAATAATAATGTTTCAGAACATGACACGTGCATGTTAACACACCCTACTAGAAACTGCCTATAACCAATGTGAAAGGAAATTATAGCATTTTGTAGCACATTACTTGTTCCTTGATGAGATGAAAGGCACATCATACTTTTTATTTTTATGACTAAGACATGCCATTGCTAAAAGGGCAGCTTGTGATACACTTTTGACTTCACTGAAAGGCATGCAACAGAATGCTCCAGCCCTAACTAAAAAAAAAATGTTGCAGTGCATATTGATCAAATATGTAGTGTTGGGTGATTCATGCTTGTGATGATCAGGGATAGAATAAAGAGAAACTGGGGCATATATTATATTTCTAATCTTGCATGTGTTAGCAAAACTTTGTAGTCTGCATTTTCAGCAGGCAGTTGTGCAAGAAACAGTGTTAATCTCTGTCACTCTGCTTTTCCATTATGTTGGCAATACAGGCTGGTGACATTTGTCCAAAACCGACACACAAATGTATGCTCAGATATCATTCAGCCATAAATGCCCATGGAATCTCTTCTGAATAGGAAAGAGAGAACAAGGCATAAGACAAGACAGGGGTAAAAACAGATTCACATTTGGGAAGATATTGGTTAAAATCTGAAAATATATTATCCTGAAGCATAGAGATGCAAACCCAGCCTGTAGCGATAGTGGTTCTTATTTTATGCATGCTGATTTCCTCATTTCTAATTTATACATGGTATTAATGTCACCCAGGGGTTTCCCTTTATTATTGAATATACTTCAACTTCATAATAAGCTAATATTGGCATTTGGGCACTGTTAAGACTAAATAAGACTAGCATTTCATATTTAATCCAAATGTCTATTGCTTTTTGGTGGTTTAATTTTTGATACATAAATATAAGACTGAGGAAGTATTTATTTTACAGCACTCTTGTATGATTCTATATTGAGTCTGTGTCTGTTTCCGAATGAAATGAAAATGTTCATATGGTAGTACATTTGAATCATCTGCAGTAATAGTTTGAAAATATATAGTAATGACAAAGATGACATATTTTATGCAATTGATGTCATGTAGTAGTGGCATGCTAGATGGTAATTTGTTGAAATCTGATAACTGTCAATGTTCAATAAACAAAATATAGTACAATTCTGAGCCATAATTAAAATAATAGTTGTGAAAGGGCATACCATGCACTGTTAAGACTCCTTACTGGAGGCCCTGTGGTTTTATCACACCCCACCCCAGGGAGGAGCAATGGAGGTTGGTCCTCCAAGCCTTCCTGGAGAGGCTACATAGAAGTAGCCAATCAGAATTCAGCAGGCTCAGATAAAAGGAGCTGCAGAGCCTGAGCAAATCAGTTCCTGGCTGAAGCCAGAAGAGAAAGCAAGAGCGCTTTGCTCTAGTCAAAAGTGCACATTGGGCTGGTTTAGTGGCTCTGGGAATGAAAGGACCCAAGAACTGTAATGTTAAGTTTATAGTTTAGAGAAAAGCGCCTATGTGGGAAAAGGCCTGGGTACAGCAGCAGTGAACTGGAGGCAGAGGAATGTGGCTGCTGTGAATAGGGTATCTGGGTTGGAGCCCAGAGTAGTGATCAGGCCTAGGTCCTCCCACCAGCCTCCAGGCAGTGCTGGAGAGGCCGAATGCCTAGAAAGGGGCAAGACTAGTTTAAAAAGCTCAAGAAAAAGGGCCAGATTTAAAGGCTGAAAGCCCTAGTGAGAGCAGACAGTTTGCTATCCCCGGATGGGGTTTATTCAGTTTTGATTTGTGACTTAGCCAAAGGCCTGAGCCACTTAAAACCTACCAAGTAAAGTCAAGAGTGTACAATGGGTGCCAGGACCAGGAAATATGGCAGCACCACACCCCGCTGACAAGAGCCACTCATGAGAGGTGAGTGTCTCCCTCACAGTAACAGACATAAAACATTCTGGACTTAGAATAGCGGTATAGGCAAACCGAATATAATTCCTTGATAGAAGCTTTAGATATAGGTTGTTGATTTAATGCTTCAAATGGGTAGATAATACATAGCTATTTTTAAAAGACTCATCCAGTTCTGATCTACTGAAGAAGCATCTTGATAGCTTTGACAAAGTGTTGGTGTGGGAGTTAATTTTCTAATGGACTGTTTAAGTGACTATTAAATGTTTGCATAAAACTTACATCACATTTGCAAATTTTCAGTGATTATAATGTACAAAAATTATAATCTCTATGGATCTGTACAAATGAATATTGATTATCACTGAACATAATTTAGACTAGAATAGAGCTGGAGTTACTATTATTGTTTGCATTCCAGTAGTATCTGAAATGTACTCCCCAGCATAGGGGAGTGCATAGTCTCTACTCTAAAGAACAAACAGTACGTAAAAGGCTGGGACAAAGGATAGAGTGCAAAAGCAGAGGGATCAGGTTGATGATAGACACGTGTTTTATTAATAATAGAGGTTTTTCCCTTTTTCATTGAAAATTGAACTCACTATATTCTTCTTCTTTTGCTCTTCCTCATAATTCATTTTCTCTCTTGCCAACAGTTTGAAAATAATCAAATATGGGGAAAATATCATTTATAATGGCATGATCTCTTGCAACACTGGTTTAATTTCTGGCTTCATTTCCAGCATATTTATGCCACTCTTCCATGTAGATGAGCAGTATAGTAACTGAGTTAAGTAACTGAAATGATTACTTAGTTTATTGTAGGTGGGGTGGAAAAGTCTGTCTTCAGGAGGCATTTCAGTGAGAAGGTAGAGACTTTGCAGACCAACTTGTGACAGGCAATACATATGCAGGGGCAACATGGAGGAAATTATGGAGACATTTATGCAAGAAGCAGACAAATGAGACAGTAAGTTTAGCATCATAGAAGGAGTGGAGAGGCCACAACACATTAAGGGACAAAAGTGGGTGTGTAAGGTAGAGCCCTGGGAGAGAGGACAGTAAGATTTAATTTGATACAAAGGAGGGATTCAGAGAGGGAGTGTTATGATGAGAAAGAGCAAGGAAGAGGCTTCTAGTAGCTTTCATTCCATAAACTGGAGGGAACAAGTGTGTAAGCTGAGAAACCACAAGAAAGGAATAAGTAGGTAAATGTGTTTGGAGGAATTGAGTTTGAATAGTTATGACAAGAGACATGAAAAATTACTTGCAAATGAACTTTGACCTGCCTATGGAATCATTAATCTTGCAGGTGTATAGGAAATGTTAACCACAAATATAATATATGATTGGATAATATAAATATGCAACCAATGGCGAAATATAATGGCTAAGTAAAATATTATAAAAACCCAGCTGAGAGAGAGAGAAGGATGGAACAGAAGTAAAGTTGCAACCTGTCTCCCAAATTGGACAAAGAATTAACCCTTTGTATCACACAGATTAATCTTTTATGTATAATAATTGAGTGATACATTGACTGTGCTCGGTTAAATGATATCTAACTGATCTATATCTAACCTTGAACTCTAATAGTTCTGGAGACTTAGAGAAAGGGGTAAAAAATGATCCACTATGTCACTGTTGTGGTACTCCAGAGTGACAGAAAATGTGGGGGATGTAAGTCATTCTGAAGAAGAGATCAGGAGTTCAGTTTTGGCTAAACTGAGTTTAAGCTGACAGAGAAGGATCAGCTGGACGTGTTTGGTAGAGACACAGATTGATGCGTGGAAATGGAGAGATGAATTTGATTTGAGTCATTGGTGAAGAGATGCTAGTTAAAGATGTGTGAACAAATGAGCTCACCCAGCTATGTCTAAACTACGTCCCTCTTTCGAAAGAGGGATGTAAATTAGACAGATCGAAATTGCAAATGAAGCCAGAATTTGAATTCCCGGTGCTTCATTTGCATAATGGCGGCCACACGGTCTTTCGAAAAAGGGCTTTTTGAAAGTAAAAGCACCGTGTAGACATGGTTCTTAAAAAAAAACCACCCATTTCCAAAAGATCCCGTACTCCTCAGGACCAAGCATAGAAAAATTATGCTAAAGGATCAGAGAGGTTGGAGAGGAGGAGAGCCAGAAGAAGACAGACTCATTAAATCCTTGGGGGAAATATAAGAGATTAAATTAAGTAGAGATCGGAAACAGTGGAGACCTCAGTGAAGGTAAGACTGGCTCTAATATGTGGCCTTGGAGTTGATGACAGAGGAGAAGAAAGAGGGAGAGAGCATGATAGATTATGCCTCTCTTTTTCTTTGAAATGCCTGCAAATCTCATGAAAAGAATGGGGAGTTTTGGGAAGGAGCCTAACTTTGCAAACTCACTAGGGGAGATGTGGTAATCAGAAAACACGAGTACAGGTCAGACCTTCCTGGTCTGGCACCCTTGGGACATGAGGGTGCCATACCAGGGAGTTTGCTGGACCAGGGGAAGTCAAGGCTCCTTACCTGGCAGCTGCTGGTCGCGCTGACTCCAGCCCTGACTGCGCCCCACTGGGGCTGCACTCCCCAGCGACAGCCCAGCCTGGGCTATGCTTTTGAACCTGGCCAGCCAGGGCTCTCTTGTCCAGACCATTGATGTTGCCACACCAGAGGGTCCCATAATTTAGAGATTCAACCTGTAGTAGTTTGGCATAGCTGAAGAAATGTAACTTTTGTACAGTTCTAATTGTGCTCTAGATTCTCAGTTGGTGAAAATTATTAGCACAATTCATTGGCTTCAGTTTTCTCCAGTGCAGGATCTGGATTTCAATATAAAAATATCATAATAGCATTGTAAATTTAAAATGTCTTTAGGAACTGATCAGATAGCCTTCATGTATCATATGCTAATATAATGCTGACATACTGAACTGAACCTGGGAGCTCCAGAACTTTCTGCATGAGGCTCTACTGCATGAGCTAAAAGCCAGCTTGCTAAGGTTGTAGAACAGATTAATTATTTTCTCTGTATGTGATCCCGGTGACACTAGTTGGGACAGTCAACCATACCTAAAAGGTGTATGGGTTACACTAACACAGTTCTAAACCTTGAAATCCTAAGCACCTTAAATTCCTATTGACTTCAGTAAAAAACTGAAACGATCAATCTCTGTATTCACAGTCATGATACTTTAGTCTAGGAAGGAAGCAGCCTAAGATCTGATCTGTCCCATTCCTTTAAACATTGCTTGGCTCTCTTGCTCTAGTACCTCATCATTGCTTTGCAGTGGTACATAAGAGGAGATTTTAAACAAATCACTGCAAAAACACTTCTGCATTCCTAGATACCAGTGATGAAAGGAAGCAATGAAACTTTTGCATAGCATTTCTAGTATATTGGGGTTAGGAACTCCTGAAGCAAGCAATTATTCTGATTATAAATTTACTCGTGTTTTAAGAAACATGCACCTGCTGTTCAAAGTAAGAAAAAATGTGAGCCAGGCAAACTGAAAATTCAATTCTAAAATGTTCACTAAGAATTGGATTTCTTCAGGGATTGGTTACCAACTAAGGAATCATTCCCCTCTAGATGTATTCAAATGCAGACAAATACAATAGCAATTGGAATTTATTGCATTCTAATGTCTGTTGGACTGTGAATGTTTTTGTGGTTTCAGTTTTGATCCTAGTGGAAAGCTGTATGGAATGAAAATCCATGACCATACTTGGCTTCCTTGCTGGCAATGTCAGAGCAGTTGTATGATGGACAATAATCAAAATATTTACCCTCAAAGTCAACCCTGTTAGGTCAGCATCAAGACCTATCAGCAGAGTTCTGCCATCTGTGCTTGCCCTTGTTCTGTGGGTAAAGTAAGACAGTCTCCAGCTCTGATAATCCTGTATATTTAATTTCTTTTGTTGTATCAAACAATCAGTTGTTTCCCAGGCCTGTAGCCCCAGTGCCCCTCCCTTGTCTGAGGAGCAGGCCTTTTTTCTAATGGCATGTCTACATTGGGGATCCCCTTATTTTGAAATATCAAAGTGAGTACCTACACTACCAACCCTGTTATTTTGAAATAATGGGCTTGTTATTTTGAAATAATAACTCCTACATGTGAAGAGGAATAAGCTTATTTCAAAATAGTTATTTTAGGAGTTATTATTTCAAAATAACTTATTTCAAAATAACCTGATAATGTAGACATAGCCTAAGGGTACACCTAAACAGCAAGGCAACGGTCAATTGCGTAGCTGAAGTCAAAATAGCTTAACTCGGCTTTTGGCGCTGTCTACACAGCAGGAAGTCAAAGGAAGAACACTCTTCCCTCAACTTCCCTTACTCCTCATGAAAAGTGTGTTATTAAGTAAGACGTAAGAAGACCTCCATCTCAACATTATTTCAAAATAAAAGCTTGTAGTGTAGACGTGCACTATGTTATTTTGAAATAATATCAGTTTTTCTGAAATAATGCTGCTGTGTAAACATACCCTTAAGTGAGGTCTGTCAACCTTTCTGGGATTCAAGCAGACTGAATGTTTCATTTGCATTACAAATATTTTTTAAAACAGTTTTTAATTAAAAAGATTTTAATCAAACTTTTAAAATAAATTCAAAGTAGTATTTCACATATCTATCCAATCCCCAGCCTCATGGGGATCCACTCAGTGTTACCAATCTCAGTGATAGCTTTTGTAATGTAGCAATGGCTGTATTAGGCTATGTCTTCACTGCACATTTATTTCAGAACAAGCTGTTCCGGAATAGTTATTCTGAAATAGCTTATTTCAAAATAGCACATCTACACTGCAGAGAAGCCTCAAAATTAGACCGAGGCAGGCTTCCCTAATGTGGACATGCTATTTTGATTAAGAACCCAAGGAGGCACTGGGGAGGAATAACTTAGAATGGCCCTGGTAAGGGGCTACTTTGAAACAGCAGAAGTATAGCATCCACACAACACCTATTCCGAAATAACTGTTTTGGAATAGGTGTTATTCTTTGTAGAATGAGGTTTACAGAAGTCAGAATAAGCCTCCCGTTATTTCAAAATTATTTCGAAATAACGCTGTTGCTATGTAAATGCTTGAATAGTTATTTCAGAATTACAGCCGTTATTCCAAAATAACTTTGCTGTGTAGACGCACCCTTAAGGATTTACTTCCAATGTGGCATTTTTCATGGACTCTAAACTGACTTCTCCAAGATAGGTATTTTATTTAAAAAAATAAACACTTTTATTAAACAGCTTTATTCGTTCATTAAGTTTTAGTGCTATTGAAATATATCAAAATTAACCACTCTAGAGACTGAAATTTCTCACACAGCACTAAATAACCCCTATGTTATAACAAAAGGTTTTCATTGTGACCAGGGCTGAAGGTTTGTCAGGGAAGGGAAATGTCATGGAGAACATGATTTTCTCATTTGTTTGAGACTTTTCCTCCTTTGTCCATGGTCAAGGAGTCTACTGTGTATAAGAGCAAGTGAGATTCTCAGACACTGAGAATGTGCAGAGTGAGTGAACTTCTTTAGACGCTGAGTTTTCATTTCTTGAAAGACTCATTTATCTTACACTGTTGTGAAGACAGCCTTCGCTGTGCGAATGATCCTAGTGAAGACAGCCTTCGCTGTGTGAATGATCCTACTGCTGTCTGATTGTGTCCACATCCAGACAGCTTGTGACAGTAACACCCACAGAGGTGTGAGCTTCCTACCTTCATCTTAATGAAGTCTAAATCTCCCAGAGATCTGAACATACCATTTAAATGCTATTTTTAGCAAGTTTTCCAGCACTTGAGCCATTGAAACTTAATTGTAAAACATTCTGAGATCTTATTGTACTTGTTAAAGTAAATTATTTTGACTTCTAAAATTGTGTGTGTATATAACACTTCTTTTAAACCACTGTATACTATGAATGCTCTTAAATGATCTGTTGACAGTGATGAAGGTACATTTATAGATGTATGGTGGTTGATGTAATGTAGTTTAATTTGCATAGTTTACAAAGAGTTTGCTGAACAGATACAGGTTGAACCTCTCTAGTCTGGGACTCTCTCATCAGCCAACATCCATGGTCTGGCATCTTGGACCTCATGGGTATTCTAGGGTTGGAGCACTCACTGGGGAAAACTGATGCTGTAGGACCATTTATATTGCTAGACCAGAGAGCCAAATCAGCAGCTGGCAGTGGAGCCCTGGAGCTGGGTGCTGGAGTTTGGCAGCCAGAACCCAGCTGGTGTTATGTAGAATTTCTGTAGGAGATAGCCGAGATTTCTCACCTCCTATTGGAATCTCCTGCATTCATAGTTATGGGGAACTGTGACTATCTGGATGATTCTCTCAACACACAGCTCAAGTTTATAGTAGCTTTGAAGAAATCTTTGAACCAAATCACATAGTCAGCAATACTCTGCACCCTAAATCTTGGACATAGAAACAAGAAGAGTGATAAATACCGTACAGTCATGGTCTAATCATTACCTGTTTTAGGTGCCCTCATCCAGAGCTGACCTTACCATGAGGTGAACTGAGGCTGCCGCCTCAAGTGCCAGACTGTGCGGGGAGCACCACTAGGACCCAGAGTGTAGAAAATTGTGTCTGCTGCTGGTGCATATGTATTCTCTCTGCTCTAGATGCACAGAGATGGTGGAGTGCTGTGCTGGAGGAAGGAGGGCATAAGAGACATAACAGGCAGGCAGGAGAAAAGGTGGCATGGGGTTGTCATTCGAGCTCCCCGCCTCAGATGCCAAAATGTTGTGGGCCGGCCCTGCCCTCACCTCCTGCCATGTGGCAAGCCAGCCATGATGGTTCATTTTCGGAGACTTACAAATCTTAGAGACATAGATTTTTAGGGCAATAAGGAATTATTATGATTATCTAGCTTGACCTCCTGAATTACCCAGGCCATAGAACTTCTGCCACTGAGTGATTTCTGCATCCAGCCTAAATAACTTGTGACTGAAGTGGATGAAGTAGGTAAAATGTGTGAGCCCCACTGGCTTCCATGCACTCCTGCAAGAACATGATATCTGCCTACCAGATCAGTGTAGTAATGGCTTGGCAAAATACTACAATCATCTGTTGTCCTCAACCATTACTGTGCTGGCTCCAAGCCACCTGCACAGTAGCCACTCATCTGGGCTGATAT
This sequence comes from Pelochelys cantorii, assembly GCA_032595735.1. Lineage (NCBI taxonomy): Eukaryota > Metazoa > Chordata > Testudines > Trionychidae > Pelochelys > Pelochelys cantorii. The sequence goes on from CM064326.1 coordinate 38,429,006, forward strand.
GACTTAGTTATAATCTGACAGATGAAGGGGAAGGAGGTTAAAGCACTGCTGGAGGACACTGGCTCTGACTCTGGTTGACAGCAGAAGATGAGTTTGTGCTGTCCTGTACTCCAGTGGTTAGGGATGCTCAGAAATCTTGTGCTCTGCCACTGCATCTGTGAAGTCTTAACCAGTGGAAGTCTTAGGGAGGGAGAATTATCTAAGCAATACAGGCTGCCTTTCATCTACTTTCGGATCTTGTGACCTCCTACTGTGAAGAGACATGTAACAGGAAAATATTATAAAGAGGACATGTTCGATGGCCTGAATAAAATTGCACCTTGCAACGTCCATATCAATTACATCCTAGTGTGGGAAAGCAATGTAATCGCATGCCAAAAGCATGCTAAACAAAAAAAATGGAATTTCCATCCCGTGGGTAATGCCAGAATTTCAACACCAGTATTCATCCCAAATTAGGTTAAAGCTGGAATGTTGACACTTTTCAAAGAACAAATAATCACAAACAATTTTGATTTAGAAATGATGAAACACTTTCTTCCAATCAAAGCCAAACATTTACATATTCTTGAATCAGAATGTTTATTTCAGTTTGTAAAACTGACACAAAATACTTCATTTTGAGTCACTTTAACATTAAACTGTACTGTCTTATTGGCACATGGAAATTGCAGTTCAGATTGCCTGATGTCCCATTCTCCCTTATGTGTAAGGCTGCCTGTTGGGACTAAATCTCCTTGGATTGCACCCACAACTTTGTGACTCCATGAAACAATTTGTGACTCGACAGTACAGCTCCTCCCATTGGTCATTCCAGGAATTATTTTAGCTCAGCTCAGTGCTGTTGTACCCTCTTTTAGCTGGTGTCACCCAGTGTTGCCTGTTGTCTGTTCTCAATCACCTGTTAGGAGGACCCACATCTCTAGAAGACTGTGGAGCCCTTCCTTCAGGGTACCACCCTGCAACAGTGTCCCCACACTCTGGAGTTCTCAACTTCAGGAAACTCCTGACCCCCTATATCTACTGTGCCTCAGTGACCCTCTTGCTAATTGTCATCTAGCCCCTTACCTGAGGGGCAAACTGCAGTCTGAAATAGCCACTCATCATAGGCAAGGGGGTGTGTTCCTGCTGCCTTTGCCTACCCTGGTTGTCTCTCTGCAGCCCTAGTATCCTTCCAGTCCTTGTTGCTGGGCCTTAGCCTGGGATTACTCAGGCTGGAGCTCACCTGGATTACGCTGTCTTTCCCCAGCCCTGCTCTGTCCATGCAGCCCTGAAGTGTTGTTGCTGGCCTTCAGCATGGAATTATTCTGGCTGGAACTCTCTGACTCACCCTTGCCTTTCCCCAGGATTGTTCTGGCTGTCACCTATGTGAGCAGATAGCTAGGTTCCTCTCCCTCCAGAGCTGAAGCAACAGTGTTTTTCTCTCCTCCAGGAGCCCTTTTTATAGGGCCTAGCTGAGTCATGATTGGCTGACTCTATCCCTCCTCTGATTTCCTCCTGGGACAGTCCTCTCTTTTTAATCCCCCTTTTTTTTTAACCTGGAGCAGGGTGACTGCCCTGCTACACTCCCATAAACCATCTTGCAGAATTATCTGCTGCCATGTTCATTGAGGCTTCAGTCTAGAAAACATTTAACATTTAAAACTAGGCATGTGTATATTTCCATTGCAATAAATGGAATTATTTCCTTGGTTAAATCTGTGCATGTGTTTTGCTGAATCAGGACTCTTGTGGGGTTACTTTTATGATTGTGGTCAGCCTACAATATCTATATGTTAACTTGAAGTTTTTATGTTATTCTGGTCAGTTTATATTAAAAATGAAAATGTTAATGCCCGATGAATATTTGTCTAGTTACTGCATTTTTGTTAGTCCTTGTTTTCAGCACTTGGATATTTATGAGGATGGTAGGCCCAAAGAGCAGAAAGCTATGACAGTCAGCAATGTTCTATTCAGCTGGACAAGTATGAGATTTTTAAAAAAACAAGTAGGCTAAATTTAATTTAGACTCATGATTTTTCTCATGTTAAATGAAAATCTTTTAATAATTTTTTTTCTGAACGAAATGTTTTATATTTGCACATATGTAACTAGATTTATTACTCTTTATATGGGTGCTATTTTGGCTGGTACAGTAGCTCATGCCTTATTAACAGATATTTAAAAATGTATATGGGTTAGACATAATCAAAGGTTAGAATGATTTCAGAAATGAAGGGAAAAAAATATCCCCTGAAACTATCTTCACATTCTAACTTCAACAGCTACTCTCGCTATTGTCTGTTACTTTTTCTGACATAAAAGAAAGTTGGAGAAATGATTAAAAATAATATATCGAATCATAGAACCATAGAATCATAGGACTGGAAGAAACCTTGAGAGGTTATCAAGTCTAGTCCCTTGCACTCATGGCAGGAACAAGCTCCATCTAGATCATCCTGACAGGTGTTTGTCTAATCCACTCTTAAAAATTTCCAATGATGGAGATTCCACAGCCTGCTGAGGTAATGTATTTCAGTGCTTAAGCACCCTCACAGTTAGGAAGTTTTTCGTAATGTCCAACTTAAACCTCCCTTACTGCAATTTCAGCTAATTTCTTCTTATCCTATCATCAGAGGTTAAAGAGAACAAATTTTCTCCCTTTTCCTTGTAACAACTTTTTAGGTACTTGAAAGCAGTTATGTCCCCTCTCAGGGTGTGTCTACGCTGCACCATTTTCCCAGAATAACGGCCATTATTCCAGAAAAACAATACTAGCATCCACACTGCAATTGTGTTATTTTGACAGAAAGTTGATATAACGGTGGTAAACCTCATTCCACGAGGAATAAGCCCTTTTCTGAAAGAGCTTTTTTGAAAAAAGGTGTGTGAGGATGCAGTATAGGGAGTTTTGTTGAAAAAAGAGGCCTCCAGGAAATAACACAGATGCCCTCCTGGCCACTCTATCCACACTCATCACAACTCTAGAGTTCCTGTTCCCTGGCAGCTCTAAAAGCTTCAGACACAGGGGACTTGTGGCAGGAAATAGGCCCTCAGAACTTCCTCCAGCATAAGCGCAGATGCCAGTGCCACACATCTGAGCACCATGTCTCAGCCATAAGCCCCCCAACAGCCTCCTGCCCATCCCAGGGAAGCACACACAGGGCTCCCAGGAGCCTGCCAGGGGCCGCAAAAGGCGTGCACCATCCTGGTCTGGGGCAGAGATCCTGGCCCTCCTTGAGGTATGGGACAACGAGGAGAACCTCCAGGATCTCTGCTCCAGATGGAGCAATGCCAGTATCTACAGCCAGATGGCAGAGAGCCTGGCCACAGAGAGCCATACCAGGACCCTGGAGCAGGTCTGCAGCAAAGTTAAAAAACTACAGCAGGCCTATGGCAGGGTGAGGGAGTGCAGCTCACACTCCGGGGCAGGACCCCACTCATGCCCCTATTTTGAAGATCTTTACTGCATCCTGGGGGCGGTGCAGCCCTTTCCCCACCCCTGGTGGTGGACTTGGGGCTGGAAACACCCATCGTCGCCCGCCTGGGGTCACAGCCCAGGAGGTCGAGGAGGAGGAAGAGGAGGAAACAGCAAGCATCAGTACAACACTCACTTTGGAGCTGGCACCCCACGGCCTAGATGTGTCCCAGGCATCCTCCAAGGCCGGGAAGGGATCATCAGGTGAGTGCTCTTAGTTTTTCACACACACAGGGTAAGGTTGGCGGGTGCTGAGGGGCTGTGATGCAATCATCACTCGGCCTTCTCGGCCTGGCCATTGCACTGCAGTCCGTACACGTGCAGCACCGCAGCCCCAGGAGGAAGCACTGGAGTACCCCTGGGCTCCTGCTCACAGGCTCTGGGGAGACCACCCACACTCTGACCTCTGGGGGAGGGATGCCCTCCTACCACCAGCCACTGCTGCAAGGAAGCTGGGGATAAGGGCACACACATGCACACAGACTCCAGAGTGCTGCACACAGCACATGAACATGCCTGCACGCTCAAGGCAGCACCCGCTCCAGGGGACAGTGTTGCCAGGTGCAGGTGTGTGTGCAGCCCCAATGGAAGCCCAGGCAGCTCGAGGCCCCTTTCCCGGCCATTGGATCCCAGTGTGGCCAGCCATTTCCCTTGCCTGCTTGTCCATGGGACATGGAGGGTGTGGGTGGGGAGCATGGTCACTTGTGGACCTCTGGGCCCCTGTGAGGCAGGGCCCACTGTCCAGGCTACACATGGCCTTTCTCCCAGGACATCACCTTCCTCTGACTGGGAACAGTTGCTCTCAGCTCACTGATGAGGGCAAGGCCTCAGGGACAGTGTCTCCAGGGATGACTGACCACCTCTCTTTATTCTCCCCAGCCAGACCAGCTGTGACTGTGGGGCAATCAACACCACCCGAGCCAGCCCCCCGATCCTGGGGGAACCACAGGCATCCAAGGGTCCACGAGGACCACATGAGGGAGCTCATCTCCATCCTCTGGGACATGCAGCAGACGCTGGCCCAGAAGGTCCAGGACGACATGCAGTGGCGGGCCCAGACATGGACTGAACTGCTATAGCAGGGCCACAACATGTGTGCGACTGTCAGGAGCTCATGACGTACCCAGCACCAGACCCAGTTCCTGCTCCAGTCCCTGCTCCCCCTCCCATGCCTGACCCCGCTCCAGGCCCCCCGCCTGCCTATTCCCCTATCCTCCCAGGACCTTTCCACCCCTGAGGTCGCTGAGGTCCCCACACATGAGGCAGAAGAAGCACCCGAGCCATGTGACACTCTCAGCCCAAGCTGTGAGGCTCTCCTCCCCCCTCCAAGTTTCTCAGACCTCCTCCCCCCTGCAAAGTTCTCAGACCCCCTTTCCCTCCCCATTTCCAGGTTCTCAGCCCGCCCTCCTCCCCTGTTATTTCTATCCCAAATAAATAAGCAAAAATTGTTTTCAAAACAAAACATGTTTTTTTATTGGGTCTGCAGAGAAGAGGAGTGGAGGGGGGAAGGGAGGGGTTGTGGAGGAAAGGCAGATAGGGGCAAGGCACAGGCCCCGAGTGGGGATGCCCTGAGGAGAGTTACTGGGGTCCTTGAAAGAAACTCTCCTTCAGGGCCTCCCGGACGCTCACCCCCATCTGATGGCCCTGGAGGATAGCAGCTGCTTGAAGGCCCGTTCCTCCTGGCCGGCCTCTGACTCCCCTCCCCCCCCGAAGGAAGACCTCCCCCTTCCTCTGCATGATGTTGTGGAGCACACAACATGCGGATATCACCTGGGGGTTGTTGTGCTCCCCCATATCCAGGTCGATAGGAGTGCCCAAAGGTACATTCCACCTTTATGCGGGCCCTGGAGAGGCGACCATTGAACCGGTCTTGCTCGGGTCCAGGTGGCTGGTGTAAGGCTTCATCAGCCATGGCATGAGGGGGTAGGCCGCGTCCCATACAATTCACAGTGGCATTTCAATGTTCATGACCCTGGTGTGCACTCAGGGAAGAAAGTGCCACCCTCCAGCTTATGGTAGAGGCTGAAGTTTCTGAAGATGCGGGCATCATGTGCCTTCCCCGACCAGCTCACGAAAATGTTCGTAAACTGTCCGCGGTGGTTGACCAGGGCCTGCAGGACCATCGAAAAGTATCCCTTCCGATTAATGTACTGCACTGCATGGTGGTTGGGGGCCCTGATGGGGATGTGAGTTCCATCAATAGCCCCCTTCCCCGCCGCCCCCCCCCCCCCCGCCCCGCAGTTGGGGAAGCCCAGGTCGGCAAATCCGGCGATGATGGGGTCCAGGTTGCCCAGGCGGATGACCCTGCACAGCAGGACGGTCTTTATGGCCCTCACTACCTTCAAATGGAGACAAACAAAGAAACAAAACAGACAATCAAAGGGGGTGCCTGAGCACTTGGGAGGTCCCTGAACCCTCCCCCTCCCCCACAAACACCCCTGAAGCCACCCCTATGAAGCCCCCCTCTGCAGGGCTGTATGAGGGTGGGACTGCAGAACCCCCTGGGGATGGAGCTTCCCCACCACCACTCCCAGCCCACCCCACACCCCCTCAATCCCCCATTTCCCTAGGGTCCCCCTTTCCAGTACTCCCCTCCCTCTTCAGGGACTGCAGCCCAAGAGTGCCATACCTGCAGGAGGAGGGACCCGACAGTCGACTTCCCCATGCCGAACTGGTTGTCCATGGACTGGTAACTGTCTGGCGTGGACAGCTTCCAGACGGTGATGGTGACCCGCTTCTCCAGGGGTATGCCAGGTTACATCTGGGTGTCCCGTCCTCAGAGGGCAAGGGCAGGCCAGGCACACCACTCCAGGAATGTCTCCTTCTTCATTTGGAAGTTTTGGAGCCACTGCTGGTCCTCTTACCGCTCCATCACCACCAGCCAGTTCCACCAGTTGGAACTGGTGTCCAGCCGCCAGAAGTGTCTCTCCACTGTGGGGTGCGGTTGCAAGGGCATTGCTCCTGTACACTGGCAGAGGTTCTCAAAGATGAGCTCAGGCTCGAGCTCATGCAGGGCCATGAAGGCAGCCTGCAGAAACTGCTGCAGAAACTGCCCAGAGGCAGCTCCAGCTCCATGGCAAGGAGTGCGGTGGTGTCCTGAAGCAGGGCAACCAAAGCACACAGTGCAAATGCTTTCCTGTTCCTTAGAGAGGTAGGCAAGCAAGCAGAAGAACCTGAGAATTGTCTGTCCATTTAATCCACTTTAAGCTCGCATCTCAGATAGCCTTAGGCAGCAGCTCCCGGAAGCAACTGCTGACTTAATGCCCTGCCTGAACTGGTTCTGGGTGGCTTTAAATGCGAAATAACATCCAGTCAGTGTGGACGCTACCTTTTGAAATAGCAAATCGCTATTTTGTTGTGCTTTTTGTGTGTGGATGCTCTATTTCTAAATAAGCTTTTTCCAGAAGATATCTTCCGGAAAAGCTTATTCCAAAAGAAGCTTGAAGTGTAGATGTACCCTCAGTCTTTGCTTTTCCAGACTAAACAAATCCAGTTTTTTCTATCTTCCCTCATAGAAAGTCATGTTTTATAGACCTTTAATAGTTTTTGTTGCTCTTCTCTGGACTTCCCAATTTGTCTACAACTTTCCTGGTGCCCAAAACAATACTCCAGTTGAGGCCTAATCAGCATGAAGTAGAGAGGAAGATTACTTCTTGTGTCTTACAATACTCCTGCTAATGCATCCCGGTTTTACTAGAAACATCCATCCACATTTTAAAACAAAATAATATCCAAAATAACAGAAATCCTTGAATGGATAAATTTTGCAGAGAATACTAGTGTCTTAGCACTGAAACTAAAATCCCACTGTGCCTCCACATCGCCTGGCCCATTAATCATTAAAGCACAGATTATAAGCATCCCACACACCCATCTATCAAGACAGACAGAAAAAGAAAAACATGTCAGCCAGTTGAAACTCTCATTGGGTTTGATTCTGCTTTTATTCACACTGTAGTCAATAGAGTTTCTTCACTGGAAATTAGTGTACCATAAGTGTTTTAAGAAACAGGCTCATTGCCCTTTACACTCAATTTTGGTCCCAGTTTTCCACCTATGCCTGGAATTGTGAGTCAGGTAAGCACTTAGGCCCTCTTACTTCCTATCTTGTCATATAAAACCAAGTAGCATTCCAGTCCTTAATAAACAGTGTTATATTTACCACAGCTGTAGTCTAAAGCAGATGGCAGATTTTTTTTCTCAGAACAAAGAATAAGATGTCTGAAAAGTTTTTCACTTTAAACATAGCACACATGACAGCACTACAATCAATCAATCAATCAATAGATTGATAAATAAAAATAATTCAGGAATTTGTCACCATTTTAGATATGGTGGGGCCATCTGTATCAGGCTCCTTAAAATCTTAATCTAAGTAATTTTTTGATTCCCTGATTGCTCAACATTTTGAAAAAATCAGAGTTAACCTAAGCTGTATTTTTTACACAAAATATTTATTACATTTACAGTTCTGCAGAGCAATTGCAACAACAACTTATATCATTTTATGGCAGTTGTCCATGTGAATACCAATGCAGGCACATGATTGCTTCAGCCAGTCAGATTAGGATAAATCTAACAAGAAATATGTTATCTCTTTCCTAGTACAAAATTCTGGACAGGTCCAAAGTATCTCCTTTTCATTCGAGTTATCTAACAACTTAATTTGTCCTTTCCACAACACAGCCAGACCTATCATTCACAAATTTAGGTGCTACTTTCAACAGATGAATATCTGATTTAGGGATGTTAAAATGCGTTTATTTTTGTAAATGCATAACTGCTGAAATTTTCAGCCGTTCCACATTCACACATGGAGAAAGGGCCAGATGGGAACCAATGCTCCTGGAAAGTCAGCTTTTAGAAGCAGCAGTGCAGGGGGCAGGTGGCTCCAGGGGGGCTTTTAAGCTCTTAAACTGGCTCCTCGCTTGTACCGGCTTCTGCTTGCTCCCCTGCGCTGCTGCCTCTGATACAGAAGACGCAGCGTGGGGTAGGGGCAGGCATCTCTGCAGGTGCTGGTATGTGTGGGGAGCGGCTTTTAGCCAGCTTCCCATGCGCACTGGCTCCCACCTTCTCCCCTTGCTGCCTCTGATACAGTGGCAGCAGGAGGGGGGCTGCATGTAACTGTAAGAGTTAACCAATCAACCCAGGCTGATACATGTTCACATCTGTAACCTGAACCCACATGAAGATCTAATGATGACTCCAGCTATTGAAAGGGTAGAGCTTACATGACAATTGAGCCTTTCATTCTACCTTATATACTTGCGAAACAGAAGTTCTCTTAGCTGTATCAGAAATCTGTATGATTCTCCTTGGATATTAATTTCAGGAAGCAAAACTTAAAGACAGAAATGAAAAGTCTAATTCTTCAGCCACTCCATGTAGAGAAATCCTTTTAATTTCAGTCCACAGAGTGGCTACAAAAGTAGGCCCAAGTCTCTAAATAACCAGGATACTTGTTAATGTAATAGCTACTAGGCATGTGCTTAACAATGACACTTAATGTCATAAAAACAATGTCATAAAGTTTTTAAGAAGAATGTCAGGAAAAACCTGTAGAGATGACATTAGTGTCAAAATATGAAACACATGTCAGAACAAGTCTCTGGAGACAGCTTTACAACATTAAAAAGAAATGAAATAATATAATTACAGGCTTTTTTACCATTAATTTAAAAACCAAAAAGGTAGTTGAGCAAAATCAGGTCTTGGATAGAATGGTAAGATTTAAACATTAATCTAGGAAATATGGTATGAAATCACAAGATAAGGTTTTCATATGGAACTTAAACCCTATTTTGATAAGTCTAGACAGAAGCTGCATAATAGTGCAGGCTATAAGAACGTTCTTATTTAAAACATCCACTGATGTGTGTAGTTATTACAGTGTTATTTTATGATTCTGAAATATCAAGACCTCAGGACAGATTCTGCCTTTGAATGCACACAGGCAGTTCCCATTGACATCCTGGGAGCTAACTGTACATAGCCGAGGATGGAATTTTGCCTCATCTTTATGGAAATAGAATTATTTATTCAATCTGATTTGCATTGTACTGGCACATGGTCATGATGCTCTCCTGTTATAAATCATCATTAAGTGTTTCCATCATAACTAATAAGTAACGGGATAAAATAGGTCATTCCTTGTCATGTAAAATGTACATGCAGTGATTCAGATGGTCAAATTCATTTGAAGAAAAGCTGGTACAACTATGTTTCACTTCAATGGACTTGCATCTGGTTTGCCGTCGGTCTGAACTCGGTGCAATACAACTATTAAGGATAATATCTGTACATTTCTGGGGCAGTGTCAAAATTATAAAGTGAGTGCATTTGTTTTCAGTTGTTGAAAATGTGTTCTTTGCTTTTCTTTTAACAGCTGCATTTGTAACTTTTTATTATTATTATTATTATTATTTTAATTGTGAATACTGTTGAACCTTCTGGTGGGATGATGAAAATGATGAGCTCATGAAAGTCAACCCATATATTAGAGCTTTAACACATGTTTTGCCCTATTTAGAAATTGCTATACCCGTTTCCAGATTTTTTAAATACCCTTTCAGTGGTTGCTCAACTGTGGTTCAAATTCATCCCAAAGAGAAGGTAGTGTACATTTAATGATGCCTATGGAATTGTATTGGCTACTGCCAGGGCTGAATTTGGCCCAATATATAAAGTCCTGAAAATCCATGAATGTCCACTTTATACTTGAAGATATCTGCTGATGTGCATAGCCTCAAATCTTTTTTGTGGATCACACGTGGACACAAATTTTATATCCTTGCAGGGCTCTAACAATATGTCCTGTGATTTTTCTTCAGTGTAGTTTAAATTAAACAAATAACTTAAGTATCTGCATTGTTTAAACTACAAGAAATTCCAGTCTGGCACTACTGTACACTGCCAGAGAGGTCAAGAGATGTACCTTTGGCTTTTTAAATGTTGGTAGACATCTAGTTCAGACTTAATAAATGTCAGACCAGTAGTCTGTGTGCTGGAACTAAAGAAAACACAAAATAAGGGGATTAATGGTTTGAAATTTTGTGTAGCTCCTTTCTCAATTCAATTTATGGTGTGTTTAATCAAATATAGGACAAAGACGGCTTGGAAGGAGGTCAAATGATCTTGACTGTGGTGTTAGAAACCTGATGTTTGGAGCCATGCTGCATTTCTTGTTTTTGTCAGTGAAGTTTCTATAGGAGCACAATTGTGAAAACATCACAAAAATAAATTAATGAAGAATGTGTGGAAAAAACAAGATTTGAGAAAAGCAAACCTCATATGCCTCTGTCCCATATTTCCCAGCAACTCTTCTACTTCTAATCAACCAGGAGAAATACTTGATGTTGTAGCTATAGTAGCATCCATGTTCCTTTTTGTTCATATGTAAAACTAATCCATTATACAATAGGCAGATAGTCTGATTCTCTACCTCTGCAGAAAAGAAAATCACTTTATTCCATGCATTGTTGCCCATGTGACTTGGTTTAGACAAACATTTTCACTATTTCATTCACAGACACCATAGCTGGATAGGAAGTCTTTTCAGAATATCCTCGGTATTATGTCATTATAATAGGTATTTTCTAACACTGAAGACTATTAAGTAACATAATTAATTTTGATCTGTAATCTATATCATTCACATACCAGATGCGAAACACTGCGCCATGTAGCTGCTAATGATACTGGTCTATGTTAAATTTTTTAACTAAGACCCTAAATGTTTAGGACAATAAAACATAACATGATTTTTAAATCAGAATCGGCTTGAGGCCAGCAGTAACTGATGTGCTTCAACTGACTTCGGAGTATGTGTAGTGAAGTATGTATTCATATGTAGATGCAGTTACAGGGAGTGTTTAATCTTGCAGTTCATGCAGGCAAAATTTCAATTCACTTGAGTGAGAATTTTGCCTAAAACTGCAAAATAGGGGTTCAGAATAACCAAAGTGAGGGTCAGAAGAAGAGCAGAGAATCACATATCTGAGTATTACTTATTAGAACAATATAAACTGTGTGGAAATTATTTAATACCTTTTTTTTTTGCTCATTTAATAACTGAATAGATGTAGTTCTTTCTTTTTAAAACTCTAGCTACTGTCGTCATTCTGTGTGCCGATAAACAACACTAATGCATTATGCTAAGAATAGTCAGTTATATTGTGTACAGCACTGCAGAGAAAAAAGCAACACATACAGCAGTGTGACTGCACTTCTACATTTTGCTTGATTGATTTGGTTTGGATGCACATAATTGCAATCACGTTCCATCTACCAGCTCTTCAGTTTTACTCATGATATGTTGGGTTTTAATAACAAGGAGAATCTGTCAGAATTATGAATTAATATATGTAAATTAAGATGATAAAACATTTTAACGACTATTAACAGGACTTGAAATTGGAGGTAGCTTTAGGCCACTGTTATAACTAACAGGCCACTTAAAAATTATTAGCATCAGGCCCAGTGGGCCAGTAGTAAAGTACAGCTGTATTTGCAGTACAAAATCTAAGCCAGCAGCCTCTAGACCCCAGTTTTACTACAGTGATCACAGCTGTGAGCTGTACTGAACTAATTCTGTTTTTTGCCTGCAAATACCAGCCTAAAAATGACTAGCCTTACATAATGCCTGAGGCAAAATTTACAATATTTTGTTACTTGTAAAGTTTAGTCTTTACAGGAAAATAATTTTAAGCACTTTTGAGTGTATCAGAAATGATATGTTTGTACATAATTTACACCAGACTGTTAAATGTTTTACTTATTAAATCAAAACACTTTTTGCAAGCTAAGATTGATATAGAAAGGGAAATATATGTAGCACATAGAATTCACATTTATGATCGCACCATTGAAGAGAAGAATGAAGTTTTATGTTATACAAAAAATGCAGAGGTTTAAATTGAATGAATAACCATGCTGCTCTACTTGAGCAGCAAAGAGAATATTACACAAGGTGAAGATCATTAGAAACATACCGGATAAATAGAGTATGGTGCAGTATTTCATAACAACATGACATTTCATTACAATCTTCCTCAGTTACCTCCAGCCCACACAGTATTTAGACCATTCACAGAAGGCAGCAGAGGTACTTCCCAGCCAGTCATAGCTCTTCTCTTTGCCCTCTCATTAAAAAAAAATTCCATCTACACGGTTCTCAGGACTCTGTGGACCAGTCTACACAGCAGAACAAAAGTTGAATTAAGATACACAACTTCAATTATGTCAATTGTGTAGCTGAAGTCAAAATAACTTAATTTGGCTTTTGGCACTGTCTACACAGCAGGAACTCATAGAATCAGAGAACACTAGAACTGGAAGGGACCTCAAGAGATCATCAAGTCCAGTCCCCTGCCCTCACGGCAGGACCAAGCACAGTCTAGACCATCCCTGACAGATGTCTATCTAACCTGCTCTTAAAAATCACCAGAGATGCAGATTCTACAACCTCCCTAAGCAATTTATTCCAGTGTTTAACCACCCTGACAGGAAGTTTTACCGAATGTCCAACCTAAACCTCCCTTGCTTCAGTTTAAGCCCGTTGCTTCTTGTCCTATCCTCAGAGGCCAAGGAGAACAATGTTTCTTGCTCCCCCTTGTAACACTCTTTTAGGTACTTGTACACCGCTATCATGTCCCTTCTCAGTCTTCTCTTTTCTAAACTAAACAAGCCCAATTCTTTCAGTCTTCCCTCATAGCTCATGCTCTCTAGACCTTTAATCATTCTTGTTGCTTTTCTCTGGACCTTCTCCAATTTTTCCACATCTTTCTTGAAATGTGGTACCCAGAACTGGACACAATACTCCAACTGAGGCCTAATCAGTGCAGAGTAGAGCGGAAGAATGACTTCTCATGTCTTCCTCACAACACACCTGTTAATGAATCCCAGAATCATGTTTGCTTTTTTTTGCAACAGCCTCACATTGCTGACTCATATTTAGCTTGTGGTCCACTATAACTCCTAGATGCCTTTCTGTAGTACTCCTTCCTAGACAATCTCTTCCCATTCTGTATGTGTGAAACTGATGGTTCCTTCCTAAGTGGAATACTTTGAATTTGTCCTTATTAAACTTCATCCTATTTACCTCATACCTTTCTCTAGTTTGTCCACATCATTTTGACCCTATCCTCCAAAGCAGTTGCAATCCCTCCAAGGTTGGTATCATCTGCAAACCTAATAAACGTACTCTCTATGCCAGTATCTAAATCGTTAATGAAGATATTGAACAAAACCAGTCCCAAAAGAGACCCTGCAAAATCCTACTTGTTATGCCTTTCCAGCATGATTGTGAACCATTAATAACTACTCTCTGAGGGTATGTCTACACTACAGCACTAATTCGAACTAACTTAATTTGAATTAGTTAATTCGAACTAAGCTAATTCAAACTAGTGCATCTAGACCTAAAAACTAATTTGAATTAGCGTTTTGCTAATTCGAACTAGCATGTCCACATTGAGTGGACCCTGAACCGAAGTTAAGGCTGGCCGGAACCAGGACTTAGAGTGTGGAGCTGCTGCCTCAGGCTAGCCGAGGGCTGTGCTTAAAGGGACCCGAGCCCCCACCCCGGACAGACAGTTCTCAGGGTTCCCCGCTTGCTTGTCTACCTCGATGAGGGACAGCAAAGCAGTCCTGTCTTGGAGTGCCCTGAGTGCCCACACTCGGCACATCACAGCACTTGGCCATCAGTCCGGCTGCACTTGCCGCAGGCTGCCATCCGGGGGTGTCAATCAGGGGGCTGTCAGGATCCAGGAGGTCCTGCAGGAGAGCTTCCACCCTGAGGAGCCCGCAGAGCCACCCTAGTCCTCCCCATCAGGGGCTCATGCCCCATGCCTCCCTCACCTCCTTCCACTTACCCTTCCCTAGCCCCCCTTCCTGGTGTAAAAAATAAAGGACATGTGTTCAAAAATAGGAACTCTCTTTATTGAACAAAACTGGGGGTGGGGGAATTAACCTCTGGGGAGACTGGGAAAAGGAGGTGAGAGAGGGGAAGAGAGAGGGTGGGAGAGGGAGGTGGAAACCTGGGAGGAGGGAGCTGGAAGGGGGAAGCCAGGGGAAGAAGGAGGAGGGGAAGTATAAAACTATGGTACGCCATATCTTCAGTATTGTGCAGAGATGTGGTCTCCTCACCTCAAAAAAGATATTTTGGCCTTGGAAAGGGTTCAGAAAAGGGTAACTACAATGATTAGGGGTTCGGAACAGGTCCCATATGAAGACAGGCCAAAGAGACTGGGACTTTTCAGCTTAGAAAAGAGGAGACTGAGGGGGGATATGATAGAGGTATATAAAATCATGAGTGGTGTGGAGAGGGTGCATAAAGAAAAGTCTTCATTAGTTCCCATAATATAAGGACTAGAGGACACCAAATGAAATGAATGGGTAGCAGGTTTCAAACTAATAAAAGAAAGTTCTTCTTCACAAAGCAAATAGTCAACCTGTGGAACTCCTTGCCACAGGAGGCTGTGAAGGCTAGAACTATAACAGAGTTTAAAGAGAAGTTAGATAAAGTCATGGAGGTTGGGTCCATGGAGTGCTATTAGCCAGGGGGTAGGAATGGTGTCCTTGGCCTCTATTTGTGGAAGGCTGGAGATGGATGGCATGAGACAAATTGCTTGGTCATTGTCTTTGGTCCATCCCCTCTGGGGTACCTGGTGTTGACCACTGTCGACAGACAGGCTACTGGCCTAGATGGACCTTTGGTCTGACCCAGTACGGCCGTTCTTACGTTCTTATGTTCTAAGCTCAGGGCTCAGGGTTGGGGGTCTCACTGGACCAACTTGATTTTCATGCAAACCTGCTCCAGGGTTCGCATGTGGCCTTTGGTGGCCAGGCTGGCAGCTATCCTGCCCTAGACGGCCTCATTCCTGTGCCTAGTGCGGAGGTCGTGGACGTTGGAGGCCTCCCCCCCCAAACCTCTATGATCTCCACACTAGACCTCTATGATCTCCACGATCTCCACACTAGACCAGGCGGGCGCCCGCCTCTTGCGGCCCCGGGCAGGTTCCTGGGAGCCACCAGCCTGGTCCTGGGAAGAGGCGGAGGGCTGGGTGGCAGCGGGTGGCTGGCTCATGCCGTGCCAGGTGCAGGGTCTGCTGGCTGGGTGCTGGCAGGCTTGCATCTGGCATGGGCACTGTAGCCAGACCGTGCCCCTTTAAGGGCTCCGGGGCCGGGAGGGGGGCAGAAAAGTTTCCCTGGCTTGGCCCAGAGTGGCCACCAGGGCAAGCTGGGAAGAGTTAGCCTCCAACTAGTTCGAATTAAGTGGCTACACAGCCCTTAATTCGAACTAATTAATTCTAACTAGGCATTAGTCCTCATAGAATGAGGTTTACCTAGTTCGAATTAAGCGCTCTGCTAGTTTGAATTAAGTTTGAACTAGCGGTTTGCATGTGTAGCGCCTATGAAAGTTAATTCAAACTAACAGCTGTTAGTTTGAATTAACTTTGTAGTGTAGACATACCCTGAGAATGTTTATCCAGCCAGTTATGCACCCACCTTATAGTAGCCCCATCTAAATTGTATTTGCCTAGTTTATTGATAAGAATGTCATGCAAGACTGTATCAAATGTCTTACTAAAATCTAGGTATACCACGTCCACGGCTTCTCCCTTATCTACAAGTCTTGTTATCCTATCAAAGAAAGCCATCAGATTGGGTTGACAGGATTTGTTCTTTACAAATCCATGCTGGCTGTTACCTATCACCTTATTATCTTCCAGATGTTTGCAGATGAATTCCTTAATTACTTGCTCCATTATCTTTCCTGGCATAGAAGTTAAACGGACTGGTCTGTAGTTTCCTGGATTGTTCTTATTTTTCCCTTTTTATAGATGGGCACTATATTAGCCCTTTTACAGTCTTCTGGAATCTCTCCTGTCTTCCATAATTTTTCAAAGATGATAGATAAAGGCTCAGATACCTCCTTGAATATCAGCTCCTTGAATATTCCAGGAAATATTTCATCAGACTCTGGTGACTTGCAGACATCTAACTTTTCTAACTAATTTTTAACTTGTTCTTTTTTTATTTTATCTTCTAAACCTACCCCTTTCCCACCAGCATTCAGTATGTTAAGCATTCCTTCATTATCAGACTTCTTGGTGAATACTGAAACAAAGAAGTAATTAAGCACCTCTGCCATTTCCAAGTTTCCTGTTATTGTTTCTCCCTTTTCACTGAGGGCATGTGTAGACTACCCTCGGCTTCAGAAAGATATGCAAATTCAGTGTGAATTTGCATATCTTCTTCCGATCCCTTTTTTGGAAGAGGTTGTTTTTTTTGTGTTTTTTTTTAAAGCAGTCTAGATGGGGGTTTTTGCGCAAAATCCCCTTTTTCGAAAGAACCCTGTAAACCTCATTTTTTGAAGAATAAGGATTCTTTTGAAAAAGGGGGGATTTGCGTGAAAAATCCCGTCTAGACTGCTTTAAAAAAAAACAAAAACAAACAAAAAATACCCTCTTCCAAAAAAGGAAGAATTCGCACCGAATTTACATATTTTCTTTCGGAAGCCGAGGATAGTCTAGATGTGCCCTGAGGAGGGAGACCTGTTCTTGGTCTTCCTCCTTCTTCTAATATATTTATATAATGTCTTCTTATTACCCTTTATGTCTCTAGCTAGTTTGAGCTTGTTTTGTGCCTTTGCCTTTTCAATCTTGCCCCTGCATACCTGTATTGTTTGCTTATATTCATCCTTTGTAATTGGTCTTAGTTTCCACTTTTTATATGACTTCTTTTTGATTTTGAGATCATGCAAGATCTCCTGGTTAAGCTAAGGTGGTCTTTTGCCATACTTTCTATTTTTCCTTTGCAGCAGAATAGCTTGTTTTGGGGGTCCTTAATGACGTCCCTTTGAAAAACTGCCAACTCTCATCATTTGTTCTTCCTCTTAGTTTTGCTTCCCATGGGACCTTACCTACCAGCTCTCTGAGCTTACCTAAATCTGACTTCCTGAAATCCATTGTTTCTGTTTTGCTATTCTTCCTTCTACCATTCCTTAGAATCATGGACTCTATGGGTATGTCTACACTACCAGCCTAGTTCGAACTAGGGTGGTTAATGTAGGCATTCGAAGTTGCAAATGAAGCCCGGGATTTAAATATCCCGGGCTTCATTTGCATCTTGCCGGGTGGGCGCCATTTTTAAATCCCCTTAGGTCGAACTCCGTGCCCGCGGCTACACGCGGCACGGAGTAGGTAGTTCGAATTAGGATCTCTAACTCGAACTACCATTACTCCTCGTGGAACGAGGTGTACTGGTACTTCGAATTAGAGATCCTAATTCGAACTACCTACTCCGTGCCGCGTGTAGCCACGGGCACGGAGTTCGACCTAAGGGGATTTAAAAATGGCGCCCGCCCGGCAAGATGCAAATGAAGCCCGGGATATTTAAATCCCGGGCTTCATTTGCAACTTCGAATGCCTACATTAACCATCCTAGTTCGAACTAGGCTGGTAGTGTAGACATACCCTATGATTTCATGATTACTTTCACCCAAGCTGCCTTCCACTTTCAAATTCTCAACCAGTTCCTCCCTATTTGTTAAAATCAAATCTAGAACAGCTTCCCCCCAGGAGCTTTTTCAGCCTTCTGAATAAAAAATGGAGTCCAAGAAGTTATTGGATAGTCTGTGCCCTGCTGTGTTAGTTTCCAAACATATTTCTGGATAGTTGAAATCCCCCATCATCACCAAATCCTGCGCCTCAGATGATTTTGTTAGTTGTTTAGAAAAAGCCTCGGCCACCTCTTCTACCTGGGTAGGTGGTTTGTAGTAGACCCCTAGCATGACTTCACCCTTGTTTTTTACCTCTTTTAACCTAACACAGAGACTTTCAATACGTCTGTCTCCTATGTCCATCTCCACCTCAGTCCAAGTGGGTACATTTTTAATATATAAGGCAACACCTCCTCCCTGTTTACCCCACCTATCCTTCCTGAGTAAGCTGTACCCTTCGTTACCAATATTCCAAGCATGTGTATTATCACACTAAGTCTCTGTGATACCAGCTATGTCAGAGCTGTGTTTATTTATTAGGATTTCAAGTTCTTCCTGCTTATTACCCATACTTCTTCCCTTTGTATATAGGCATCTAAGATACTGATTTGATTTTGCCTCCCAGTTCTGCCTAGTCCCTCCTTTTTCTCTGCTATTATAGCTCATGTTCCCACTCATTTCTGCCCCAACTCCCAGGTCTCCATGTTTTTCACTTACCTATGGGCTTTGGTCACCTGCCCCCGTCGAACCTAGTTTAAAGTCCTCCTCACTAGTTTAGCCAGTCTGCATCCAAATACTGTCTTTACCTTCCTTGAAAGGTGAACCCCATCCCTGCTTAGCAGTCTTTCTTGGAATAGCATCCCGTGGTTGAGGAAACCAAAGTCCTTCTGGAGACACCATCTTCGCAGCCAGGCATTCACCTCCAGGATGCATCTGTCTCTGCCTGGTCTCCTGTCTTTGACAGGAAGGATTGAAGAGAATACCACCTGCGCTCCAAACTCCATCACCTGTACTCCCAGAGCCCAAGTGTCACACCTTGAAGTACCATTAGTGCCCTCATGGATGAGTAGCAATGGGTAGTAGTTAGAGGACCGGATAATCCTTGATAGGGCCTCTGTAATGTCTCAGATACAGGCCCCTGGTAGGCAGCATACCTCCCGAGATGACATGTCAGGGCGACAGATGGGTGCCTCTGTCCCCCTCAGAAGAGAGTCTCTGACCACCACTACCCTACGTTTCCTCCTCCTGGAGTGGTGGCAGCAGGCCTCCCAGACTTGGGAGTACAAGGCTTCTCTTCTTCTGCTGTAGGGGGTGATTCCTTATCTCCAGTATCGAGAACAGCGTAACGGTTCTTCAGTACCATGGTGGGAGGGTTGGGAGCAGGGGTGGAGCACTGCCTGCTGCCGGAAGTGACCAGCTGCCAGTGTCTCCCCTGGGCCATCTCCTCCTCCACCAGCGGAGTGTGAGCAGTCTTTTGTATTGGGACAGCTACCTCAGCCTCAGCTGTCTCCATATGACTACTCTCCAGGAATTGCTTGTGGATTCGGATACTCCTCAGTCTAGCCACCTCCTCCTGTAGCTCTCCCACCTGCTTCCGGAGAGATTCCACCAGCAGGCACCTTTCACATTGGATGGTCTCCTCAGCCCGGATTTCAGTAAGTGGGAATTGCAAGCTACAGTCCCTGCAAAACCACACCAGGATCTAGGCAGAGACATCCGTGCTCAGGAGGTCTGTCTGGCTATAGTTACAGGAAGAAGAGACAGGAGCAGCGCTGGCAGAGGTATTGCAGGTCTTCCTAACCATAGTAGGACTCCCTCTGTCAAACTTCCTCTTAAATTCCCCTGTCTTCAGACCCCTGTTCTCTTTGCTCCTCTGGTTGCTCTGCCTCTGGCTTTTAAAGCCTGCTTACCTAGGGCAAGCTACTCCCTCATTAGCCACATAGGGAAGGCTGATCCTGAGGGTGATCAAAGGCAATCAAGGGAACAAAGGATCAAAAACTCCCAGACACACAATCCCAACTGCCACAGTAACTGAAATCGCCTGAAATCAGAATTCAGTGTAGCAAACTCACTCACACCAAAAGCTAGTACACTCCCCTGGCAGCCTGTTCAGTGGCAGGATCTCTTGCTCTCTTCTTAAACTCCCCTGTCTACAGCTCCTTGTCCACTTCACAGGAAGAACACTCTTCCTTCAAAGAAGTTCTCCATCTCGACATTATTTCAAAATAATGGCTTGCTATGTAGATGCACACTTTGTTATTTCAAAATAATGTCAGTTATTCCAAAATAACGCTGCTGTGTAGACACAGCCTGTGGGACGGAAATATCCTAGAGTCATAGAATCATAGGGCTGGAAGAGACCTCAGGAGGTCATAGAGTCCAGCCCTCTGACCAAAGCAGGACCAACCCTAACTAAACCATGCCATCCAGGGCTTTGTCAAGCCAGGACTTAAAAACCTCTGGGGATGGAGATTCCACCACCCCCCTAGGTAATCCATTCCAGTACTTCACCACCCTCCTAGTGAAATAGTTTTCCGAATATCCAACATAGACCTCCCCCACTGTAACTTGAGCCCATTGCTCCTTGTTCTGCTGTCCGTCACTACTGAGAACAGCCTCTCTCCATCCGCTTTGGAACCTCCCTTCCAATCCCTTTAGACAATATAGATAATCCCTTTCAAGATACCTTTCAATATAAGGCCTCAATCCCATAAAAGGTTACTTATGCAAAGTTCCATAAATAGGTAGTTCCTTTAATATCACTGATCATACTGACGTTAGTAAAGATATATAAATAAATCAGTTTGCAGGATCCAGGGTAAGGATATAAAATTCCATTTAATTAGTTAACTGGTTAAATGTTAAGTTTAACCAGTCAACCAATTAAACGGGGGGCAGATGGGGAGGCCACTCCAGTGGTGTCCCAGTCGTGGAAAGTGGCTGCTCTGGCTGGGCTTGAGCATCCCTGCCAGTGGCACATCTGGAGACTGCTTCAGCTGGGCTATAGCACCTCCTGCCCATGGCGGGTGGGGGACCACTCCAGCTCCTGCTGCTTAATCAGTTAATTGGTTAACCATTTGCATTGCTAATCCAGGCCTAACTTCTTGCCATAGTACAAAAAGGATGAGCAGGGAAATCTAGAAGCAGGAATTAATATAATATGCACTTGCAATCTTAAGACAAGCAAGAAAAGTGATGGCAGTAGGAGGAAGTGGAGCAGCAGATGTACAGCTGTGTAGGCAAATATGAGGTATGTAAATTTTTCCAAGTAACTCCTCAAGCAAGTCCGTGTCACTTAAGTCATTTTGAATAACTTCCATTTCTTCTTGTTTCATTGTACATGTTACTATTTTTATGAACTCGCAACTTGTGAGTGTCACAGAAGAAGCGATGCAAGCAATGCATTGTCCCAGGAGCCAGCTAGGAACTGTACCATCTGCCTAGCCATGTGGTAGCAGGGAGTGATAAAGGAATAGTTTCTGAGGCAACCATTTATGGTTTACATGAAGGGTTGGGTTTATAACTTTGTGCTAACATATTGCCTTTTCATTTTTCATTTTTTTCTACAATGCGTAACATTTTGCAGTCAGTTCAATCTCAAAGTGTTTTCCTACCTTACTTTATTTCAAACTACAAGATTTACCTGATGTTGCTTGGGTCCTTAATTCAATTATTTTTTATTTTTCTTCATTTAAATCATTGTTCCGGGTTGGGCTGGAAATGAGAAGTTCAATATGCAGGCTGCCCTGGGGAGAGAGGACTACTGTAGCCCTCCAGTCATGGACCAAGACTGTCTTGTGCTACGTACTATACAAACACAGAGCAAAAAGATAACTCCTGCCCCGGAGAGTTTACAGTCCCTTATTTCTCATGAATCCATGTTTTGTGCATGGGTGGGTATATTTATGACTGTGACAACATAATAGTATATTCTCTGCCTGTGGTACAAAAATGTAATTAGTTTGAGGAGAGGGCTGGACAAATATCTGAGTGCAATTTTCTAATGGGGTTATTTGTAAAGTTAGGAGAGAAGCCTCAAGAGCCTCTAGGTGCACTTTCTGTTTGCCATATGTTCCTAAAAGCTCCTGTGTCGGGTTCAGCCTGAGGAATGGCCACAGCTGGAGATGGGACTTTGGCCCTCATATGACACTGAACATGCTGTTTCTCAGGTGTTTGTCTGGCTGGTACTTGCACCCGTGCTCAGTGTCTACCTCATCATCATCTGTGGGTTCAGGAAGGAATTTTCTTCCAGGTCACAGTAGCAGTGCCTTTGAAAATGTTTGCCTTCTTCTGCAACATGTGGGTTCAGGTCACCTGCCAGAATTATCTGAGTATATCTAAATCATTTCCCTGCTAGGGCAGGGGTCTTGGGCATTGGTGCACTTTGACTCTACTATTCTCATATTGGCTGCAATATTTTGATCTAATTTTAGTTGTTGAAATTAGTGTGAGGGTGCTGAATGGCCTGTGATGTACAGGAAATCAGACGAGATGATCTGTTGGTCTCTTTTTACCTGAAACTATATAACTGTAACTTTCCCATCATCACTTGTCAGGCTTTCAAACAGCACCTACATTTCAAAGTTATCCTTTGCTATTGCATTGCAAAGCAGTAAACCAATAGTTCTGTATTAATCGAAGTTTCAAACCTGATTTATTTTTAAAGAACCAAAAATAAAAATGCATCTTAACTAATGTCTGTCCAATTATGCCTGTGTTTGAAATAAACCCTTTACCAGTTGACTCATGATAGCTTGAGGTAGGTGGAAAATCAAGCAAAGAATATTTAAAGAATTATCATTAATCCTTGTTTCAAAAGGAGGGGATTCTTGAAAGGGTCTGCTCCACACAAGTTTTTTGACTCTCAAACCTGCACTGCAGGTCAGTGAATTACAATCTGAAGTATTTAATTTTGCTGACATGCTACAGAAAATCTTTCCCCTCAGTCTTTTGAAAAGAAAGTGGGTTGAGGGTTAGTGGCAGCAGAATAGGATCATTGTTATTCTATTTTGGGTGTAAGTTGTCTTCACTCTGACTCACTGTGGTTGGGTAGTTCATTTATGTTATGTATTCTGCATTTTATGTCTTGTTTAATTACTGTGTGGGATCTAGAGCTATGGAGAGATGTCTTTTGTAGAACAAGAAAAAGACAAAACAAATAATTATTTTCCCCAGGTGGAAGATACGGTTTGGTGACCAAAAGGGAAAACAGTCAAAGACAAAATTCCAGTATGTCAGGCCAATCATTTCACTTTAGTATCTCAAGGCTGTCTTATGCTTGGTTCCCAGTGGCTCAGTTGTGGGAGGGGCAGCAGAAAGTTTGCTACTTTAAAAAAGAACAGAGAGCCAGTCTAAATGCATAGCTGAGGGAGAGGGGAGAGAAGGAATGATACCACAGATCTTAAGTCTTTGTGTTTTGGTCCTCCACAAAATGTAATTCCCTGATGTTGTTTTGACATGATGTGTCCATAGTAAGTGGAGTCTACACATATCTGAAGACTCCCTTAGCTACGATCACCGAATAATCCTGGGAAAATAGACAAGCTGCAAAATGTGAAAAAAAAAAAGAAACGACAGCGAAGCTGGATCATTGGAGCATTCAGTCTACAGAATGGAACAATAATTCAATATAGCGGAAAGAAAGAAAACCTCTGAGTGATGTCTAAACTAAATAAAACTCAGGAAAAAATAGTATCCTCACAAACTGAGGCCTGGAAAAACAGGACAGACCCAAACTTTTGGATATACTCTTTTTCTGTGAAATACACGCTAAACAAGCCATCTGTGCTGCAGGGAGGACTTGAGTTCTAAATACAAATTACTATTTTTTAAAACAAAGATGTTGAAGGATTCCTGCAGAATGGGTCAGTAGTTGGTCATAAAGACACTTGTATTGATACTTTCAATAAATACTTATATAATTCATCTTCAAGACCCTTTAGAAACATTAAACCTCTGAAAGGTAGTTAAGCATTATAATCTCTGATTTACAGATGGGAAACAGAGAAGATAAGTGCTTAGTCCATAGCTAGGATAGGAATGTAGAAGTCACTGGCTCCCAGGCTTGTACTTAGACAATCCTGCTGTCTAACAACAGTATTTTCAACTTTACTCCGATCATGTCTAACAAATGGAATAGGGAAGGAATTCTAAAAGCAAAGAAAACAATGAGGTCACACACATGATGATAGAATTGCACAGATACACCTCAGAGCAAATTGGGCTTTATTCCTGGTGGTGATATACAAGAAGGAGGGATTCCATCTTAATGCTAAAATCCCAGGTTTGAAGCTCCAGCAATAAAAAGAAACAATATGCCCCCATTTTGTTTTTACTAGATAAAATTTAGGATGCAAATAATTGACATAAAAACCATGGAATTTCCCAATGTCATAATTAGTGTCACTTTTCAGAATACAGCCACATTTTATAGTTTAAAAAACAGACTGAAGTAAAATACAGCAACTTATTACACTCCAATTTAGCATATAATAATTAAAAAACTCAGATCACTAATAACTGTTACCATTCAATAACTGTGTCAAAGTTCTAAAAAATGATATGTTACTTTTTTATGTTTTCTCAAATGAATCCTCCATGTCATGCAATAAACACAGTGACTGAACGAGCATGACCTAATTAGAGAACATTGGGCCAAATCGAACAGTTCATAGTCTGTCCTTCCTCAGGAAACATTTCCTGGCTGAAATCTTGACCCCAGCCAAATCAAGGGGAGTTTTGCCATTGAAGTCAACTGAGCCAAAATGTCATCCCCTGATTTCAATGGGACTCTTTCCTCAGAAGCAGAAATCTATAGGATTTGGTTACTTGTGAATTATTTCCTAAAATGCTTAATACAGATTTTTTCAGTTCTTTACTAATGACAGCAAATTAAATTCTTAGTTCTGTGTACTAAATGCTAAGAAATTATTACATTGCTAGACACCTGTCCAATGGGAATTGAGCCATTTTATGTTATCCAAGCCACTGACTATATGTAGGTTAAAAAAGTATCGTCACAGCTGACACTGGTCAAATTCAATAGTTTTCCAGAAAAGAAAGGTTAGATCATTACCCAATCCCTTGAAGCCTCCTCCCCCTTACTTTTCTACTAAGAAGCACCATGAAGGTGCTCCAACATAAGCATCCATCCTTATGTTGGAGAATGTTAAAATATAACTCTGATTATTTTACATATATTATTAAAGCTGAAACCATTTCACTACTTCTTGAGGACATCACCTCTCACCATTATAGTCACCTATTTTGTGTCATTCATCTTGTATTTTGATCATTTTATTTATAATGTGGTACATACATAACTGGGTTGGTAACCAGGGAAGGACCATTTTTTTGTTCTCTGTATATCACCTACTGCAGTAGAGTCCTTGGTTATGACTGGAGCATCTAGGTGCTGCTGCAATGCAAATAATTAATAATATATTTAAGAAAATCACTTGCACTTATAGGCATTTAATTTTCCACTTTGTGAGTTTTGAGCCCCGAAATTCCCTGTTGAGATTAGAATACTTTTCATTTGTAGTTTTCTTCACAACAGCTCTATGTCCTTTTAGTGCCAGCAGCTGCTTTGGTCTTCCAATTAAAGTAACACAACAGGAGGCAGTAGGGAGAAGAAAGAATTCTGCTTTTATGTCCCTTCTCCAACACAGTTTTAATCTGTCCCCATGAGCTTAATTCTTTCATAGCTACAATGTCATCATTCAGTTTTGTGACATCATAATTAATTGCTGTGGAGGAGAAATTAGACTCCAAACTCTTGAAGTCATCTAATTAGAAACATTTCTTGCAAGTCAGCAATCATGGGAAAGGAAATGCAGAAAAAATACTTGACATTTAAATGTCAGTCTCATCAAATTGTACAGTTCTCTAAAATGTGATCAAGTGTAACTGGCAGTAAATTTAAATTGTTTAAATTATTCAGTAAATTTGATAATAGCATATATGATTAGAATGTTTTATTGCACTTTTCTAATCTACATTGTCTAGTGAATGGCAGTTGACTTTACTGGTATTTCAACAAAGATATATTGGTCCATTCCTCATTAATAGGAACACATTTCTTTTAACATTTCTGTTTTTCAAAACAAAAAAAGGAACATTTCTATTTTTTTTTCCTTTTTTAAAAAGATAATTTTTCCTAAATTGTGTTCCGCTTGCCTATGCTGAATGAGAATAAAAACTATACGTTACTGCAAAATCAAAAGATTTTAATTGACATTGGGCTCTAAATACCTGTGAATATTATACAGTTTAAATAAAAGTAAATCATGCTCCTATCTTGATATTGTAACGTGGAAATTCACAGATTGCATTAAATAGCAGTACTCATAAATACCATTGAGGTCAGACGAATATTAAAAAGGAACCAAGAGAAATGAAAAACAGGATTAGAAAATAGCAATGAGATTCATCTTGGAAAACTGTAAGCTGCACTCATGTTTCATGTTTGCTAGAAGGAAAAAGCTGGAGAAGAGTAATGCTGAAAACAATGTAAAGGTGATAGTGGACAGCAAATTAAACATGAATTTTCAAGGACATGTAGCAGTCAAAACAAAAGTGCAGTGTTAGTGTTCATATACATAGGCATTATAAGACAAGGTGAAATTAGTGTCGCTGTATATAAAACTTGGAACATTGTTTTCAGATTTGGTTTCAACTTTATCACAAAGACACTTAGAACATGATTCTTGGATGCATTAGCAGGTGTGTTGTGAGCAAGACACGAGAAGTCATTCTTCCGCTCTACTCTGCACTGATTAGGCCTCAGTTGGAGTACTGTGTCCAGTTCTGGGCACCACATTTCAAGAAAGATGTGGAGAAATTAGAGAAGGTCCAGAGAAGAGCAACAAGAATGATTAAAGGTCTAGAGAACATACCCTATGAAGGAAGACTGAAAGAACTGTGCTTGTTTAGTTTGGAAAAGAGAAGCTTGAGAGGGGACATGACAGCGGTTTTCAGGTATCTAAGGGTAAGTCTACACAGCAAAGTTATTTCGAAATCACAGCGATTATTTCAAAATAACTTTCCTAGCATCTACACAAGCCAACTACTATTTCAAAATTAATTGGAAATAGCGGAGGGCTTGTTTTGAAATTGGTAAACCTCATTCCATGAGGAATAGCACCAATTTCGAAATTGCTATTTCGAAATAAGTGCTGTGTGGATGCTTATTTCGAAATAGAGGGCCTCCAGCCCTTCCCAGGGTGCTCTGCTGGCCGTCCTGGCCACAAGGTAACTTCTGACCTGATGCCCTGCCAGAACCAGTTCTGGCTGGCCCTAAATGCGATTCAGCGTCCAATCAGTGTGGACATGCTATTTCAAAATAGCCAAAAGCTATTTTGAAATGCATTTTGTGTGTAGACGCGTTATTTCGAAATAAGATATTTTGAAATAACGCTGTAGTGTAGACATACCCTAAAAAAGTGTCACAAGGAGGAGGGAGAAAACTTGTTCTTCCTGGCCTCTGAGGATAGAACAAGAAGTAATGGGCTTAAACTGCAGAAGGGAGGTTTAGGTTGGACTATAGGAAACAGTTCCTAACTGTCAGGGTGGTTAAACACTGGAATAAATTGCCTAGGGAGGTTGTGGAATCCCCATCTCTGGAGATATTTAAGAGTAGGTTAGATAAATGTCTATCAGGGATGGACTAGACAGTACTGGGTCCTGCCATGAGGGAGGAGACTGGACTCGATGACCTCTCGAGGTCCCTTCCAGTCATAGGATTCTATGATTCTATGAATATGCAGGGGTTCAGATAAGAGCCACAAAAATGTTTAGAGGGCTGTAAGATATTGAGGGAAGATAAAAGGTGAAGGGCCTACTCCAGCAAAATCGTTAAACACATGCTTAACTTCAGGTACATGAGTGCTCTCATTGAAGACCATCTCTGAATGAATCAGGTCCCAACAGCCTACAAGGATTTAAAGGTAAACACAAACGAGCAAGGAATGTTACGCATGGTATCAGTAGGGGTAAGCTTGTGAATATAACTGAAAAAGAATTGAGGCTGAATATTGGAGGAATCTTTCCAACAGCAAAATCTGTTATGCGGGGGAGTAGAGTTTGAAATTCCAGCTCTAGAGGAGTACAATACTAGTTTGGATGAACCAGTAATGCATAGCAGAGAACAATCCTGCAATTGAATGACTAAGGCTGTGTCTACACTGGCAGATGTGTCAGTTACAGTACTGCTTGGAAACTTGATGTTGTGTGTCCACACTGTGCTCCTTGTGACAATAGTGTGCATCCACATTAGCAGCTCTTCCAACTCCACAGAGAGCAGTGCATTGTGGTAGCTATTCCACTGTGCAACTGGCCTTAGGGTGCTTTGGGAAGGGTTTGCAATGCCTCATGGGGCAGTCAGCGTCACATGGTGTAAGTTTCCCAATCCCATTGCTCCATGGTCATCCTAGTACATTGACAGTGGCTTTTCAACTGATGTCCAGGGGGGAGGGAAGAGTGTGACAGATAGTGAGTGTGTGTGTGTGGGGCAGAGACACTGTGTTTTGATGGATATTGGCATGTTGTCTTGTAAGTTCAGACAGCATCAGTAAACAACCCATTTTGAATCCGGAGGAAGAGGAAACCCCAACATCACCCCTCCTCCCCCGTTTACTTCCCCTGCAACATGTGGGCTGTCAGAAACAGAGCTTTGAAAGGGGATATGTGCATGCCTACAGGTCAATTAGCCAAGTTCAAAACAATGAGTACTGTGGCCACTGCAAGGATTATGGGCCATTTCTGGAGGCCAGGTTATAATTTGAAAAATGAGCAAAATGAAGCAACAATTGAAATATCCACACTGACACTCCAGCGCTATGTCTACTGCACTGAAAACTCTACACATCTCACTGAAGTGGTTTACATAGAGCATAGCAACTGCATAGTTAGTGCCTTACCAGTGTGGATACCTCAGAATTACAGCCCTGAGAGCTGATTTACTGCTCTGTACTGCCAGTGTACACTTGGTTGTAGGTCTGTAAACCAACTCACCACCTGGGAAGGTAAAAATAAAGACCTATCTACTGGTCACTGTGATTCTTCTGCTCTCAAAACATCCACTAAATTTAGTAAGTTTCATTCAATGATAGTTTTGCCTGGCAAAAGCACTGCAGCAGTCGCATAATTGTGATTCCCCAAATACAGAGAAATCAGAGGATTTTTCTTTTTATATTATAAGTAGTTTTTTATTTGACTAAGAAAAGCCTGTGATTAAGTTGCTATGTTTAAAATGCTATTTTATGAGATTCAACTGCACAATTAGTAAGAAGCCTTCCTACTTTAAATAGCATGGATGTTTTGAGAGCAGAAAAAAGTGAAAAGAGCCTATTTTCTCCCTTTTCACGATAAAAGAAAACAGGAAAGCTGACTTTGTACAGAATTGGACCATTAAAGGATTACTTCTTAAAACAAAATACAGACTTCTCTTTGTTCTTTTTCATTAAAAAATGGGTTGTGGAGTCAGATTTCATAAATGCTGAAACTCTTTTGTCAGAAGCAAATGCTGCAGAGAAATGCTGTTAATTTTTCTTCTTCTTCCTTGAAGTCTGAAGTAAATTACATGTCCCATAATGAAATGGATCAGTTCTGAGAGATGTGTCCAAATTCTCATGATGCATAATACAAATAAATAATCTAATTGCATCTCAAGATTTGTCTTGTGTTCACAGTGAATCTTGTTCGTGTAGTTTTGAAGGTTTTACTCAGAATGAGAGTTCAGAGGATGCTCATAGTTTTTTAAGAGTACTGAGCACCCTGGCTCCTGAATTAGTGCTATGCATTTGGGATGAAATCTTGGATCCATTGAAGTCAATGGGAGTTTGCCATTGACTTCAATGGGACCAGTGTTTCACCTTTGGTCTGCAGTACAATTTGTGTACAGTTTTATGCCTGTTTAGATCCCTGTCCTACATGTACTACATAAATGATCTGGAGAAAGGGGTAAGCAGTGAGGTGGTAAAGTTTGCAGATGATACCAAACTGTTTAGGATAGTCAAGACAGAAGCAGACTGTGAGGGACTCCAAGAAGATCTCACCAAACTGAGTGATTGGGCAACAAAATGGCAAATGAAATTTAATGTGGATAAGTGTAAAGTAATGCACATCGGGAAAAATAACCCCAACTATACGTACAGTATGATGGGGGCTAATTTGGCTACGACAAATCAGGAAAGAGATCTTGGAGTTATCGTGGACAGTTCTCTGAAAACTTCCACGCAGTGTGCAGCGGCGGTCAAAAAGGCAAATAGGATGCTAGGAATTATTAAGAAACGGATAGAAAATAAGACCCAGAATATCTTACTGCCCCTGTATAAAACTATGGTACGCCCACATCTTGAATACTGTGTACAGATGTGGTCTCCTCACCTCAAAAAAGATATTTTGGCCTTGGAAAGGGTTCAGAAAAGGGCAACTAAAATGATTAGGGGTTTGGAACGGGTCCCATATGAGGAGAGGTTAAAGCGACTGGGACTTTTCAGTTTAGAAAAGAGGAGACTGAGGGGGGATATGATAGAGGTATATAAAATCATGAGTGGTGTGGAGAGGGCCGATAAAGAAAAGTTATTTATTAGTTCCCTAAATAGAAGAACTAGAGGACACCAAATGAAATTAATGGGTAGCAGGTTTAAAACTAATAAAAGAAAGTTCTTCTTCACACAACGTGTAGTCAGCCTGTGGAACTCCTTGCCAGAGGAGGCTGTGAAGGCTAGACCTATAATAGAGTTTAAAGAGAAGCTAGATAATTTCATGGAGGTTAGGTCCATAAAAGGCTATTAGCCAGGGGATAAAATGGTGTCCTTGGCCTCTGTTTGTCAGAGGCTGGAGAGGGATGTCAGGAGACAAATCGCTTGATCATTGTCTTCGGTCCACCCTCTCTGGGGCACCTGGTGTTGGCCACTGTTGGCAGACAGGATACTGGGCTAGATGGACCTTTGGTCTGACCCAGTACGGCCATTCTTATGTTCTTATGTTCTTAAGTATTCACCACAGACATGTGAGGGACGTCAGATATGAAAATGCAAAACTACTAACTGTGGTATGTAACCTATCACTTAAATCAGCCTTTTAACCAGAGGACTGGATGGATAGATAAATGAAATTAAAAATATCTTTAGAGGTGATCCTGGCAATCACAGTCCAGAAAGTCTAAATTCAGCACCAGGCAAATTGGTTGAAATTATACTAAAGAACAAACTTATCAGACACATAGATAAACATGGTATGTTGGGGAAGAGACAACACAGGCTTTTATAAGTAGAAATCATGGTTCCCCAATTTACTAGAATCTCTGAAGGTGTCAATAAGCATGTGGACATGGGTGACCCAGTTGACATAGTGTACTTGGACTTTTTGACACGTCACCAAGGGCTCTTAAGCAAATTAAACAGTCATGGGATGAGAAGAAAGGTCCCCTCATACATCAGTGATTGCTTAAAAGATTGGAAACAAAGGTTAGGAATAAATGATCAGTTTTCACAGTAGATAGAGGTAAATAATGGGGTCCCCAGAAATCTGTATGGGATCTGTTCAGCATTCATAAATGATCTGGAAGAGGGAGTGAACAGCGAGGTGGCAAAATTTGCTGATGGTACAAAATTACTAAGGCTATGTAAGTCCAAATCTGACTGTGAAGAACTAAAAAACTGGTGACCAGGTGGACAAATTGAATGTCAATAAATGCAAAGCAATGCACATTGGAAAACATAATCCCAACTATACATACAAAATGATGATGGGATGTAAATTAGCTTTTACCACACAAGAAAGAGATTGTGGTGTCATTTGGGATAGTTCTCTAAAAACATCCACTCATTATGCAGGGGCAGTCAGAAAGCTAACAATGATAGAAACCATTAGAAAAACAATAGATAATAAAACAGAAAATATCATAATACCACTGGATAAATCCATGGTATACCCACACCTTGAATATTGTGTGCACTTCTGGTCATTCCGGGTATATCTACACTGCATTCCTCTTTTGAGAGAGAAATAGAAATGCAGCTGAGCGAAATCTGAAATGAAGCGCGGATTTTAATTTCCCGTGCTTCATTTGCATAATCATGTCTGGCTGCTTTTTCAAAATACCCTATTTTGAAAAAAGAAACACTGTCTAGATGTGGTTATTTTGAAACCTCATTTTATAAGGAGTAAGGGTAATGTTGAAAGAAGGGTTTTCTTTCGAAATAACTGTGTCTAGACAGCATTTCTTTTTTCGAAATAGGTTATTTCAAAAAAAGTGGCCGGACGCGATTATGCAAATGAAGTGAGGGAAATTCAAATCTGCGCTTCATTTGAAATTTCACTCAGCTGCATTTGCATTCCTCTCTCAAAAGAGGATGCAGTGTAGACATACTCTTCCTCTCAAGAAAAGATACCTTTGAACTAGAAAAGGCACAGAAAAAGATAACAAAAATGATTAGGGGGATGGGCCAGCTTCCATACTAAGACAGAATAAAAACACAAGCCATTTAATTTAGAAGAGAGATGAATGAAAAGGAATATGATCTATAAAATCAGGGATGCTGTGAGAAAGTGAATAAGGAAGTATTATGCAAAGGAGTGAATACATGAATCAGAGGTTATCTAATGAAATAATAGGCAGCAAGTTTAAAACAAATATAAGGAAGTACTTCGTCAAACAAAGTGCAATCAGACACTGTGGAACTTAGTTGTCATGGGGCGTTGTGAAGGTCAAAACTATAACTAGGTTTGGAAAAGAATCAAAAGTTTATGGAGGACAGGTCTATCAATGGCTATTAACCAAGATGGTCAGAGACACAATCCCATGCTCTTGAGTATCTGAAACCTCCAATTGCCTGAAGCAGGACCTGGAAATCAAGGCATGGATCACTGAATAATCACTTAATTCCCTCTTAATTCCCTTAATTCCCACTGTCTAAAGATAGTATATTAGAATAGCTGGAGCATGAGTTTGAACCATTATGACTATTCTTGTGTTTTAAAAGGTGCAAAGTGTATCCTGAGCCTGGAAGGAGTTCCATCCACTTTCTTCACTAGGGCTCTGAGTGGACAAAGGAGTACACCTCTGTTGTAGCTTTCATTACAAATTCCCTTGAGTTAAAAAAGCCCTAAGGGTGAGGCCCCAGGATCTAATATTTCAGCCAGTTTTCAAAAATTAGAGTAATCACTAATGCTTTTAAGATATGTTTTTACTCACACAGGATATTGCAGATATTATATTCAATGTCTGGCTCCTTATGGGAGATCTCCGAAATGAACAAGCTTTCAGAGCATAAGTGAAAAGTGTGAATAAGCACAGAACTGCAATATAAAGCCCCAAAGAAAAAATCAAATATTTTTCAGGATTCAACATATTTTAATTTCATGAGCAGAATGGTTCTACCAAGTAGATTAGCTGAAGTATATCTGCTGTGTCTAGACTATGGGGTTTTTGCGCGATACCAGAGGTATCCCGCAAAACCCCCTCTGTGTCCAAGGAACGCATTTGTTCTTCCGCTTTTTTTCACAGAAGAGCAAATGTGCTCTTTTGGGAGTTCTGTATATCTCGTTTCACACGGCATAAGGGCTCTGCCAAAAGAGGAGGCTTTTCCGCGATTTGGCCCTGTCTAGACTAGGCCAAATGGTGGAAAGGCCTCTTCCAGAAAAGCTGTCAGAAAAAGCTACGCAAATTGCACTTTTTGCAATTTGTGTAGCTTTTTCTGATAAATCCCTGTAGTCTAGACCTAGTGAGAGAGAAAGTAATTCTATCAAGTAATTTTAAAAAGAGACTCAGTGGAAAATGTTTCGGTGTTTAAAAGTATCCCCTTGAATGAAACTTAGTTGCAGTTGTGCATATAAAAGGTTTTGGTTAGAAAGTTCTTTAAGGTTGACACAATTTTCTTCACAGAAATTTAGGAAAATCTAACTTGCTTTGAATTCTTCAGCTGGAAATGTGAATTCTTAGCACTTGTGATGGCCATTTTTGTCTTGTTGCATCACCACCAAACCCTCCCGAAAAAAAACAACAACCCTGTTACACACAGCTGTAGGAGGGGAAAAGCATCTGTCTGAAAGATGCTCAACAGAAGTTTAGTTCCAAAGCAAATTGAAGTGAGTCTGATACCCTTACTTTTCTTCCATGGAAACATTCAGGGAGTAAGTTTCTATTCATCATACGTAAAGGTGGAAGTTATTCAGAGAAGGGCTCAATTTCTGGACAGCCCTAAATAGTTTCATTTTACAATGTGCATATTGCATTTTTGGTTACTTCTACTTACAGTGAAATTGATATAATGAAGGGGGGGAGGAAGTGGTACGACTACTGCAAAGCAAAACCTCCTCTTCCATTTAAAATAAAAGAAATGCTCACAGTTGCCTAAAGAACTGACATAAATCAGTGAAAAATTATAGGTAGAATGACATGAAGTTTGTAATAATAAGCACATCATTCACAACATCAGATACTGCAGATTGACTTTTCCTTTGAATGCAAAATATTATTTTTTATTTAATTCATACATGCTGTTTTAATTACCACAAATCCAGGGATAAATTATCATTTATTATTATCATTTATAATCAAGTGTGTCCAAAAAAGTTGCTTCATACATTTAAACAGATAAGACCAAATAAATATGAATTTAATATATAAATGCTGGAATATATATATTTATATAGTGTGTGTTTGTTAAAGGTTTCGTGAAAGGTTTTGTTACTAGTTAAATTGTGTTTTGTTCTGTTGCAGTTTGCTCCCAGTACTCTAGAGGAGTTTTTGCCATTTTTGGACTGTATGATAAGAGATCAGTACATACTTTGACCTCATTCTGCAGCGCCTTGCACATCTCCCTCATCACGCCAAGTTTCCCCACCGAGGGCGAGAGCCAGTTTGTGCTGCAGCTGCGACCATCTTTACGTGGAGCACTCCTAAGTTTGCTGGATCATTATGAATGGAATCGTTTTGTCTTCCTTTATGACACAGACAGAGGTAAGTAGCAAACCTTTCTTATAACTTTGGTTTGACTGACTGTTGTGACAGCTGTGCACCTTTATATTGTGTTAGGCATTTTCAAAATAAAATAACATCTATTGGACTAAAATAATTTCAGTGGTTTTGCAGCTACAGGAAGAATCCCTTCATCTGTCAATGTTAAGCACTACATGGCTACGTCTATACCACAATCCTCTTGTGGAAGAGGAAATGGAAATGGAGCGCTCATTTGCATACATTGCGCTCTCATTTGCATTTCCTCTTCCTTTCCCTTTTGCGCAAGAGGTTTTTGCACAAAAAAGTGCTGTGTAGATGGCGCCTTTTTGCACCAAAATCCCCTTGAGGAAGAACAGCTCTTGCACAAAAGGGGATTTTTGCACAAAAAGGCGCCGACTACACAGCGCTTTTTTGCGCAAAAACATCTTGCGCAAAAGGGAAAGGAAGAGGAAATGCAAATGAGAGCATGACATATGCAAATGAGCACTCCACTTGCATTTCCTCTTCTGCAAGAGGATCGTAGTATAGACGTAGCCCATGTGCATATTATGAAATGCATTAAGAACATAAGAATGGCCATTATGGGTCAGACCAAAGGTCCATCTAGCCCAGTATCCTGTCTTCAAATAGTGCCCCAGAGGGAACGAACAGAACCAGTAATCATAAATATATTTTACTGAGTGATAGCTCTAATTTTGAAAGGCAAAAATGTTTTAAGTGATATTATCATGAGTACACAGACTGGTAAAAATAATTCAGAATTAAAGCTTGCATTCTGTCTGTAACTCTATCCATCTAGCAGCAGTTTTCTGGCTCAGTGACAACAGCATAAGTCTGGAGTCACCTCATTTACATGTCAGAGCCTAGACCACTGTATATCCACCCCCATTCCCTGTCGTGTGTGGAGCTAGGATTTGTCCCATAGCAAGTAGGCTTCTGTGTGGTATCCCAGACTTTTCTGTTTGTGTTATGGGCTTATCTCCATGGGGAAATTGACCAGAATAGCTACAGAACTATAATTATTATGCTACAGCACTGCCTTCCAGTTTATCCAAGTAGGCAAGCCCGATATTTTAGTAGATTCTGATCTTAGGCTTTGTCTAAACCAGAAAATGTAAAGCAGAGCAGCAATGTGTTAACATGGTGGTGTGGCTATGTCAGGAACATTGGGAAAGGGCTCTCCAAGTGCTCTCGGTAAACCACCTTTATGACGGGAATAGTTAACTCGGGGTGGGGAGCCTATGGCCTGGGGCCAGATCCGGCCCCCGCTTGCCTGGATCTGGCCTCTGAGTCTCAGGGATCTCCCACCTGCATGGGGGAACTGGTACTCCAGCCTGGTGGCCTCCCCCAAGGGGCTGGAGCATCAGCACCCTACCTTCCACTCAGGCCCTCTACCCCCAGCCCGCTTCCCAGCAGCTCCCTCCCACACACTGAACCCCTCATTTTTGGCTCCATCCTAAAGCCTGGGGCCCCACAAAATCCACTAGCCCACCCCCTCCCAGGCTCTGTTATGGCTGTTAGGGGTGTCATATTTCCCATAAGAAAATTCAGAAAAGCATATTGCTACCAAATTATTTTCACCATCATTTCACAACAGAAAACAAGCTTCATTGAGATAGTGATGCAGGGCCATCATATGACAGCGAATGAGTTAACCTAAAGAGACAGAGAAGAATTTTGCTCTCATTTTTAATGGTATAGATCTGGAGACACATCACTGGAGTCAATGGAGTTATGAGATTTATACTGGTGTAACAGAGAGGAGAGAGCACTGGCACACCTCAGTCTTCTCCCATTCCTTTCCTGAGGTGCATAACAGTCTAGTCTCCTGTAAGTTTCCTTTGCTGCAGTCTCATTTCCATTGCTGGGTTTAGTGTGTGGGTGTTGGTGGCCTATTAAATACAGGTGGGCAGATTACCTCGTCTAATGGGCCTTTCTGGCCTTAAACTCAATGACCCTGATATGCTTCAGTATTGTGGCCTCACAGCTACTTTCCACAGCTTCTTTTCGTCTGGATGGTATAATGTGAATATTTCAGGCCAAAGTAAGTATAAGAGAATTTTTGAAATTGTGTAAAAAATAAATTCCACTTTTCCTGCTCTTCCCTGTTGACTTTCTCATATTAGATGGAAGTGGGACACAACTAAAGACATTTTTGACATTTTCAACTCTGTTATTAGCTTTCTGAAAATGTCTTGAATTTTAATAAAGTGCCCTGTACTGATAAATTGATTAATTGTAAATGTACTTAGAAACATAGAAATGTAAATTAGAAAGCATTTCAATAGGTCATCTAGTCCAGTCCCCTACCCTGAGATAGGACTAAATATTATCTAGACCATGCCTGATAGATATTTGTCTAATCTGTTCGCAAAACCTCTACTGAAGGATATTCCACATCCTCTTAGGGAATTTATTCCAGTCCTTAACCACCCTGACGGTTTGGCAAATTTTTCCTAATGTTTAATCTAAATCTCCCTTGCTGCACTTTATACCCATTACTACTTGTCCTGTCCTCAGCAGACTAGTAGAACAGTTGGTCACCCTCTTAACAACTTTTTATATACATGAAGACAGTTATATCCTCCCTCGGTCTTCTCTATATAAAACAAACCCATTTTTTCAATCTTTCCTTGTACATAATGTTTTCTAGCCTTTAATCATTTTTGTTGCTCTCCTCTGGATTTTTCCAGTGTATCCACATCCCTTCCAAAGTGCGATGCCCAGAACTGGACACAGGAATCCAGTTGAGGCTTATCAATGCCGAGTAGAGTGAAAGAATTGATTCTCATGGCTTGCTGACCTGTTGACTCTCCTTATACATTCCAGAATAATGTTTTGCTTTTTTTACAGTAGTATTATATTGTTGACTCATACATCATCTGTGATCTACTATAACTCCCAGATCCTTTGCTTCAGTATTCCTCCCTAGGTGGTCATTTCCCATATTGTATTTGTGCAACTGGTTATTCTTTCATAAGCGCAGTGCTTTACATTTGCCCTTACTAAATTTGACCCTATTTATTTCAGAGTATTTTTCAAGTTTTTCAAGATAATTGTGAATTCTAATCCTGCCCTGCAACGCATAGGCAATACCTCCCAGCTTGGTATCAGCTACAAACATTATGCATGTACTCTCTGTGCCTTTATCTAAATTATTTATGATGTTATTCAATAAAACTGAACCAAAGAGGGGTCCCTGTTGGACCATACTTGTTATACCTTGTCATCTTGACAGTGAAATGTTGATAATTAATCTTTCAGTACAGATTTCTAATCAGTTGTGCACCCACGTCATCTAGGCTATATTTTCCTTGTTTGCTACAGTATCAGAAACCTTACTAAGATCAAGGTATTATTGCTTTCCCCCACCCACAAGCCATGTTACTGTGTCAAAGAAAGATATTAAGTTGTCTTGACATGATTTAAAAACCAGTAGTCCTGTGGCACCTTCGAGACTAACAAAAATATATATAGGATCATGAGCTTTCATGGGTAAAACCCACTTCATCAAATGAGTTGTTTCTACTCCAATTCATCATGTACCATAATGCCCAGAAATACACCAACACTGTTTGCATAAATAACTTTGCATTCAATAGTATCCTTTCAGATGTATTGAACAGGGTATCCTCCCCCCCCCCCCGTTCTCCTCAGTCCTCATGTCTGAAATAAATGACACCAAATCTTTTTGCTCGTGATTATCATTTAAACACTGAAATATTCAGTTAAGTCATTGATTAATGGTAGGATTTGAACCTGATACATTGTCCCTGGCAGATCCTTAAGCCTTGCCAGATTTTCCCGAGGGATTAAAAGCTGAAACTTAAAAAGTTCATTTCAGAATGTATGGATCAAACTCCATTAAGGACACTTGGTTTGCATTAGGACAGGGGGGCAGACAGAATTGCCAGCCCTCTGGGCAAGGTGGGGAGAGGCCCAGCTCCGCTATTGTGAAACAGGTAGGGCAGAAGGGGCAGAGCTGGGGCAGCCAGCCCTCAGCACTGCCCAGACCAGCTCTTTGCACTGCCCAAAGAGTACCACCTGTTGCTCCAGCAATAGTTTAAACTGCCTAATGTGGCAGTGGTATCTGGAAGCCTGGGCCCTTTTGAATTGCCAGGCTCTGGGGCAGTTACTCCCTTGCCCCATTTCCATCAGTGAACCTGATTAAACATCTGCCAGGGACAACAGATCAGATTCATCAAAGACTATTATCTGCTCTTAATTACACTGATTTTAAGGGAGCTGCATGTATGTAACTGGTGAGAATCATCCTTGTTTAAGATGCCAATATTTTCCATTATTCTAGGTTAGATAAATGGGGTTTCTATTTCAAGTTGGTCTAATAACTTTGAAACTTTTACATTTATTGAATCTGAAACATGTGTGAGTTGTTGCTTCCATATCTAGCACAGCTGTTTAAAAAAGGAATTTATCAGTTGTAACTCTTTGCCTGTAGTTCATCAAGTAGCTAAACATACAGTAAGAAAGCCATCTATTTGAAAAACAGAAGAACAGACTGTAGCTTTCTGATATCGCTGACCTGGTATGTCTCATGTCAGTTCTGAGTCCCATATGGTACATCCTATACAGAGCTGGGACATGAAAATCAATATGAGAAAGATATGTGTTTTATCAATGTGAGATATATGTGTATGAAATAAACACTAACAGTAAGCAGGAAACACTACAGGAAATTGGTGCTGTGATTTCTTGACTGGGTACCAGCTGTACTTTGTTTAATAATCGTGTGGCCAGATCCTGCCCTTTTTTTTACACTGGAGTACATCTGAACTAATTCCAGTGTACATCTGAACTAATTCCAGCGTACATCTGAAATAATACGGTTGGATTCAATGAAGTAACTCCAGAGTGAGACCAGTGTAATTATGGGCTTCTTGTCTATGTTTGAGGCTTTTCCAGGCTATCAGTAAGCTTAGGTCAGGCAGTTGATAGATACATCCAGCACTGCAGCCATCCAAAGAGGGCTTGAAAAGAGTCAAACAAGGAAGCCAGCCACACATCCAAATGTGTATGCTTTAGAAAATTGTTTTAGTGTGGACATCTGAGTTCTGCAGCTGTGTACATAGTCTTTTATGTGGCAACAGGTGTTGGCTTCCATACTGGAGCACAGAGTGGTAGAAGACAAAGGCGAGCATAGTAGAGACTGCCAAGAACTAGAGGTAGTGCCAAGTTAATGCTGAATGTAAAATAAATACTTGTGACAATATATTTCTAAATGCATTTTTATTTAGAAAAAATCACATGTCTCTCAAGAAGCATTATCTTCATAGGGATAGATGTTCAAAAATTATTATAAGGTATTATGCAGGCAGTTTTATAAATCAAGAAGAGTGCCTGGAAAAGCACAAGCATTGAAACTTAAAACTTACTATTTTTATATACTATTTAAAGAGCTCACCTTGATGTATCTTGAGCACAGTGTATAAGCCAAATTCATCCCTGGTGTAACTTCAGTGACTTCTCTGGAATTACAACAGGAATGAATGTGGATCTTCTCAATTTGCTCAAACAGAGGCCCCTCGGTAATTAAAGTTGATTCATACTTGCATATGTAACTATGCAAATATAGTTTGTTTGCTCTGTTCCATTTAAAAAGGGGATTTCTGTACTTACATACTTTTAAAGTGACTGAGCATTTACTTTTGTACTACAGATGCTACTTTTGCCTCTGAATAAAGAATTTCCTCAATTAGTAGTTTCAATTATTGGCACTAACACCTGCTTCTGATTCACAACTACGATGAATATTTGAGGGTTCTATTATTTTTCAATTGAAAGGAAAGTTACCAAGAGATTTTTTTGGTTATAAATAAAGCTGAAAATCCCTCTTTTGTAGTGCTGTCTTTATGGGATTTAATCTTAATGCACACCTGGACAGTGTAGGGAGGTCCCTTTGTGGCAAAGGACCTACATTTTCTTCCAACATCACTTGGATTTTGAATGGAAGGCAGAGCATTATTTGTGAGTGTGTAGAGCTAAGTGTTCTGAGTGGCAGTGCAGTAGCAAAGAGTGGTGATGTGAGGGAAATTTTCATGTAGCATTAGCTGTAGTATATAGCTAAATCTATTGGGAATAGTTGCTGGGTGAACCAGCCCTTTAAGAGGGAATCAAGGTTCAGCCCTGTTCCCAGGATAGCTGAGAGCCCAAGGCATTTTGGAGTTTGTGGTCCTGAGCAACCATAGAAACTGGATGAGCTAAGCAATTATGTATTGCAGAGACGTTGGTAGGAGAATAATTAATAGCAGCATGATATATTCAGCAACAATACAGCACTTTCCTAGGAGCATAGAAGTGTATGTAGAAGAGGCACATTTTGGGTAAGGGGACAGAGAGGCTCTTGATACACTCGCCACTCCTGTGTATCTGTTGGAAGATCTCTCAGAACCAGTCATTAAACAACTAGAGTCAATTTCCCTAACTCTCACTCACTTCAAATAGTCTCAGAGGGGTAGTCCTGTAACTTTAAAAGCAACAAGTAGTCCTAGAGACTTCTTAAAACCACCTGGGGAAACAGGTTGACAGAGCCAGACAAGTACCCAGAATTCAACTATTTCAAAACAGGTCCAACAAGGAAAAATAACAGAACACCACTGGTTATCACCTACAGCCCCCAGCTTAAATCCCTCCAGCACATTATTGACAATCTACAGCTTATCCTGGAAAATGATGCCTCACTCTCACAGACTTGGGAGACAGATAACAGACACACAACCCCCCACAACCCAAAGCAAATCCTTTCCAGCAGCCATAAACCACACCTCAGATACACTCACCCAGGAACCTCGCCTTGTAACAAACCCCATTGCCAACTGTGTCCACACATCTATACAAGCGACACCATCTCAGGACCTAACCACATAAGCCACAACATCAGGGGCTCATACAACTGTACATCCTCTAATGTAATATATGCTATCAAGTGCCAGCAGTTCCCTCTTCCGTGTATATTGGTCAAACGGGAATCTCTGAGACAAAGGATAAATGGATACAAATCAGACATCAGAAATGGTAACACTCATAAACCTGTAGGGAAACATTTTAACCTGCCTGGTCACTGAATCATGGATTTAAAAGTTGACTTTCTTCTGCAAAAGAATTTCACCACCCAATTACAGAGAGAGACTGCAGAACTGGAATTCACTTGCAAATTTGATACTGTTACCCTGGGGTTGAACAGAGATGTTAACTGGTTAACACACTACAAAGCCAATTTCCCCTGCCTCTAACATCAAAAGCTATGAATAGGACACATCCAGCCCACTTAATTAGCTTTGTTAACATGGGTCCTACAATTGACGAGTACTTCTTTTGCTGTTATATAAATCTTGGATTCTATTATTTCCACTCCAACTCATCTGATGAAGTGGGTCTTACCCACAAAAGCTCATTTCAGACAGTATTTAATCACATAACCCATCACACAATTGGGTTAAAAAAAGAATTAGATAAATTCATAATGTTTGGTCCATCAATGGCTATTAGTCAAGATGGTCAGGGATGCAACCTATACTCTGAGGTTACGTCTACACTACTGTTTCTGCCGGAAGAGGCAATGCAAATGAAGCACTGATTAGCATTTTGTTGCGCTTCATTCGCATAATCTCCTCTGCTGCCTTTTGCAAAAGAGGTATTTGAGCAAAAACAGGCAGTGTAGAAGTGTCCATTTTGCACAAAAACCCCTTTTTGTGCAAGATCCTTATCCCTCTCCTGGATTGGAGGAGATTATGTGAATGAAGCGCGACATAATGCTAATCAGCGCTTCATTTGCATTGCCTCTTCCGGCAGAAAACCGTAGTGTAGACAAAGCCTGAGTGTTCCTAGCTTCTGAAATCAAGAAGCTGGGAGTGGATGACAGGGGATGGATCACTCAGTGATGGCTTCTCTTCTGTTCATTCCCTCTGAACACCTGGCATTGGACACTGTCAGAAGACAAATACTGACCTAGCTGGGCCATTGGTCTGACCCAGTGTGGCTGTTCTTACATTCTTCTGACATAAATCTAACAATAATTTAAATTTGTAATTACCAAGATTTGAGAAGATCCCTTTGATAGGTGCGGGGGGGAGATACTATTGCTCTGAGAAGTAATTAAGTTCAGTCATCAGAAATGTTTGTGGAATAGTATCCTGATAAAAGAGATTGCAGTACTATTGCTTCAGACTT
This sequence comes from Pelochelys cantorii, assembly GCA_032595735.1. Classification (NCBI taxonomy): domain Eukaryota; kingdom Metazoa; phylum Chordata; order Testudines; family Trionychidae; genus Pelochelys; species Pelochelys cantorii. Next base: position 38,472,122 of record CM064326.1, read on the forward strand.
AAAACTGAAATGGACTAAAACAAAAGGTACATTGCATTGTCAGGGAGACATATGGAATGATATACTAGGTCCTATTCTATATCTTACTTCTGTGATTCTATAAAGTAAACCTTCCTTTTAGTTAATGCTGCTTTGCATTCTCTCTTTCCATTATTTCTCTTCTCAGAGATGTTGGCTTAGGGGTTTTGTAAATTCACTAGGAATTTGCATGAAGATGTCAGAACCAGAGACTATACAGTTGATTTAATGGAAAAGGCCACTAAGGAAGATAGCTTTAACGATGAGTCAGTTTTATACAACGGTAAAAAACTGAAATGGGAAATTAAAAAGAAAAGAAAGATGTCAAAAATAGCAAAGGGTAGTAATTTTAAAACAGATATGGGAGTTAAAGGAGAATAATGTACAAAGAGAAAAAAGTAAAAGGGAAAAGAAAATATTGGGGGGGGAGAGGAAATGAATGTAAAAGCTAGTTTTTTGGCAGCAGGAAAAGGAAGCAAAGTTGAGGAGAAAGTTGAATAAAATAGATATAAAGTTAAAATAGAAGCTACTAAAACCAAATTATAAGGAATCTTTGAGTATGTACAGCTAAGAATAGATTTTTCATGTTAATTATATGAGTTCTTAAAAATTAAGAAATGTGGTTGGTTGTTCATGATATAATTTGATTTAGGTTAATGAAATTAAGTGGCAGGGGGCAATATACTGGGTGGTGTCAGATTGTTTAAAAATCATGACTAAGTTTGCATTTGTTTATTAAATGTAATACTTTATTGAAAGCAAATTATTCTTTCATTTTAATGGGATGCTCCCAAGAAATCAGATCTGCGGGTGGAAGAAGTAAGTTGTTATATTTGTGTCTAAAATAAAAGCTTGCTGTTTCCTAATAGAAGTACTCATTTACAACTGCTAATGTTATGATTTAATATTTTCTGTTGGATTATTTTAAAAAGCTTAACATACAGCTTACAATAATTGCTGGGGGAGAATATTATGTATCCTGGACAGGTAGATACTGATAATGCAATCCTCACATGGCTTCTGGTAACTAATCTCTAACAATTTGGGCTACTTGCTCACCTTACCAACAAAAATACCGCTACTCAAAATGGCAAACCAATGTTTGCAACTGTGGGTAATAGTGGTAACAACTACACATTTACATAGATACATGTAACATAAAAGCTGCACCTGTCCGCCACAATCTGGACATCACATAAAGTCTACTCCTGCCTTCCTAGTTTGGAATCTCCTTTTACCTGTGAATTGTATAACTGTGTCCTACTTTTCTTCCTATTCTTAGAAGTGGTGTAATAGCATCAAAAGGTGTGTTGGTTTGTGCTAATGTATATACAAGAGCTTTCTCCAGTCGTCTCGCATTGTCCTGACCTTTGCATATCAAATGTAACAGACTTTGTGTCTCTGTGACTTCAGGTCCTGTGTTTTTTTCCCCACCTTACCTTAAAAATGTGGGAAGGTGGGAGAACAGTTACTTTTCTATTAACTATTCCTTTGAAGTGCAAGACGTTGTGATATCATAGACAGAGCCAGAAGCACTGTTTTCGTGACAACTGTGTTTTTTAACAACTGGAGAAAGGGGAAAATAATCTCCCTGGTTTCCTGTTATTTTGGCAGATATATAGCGGGCTAATGTGACGTACCAGAAAAAAATATTGCTGTTGGAAGGCTGCAGTGTAGTATTTCAGAGAAGCGTACAGAGTTACATAAGTTACAGAGTTCCTAGTCAGTCTTTTATCGAAGTGCTTATGTGACAGCTGCCATCTCGGGCAACATCAGAGCTAAGTATGAGAATCTCCATAGTTTGAGCTAAAGAGCCTGGCTTCCCAAGCTGTAATGGATCCATATCACTCATGGATTGGGTACAAAGGAAGCCACATAACAATCAGAAGGTGGCATAGTGAGTCCAAACAAAGACAGTCCATCCCAAGCTGCTGAGGCAGTTCAGGTCAAAATGGACTCCAGCATACATACAGTGGCCTCCTATTATGGCCTGTGTACCAGAGGTTAAACCAAAGTGCTCCAGAATTAAACACTAATCTTTTAACCTATAGAGAAAAAAACACCCCAACATTAGTAAGATAAGAAAATAGGAAAAAAGGGAACAGTCTCCTACTAAAATAATGGGGTAACATGTCAGGAAAAATTGGATAAGTATATGAATATGCAAATGTCCATTCTGTGGTATTCTATCTACTTTACGAAGCTGGGGTGTTTCTAACTGTTTTAAATGTACTAATAAACTACATTTGTAAATATGAAAAAGTTCCTACAGTATAAGTATTGCAGCCATGTACTTCAAGATTACTAACTCTATAATAATTGAAATATCACTGGGTCTAATCTTAAAATAAAAGCCTATCAACCCTCAAAGCATTAACTGAAAATTCTTAAGTAATCAAAATTCATACATGATCTAAAAATCAGGCAACAGATGGCTGCAGGTGTTGCTTGGAAGACCAAATATATTTCCTATTGGACAAGGTGCCAATTAAGTATTTTCCTTAAGATGAGGAAACCTTTTCTCTGAAGTATTTCTCCAAAAAATTAAGGTGATACCTGTATATAGGTTTTGATATCTGCCTTCTGGTAACTTCTCATCTACCCTCTCAATTTGTCTTGACCAAGAAACTTATGGTTTCTTCTCTTATTTCTTCATCCAAATATGTCAGATAGGAAAATGCTAAAAGATATGCCCTTGTTCAAACACAAGTTACTGAGCTGGAAGCAAGAGTCATGATGAAATTCATAGTCTGAGTTATGCAGACATTCAGAAGAGCTTATCATAATGGCCCTTTCTAGCCAAAAAATATATCAATATATGGAATAACCTCAAACACAACTCACATCAATCTCCCTCTCCAACTCAAAACTATCATTTGTCCCCACTAAACTTTGAACATGAACTCTCTTGCTTCTTCTAGATCTCTTATCCTTTTAGGTTCCCATTTCCACCTTTATAACCCTGACAGTGTGCCCCACTGTAACAACTCCCTCTTTTCTGAAATATTCATCTTCTCCTCACTTGAGAATTGTAACTCCATTAGACCCTCCCAGATCCCAGCTGGCTGGCCTCTAATATGTGCGCTATGCTGCTGCCCACTTTTTCCACACATGCATAATTTAATCATTCTCATTTAACTCCATGGTCTCACCATTCACTTCAGGACACAGTTCTCCCTCTTTTTAAAACTTCCATGTAATTGTTCCAGCTTACTTAATGGGTCTGAGCTCTGTGTAATTCCCTCTTTCTGATAATTTAGCATTGGCCTTTTCTGACCACTGACTGACTGTTGCCTCTTATGGTGCAAGAGATTCTTTCTTAGCATCTCCTGATATCTAGAAAAAACTTTTTCTGTCTCTCTGTTTCACAAACTTTCCATATGTTTCCACATATCCAAAGATTGTATTGCATTTAATGGCCTATCATTCATTCCTTGTCACACATTTTGCTTTTCCTCCAGCAAAGTTCCAGTAGGCCTGATTTATTTTGTAGCCCTTACACAGTATTTGAGAACCCCAGAGCATCCTATTTGCTTCTATTTTTATTTCTACCCTTCATGGCTGCCTCAGATTAAGGTTTTCAGAAATAAAGAATGTAACTCTTCAAATTTTTAAGTCCGTAGTTTCCCAAAAATGTGTGTAGTGGAAGGTATGAATTGTTCTGTATCTAGCATGGAAAAATATCAGTATTTGTTCTAATATCATAATTATGAGTGAAATTAGAAATATGTGCAAGAGAGAAATAAGTACTTGACTGAATTATTTTGTTTAAGCAGATATAGAAAGATACATTTATATCTTGATTTTCTCCTTGATTTCTGTTTAAAAACTACAGTTGTTTCCTATGGCCATGATAACATCTGTCAGTCAAAAGAAAAACTGGTCCAGTTCTATAGGTTCTTTTCAGAAGCACACTGTCAAAACACCATACAAAAGAAGTAATAGGAAATGAATAGAAGTGCAGTATTTAGTCTGCTCTGAAAGTTACAAAAGATTGAATTCACAGAGAGTTAAAAAGCTGAATTACAGAATCTCCCCTCCCACAAGACACACACTTCCAGTATGACCACTGCACAGCTGTTACACTGGGTGTTATCCAATCAGACACAGGCAGTGCTTTTTTCTTTCACTTGGATAATTCTAAATTCCTTTCATAGGAAGTAGAATACAAGCAGGGAAGGTGGGTTTTTTTTAAGGCTATCTTAGAAATGAATCAACAAACAACAGTACATCTGTGCATTAACAATGCTAGGTACCAGTGTACTTTATTTACACAACTCTTCTTGACATATTTGGCAACTAGTGTGCCTAACTAGATTGTAAGATTGCTGAAAAATATTATTGGTATACTCTGTTCTGGTTCAAAATACATATTAAATCTCATGTGCCAGACCCTCAGCTAACATAACTCTGTTGAATTCAAAGGATGCATGCACTTTTACACCAGATGAAAGTGTAACCCCAAGTGTCAATCTGAAAAGTAACATACAATAATTCAATGATTATTTTAGAAATGTATTAATTTAAGCAGTGTTGGCAAATGTGAGTGTTAGGGCAATACAAAAATACAGTTAATGGAAGTGAATTCAGTCAGAATTGCGAAGAACAGTTTAATTATACAAAGACAGATCCTCAGCTGATGTGAATCAGTATAACTCTGAGAATGGAACTAAGCATCAGATGAGGATCAGTCCAAGTTGTAGCTGTGTAACCTCATTTTAACTTTCATGCACCATGGATTGGATTCTGTGATTTATCCTTACTAAGGCAAACATCCCTTTAAAAAAAATAGGGTAAAGTTTAAACCCAAATCCTCCCATGGCTGATAAATCCACATGTACTCAGGGGAGTCCTCATTTTCAGAGGTGGATCTCATTTCAGCTTTCAGTTCACTTTAACTGACTTGTCTGATTTTAACAGAGAGTTGGCCTTATTGAACATTGTTTGCTTTTTATAGGGTTATAGAGTATAGGGATAATTATGCGGGCAGGTATCAGAGGGGTAGCCGTGTTAGTCTGAATCTGCAAAAGCGATGAGGAGTCCTGTGGCACATTATAGACCAAGGCTACGTCTAGACTGGCATGATTTTGCGCAAATACTTTTAACGGAAAAGTTTTTCCGTTAAAAGTATTTGCGCAAAAGTGCGTCTAGATTGGCACGGACGCTTTTGCGCAAAAGCACTTTTTGCGCAAAAGCTTCCGTGCCAATCTAGACACGGTTTTGTGCAAGAAAGCCCCGATTGCCATTTTCGCGATCGGGGCTTTTTTGCGCAAAACAAATCTGACCTGTCTACACTGGCCCTTTCGCGCAAAAGCTTTTGCGCAAAAGGACTTTTGCCCGAACGGGAGTGTCAAAGTATTTGTGCAAGAAGCACTGATTTCTTACATAAGAACGTCAGTGCTCTTGCGCAAATTCAAGCGGCCAGTGTAGACAGCTGGCAAGTTTTTGCGCAAAAGCGGCTGCTTTTGCGCAAAATCTTACCAGTCTAGACGCAGCCTAACAGATTTACTGGAGCATAAGCTTTCGTAGGCAAAGACCCACTTCATCAGATGCAGGCAGGATACTCTTAGCTAAGAGCTAGATACACTGGTGTCTGAGACACCTCACATTTCTATTGCACCACCAATAGTGTTAGGAAATGTTGACTACTGTTCTTTAGTGATATTGCCATTCTAGGCTTTTCCCTTTGTACTGTGGGGGAGGGAAGGGGGGGCGGGCGGGGTGGGAGAGGGAGGGCTGGGAGCCTGGTGCAGCCTAGATAGGCTGCCTGGGAGGCCAGGAAGCCCAGTGGGGTGGCAGGATGAGTGGCGGCGGAAAGAAGGGAGCCAGCCAGAAGGCCAGCAGCCAGGCCAGGGCTGGGGTAGGCCAGTGGCACAGGGTCCAGTAATGACCTCCCCTGGTCTGGCAAAATCCCTCATCTGGGACCAGTCAGGTCCCAAGTGTGCCGGACCATGGAGGTCCAACCTGTAGGAAGAGAAAACAGAAGTTCTCATTTGCACTGATAAAAGCTCTTGGGGGTTTTTACCTTAATGTGCCCATCAGCTATCTTGTATCTAGGCTTTAATAGCATGATGATAATAATGCTAGTTTCTTAGGCAATATTTTCACAAGTAGATCTCTCATGAAGTCCATGGCAGAGTGGGCCAGGTGTCCCACAACCTAGGGCAGTCCCCTAATTACAGGACTATCCTTCCCCTCAGAGCAGCAGGTAGCTGAGCACCAGATAGCATCTTCTCTGATCTTGAGTAATTTACAGTTTCTGGAAATCTTCTTAGTTAGTAACTAACATGGTTAAATGAAGCCAGTGTGTCACTCAATCATTCTTCAAAGTCAACTTAGAAAATAGGCAGTTTCCTCAGTAAGTTCCATATGAAACCATCCTCTTCAACAGGGTAACTTCTTAGGAAGTGGACAGCATCATTGATGGATGATTAGAGCAGCTGTAAGCCAACATAAAGGATTATTATTTTTGTGTATTTGTAAAAGAATTGTAGTTAGCCCATCTGCTTTATCGATACAAAATATGACTGCCAATGCCAAAAACATAGACACGCATGAAAAGAACCGTGGAGAGGTTTATCCTTCTCTTTCATACACATATATTTGTGCAATACGTGTGCATATGGGACTGTCTCCATTTTTTTTCTCTTACTCTCTTCATATCCCTAGTTGTTAAACCAGTTGTCTCTCCTCTCTGCCTGGAAAAAAGACATCTGTTATGTATATAGGGGCCAAACATCAACATATGACCTTCTTCCATTACCAAGTGCCAGCTTGCTTGTAGGTTTTTAACCAATTACTTGTCTGAGTTCTTTTCTTTGCTCCTGACAATCAGATGTGAAACACACTCCCCCTCACCCCATTCCTAATCCCTAGTCAGCAGTCTTCACAGAGCCATTCGCTCATTTCTGTGCATCTTTGCAGCTGTAATGACATTCTGCCCCAAGTTTCCCTTGCCAGTTTTTAATCATTCTGGCAAGTATAGAAACTTAACAAGGAATAAAACATCTCTAATATAACCCTAATACCCCTGTGTCCAGTTCTGCCATTATTATGTCATTTTTCTGCTGTCCAGGATGCGAGAAAAAATATATATACTGCAAACAACTGAAAAGTGTGTTAAGGCAGACAGCACAGCTTATACAAAAACAAGGAGTCCTGGGGCACCTTAAAGACTAAGGGTATGTCTACACTACCACCCTAGTTCGAACTAGGGTGGCTAATGTAGGCATTCGAAGTTGCAAATGAAGCCCGGGATTTAAATATCCCGGGCTTCATTTGCATCTTCCCGGGAGCCGCCATTTTTAAAAGTCCCCTAGTCCAAACTCTGTGCCCACGGCTACACGCGGCACGGAGTAGGTAGTTCGAATTAGGTTCTCTAATTCGAACTACCGTTACTCCTCATGGAACAAGGTGTACCGGTAGTTCGAATTAGAGAACCTAATTCGAACTACCTACTCCGTGCCGCGTGTAGCCGCGGGCACGGAGTTCGGACTAGGGGACTTTTAAAAATGGCGGCGCCCGGGAAGATGCAAATGAAGCCGGGGATATTTAAATCCCGGGCTTCATTTGCAACTTCGAATGCCTACATTAGCCATCCTAGTTCGAACTAGGGTGGTAGTGTAGACATACCCTAACAGATTTATTTGGGCATAAGCTTCCATGGGTTGGAGCTCGGTTCACCAGATGCATGAGTCCACTTCATGCATCTGATAAATGGGTTCTGGCCCAGGAAAGCTTATGCCCAAGTAAATTTGTTAGTTCTTAAGGTGCCACAGGACTTCTTATTTTTGCTGAGACAGATTAAAATGGCAACCCCTCTGAAACATTTTATACAGGCTACCATTTTGCCTTCATTGCTTCTGATAAATTAAAAACTGGAAGGGCAAATCTTCTAATCCAGGCCATGTTGTGCTGCTCAGCAGCTGAAAACTAAATGAATGATACCCATGGCCAGAGGAGAAATGGAGAATTTCCACTGTGGAGGTGTAAGGCTGGTAACTGGCCCACTGATGGGGGGGGAGGGGCAAAGTAGGCAACTCCCCTGGGTCCCAGTGATTCAAAAGGACCCAGGGCTCCCAGCCACCATGGTTGTTACTGTGGCAGCCGTGGTAGCCAGAGCCCCAAGTCCTTTAAATTGCTGCCGGGGCCTGAGCAGGCTCGGAGGGCTAGCTGGGGGCGGCGGGTGCAGCGTGGTGTGCTCAGGGCTGGCTGACACTGATCCCGCCCCTTCTGCCCCACCTCTCCTGGGGCTGTGAAGCTGACACCTCTACCTAGCCCAAGGGTCCAGCAAGTCTGTCAGCCCCCCTGGCTGGCAAAGGTCACAGAGCAGTTTCCTTATTTCACCACACACACACCCATCTCCAGAATTGGGGATCAGAGTTGTGCTGCACCTGTCCACCAACATAAAGTCCTTCAGCAACCATACATCAATGTTCCATGTCAGAGCAGGCTCCCAGTTTCTTTCATTTCTGCTGATGCCAATAACATAGAATCAGGTAGCTGCAGCTAACTTCCTGTGTGCAAGCTCTTTCTCTCTGGGCCCTTCGGAGAACTGAGCTCTTGATTTTTGAAGTGGAAAATGGAAAGACAAACATGCTCTATTAGGTTAACAACTCGGTGATTTGAGGAGAGATTGGAACAAATGAGATGAACTGATGAAAACCAAATCATTGCTACTTCTTGAAATATAAACACTTATTGTATCTTCCAAATTACAGTACTTCATCACTGCTATATTCATTAGACGTGTGTACTTCATGCTTTCAGTGTTGCTTGTTTCATAATTGTGTCATTTACCTTTAATAGAAAGCATTTTTTCCCTCAGGGATACCCATTTTGCTCAAGTCAACATTTCAAAGCACAGTCAAACTTCTGTTTGAAAACATAACAGAATTCAAAAACAGACCAAGAAAGACACCATCAAGAAGGTGCATTTCTCAGTTAGTGTTGTGGGCAAGGCCTAGAAATCAGACACTGATCACTTGCAGTACTGGATGGGTGAAGATCTGAGGCATGTGATATGCAAAAGATCAGACTAGATCAAGCCTGTACGCACTTGTGTGTGTGTGCGAAGGCAACCCTTCCCCGCCCCCCGGTCCCGCAAATAAGCATGAGGGGGCTCTGTTAGGGCCGTGGGTCCGTGACTTGTGCTCAGCCCTCCTTCCCCCTGCAGTGGGGAGCCTTCCTAGCACTTCAGCCTTGTCCTCCCCCATGAGGTTTGAGCGCCAGCTGGGGCGTGGGGAGAAAGCCTGGAGCCTCACTGAGCAATCTGACTCGTGGGTAAGAAGCACTTCCCCTCCCTCGGCTAAGGGAACAGCAACTCATGAACGCGCTGCCTGGAGGCTTTCCCCACTGCTCCCAGCCTCCTCCTGCACCTTCCCATCCCCACCCTGCTCCTGCAGCCTCACTCCTGGCCACACACTGCACCTTCCCTTGCTCTTACCCAGACATCCTACTCCCAGACTGTTCCCGCACCTTACTTCCCATCAAGACCTTGCACCCTCACCTCCTCCTGCATCCCACCCAGATCCTGCACCCCCATTCCTCTCACTGGCAATCCTGTCCTTCACACTGAACCCTTCCATTTTTATCCCAACCCGAGAGCCTGGGTGAGGGGGTCCACAAAATCCACTAATCCTGGAATCCTAGAATAGTAAATCTGGCATATGGGAAGCCCTGAACCTCAGTCCTCCCTGTCCTTCCCTCTCCCCTGGTGGGGCTGGAGCACCAGAGGAGTGAAGTATCTCAGTTGGGAGCCACATCTGTGAGGGTTAGTGAGTTTTGGAGGGTTTTTTTGTTTGTTTGTTTATTTTTACTTCTCACTTGTGTGGTCCCCAACTGATTTTTTTGTGGGTCGGTGACTTCCCATCCAAAAAAGGTTCCCCACCACTGCCATAAATAAAGAAAACATGGGAACCTTTTGTGTTGGACATAAATTAATATTTTACTTTATTTAAATTGAAGTGTGATAAACTATCATGAAAAAGTTAATGCGCTTAATCTGTTCGATAATTTAAATGAATGTTTCCTTTCTTACTGGTTAATTTAAACTGTTCTCCCTTGCTGCAGCACTAGCAAAATGGCTTGGGCGTAATTATGTAATTAACAGCGAGTTTCCATTAGCAACTGGTGGTCCATGGAAAGGTTTGCACTGAGCCAGGTGGGCCATGGGCCAAAAAGTTTGAGAACCACTGTGTTAGGAGAATGGGAGAGTGATGTGTTGCGGGGGGAGGTGGGAAGGCAGGGCTGGTGGCAGCACGGCAGGGCTGGGGGAATGGCACCTCCTACCCATGAGGAGCGGCCCCATCCCTCTGGCCGGAAACTCCACCTGCATTTACCCAGTGCTGACCTCACTGAGCAGGTAGAGCAGCAGCAGGCAGAGGTGGCTGAGGGAGTGGGCGGCCATGGCAGCCATGCTGCCCGCCATGATCCCAGAAGATAATTTCCATAAAACCTTTATTACTGTATACATTTTTAGTATGTTATAACATTATCATTTTACCAATCACTGTTTCCACTCAAATTTTTCATTAACCTCTGTTATGCTCACTCATTGCATGACTATTTTGAACTCCTTTAGGGTATGTCTACACTAGCCCCCTAGTTTGAACTAGGGTGGCTAATGTAGGCATTCAAACTTGCAAATGAAGCCTGGGATTTAAATATCCCAGGCTTCATTTGCATGTTCCCGGGTGGGCGCCATTTTTAAATCCCCTTAGTTCGAACTGACTGCCCGCGGCTACACGCGGCAATCAGAAGTTAATCCGCACTAAGTCCTGAGTTCGGATTAACTGTTACACCTCATTGCAGGAGGAGTAACATCTCTGGATCTGCTGGCAATGCTCCTCCTAATGCACCCTTCTTGGCTATAAGGGCACACTGTTGACTCATATCCAACTTCTCATCCACTGTAATCCCCAGGTCCTTTTCTGCAGAACTGCTACTTAGGCATTCAATCCCCAGCCTGTAACAATGCTTGGGATTCTTCCATCTCAAATGCAGCACTCTACATTTGTCCTTGTTGAACCTCATCAGATTTCTTTTGGCCCAATCCTCTAATGTGTCCAGGTCACTCTGGACCCTTTCCCTGCCCTCCAGCATATCTACCTCTCCCCTTAGCTTAGTGTCATCTGCAAACTTGCTGAGGGTGCAATTCATCCCCTCATCCAGGTCATCAATAAAGATGTTGAACAAAACCAGTCCTAGAACCGATCCTTGGAGCACTCCGCTAGAAACCACGCACCAACCTGACATCGAGCCATTGATCACTACCCGTTGGGCCTGACAGTCTAGCCAGCTTTCTGTCCATCTTACAGTCCATTTATCCAATCCATACTCCCTTAACTTGCTGGCAAGACTATTGTGGGAGACCATATCAAAAGTTTTGCTAAAGTCAAGGCATATCACATCCACTGACTTTCCCATATCCACAGAGCCAGTTACCTCATCATAGAAGCTAATCAGATTGGTCAGGCACGACTTGCCCTTCGTGAATCCATGTTGACTATTTCTGATCACTTTCCCCTCTTCCAAGTGCTTCAAAATGGATTCCTTGAGGATCCTCTCCATGATTTTTCCGGGGACTGAGGCAAGTCTGACTGGTCTGTAGTTCCCTGGATTGTCCTTCTTACCTTTTTTGAAGATGGGCATTACATTTGCCTTTTTCCAGTTATCCGGGATCTCTCCTGATCTCCACGAGTTGTCAAAGATAATGGCGAAAGGCTCCGCAATGACATTTGCCAACTCCCTCAGTACCCTCGGATGCATTAAATCTGGGCCCATGGATTTGTGTATGTTTAGCTTTTCTAAACAGTTCCTAACTTGTTCTTTCCCCACCAAGGACTGTGCACCTCCTTCCCATACTGCGTTGTCTTCTCTGATTTGCATCTTGGTTAGTCATTTAGATCTATTAAAGTGAGGGCACAGTGGATGTAAAATGCTACTGTTCTGAATTGAAAGCATTTTATGCCCACTTAACATTCAGTAGGCATATGTGTAAATGATGACACACAGTCTTGCATATTGATTTCATATTGTGATCATCCTCAAGATTTATTGTGCTGACAATTAAATATTGGCTATGATGATATGTTGGTCAATCTTTACCTCTTCAGATAATAAAGTCTCAGCATTCACCTTAAGCAAAGTAAATATCTGCTTATTATTTCTCTCCTCCTGAATGGATTGTTTTATTATATATGACACTATATTAATTTAATTTGAACTTAATCTGAATCTTACATACATTTGAATTTTCAAGTAGGGTATTTGAAATGAAAATGATGTATTAAAGATCTCTAGTGAGATTTAATGGATTTATAAAAATAGAAAACAGCAAGCACAAATTCATAAATATTCATGGTCAGTGTTCCTATTCCACTCTTACAATCATGTAGAATTACTCTCCTGTCATAAGCTTAGGAAGCTTGGTCTGCTTCAAGTTTATATGAAAGCATCTAATGTCATTCTGCAGCAGAACACGTGATATATGAATAGTTCCCTTTAAAAAGATTAAGGCCTTAATTCTGCAAGGTACTTGCGACTAACATTAAGGACATGAATAATTCCACTGAATTAAAAAGTACTGCTTTGTGGTGACAGGTACATACTTAAGTGCCTTGCTGAATCAAGGCCTGATTGAATTGAGGGAAAAGAGGCCTTCAAAAATATTAGGGATGCTGGTATTCAGTTTGTGGATGCCCCTACTTTAGGTCGCCAATCATTGAATACTTTTTGAGCCTGGTTACCCTTTCAGTTTACCCCTTGAAGTAAATCAGGAGTAATTTTACTGAAGTCAGTCGAGTTACACTGATGAAAAATGAGAACAGAATCAGACCTTTTTTAGTCTGAAATATGAAGCAAATCTGTTACAGTGCTTTGTTTCTATATGGACCATGGCACAGCTTAAACAATGAGGGTACATCTACACCAGCGGTTCCCAACTGCCGGTGTGCAGACCTGCAGTGGGCCGCGAACTGCTGTTTGCCGGGCGATGGCACGCTACCAGGCTATGCCCCCCTGCCTTGGCCCTGACAGCTGGAGAAGTGTGCGGTGAGTGGTACAGCAGGCAGGTGCTACAGGGGTCTTTGCTGGGCCTCTGGGTGTGTGCAGGCTCAAGTAGCACAAGGCACAGGGAATTATGAGGGTGGAAGGGGCATGTCTCATGCTTTGCAGCCCCAGGGAAGGTGCCGCCCGACTGCAACACAGACCACTCCAGGAGATCCAGAGCAGCAGCACTATCCAGCTATAGAGCATGTGCGCGGAACAGGAAGTCTGCCAGTCTTTGCTTTTTAGGGGCTCTCCTAGGCCCCTAATCTGAGGCATCTCTATGGCCCGCGGCTGCAGCTCATGCGGAGCGCTGTGAGGGAAGGAGGAGCAGTGGTGGCAGCAGCGCCTCCTCCTGTGGAGGAGGGGTGGGGGATCGGTGAGAGCACCTGCCCAATCAGCGATCCTGGTGAGCTCAGGCAGCCACAGCAACAAGCTGATCTTCCACTTCCACTTCCAGTAGGGCTTGGAGCACCCAGCCGCCCAGGCTGGTAAGTGACACTGCAGGGCCACGTGCCAGGTGCTATAGTTCCCTCTAATCTGTGTGCGTGTGGCACAGAGGAAATTTCTACTCTGCCCACGTCCTAAACAGACCCATGCATCAGTGTGGCAGGAGGCACACTTGGACTGCCGGGGCTGCAGGAACCACAAAGTTGGCAGGAGGGCTGGCGGCTGCTCCAACTGGCTAGGGCTGGAGCAACCACATGGCTTGTGGGCGGGTGGCTGCTCCGGGCCAAAAGAACTGCCTGGCAGGCAGGTGGGGGGGCTGGCAGCTGCTCCCGTTGGCTGGGGCCGGAGGAACCATGTGGCTGGCTGACAGGCGGGCGGCTGCTCCAGGGCCGGAGGAACCACAGGGCGGGAGTGGTGGTAGCTGATCCAGCTGGCCAGGGCCAGAGGAACTGGGTGGCTGGCGGGCAGGAGGGAGGGAGCTACCCCAGCTGGCCGGGACTGGAGGAACTGCATGGCTCGCAGGCAGTCAGCAAAATAACACGTGACATTATAACATTAAAATCAATTGTCATAATGAATATGCAAATTCATTATTTATGGCAATGAATATTGTGTCTGCCGGTCCTTCAAAAGTTTTTTAATGAGTTCGCCGGTCCGCGGTATAAAGAAGGTTGGGAACCACCGGTCTACACTACAGGACAAAGTTGAATTAAGATGCGGAACTTCAGCTACGTTAATTGTGTTGCTGAAGTCAAAGTACCTTAACTTGACTTTTGGCGCTGTCCACACTGCAGGAAGTCGAAGGGAGAACGCTCTCCCTTCAACTTCCCTTACTCCTTGTGGAAGCAGGACTACTGGCATCTACCGGAGTGCCCCTCTCAGTTTGAACTAGCGTGTCTTCATTAGTTCCACTAATTCGAACTCTGGGAGATTAACGGCGGTTGCTTCGATCTTCTCTGTAGTGTAGGACATACCCTGAGAGAGTAGTTAAAGGCCCTTAGCAATTGTTATAATACTGAAGGCAGGTAGAGTCATTCTATAATTCAGCACTGCTTCTGTGTGGAAGGAGCAGTGAAAAAGTACAGAGAAAATGTATTCGAAGTGCAGCTATTTTGTGAGATGTTTTCAGTTTAATGATTGGAACAGTTTTCCCTTTTTTGTTTAACAAAGGATCATATAAGGCTATGAAAGTGCTGACAAAAACTGGCTGATGTAAAACAAATTGGGAAAATACACACTGGAGACTTGCTGCAATGCTCTCTTTTTTTAAGTTAATGATCTTTGAGCGTAAATTCAGATCAAGTCAGATTAAGATACCTCGCTGCAGGTGAACCTGGATGACTGCATTTCTAAGGTACAGTTATCAAATTTCCTCACTGATGAATTATGATGGCTTTTGGGTTTGGTGCTCAGAACCAGACTCTAAGTTCAGATGGTCAACTCAAATTGCTGTGAAACTCTCTAAAATTGCATCTCTGTGCTCTCTTGCACTTACACATCAGATTTTCAAGTTATGCATTGACACACACCTTATATGAGAGGGTAAGGTCTGGCACTTAATATACAAGATTTATTAATTAACCCATGCATTTTTCTTATTCTTCCGCTTGATAATTCTGGACCTGCATGTATTTAGATAGTATTTGGCTATTTTCTTTAGCAGAAGAATTGCTGTTGTATATTTTCATTTTCTCTTCCAAAGATCAGATAATGTGCAATACAAACTGAAACTTAATTTTGACTGATCAAAATGTGGGGAGCATTTGATTCAAAGGCAAAATGGAAGTGATCAACTGGGTTTCAGCTGTCTTCAAGGAAAAAAATGTACTAGGAGGGTAATACTGCTACTTTGGATGAGTTGTAAGGTAAAGGAATATTCTTACTAATGAAATGCAGGATATTTGAGAAGCTAAACATTCCAAAGAAAATTACTTAATTTAAGACT
Source organism: Pelochelys cantorii (assembly GCA_032595735.1). Lineage (NCBI taxonomy): Eukaryota > Metazoa > Chordata > Testudines > Trionychidae > Pelochelys > Pelochelys cantorii. Next base: position 38,487,582 of record CM064326.1, read on the forward strand.
ATGAGGACAGCCCTCAGGCTAGAACTTGAGATAGGGTATTTTTGGTGGTGCAGCCTAGGTTGAGAAACTCCTAGTCAATGAAGACTGGGATAAATCCAAGCCTTCCCAATTGTAGGGCACATTGTAAGACGTTAAATGTATGGGTCCATCTGATTAACAATGCCATGGGATCCTACAAATGTCCTGTGAACAAGTACCAAATGGAAGGGACCCTTTTGAAATAGTGATTAACCAAGAGATAAGTAGAGGATTTACATCTTATTCTAGGGATGAGGAATAGTATGAAAAAATAGTGCCTTTATAAGAAACTAGCAGATTTAACCAGCGCTCCTCAGGTTCTTAACTCAATTAAGGGATTTTTTTAATAAAAGAAATATGTACATGCTTTATTTAAATGATTGTTTATTTAAAAATACAGTGTTGTTTTTATGAAATTAATTTCTCTTTTTGCATTTCTTAAAAAAAGAGATTGTAAATTTTTTCTGTATAATATTTTTAGTCCATTTTGAAATGGGAATTCCATCAAGTGTATTTTTTCTTCATCCCTATAAACTCTTATAATTTGGTGTGTTTAAACATAAAAGGGCTATAGTCAATTTGGTTTGCAATAATATTTTCTTCTAGTTTTCAGGCCTTAAGCATTGATTTAGCTGAGCCAAAACAGAGCACTATGCCACATTTCTCCATTTAATCTCTTCTGTAAGGTTTATTGAGAAACAATCCTATTCCAGCAATCCTATTCAATGTACTATTTTTCTGGCTTACCTTGTCTCAATCTCTTTCAACATTGGCTCAGTGATGCCAATTTTGAGGACTATACTTAATTTGGTGATTCTGTGTCTTTTCTGCTTAGTTTTATGAGAAGTAATCCCATTCCAGTCACATACCTGGCACAACCAAACCCTTATGTTGCTTTCAGTTATAGGAAGAGGAAGCTGCATACCATTTAGGAGGTGTTCTTGTTCAAACAGGCAGAGAAACTTTCTAAAATATAAAATAGAAGAATAGAATATAGATCAGTGATGTGATCTCATTGACAATGCTTTGTGCAGTTCTGGCCACCCCATTTTGAAAATGCAGTGCCAACAGACACCAGTTATCTGTAGGGAGAACCAAACCTGAGATCTCTGAAGCTTAGTGCATGAGTCTCTTCTACAGGGTTGGGGAACCTCTGACCCATATCCAACCCATAGTTTCCCTTGCTGCAGTCCATGAGGCTGGGGGCTCCCTCCCAGGCTGGGGGGGGAGGGGGACAGGAAGCAGCAGGGAGCTGGTGCTAAAACCCCTGCGTGGTTGGCTCTTTCTGGAAGGAGGAGGAAGCAGCTCTTCATGCTGTCATTTCTCTGCCCCCCACTCCCATAGCTGGGAGAATGGCAGCAAAGGGGAGCTAGTGCAGGGGCCTGCAGGCTTTTCCCCGATCACTCCCATTGGCTGGGAATCACAGCCAATGAGAGTGGCAGGGATGATTCCTGCAATTGCAGGGATGCCCAGAGCCACCCTGGAGCTACACCGAGTAAATGCCCCAATCCCCTGCACCCTCCAGAACCCTCCCTCCCATCCAGACCACACTCTTCTACCCCAGCGCAATCCTGCACCATCCTTCCCTCCCAGGCACCCTGCTCCTGTGCCCTATCTCCCAGACCCTGCACCTTCTCAGCCAGCCCGCTCCTGCACCCTTCCTCCTGCCCAGACCCCACTCCTCCACCCCCAGCTTGCTCCTGCACCCTATCTGCCACCCAGATCCTGCCCACTTTCCGGCAGCCCTCTCCCACCTATTGAACCCCTCATTTTGGCCCCACTCCAGAGCTTAGAGGAGCCCCACAAAATCTACTAACCCCAGACACCCAAAAGAGTTCATCTGTCCCTGGAGGAAACCCGGAGCCTTGCCACCCCCTTCCCCCCCGCCCTGACGGGGCTGGAATGCCAAGGGAGCTCTGCTGCCCCAAGTCACATGAGTGAGGAGAGTGTCTCTCTTTTTTTCCCCTCTTTTTCACTTGGGGAGCTGGGTCAGTGAGGTTTTTTTTTAAATTTTGCTTCTTACTTGCAAGTGCCCCCCCAACTGATTTTTCTTTGTGTCAGTGACCACTGACCAAAAAAAAGGTTCCTTATCCCTTGCCCTTCTCTCTACATAAGCTAATAAAACAGCTGGCTAGTAACTAAGGGCACGTCTACACCACAGCCTTATTTCAGAATAAGTCCCATTATTTCGAAATAACAAGGTGAGCATTTACACAGCAAGCCCATTATTTTGAAATAATTTCAAAATAACAGGCTTCTTATTCTGGAATAATAAACCCTCATTTCACAGGAAATAACACCTATTTTGAAATAGATATTTTGAAACAGGGTGTGTGTGGACTGGTTATTTCAAAATAATTGGCATCCAGGACTTCTCACAGCTGCCCTGGGGGCCACTCCGTCTTCACCTGCTGTGAGATCTTTTTCTCCTTCCTCTGATGCATCTTTGTTGTCTGCTGTTGAAAACAAGAAAATAGATGAGGTAAGTGACAGGTCTGATCCAATATGGTAATTCCTGTGTTTCTGAATGGAATTTGATATTCATTTTATTTATGTAAATTACTCATAGACACAGCTAGTCCTCTTTTTCAGAATTGCATGGCGTTAGATATGATTTCTCAAAGATCATAGTGAACAATCCTTTGCTGGCATAAATTGTCATATTCCAGTCAGTTAAACTCTTCGCTCTAGGTCCTCAGTTGAAGCAGATAAAGTTTACTTTAATAGTTTTGTTTCCTTGGTCTCTGGTATTAAATTGTGAGACTTCAGGTGATGTCATGGAAGGTTCTTCATATTTTTGTCTCGTGTTTGTGTGGAAAAATGATAAAGGTTGAATCCTTGAAGCTAAGAACTAAACTACTTTTACAATGATGAAATTACTCCATTTGGGCGTAACCAAGGATGCATTTTAAATTGACTGATAGGCACAAGGGAGAATGTGTCATTTCTAAGTCACCTGTCAGCATTGTACATTCGCACCAAAGGTGCTTTGTGAAAGAGTCTGCTATGTCAGGTGTTATAAGAGTTCAAACATATTGCTTATTCATAGGCAGCAGTGTAGAAACCCTGTTCAAATATTTTACACTGGACAAATTAATTCACAAATCATTGAGCTACTTGTATTTTTTCATGACCACATTCATTATGATCTTTGTACGCTGGTGACCTGGAGAACTGGGATGACATATGCAAATGCATAGTACTGCAGGTTGAACCTCTGTGGTCCAGGACTCTCTGATCCAGCAACATCCGTGGTCTAGCAGGACCATGGATGTTGCTGGACTAGAGAGCCCCAGTGCAGAGGTTGATGGCAGCTGGAAGCAGAGCCGGCCAGCCAGGCAATCAGGGCAGTGGAGCCCACAGAGCACCAGAATCTGCAGTTGGTAGGGCCGCTGGAGCCCGTGGGTGAGGGGACTGTAGAGCCCATAGTTGGGGGCACAGCAGTGGGAGTACAGAGCCCACAGTTGGCAGGGCTGTGAGTGCCAGCAGGGCTGCCAGAGTTCCCGGGGCTGGTTGAGACGCTGGAGCTCACAGCACCAGCAGGACTGGCAGAGTTTCTGGAGCTCACGAGGCTGTGGAGCTCAGACGGTTCTCGCAGCCCAGGGGTCAGAGGCAGAGGTGCTAAGTGGCTGGGGAGAGGAGCCCAGTGGAGAGGCTGGCGCCCCTTCCCCCAGACCCCTTCTGGTCCCACAAACTCCCTTGTCCATGACCTGTCAGGTCCCGAGGGTGCCAGACCAGGGAGGTCCAACCTGTAGATTTTTGTCCACTACAAAGAGATTATAAAGCAAGGGTGGACAATAATTTTTGATCGGACAATAATTTTTGGAAAGTGGTCAAGGGTTGCACTTCTCTGTGGAGTGGGCGCGGGGTTTGAGATGGAGGTTGGGTGCAGAAGTGAGCTTGGGGTAGGCGAATGGGGTGCAGAAGAGGGTGTGAGGTCTGAGAGGGAGTTTGGGTAAAGTAGGGGGTTGTGACCTTGGCCAGGGGATTAGGGTGCAGGATTCAGGAGGTAGTAGGGGTACAGGAGTGAATTGTAACCTAGGGGAGAGGTGTAGCAGGGGATGCAGGGACTAGGAGGGAATTGTGATCTGGGGCAGTGTGCAGAGAATTTGGGTGATGATCGAGGGCAGGAGAGGGTGGTGATCTGGGGCAGGGAGTTAGGAAGTGGGAGGGGTTGGGGTGCAGGAGGCAGGGACTGAGGTTCCAGAGGCAGGCTCTGGCCGGAAGACCAATACAGTCCCTCAGGCAGGCTCCCTCCTGCCATAGGCTTATCCACATTGGTTTCCTCCATGTGCTGCTCAGGGCCTTGTGCCTAGGATGGGGAGGGGCAAGAGACTTCACACGTGCTCCCTCGCCCCCAGGCCAGTCAGGTCCTGGGAGGCAGAGGAGCTCAGGAAGTCTCTCGCCCCCTGCCAGGGTCATGTGGCACCTAGAGGGAACCGCCAGCTGTTTTGAACAGCTGGCAACTCTGTCTACATGCTGCCCTCCACTGGTGGAGGGGGTTGGAGGAGATTTTACATGCTCCCCTGCTTCCAGGCCAATCATCGCAGCTGAGGGCATGGGGGCACATGAAGTCTCTCACTCCCTAGCTGGCGGTTCCCTCTACGTGCTGTGCGAGCCTGGTGCAGGTGGAAGAGAGTTTGTGCTCTCCCCTCCCCCCATCCAGCGATGATTGGCCTGGGAGTAGGGGAGCATGAAAAATCTCCTGCCACATCCCACCCCCTCAGGGGCACAGGGCACATAGAGGGAACCATCAGCTGTCTACATGCTGCACACCCCTGGTGGCTGGGTGGGGAAAAGACTTCTTATGCTACCCTGCCTCCAAGCCTCCTCCCCCCACAGTGAAGTCTCTTCCCTCCCGCCCCCTCACCCCTTTACCACACCAAGGCAGGCCATGGGCTGAATCAAACAGCTTTGCAGGCCGTATCTGGCCCATGAGCTGTATCAAGCCCACTCCTGGTAGAAAGCCTCCTTTCTCCTCTGATGTATCAAAAAGGCAAATATTTTGAATATGCAAATCCAAATATTGTTATATCAATTAGTGCTTATAAAAACTGAATATTGCAGTGGCAAATACGAGTTTGAACCCTTTTTTTCCCAGCTTTTCCATTGTCTTTATGGGAGTTTGTATGTCTGTCTTGCCTAAAGCACAGTGCCTGTAGTAGATTCTTTGATTTTAGCACAGAGGCCAATATTTGTGTGAAAAATTGGCAGAGACTGAATCCTTCAAGTATTGAATTGCTTCCAAAAGTGCTAAACATACCATTTAGTAGGAACCAAGTTCTGTTGAATTAAAAGTTGTGAATAACGTTAAGAAGAGAATTAGCAAACATTGGCAGTTGGTACACATCCATAGCTCATTCAGGTGTTTGGTGAACAATCTGCTATTCAGAAGTCCTTAAAGTATGTACAGTATTAGCAAGTATTAAGTTTAAAGCCCTTAAACTAATGTATTTACATTCATTTATTCAGGAGGTACAATTTCAAAAACATCTAGTGCTTTTGGGTGTTTGTGTCTTTCACCTTGAGGGAGCCTGATTTTCCACAGGGATTAACAACCAGCCTCTGAAAATAAAGATTCTTTAACTATTTCAAGTTGGGTACCCAAAATTGGGTCCTTTCCTACAAAATATTTGTAAGAATCAATTGAGAGGGAAAGAACTTCCAATGGAAAACAATTATTTTTCAGTATCTCTCATGCCTATTGGTTATTCGCAATAAGTGAAATGAATAATACATTTTGCTCAGATTTTTAGAGGTAGGAAAATATTCCATAAATGTATCACAACTAGTGAACAAAGTAATGAATATTAGAAATAAACATTATACATTTTAGAGAGAACTTTCCTAAGATCAGATCTGGCAAGGTTTAATTGTACAGGGCCACATTCTCACATTAAATAGAAAAATGAAATATACCATGCTGTGGTCACTTTCATTCAAATTGCCTTCTATCTTTAAATTTCCTCCCTGCTGATTAGCATGAAGTCTAAGGGTATGTCTACACTACAGCGTTAATTCGAGTTAACTTAATTTGAAATAGTTAATTCAAATTAAGCTAATTCGAAATAACACATCTATACGCAAAACCTATTTTGAAATAGCACATCCACACTGAGTGGACCCTGAACCGAAGTTAAGGCTGGCCGGAACCAGTACTGGCAGGGCGTCAGGTTAGGACTTAGGGTATGTCTACACTACAGTGCTATTTCAAACTAACTTAATTTGAAATAGTTAATTCGAATTAAGCTAATTCGAAATAACGCATCTATACACAAAAACTATTTCGAAATAGCATTTTGCTATTTCGAAATAGCACGTCCACACTGAATGGACCCTGAACCGAAGTTAAGGCTGGCCGGAACCAGTGCCGGTAGGGCATCAGGTTAGGACTTAGTGTGTGGGGCTGCTGCCTGAGGCTAACTGAGCTCTGTGCTTAAAGGGACCCTACCCCGACCCTGGACAGACAGTTCTCAGGGTTCCCCGCTTGCTTGTCTACCTCGATGAGGGACAGCAAAGCAGTCCTGTATTGGAGTGCCCTGAGTGCCCACACTCAGGACACCACAGCACTAGGCCACATGGAGCCAGAGCTGCCCCTGGGCACGCCGGTGCGTCTTGTGGGGTCGTTGCCATCAGCCCGGCTGCACTTGCTGCAGGCTGCCATCCGGGGGGTCAATCGGGGAGCTGTCAGGATCCAGGAGGTCCTGAGGGAGAGCGCCCGCCCCGAGGAGTCCTCAGAGCCTCCCTGCTCCTTCCCACCGGGGGCTCATGCCCCATTCCTCCCTCACGTCCTTCCACTTACCCCGCCCTAGCCCCCCTTCCTGATGTCAAATAAAAGACACGTATGTTCAAAAATAGAAACTGGGTTTATTCAACAAAACTGGGGGGGGATGAACCTCTGGGGAGACTGGGAAAAGGAGGTGGGAGAGGGGAAGAGAGAGGGTGGAAGAGGGGAGGGGGAAACCTGGGAGGAGGGAGCTGGAAGGGGGAAGCAAGGGGAAGAAGCTCAGGGCTCAGGGTTGGGGGTCTCACCGGACCAACTTGACTTTCATGTTAACCTGCTCCTGGGCTGGCATGTGGCCTTTGGTGGCCAGGCTGGCAGCTATCCTGTCATAGACGGCCGCATTCCTCCATCTAGTGCGGAGATCATGGACATTGGGGGCATCCCTCCCAAACCTGAATAAGGTCTAGGATCTCCACCCTGGACCAGGAAGGCGCTTGCTTTCTCCAACCCCTGTCAGGCTGCTGGGAGCTGGCAGACTGCTCCTGGGGAGCGGTGGCAGGCTGGCTGCCAGTGGCTTGCTGGCTCATGTTTTGGGGCCGCTAGGTCACGGGGGTCCCCCAGAGGCCACTGCTGGCTCTGGGCTGGCAAGCTTGGAGCTGGCACAGACACTGTGGCCAGGGTCTACCCCTTTAATGACTCCGGGGCTGGGGGAGAGGAGATTAAGTTTTCCTGGTTGTGCCCAGAGTGGCCACCAGGGCTCCCCGGGAAGGGCTGGAGGCCCCCTATTTCAAATTAAGTGTCTACACAGCACTTATTTCAAATTAGCTATTTCGAATTTGGCATTACTCCTCGTAGAATGAGTTTTACCAAATTCTAATTAAGCGCTCCGCTATTTCGAATTAAATTCGAAATAGCAGTTTGCATGTATAGACACTATTGAAGTTAATTCGAAATAACGGCTGTTATTTCGAATTAGCTTTGCAGTGTAGACATACCCTAAGACAGTTGTCATCCTGGTTGCTTTCTCCACTTTCTGAAACAAAAAGTTGTCCCTTATACCTTCAAACACTTTCTGGAAATTTTGTGATTTTCTGTATTACTTTTCTAACAGATGTCTGATACAGGTTGGACCTTTCTGGTCCAGCACCCTGGGGACCTGACCAGTCCTGAATGAGGGAATTTGCTGAACTAGGGGAGGTCCCCTGCTACCAGCCCCCAAGCTCATCTATTCTTCCCACTGCTGGCTCTAGCTTCCCTCCCTGCTAGGCTGCCATACTGCTGCAGCCCCAGCAGCCCAGACTTCCGCATCCCCAGCCCCTCCACAGGGCTATTGGGACTGCTGCGGGCTCCTGCCGGACTATGGATGTTGCTGGATGAGGGAGTCCCGGTTTTTGGAGGTTGTCGAGGCTGTTCCCCACTCTGCCATGACAAATGCAGAAGTGTGGGCCCTTGAGAGCACCCCAAAACTTTGTCTCTACAGGCTTTGGTACAAAAACTTCCCCCCCAAAATCCTAATACCCAGACTTTGGGCAATCTGCCACCACCAGCAGGTGCTTTTGCTCCCACAAACGGAGTAGACACTTGAAACCAACCCCAGGGTTACCCCAAGCTCTTTTTCCCAAAAGACCTTGAAAAAAGAAAAAAACAAGCTGCAGTCTGTGGTAGCTGCCTCTCAGTCAGGTATGCAGATACACACAGACAAACCTTCCAGGACACAAAGATCAACCAATATCGGTTAATTAGAAAAAGAAACAAACTTTTATTATCAAAACAAAACTACATTTGCAAGCTAGATGGGAAGAGCCACCAATTGATTTAGATACTCAGGGGAAAAGGCCCTGGCTTAAACTTAGTTACAAAAGAGAGAAAAAACACTTTCAAGGAAAGAAAAAACAGCACAGTCTTCAGTTCCAAATTCTCAAACCAGAAAACAATAAAACCTGACTAACTATCTAAACTTTGCCCTACTTACACATTATAAGATGTCTTTTCTTCGAGAGAGACTGGCCTCCTATCTCCCTTTTATTTGGAAGAAACTCCTCTGACTCAGACAAAGGAGGGAAAAGATAAAAATTCCTTTGTCCCAGTTTGAAATTCCTACCTGCATTGTTATTGGCTGAGCAGATACCTGGCTAGGTGCTGAAGGCCTTAGTTAACCCCTTAGTCACCGGATGCTGGTCATCTCTCCTGATTATGACAGAGGTCCAACCAGTAGTTATATTCCCTCTTTACTACTCAGTATTGTGTTTTGGAAATATCTGTTGTTTGTTCTGGAAATGCTTTGTGTACTTTCTCATCCTGATGTGATGGTCTACAATATAACTCTTCCATGACATCATCCCTAATTTTAACCCCTTTTATCTGTACCTAGAGATTTTCAACTGATTTGCCTCTCAGTTCCTTCTGGACCTCAGAACTAGGATATATATTCTTGATCTGTAATGCAACACTTTCTCCCTTGTTTATCCTGCCTGCATTTCCTGGAAAAGCTATATCTCTCTACACATATATTCCTGTCATGAGACTTATCCCACAAAGTCTCTGTGGTGCCAGTGAAGTCATAATTTTGCTTAAGTACTAATACATTCAGTTCTTAATCTCCCATATGCCTTGCCTAACCCTCTAGGTTTAACTTTGTTGTGTTGAATGTTGTCACTTTGATTTTCCTCTGAAATACCAAACACAGCTGGGATGCTATCTAAGAAATAAATAACACTAAGATGTATTTTTTTTTAATATTTTCTATTTTTTATTTTCAAAGAATAGGTTAAGTCATTATCTTATATTTTAACAGCATTTAGGTTATACTTTGTTAATTATTTTTGCTATGTGCTTGCTTCTCTTGTTTCCAAGTGGAAAACATTTTTTTCTGCTTTTGCAAAATCTTTCTAATAGGGTCATTTCATGGCAGAGGGAAACTTTCTTGCAGTTTTGAACTTTGTCTCAAGATACCTGTAATTGGCTCAGGTCATACCCTACAGCAGAAAAACCCTCACAAGGCAGTGGAAGGAAATTTACATGAGGATCCCCTCTTGGAATTTCTCCACATTTTTTCAGGAGTTGTGAGTTTGCCTTTCCCTACCTCACATCTCTGTAAACAATAGGATTCGACAGTCAATCCCATATTGGAATAACAGTCCTCCATTTGCAGAAACCAAAGGGGAAGGAAATGGTGCTTGTGGAATATGGGGTGTGGGATATGTAGAGGCTCTAGAGAGGAAATCCAGGCTATTCTTTTGCAATGTTGTGACAAGTATCTCTTTAAGTACAAGGAAAGGGTGAGTCATTACTATACAAATCAGAAATACTCATAAGTTCTGATTAATATAAATATTTTTATACTTTAGATACAACAGCAAAGTGCTTTGTGTTAATGACTTAGAAATGTGTTGTCACAATAACAATATATATATTCAGAGCAGCACAAAGCAGTAGGTCACATACGCATTCTGTTTAGAAATCTCCTATTTGTTTGTATTAGGTGAGGGAATATTGGCCAGAAAACTAACACCACGTCAGCCATGTTTTTTCTATTTTCACCTTTGCACCATTAGAAATATACATTCATAAGGGACCACCAACACCTCTGTATTGCATTCAGGATTTAATTAAGTAACCAAATATGCCAAAATGAAATAAAGGTTAATATTCCTCTTGATGTGTCCTCGCTGTGGAGAAATCCACACCAGCTGCAACTTTGCAAAATTAGAACTTTGGATCTCAAAGAGGCAGATTTACCTGTAAACAAGAGGAAGATTTTTTTTATTAGCTACAGGTACTAGAAGTACTGATTTGTTGGATCAAGCTGTAAGCCCCTGTTCGGAAAAGACCATTACTCCCTCCATTGTTAAAATGTCATGGCTCCTGCAGTTGTGCTCCACAGTCCTGCTGTGTCTTGCATAATTTATTTATTCCAGGCTATACTTATGCATACATTCTTTATTTATATTGGTTTCTTTTATTATGGTAGGCTCGTTACAATTTATAAATGGACACACAGATGTAAAGATAAGGAGAGCTGGTATTATTGGACAAGGGTTTTGAGCAATGCTCATGAGGAGCAGAATTGGTATAATTGTATATTGGTTAGAAAGGTTTGAAGCTTGTTCCCTCTTCTCTTCCTTGAATTGCAATATATATGTTTCTTTAGCCATACAAATGTTGAAAACATGCAGCACCTTAACCAGTAATATGAATCTAAATTGATATGAATTAATAGATATTAGCACCAGAAGGCACCATTCTGCTCCACTAGTTCTGATCTCCTTCTGCAGCCCAACCCACAGAATTTCAACCAGTGATTCCTGCATCTAGCCCAATAATGTATGTTTGAGTTATAGCACGGTTGAGGCAGTAACACACCTTTTGTCAGTCACATTGTACTTTTAATGGTGATCAATAAATTGCCTCACCAGTAATAAAATAATTTGATGCACAAAATTAGGTACAACAGATTTGTTATGTGGTGGATGTTTAAGCCATTTTAGATGGAAAGCCATTTTGCTAAAACTAGTCACTTTTAGCATGTCATTTTCAATACTGTACAAGTCCATAGGTGAAAAGAGCTAAATTCTCTTGATTTAAATTGAGCTGCAGCTCATTATTTGCCTTAGCATTGGGTAGACAATGAATTATTTCTCATAAAGAGTTAATGGCATGCCAAGACTCCCTTGTGGGGAAGGGAGTGGGATTGAGAGAGAGAGAGGAAACTTATTTGGGGTTATTTAAGTATGATAATGGCCCTTTTCAATCTTAGTTATAGTGTCACTTGCATTATATCGTAATAGTATTATATCATAATATATAGCTATAGGTTCCTTTCCTTAGGTAACTGGAGAGACAGAAAAGGGATGGAATAGCTATTATGTGCTAGACTATGCACAGTCCTAAGCAAGAGCAGAAACAAGGCATAATGTGTCAGGTATTGTGTAGACTGCAATATTTTTGTGGGAGTCCATATCCTCTTTCCTTCCCCACCCCTCTCTTTTGGGACAATGGGTGCCCAAATACTTGCCACTCAATGAGCTTTGGGATTGGGACTGTACTTTTCTCTGATATGTGGCACACAAGGAGGTGGAAACAGAAGGCTCCCTGCACCCTTATTGCCCCTATGTACTCACACAAGGACCAGGGATATTCCGACTGCAAGGGAATATCCCTACACCACTCAGAGACACAAACACCCAAGGCGATTGGCTCATATGTGAGCTGACATGCCCATGGAGATGAGTAAGGTATCTGAAACAAGATCAGTCACATCGCTGTATGGTGTTGAAAGGGAAGTAGTCACGGGGGCTGCTACTCCTCATCCATGTAAGTGGGTTGGGAATGGATAAGTTGGACAGAGACTGGACAAAGCATTGGCTATTCCTCCCAACATGCTGGCTAGTATTGCTGAGCTGGCCTGGGGTGAAGTAAGTTGCACCAGGTATAGGTCTCACATAGCTTATTCCCCCTGAGTCCCCATCCTCAATCCCACTCCCCTTCCCAAGGGGAATGCAAGGACTGAATTGTGAATTTCTTAATTACACTTCTGCCCTTGGGCTGCCCCTGAGGCAATGCAGTTATTTATTGCCTCAACTAGGGTTAACGTTAAATGCGTGATCTAGTTCTAAGGAAATACTGAAGCTTGTGTCTATATGATTAGATAAATTAATTCAGTGACTGTTTATATGTAGTACTAGCTCCTGTCTCAGTGCACGTAATACAAGCTGGGATGTTTTAGAGCAGATGCTTATTTTCTTGAACTCAGACTTGATTTTCAGATTCTAATTTTTATTTCGCAAGAGCTTTAATTGGATAATTTTGTGACTGTGGGCTGTGTATAAAGCTTATTACTCAGCTGCTTCTGCAATGACAATGCTAAATTTAATGCATTGAATGTCATACTTTTAAGTTTTCTGGTGGGCATGTATTGTAACGCTGTTTATGACATGAATTAACATAATTATTCCTGACATGTCACTTGTATCATTTTATCTTTTACCCAAAGGAGACAGCTCTTTACTTATTTCTTCTGCAAAGTATATCCTTTCCTATATGGTATAAAACTTCACAAATGGAATTAAATGCTGTTGTAAACCCTGACAGCAAATATATTTTATTGGAGACATGGTATGATTGAGTTATTATGTAGGAAGAACATTTTGGATCTTAGCATAGCTCTTCCAAAGCATCAATGTATTAAATGCAAAATATAGTGCTCTGAGTGAGATTATAAATGTGAAAGCATCAGAAAATTCAAAAGTTATTCCTACTGTGATCATAACTCATCCTCCTTGAGCATACATAGTTTAATATTACAGTACTGTGGGTGTTAATTTTAGCTCTTTAATATATAGCTGCTCTTATGGTTACTTCAAGAACCATAAATTCAGCTTTCCTGGCTTCTGTATGTTTAAAATGCACATCTTGCCATTTCATTCATAAAGGGTAGTTTTTATTTATTTATTTGCACATCAAGATTATTTTAATGAGGAATGGAGCAAAAAAGAGAGAGATACTGGTGTGTTTATACCAGCGATGGGTAGCCAGGGCTAGTGAGTAGGCCACACAAGTGGCCCTCCTTCATCTGAGGCTACATATTAAAGATTGAAATCAGGCATGTGCACTAATCTGGACCCCAAGTATAATATTAAATTAAATACATTGCACTTGATTCTCCTTCTTTATCATGTCTTTTCAACACACAGTGGTCTATTATTAGGGGAAAATTAAATGGATCTCACCGTATTATGTGCAATCAGCATGCACCTCTTATATACCCTTGCTTTAAATGTGTGCCACTTCTCATTTTGCCAGGGGCTGTTTGACCCTACCTTCTGGTTCATATTCTGCCCCCACTCCACCTCTTCCCTCAAATCCCCACCTGGCCTCTTCTCTGCCTTCTTCCTGAGCATATGCTGTCCTTTCTCCTCTCCATCTTCCCAGCACTTCCAGAGCACTATGATTGACTGATTGGTGCCCCGCCTGCACTCCTCCCCATTCCTTCCATAGCTTCCAAATCAGCTGATTCACAGTGTTCCAGAAGTTCTGGAAGCGAGGGGCAGGAGTAGGTAAATGCGGAGGCCCCAGCTTGAGAGAGGCATGAGGGAAGGGGTTTGGGGACGGTGGTTCAGGCTGTATGTATAACTCCGACGGACCACATGCCCACCACTGGTTTATACCCTACTTATAAATTGCATCACAAATTGCCACCAAAGGCATTCCTAGGATTCTGAGGCATTTTTAACCCTGGGATTGTGATGAAATCAAACTCGCAATTTCAAAGATACTTCTTCCATGGGTTTGCAAAGATCTGCTCTAAGAGGAAATCTGAACAAGGGAGAGTATTTGAATTCATGCACAGGAGTACTCTGGTGTCACTCTCACTCCCAGAGACTGTCTGACACTTACATCAATACAAGGTAAAGGCATGAGAGAGAAAAATGGAACAACTGCAATTCTTCAGTGAAGGTACGTCTATGCAATGGCACTATTTTGGGATAACATCAGTTATCTCAAAATAGCATTGTGCGCATCTTAACAACACACTCATTATTTTAAATAGATTCAAAACGGGTGTCTTATTCTGGCTTCCTGTAAACCTTGTTGCATGAGGAATAAGGAAGATGCCAGAACAGCACTCTATTTTGAAATGTGGCGCTTAATTTCACACAAATTAAGGAAAGCCACAAGACTGAGTGTATCAGCTCCACAGAAATAAAACAGCTTGCAGAAACAAGAAGCAAAAATGAAAAGCAGAATGTCAGGGTACTCAGGGCTTGATTTTGCAGGCTTTACTCTGGTTCACTACAGGTTGACCCTCTAGTCCAGCACCCTCAGGACCTGAGAATTTGCCAAACCATGGGAGGGCAATATTGTCTAGGAGCATTACCAACACTTCTGTTGCTTACTGAGCTCCTAGAAGACATTTAGGGGTAAATTAGAGCTAAATAACAGCACAGAATACTGAGAGCCAGGACTGGTGGTGGTAAACAAACTTTATGGGACCGAGGGAAACTTAGCCACACCCATGATATGTGAACATCCAGTAACTAAAATCATGTCAGACAATGGATGTTGCCAGACCAAAGAGTGACAGACTAGAGCCGTTCAACCTGTACTACATTACCTTGGCCCAAATTCCACCATCTTTCTCATGCAGAAGAGTATCTATTCTATAAATAGTCCCACTGAAATCAGAGGAAAACTTCCAAAATAAGGTACAGCTCCATGTGAAAAAGACTGAGATACTAGGAATGTTAGGGACAGATTTTTATACCTTTACTCACCTCAAATAGAAAAACACCCCGAGTAGTTCTGTGGCACCTTAGCCCTGATCTACAAAAGGGAGTTATTTTGAAATAACTTTCTTTATTTTGAAATAACAATCAGAGGGTATGTCTACACAGCAAAGTTATTTCGAAATAACAGCCCTTATTTCGAAATAACTTTCCTAGCGTCTACACAGCCAAACCGCTATTTCGGAGGAACGTGGCCGTCTATAGCAGGATAGCTGCCAGCCTGGCCACCAAAGGCCACATGTGAACCCAGGAGCAGGTTTGCATGACAATCAAGTTGGTTCAGGGAGACCCCCCAACCCTGAGCCCTGAGCTTCCCCTCCCCTTTCTTCCCCTTTCCAGCTCCCTCCTCCCAGGTTTTCCCTCCCCTCTCCCACCCTCTCTTCTTCCCTCTCCCGCCTCTTTTCCCCAGTCTCACCAGAGTTTCATTCCCTCCCCCCCCAGTTTTGTTAAATAAAGAGAGTTTGTTTTCATGAAAATATGTGTATTTTATTTGACATCAGGAAGGGGGATTAGGGAGGGGTAAGTGTAAGGACGTGAGGGAGGAATGAGGCACAAGCCCCAGTGGGGCACACCAGGGAGGCTCTTAGTGCTCCTCAGAGGTGGAAGCTTTCCCTCAGGGCCTCCTGGATACTGACAGCCCCCCGATAGACCTCCCAGATGGCAGCCTGTGGAAAGTGCAGCCAGGCTCACAGCAATGCATCCAGGAGAAGCATCAGAGTGCCCAGGGCAGCTCTCGCTCCATGTTGCAGAGTGCTGTGGTGTCCCAAGTGAGGGCAACCAGAGCACGCAGAGACAAAATGCTTTGCTGTCCCTCATCAAGGTAGACAAACAAGCAGGGAAACCTGAGAACTGGCTGTCTGGGGGGGTCCCTTTAAGCATAGACCTCAGATAGCCTCAGGCAGCAGCCCCACACAGTAAGTCCTGACCTGGTGCCCTACTGGAACTGGTTCCGGTCAGCCTTAAATGTGGTTCAGAGTCCACTCAATGTGGATGCGCTATTTTGAAATAGCAAAATGCTATTTCAAAATGCATTTTGTGTGTAGACACATTATTTCAAAATAAGCTACACTGTAGTGTAGACATACCCAGAGTGTCCACACTACCAAGCCCATTATTTAGAAATAAGGGGCTGGTTATTTCTTACATGGATGAGGAGTAGCAGCCCCTGGTGACTGCTTCCATTCCAATACAGTAATGTTATTTCATAGTAAGTTATTTTGTAATAATAACTCCCGAAATAACTATTTCAAAATAAGCTTATTCCTCTTTACAAGCTGGAGTTATTATTTCAAAATAATAGGCTTGGTAATGTGGACACTTTGCTTGTTATTTCAAAATAACTCCCCAGTGTAGACATGCCTTAGCGGTAGAAGCCTGGGGCTACTGTGATTGCATCTTTTTACCTGCATGGTGAATAAACTGAGAGTGCAAAGTGTGCTGTTACACCACCAGCTGGCAGAAGTAGTGACGATAAGCTGAATGGATGTAGCTATTGTTTTGTTGTGCAACTGTATACTTGAGCAGTATCATTTGATACTGATGATGAACTTCTCTCAGCTGCTGTTGTTCACAGGCATGTCAAACCCGTTATGTGGTATGGCACTCTGCACAACAAAATAATAGTAGGGAGAAGCCAATACCTTGGCACTGGCATTGATGAAGCAGAAAGGATAACAACACTGATGATTTTACTTCTGTACCTGCCAAGAGCCACATTCATTAAAAAGACAACTAGATCAACAGCCAGTCACCTCTGAAGTGGAAATAAATTAGTGAATTATATTTACAAGGATGTAACACCACATGAGGATGGATGGCCACCTGGGTTTCCTCAGAAACTGGCATTTGTTGTTTCATTGCATCTACTAAAAATAATAGCAATGATAATGCTAACATTTCATTGTTACCCACAAGACACTTGCATTGGCATTTTAGTGGCTGCACAGACATATTTTCCTCTCACCTGTTCTTTCCTGCCCCTTCCTGTCCTATCATTTCTTCCTGTTTGTTCTCTTTTGAATTTAAGGGCTAGAATTTTGTTAGCCTTAATATGGCTTCCCAGGGGCTCTGTAAAGGCATGCCCACACTAGGAAATTATTTCAAAATAACTACATTCAAAAAAATAACTCCCAAAATAATTATTTTGAAATAAGCTCATTCCCCGAGGAAAGCAGGAGTACAGATTTCAAAATAACCAGCCCATTGTTTTAAAATACAGTCTTAGTAGTGTGGACACTCCACTTACTATTTTGAAATGAGGGGGGTTATTTCAAAATAACTCCCTAGTATAGACTAGGGCTAATAGAGCTATCAGGGTTTTCCAGCAGGTTACTGCAAAGTACAGCCCCAGTCCCTAATAACCAGGGAGGTGAGAGTTATTGCTCCAACCTGCAAACATGCCAGGCTGGAGAGCTGGCTGAGCCCTGTGGGAAGTAAGCTACAGACTGTTTGAACATTTTTTTTTCTCCTGCAGAGGAAGGGAGGAGGAGCAGAACAAGTATGTGACACTCCTTAGTCAGAAAGGAGCCCTGATCTAGCCCTCATATTGCAAGCTCCTTGCAGTGAAAGCACAGTTGGCATTTAAGGTGCCACAACTTGTGTATCTAGATATGTGTTTCATTCTCTCTTTGTAGGCTGGTGGTCAGGGTGCTTTCCTGGAGATCAAGAGGCATAGGTTCAATTCCTTGCTTTCCTATAGACTTTATGTACAACCTTATGCTCTGTGCCTCAGTTCCTGTAAAATGAGGGCAATGGGATTCCCAACCTCACAGCTATGTTGAAAGCATAATTGCAATAAAGTTTGCAAGGCACTCAAAGGCTAGGACAAGGGGTGGGATGAACAAGTACTTAACTTAGATATAAAAGGAAATATTTTTCCAGGGTCCAGCATTCATGGCCATAATTAGTGATTCCACATAATGTGTAACCAAAGCAAAGGTTCCTGGAGAGATGGGAAATAACATTTAAACTGGTTTTTTTAAAGCGATATTTCACATTCTATCTTTTTTCAGGTAATTTTTACTGGCATTTGGCCAAATCCTGCTGGCTAATATCTAATTTCCTATAATCTTCTCTTCCATTTCGCTCTTAGCATTTATGTTCATGATGATGGTTAAATTATGCAGGCTGAAATGACAAAAACACTAAAAGGTTTAAATACATCCTCAGTAAAACAAAGGATTTAATGTGACTGGTGCCAGAATAAACTCCATCTCAGAATTGCAGAGCTGCTTCTGAACTATGTCCCTGTGGTTTCCTCTCTGCCCCAGTCCCTCAAATTTCATACGTTGGAAATTATGTAAGTACTCGCAAAATATCAGATAACTGCACTGTAGAAGCTTTCACATCTTCATTGATATCATATCCTCATTACCCCTTCCTATGAGGCAAGGGAAGAGGGTTCAGGAGTTACACTGGAGAGATAAGGAGAGAAATGCTGAGTCAGTTGCAGAGAAAATGCAAAGGATGAAGGATCTGCATATAGCTCTGCTGTTATACCATGTGCATTTATTTGGATTGCCTACATTCAGTTGTATCTTCTCCACATCTCTGTGAATGCAAAGGACTCTCAACACAGCTGAACTTCCTGGGGTCTGCTGCACAAAGGGGATGCAGGGGGCTGTATTTAGCAGCTCTTAGGCATAAAGCAAGAACAAAGAACCTCAATTGTGGGAGTAGGTGCAAGACTCTGGGGCCTACTCTAGTAATAGTTAGGATAGACTAGTGGTCTGGAATGGGCTCTGGTGCTGTTCTGTGGCCTGTGGAGGAGGAAGATTCCTCTATCTGTTTCTTCTGCTGAGTTTCCCAACCCTCACCCAAATTACCCAGCCTGTATTTCACAGGGTGGACTGGGGGCTCAGTGTGCTTGAATATGTCAGTCAGGTAAAGAATGTACTAAGTATGGATGATATGATGTTCTGATTCAGTTGTAATCACTCTTAAACTTCTTTTTCAAATCAAGTAGACCAAATTGCTAATTGAAGATAATAAACCTGACAAGTTTAAAGTTTGATATCTAAATTGATTTTGAGTGATCTGACCTCAGAAAGTCACCTGGACATTTTCCCTCAAAATGTTCCCCAAAACCACCCAAGCATAACTATGCCACACTTTCCAGAATCATTTTTCCTTTTAGTCATGATGATGATTGATTATTATTTATTTGTATGACCCTAGTGCAGGGAAATCATGTTACAGATCAGGATCCCATTGTGATGAGAAGATAATCTCAGGCCTAAAAATCTTACAATCTAAGTGTGATGTATTGGGGATTCACTCACACTAAGTTGGGGGTGTCTCACTATTTCTCCTGTAACCCTGGGAGCTTCTGTGCAGTGCAGCTTTGGCTCAGAGCCTTGGCATCAGCAACATGCTTACAGCACAATAACCCCATGCTGCCTTCCACCTACCTTGTTATTCCTGGCAGGCTGACACCCACAACCCTTTTGGTCCAGAATCTCCTCATAACTGTCTCCACCGCAGTGCTTAGCCCCTCTCTCTTTAGCACTCACTAAACCTCATCAAGTTCACTTATCTTTTTAAGAGAAAGTACACAACTCCTATCTGTTAATGTGGCAGGGGATTTTACTATTCAGTTTGAATCACTGCACTGAGGTGGTTGTCAAAAGACAATGTGTCAGACACAGGGCACATGGCTACAATAGTTTGGTGGAGGGCAAATATACAGGGAACTGGGTAATAATTTTCTGTCTCCTGAGTGAACTGGACACGTAATCAAGGCAACCTATGGCCAATTAAATGCTTGCCTGAAGCAGCAAGCTAATCAGGACGCCTGCAGCCCATTAAGGCTGGCTGGGGCTAGTTTAAAAGGCTACCTTTCAGGAATGGTAAGGGAGAAGAGAAAAGCCAAGGGCTGAGAGTAAGAGGTGTGCTGCTGGAGACCTGAGGTCTGCAAGGAGGGAAATATGCAGGTGCAGGAGAGACTTACTCAGGCACCAGGGAGAAGGTACTGGGGGGAGTGTTTGGGGAAGTGGCCCGGGGAAAGTCTGCAAGATTGAAACTGCTATTTGCCACTGCATTAGGGTCCTTGGGCTAGAACCCAGAGTAGTGGTCAGACCTGGGTTCCCCCAACCTTTCCCACGCCACTACAGAATCTGCCCCAGAGAGTGAAGACCAAGACTACAGAGAGGTTTCATCCCAATCCTTGGATTTGCCTATGATGAGGATGGCTTCGGAAGCTGTGACCCTTGCTTCTAGTAAAGGGCAAGAGGCTGTGTGGAGGGTCACAGTGAGCCTCTGAGGCATAAAATACTCACCTAGAAGCACAGGACCCTTAGAGCATTGCCAGAACTTTGCCACAAGATTAAGTTTATTAACAAAGAGCATTATTTCAGCGTTACCAAATAGAAGGAATTGAGATAGAAATGGTTATAAACAAACAGAAATAAAATATATGCATCTAAGACTAAAACAAAGCAAACAAGTATGCTGTGTTCAAAATAGTTTTCTCACCATAGTCATTCTTCCAGCATGGCTGGCCAGTCCTCAGATACAGTACAGAGCACATAGTGCTTGTCTCTTTGTTTCCTTTGGTGAGGGAACAGGTCAGGTTGAAACAGCTCTCTTTCTCTCACTCTTAAAGTTTACCTTTGTTTATCCTCCTGGAGCTCAGCTCTCTATGTCCTCCAGGAAGCCAATGCCATGTTAATTGTTGTGGTCTTCTTCTCCCATCCTGCTAGTTCACTAGCTATCTTTCCCACTTGCTAGCTGGGTGGCTTTGTTTACCTTTCATGTAAACACATGTTAAGAACATATTCCCAGTTCATATTTAAAACTCTTTAAATGTTAGCCATGCACACATCAGGCAAGACCATTAATGATCAGTGACTTACTAATTTTCCAATGCTATATTAAAGGACATCATTTAATGGGAAGAGTGTTGGGGTGCACTGAGCTGCTCAAGACAGATGAGACTCATTGCTCTATACCAGCAAGCACCCTGCCCTCTGGTACTGGACAAGAGGCTCACAAGACAAGAGACAATATATAGACACAGAGAGGCAGAAGTACAAGAAAACAATGAGACAGTACTGATCAGCATGATGGGCAGAGGTCTCAGTGCAACAGTGGCTCCACTGATGTCAACTTTTTTGTAGGCCTCATGTCAAAGGCGAGTTTTAAGGAAGGTTTGGAAGAAGGATAATGATGCAGCTTTGTAAATGTTTATGAAGTGCTCCTCCTAAGTGTAGGAGAAGCATGGGAGAAAGCAAGAAGGTGCTTCTTTGAAAATGTAACCAGTGAGAAATAGAGGCTGATATCATGGCCCAATCAGAGATGGGTGTTGACATCTTAATACTGAACCTATGTCTCCCAAATCCAGGAGAGAACTCTAACCGTTTGGCTAAAAGTCAGGAGGGAGCTAGTCTTCCCCTGTGCTCTGTCCCCCTGATGTTTGTCATTATTCCTTGGTTTTTGACAAATGCCTGAAATTGCAAAAATAAATTAGGCAGGTCAAAGGAAAGCATTTTGTTCTGATACTGCTGAAATGTTTAAATTTTTCGATTCAGTTGAAATTCTTTGGTGAAATCAGTATGACTTTGTGAATTGTTTGGGTCAAGCAAACAACACATTTCCAGTGAATAAATGTCAACCTGCTCTAGTCCTGTCTGACAAGTCATACCAGTTACCTGTAAATATTACTGTTACAACCTACACTTAGATTGACATGTAAGAGGACTGATGCTGCCTTTCCAAAGCTCCTTTGTTTTACAGCAGTAAAAGATAATGGCAGCTATAAAAAATCTTGAAAATATAGCCAATTTATCAGGTGCACTATATGAGTTGGTGCCAGAATAGAGACATGCCACATTGATTACTGATTCCACTTTTAATGCCTGGAAATGAAGAGACAAAATGGAATATAAATGATGTATTTTGGGACATTTTATATTTTTTAAAATGTTCAGTCGATTCAGCAGAGTATTCAGATCGTTTGCTTTATCCCAGATGTAAGCAGGCCCACTGACAGGAGGGAGCAAAAGAGGCAGTTGCCTCAGGGCCTGGTGATACAAAAAGGCCTGGAGCTACCTGCTGGTGTGGTAGCAGCAGCTGGGGGCCCAGGCCCTTTAAATTGCTTCCAGAGCATCACATGGCGTACTCCAGGCAGCACTGAGGGCTGCCTAGCCCCAGCTCTGCCCCTTCTGCCTGAGATCCCGCCCCTTTCAAGGACATGGAGTAGGGTCCCCTCCCCCACCTTGTCCAGGCGCCCAGCCAGGCTGTCAGCTCCACTCTATGCAGGGATTAGAGGATTCTCAAAGATGTACTGCAAAATAATATGTTGTTTTTCTGATACAGAGTAGATTTAAAGCAAATAGTCATGAGAACTAGTGTGGGTCAAGCTCCTTTATCTGTAGTGCTTTAACTATTAGTTCTTGTTCCTACCACTGTGATATAACAGCATTTCTGTTTTAATACTATTTTTTAAGTTTAAAATTTGCCCACAAGGATTTGCTATAGTTTGAGAATTGACATAAAAATGTAGACAAAATCAGCTTGACTATTTTTAAGTAAATTAGCAGGCCTGGGAAGCTAACGAGAGATGTTAATCCTTTCAGGCACATTTGTGTTCCGATAGCACAAAATGTAATTTGATTTCTAATCTGAGCCAGAGCCTTTGGGTATAAAAAATATAAAACTTTCCAGTTACTTCGGCATAATCACTATTGCCCATATGTACATGATCCTCATAAGAAATTTGGAGATGGGCTAAGGGTCAAGGACCCATGTGGACAAGTTTTTTATGCACTGTGTAGTGTTAAGAATATGAGTAGCTCCATTGAAGCCAATATGTTAAAAAACCTTGCTGAGATGAGGCTTGAAAATAGAAAGCTAAGTTCATGGGGTTCCACAGGAGACAACTCTAACTGACGTCAAAAGAAATTGATGGGTTAGAGAAGGATGATGACATCACTGGAAATCCTGCATTACCGTGACATCACAGAACATGATGGTGCATTTGCAGTGGTGTTATGAGCTAAACCCTTGTCTTTCTGGGATCTACTCTAACTCATTACATAACAATAACCATACTGGGGCAGACCAAAGGTCCATCTAGCCCAGTATTCTGTCTTCTGACAATGTCCAATGCCAGGTGCCCCAGAGAAAGTTAACAGAACAAGTATTCATCTAGGGTACATCTACACAGCAACATTATTTTGAAATAAGTAGCGTCTACACAGCAGGCAGTTATTTTTAAATAATATCGAAATACTGTCAAGCTGGAGGAATTCTTACTCTGACTCCTATAACGCTCATTGTACAAGGAGTAAGGGAAGTTGGAGGAAGAGTGCTCTATTTCAAAATAAGCGCTATGTAGACGCTCCCAATTTCAATTTCAAAATAAGCTACACGATTGACGTAGCTCCATTTGCATAGCTCATTTCGAGTTAAGCCCTGCAGTGTAGATGCACCAGTGATCCATCTCCTGTCAGCCATTTCCAGCCTCTGACAAACAGTTGCCAGGCACACCACCCTTTTGCCCTTGATCCCTTCATCTGGGAGTCCCACGTAACCTAAGGAGGAAGATAAGTAGGGCTTGATGTTTTGGAAACCCGTATCAGTTTCTGATAAGTAGCTCCACTCCTTCAAATGCTAAACAACTAAGTGCATGAAAAAGGTAACACGTAAAACCAAAGAGAGAGAGAGAGAGAGAGTTGTGATGAACTATGTGTCAAAAGATCCATAAAGGAAACTTTGTAAATTTAAATGTGAACCAAATTTTCCCAATGTGTTTTATTTAGAGAGTGTTGTGACTCAAACCCCTTGACTTTCCCCTACATCTTCCTTACTGAGGGAAAGAAATCAATAAGATTTAGTATATGACCCATAACCCCTAAATCAATGTCTGCTAAGCAGTGTCACCCCTAGAAATGGTAGAGAAATACAATTAAACGCGTGAAAAAAATTCCAAAAGAGAACAAGAATGGAGGTTGTTTAAAAATATGTGCAAAGAGACTTCTAAAAGGACAAAATGGATGTTTGTAAAAAAAAAAAAAAGTTAGAATATAAGTGTTAACCAAAAACACCCCAACATGTTTTCTCACATGAATAATTAGAGAGCACCCTAATCAAGCCCCTGTTAATCCCAAGACTCTTCCATCCTTATCTCATGCAGCAACCTCACTAATGTAACTTTGGGCCATGTTAGTACTCACATGATCTAGGTCAGAATTCCATGCATTCATATGGTAGGATAAGAATCTATGGACTCTAACAGGTACTGTCAAAGATGTGAACACACAGAGAGCCCTTAAAGGTGTGGGCTCCTGTACATAAAAGTGTGTCCCTCCTGAATCATTCTATCCAGTGCAGCCGAACTGCTGCTGAGTCTGAGACCTGTGCCGAGAGCTGCAGGATTTGATTCTTAGCACACAAACCACCTATATATTAGATTTAATTTAAGAAGGGCAAATCAAGAACATTGCCTATAGTAGATATGCTTTAAATATGTGTCCTTTAAAATTATTTTATCAATTTAGCTCCTCATTAAACACTGTCTAAAAAGAAAAAAATGGGATTTCCCTCTTATATTTGTAAAAATGAGGAGGTTTAGGGCTTTACTAAATTCAGAAGGAAGCATTAGTAAGAATTGGAACTATTTCCTATGTAGCTAGGCATGAATTTTTCAAAATATTTTACTGTATGAATGGATTTTAATCAGCAGTAATTTGGTTAGTGAATATTCTAAATTGTGGGAGATCAGAAGGTGTGACTGCAGCTCATCAGAAGCCTTTTAAGCCTTTTTCTTCCTCTTGAAGCTCAGTTTTCTCTGTATATTAGGGAGCAGTAAGAGAACAGTGAGAGGAGAGTGGTTCTCATGAGATAATCACACCTCTGGTGTATAGAGTCTGCTTGGCTACCCTTTTTGCTTCAAGTGCCATAGAATATGATTATCTCATGAGACTCACACATTCAGCTATGTTCAGATGCTTAAGTACTTCGTAGGATGTTTTAATTGTTTGGATTTCCCCCAAAACTTACTACAATTAAAAGCTTTGCTATTAAGCAGGGGAAAAGGTTTGATTTTAGTTTGTTTGTTTAAATGGTGGTGATCCTGAATTAGAAAGGATTTTTTAAAAATTTGGAATATGGGTTGTACGTGGCATTGTTCATTTTTTTCTCAAAGATGATAGGTACTAATTACTGGTTTATAGATGTATTAAAACTTAAAATTGACCCCCGAGTTTTTAGTTCATTGCTGCCATTTGTTAAGCTCTGTATGTGGTGTTCGAAGCTATCTGCTCTTATACTGAAGGCAGTTTAAGGACTACAATATGGGCTAAATGTATTAGGAAGAAATTGCAGACCCGATTGAAAGTAATAGCAAAATGCAAACTTCACCCCCTACATTGAAGGTGAAGCTCCAGATGCATGATTTGCTGGGAGAAACAATAACAAAGATTACCGCTGTTAGTTCCCTCTAACATTACATCTTCTTTTCATTCCTACTCAAAACACAATTCTTCAATGAAGCCTTTCAACAATAATCCAGCAAGAATGCAAACTGAGTGAAACTCACTCTGCACAGACACAGTCTAAGCCATTGGGTGTTATCTAAGGCTACGTCTAAACTGCAGGCTCGTAGAAAGAGGTTTACCAATGTCGGAAAAACTCCTTTGTTTTTTCAATATCTTTTTTCGAAAGAATGCGATTGCAGTGTGGACATAAATGAATTTTTTTTCAGAAAAACTCTGTAGTGTAGACATACACTAAGGCTACATCTACACTGGCAGCTTCTTGTGTAAGAACTCTTTTGCGAAGAGTTCTTGTGCAAAAACTCTTCCACAAGAGAGTGTCTACACTGCCATGTGCTTTTGCGCAAGAGATGTACTTTTGCACAAGAGCATCCATGGCAGTGTAGATGCTCTCTTCCGCAAGAAAGCTCTGATGGCCATTTTAACCATAGTGGCTTCTTGCGCAAGAAATTCATGTTGCCTGTCTACACTGGCCTCTTCTGGAAGAGCTCTTGCGCAAGAGGGCTTATTCCTGATGGGGAGAGGAATAACTCTTATGGAAGAAGCCCCGTTTTACAACGCTATACTGTAAATTTACTTCTGGAAGAATGCTCATGCAATGTAGACAGCCGGCAAGTTTTTGCGGAAGAACGGCTGTTCTTGCGCAAGAAGCTGCCAGTGTAGATGTAGCCTTAATAAGTGAGGGCTGAATGGTGAGAGATACTTCCCACCATAGTAAATCCCCTAACTTAGCAACTTCTTCATTTTTATGGGCTGGAATAATGTCTGCTAGCTTCCAGAGCCAAATGCCCAAGATTTCCCTTAGTTCTAGATCCAAAACATCTTTTTCTGGTACAACCAAAGAATTTCCCTCTTCACCAGCCTCCTCATGACTGTTATGGAGCCCATCAACAGGATATAGCAGAAACAGATCTACCTGCATTACATCTCTTCCGGAAATCGCAACTACACAATTAAAGAGTACAGATGCAAAACTTTAGTTGGGGGGAGGACATTGTCCTGGTACTACACAATAGACTGAATTTAACCATAAGCATTTTTAAAGGGGAAAATTGCATCATTTTGACATTTTCTGCTTCCTGATATATTTTATCTATATTGTCTGCAATCCGTGGATTATACACACTCTTCACCCAATACTACATTGCTTTTTATATGCTGTTTTGACACTATTAGTGCTTGACAAATTAATATTAACCATAATGTGCACTATAATGAAAATGGTGCAAACTTGTAGTATTAATACCATAATACAAAATATTAACATCTGATGTTTGACAATTACATAATTTATCGATATTGTTCCATTTGTTCTATATTTGCAAGTTCTAATCAGAATATTCAGGTTGGAATCCAGCACAAGTGTAAGATTTATCCAGCACAAAGTCTTTGTGATTCTATGTCATTGCCATGTTACAGGTGGTATTGCAGGCTTACCTAGAGAAAGGAAAGATCGGGTTGCTATAAAATCAGAATTCCACTGTAGTCCAGGACTTGTGGGGAGAGATGAAGTTCTGAAAATCAGCAGACTGCCACTTCCCATTTTGCCTCTCCTCTTTGCTACTGTGACTTGAACGAATAAAGAGACTTGATTGAGTAAAGAGAGTCATACTATTCCACACTCCAGAGGGAGAGTAACTCCACTGTAAGGCCTTTTTGAGTAAGGGGATGGGCAGACTCTGCCATGGACTCTGGCATAGGAAGATTTTTTTCCCCCCATTTATTTCCATTTGTTACCTACTTGCATCACTTTGAATCCCAGTTGTCATATACAGTAATGAGCAGCATAGAGTTTGACTGAGCTTTGTCAGAAGAGAGGCGTAGGCATTGCAGGTTTCACTGGAACTGTTCATGGATAAGGTTCTGCTCTTGGGTCCAGATGTTGATCTATTTGTGGGAAGACTGTGAGGAGCCTAACTGACTTCAGTGGAAGTCTGCTTGTGGAAAAGTCTTCCCACATGGAACTCCATTGAAGTCAGTGGGGCTCCACATGGATGCAGCAGACTGCTCACATGCTATCGATTGCAAGATCAGGGAAACATGCATAAGAGTCTCAGAATCAATCAAATTACAAGAAAAAGACCCCCGGGTGAAATGTTTTGTTTGAAATCCCATGGAAATTCAGTAGCATAAAAATTTTTCATTCTTTTTTCATAGGTCAGTTCTTTTAAATGTATCCAAGAATACCAATTGATCTTTGGATAATAGAAAGAGGTTTTAACTTGGCATAAGGTATCAGGCCCACAAAATGAGCCACAGTTACAGTTTTTATATGATTATCATAAATGCCTTTGATCCTAATTGTTTCAGTCTTGATCCAACATTTAATCTCGGCCTTGGAGTGAGTTTAAAACCAGTATTCTGGGGAATAGTTAGAAATTAGATGTCCTCTTCAGTGAAACTTTTCCTTGCTATCTGCAAATGTGTAACATATATTTAGAATGTAAGATTACCTGGTTTTGGTCTATTGAGTATGTTCTTCTTTGCTTTATATTTTGCTAGATATAGTTAGCATTTGTGGATCCCTTTTACAGTTTTTTAAATATAAAAACACTTCAGAAGAATATTATAGCAATAAGTTGAGCACTGGTTAGCATATTGTTGCATGCTGCAGGTATATGATTGTAACCTTTCTGCCAGGTGAAGCCAGGAGCAACCCGAGCCAGGTTCAATATTTAGGGGTTTCTTTCTGTTGATACAACACAGAACCAGCTCAAACCACCACTCAGTAACCTGGAAAAATTAAACACCAGGCCTGGGTGCCTGTGCCATACCTCCCCATTGTAAGTACAGAGTCTGAGAGTAGAAGACACCTTGTTTGCTCCCCCATCTGAGCTGACAGTTCAGATGCCAGGTTCCTGACTGTTCGTTCCGACCCCCCCCCCCCTCATTCCCCACCCATTCCTGCTGGCCAAATACTCACTGCTCCTTCTGGCTGACTGCCAGTTACTTTCTGCTGCCACCTGCCTCTCTGCTATAACCTCTGCAGATCAGTCTCTTAGCCTTAGTGATGTTAACTCTAGTGATTTTCAGCTTTTAGCAGGCTGGGAAGAAACAAGGTCCCCACCACAAGTGATTTCAGCTTTCATTTGAACGTGAAAAGTGGCCTAATAGAGTCTATTTAACTCTGTCATTTGAGCAGTCTGAGGAACAGGTTAAACTATACCAGAAATCCTTAGGAAGAGTCCACACCTCCTGGCTGGCACATCTGTCCCCACCCCTCTTACTTTCATAGGTATCTAACATGCAAGCCCCGGCTTAACAAGGTCTTTTCTGCTCAGGGTGATCCGCTCCTGTGGGATAGGTTAAGCACAGCTCTTCTCCCCTTTAGTCATACAATGAAGACAAGTACATTGTTAACATTTCATTTCTCCTGCATTCAGTACTAAAGTGATTTGTAATCCCCATCAGCCAAATTTGATCACTTTGAACAACACTCCTGGATATATTGGCAGAGTAGGTGTGTTCATGTAAATACAATTTGCTCCTGAAGTCTCTCCTCCTCCCAGCTAGCTCTCAGGGGAGAACACATTCAGATCCTGCTTATATTATGATGCTAATGGCCAATGCCTTCAGGAACCTGCAGAATTTTACCAGTAGCCAGCTAGATCACAGTCTGTGGGAACCACTGCTATTTTGGGTTACAGTTGCTGAATTTTGTTCCTTGATTTTTTTAAAAAATACCTTTGGTAGGACTGAATGCAATGCATCATTCCATGGTGGGAAACTCGGCCATACTGCAGGGATACACACACGTGTGGAAAACACTATAAATACCTTTAGGCTCATTCACCACTTCAATACTCCACTGCTTCCTCGCTGGTTTCAATAATTTCAATTGGTTTCAACAAGTAGCAGCAATGTGAAATTGAAGTAATACACTATGCTGAATCTGTTCTCTATATGCTACTGTTTTGAATATTTTTTGTTAATTTCCTTGGACTGTTGGCTCCCCTGCTCTCTTTACTGCCTTGCTTCCCCATGCCCTTTCAGCAGTGGCTTGTAGCATGGGTTTTCCTTTTCTTCTGATGCATAATTATGATGTTTGAAGAAAGACCCAGCTGACCAATCAGACCTTAGTATTGGAACTTTCAACTAAAGTACTGGCACTTTCACTGATTTGGCATTCAGGAGGAGTCCACCATATGCATAGGGTACCCAGTGAGGCTATGCCTAGACTGCAGGGTTCTTTTGGAAGAAGCTTTTCCAGAAGAGATCTTCTGAAAAAAATCTTCTTCCGAAAGAGCGTCCACACTGCCAAAGCGCATCAAAAAAGCAATCTGCTTTTTCAAAAGATAGCATACACACGGAATGGATGCTATCTCACATTTCAGTTGTGATTACTATGGACGGAGTGGCCACCAGGGCACCTGTGCTTTTACCTCTTTCCTCTCTTTTCGAAAGAACTCCCTCTTCCCTGTCCACACATGCCTTTTTCTGAAAGAGCTCTTTTGGAAAAAGGCTTCTTCCTCATTAGAATGAGGATTACCAAAGTTGGAAAAAACCCTCTGTTCTTTCAATTTTTCTTTCTGAAGAACACAATTGCAGTGTGGATGCAATTGAAGTTTTTCCGGAAAAATGGCTGTTTTTTCCGAAAAGACTCTGAAGTGTAGACATTCCCTCAGGGAGCAGAAGAGTGAGTTTAGAATGAAAAGCAACTCACAGGAAGGTGTGTATAAGTGGAACGGGCTTCCTTTATCTAGCACTCTCCTGTGAGTTGTTTTTTCTGCTGTACTCCCTCTTAAAACAATCATTTTGCACACCCAGGGTACATCTACACAGCAACATTATTTCAAAATAACTAGCGTTATTTTGAAATAATGTCGAAATACTGTCAAGCTGGAGGACTTCTTCCTCTGACTCCTGTAACCCTCATTGTACAAGAAGTAAGGGAAGTTGGAGGAAGAGTGTTCTATTTCTAAATAAGTGCTGTGTAGATGCTCCCAATTTCAAAATAAGCTGTTTTGAAATAAACTACACAATTGATGTAGTTCCATTTGCATAGCTTATTTTGAGTTAAGCCTTGCTGTGTAGATACACCCCCACTGAATGCTAAATTAGTGCAAGATCCAGTACTTACGTCCATTTACAGGAATTTACACCTGTCTCTTGATTAGTTTTTCCACATGTCACATACACCACCATTTAAATTGCCAATGAATTTGGCCCAGGGTGTTTAGGGGAATTGGTGTTTGCTCAGCTGCCTTCTATGATTATGGCTATTGTACAAAAACAGCTTTCCAATGAGCCTTTTGAGAATGCTGATGGAAATACAAGAAAGATAGTGGCATTTTAAGTTTACAGAAATATTTGGTATACTACATTTTAATTATGCATCTTAAATACATGGGGGCAGAATATCTGTAGTTATCTGTAAAACATGTTGGCATTTTAATCATTCTGCAGGAGCCTTTCGAGTGCTGAAGATGCAGCGCAATGGAAAATGTAGCTTTCAGGAGAAATGGGCAATAAAATACAAAGAGTTATTTAAAGAACAGTGTAGCTTTCAGATTTGAGTATTACTGTCTTGCAGCATAAAGACCTTTTTTGCTACCAGTGTTGAATGGCATGAGACCACAAGTTCAATTCCCCATGGTTTTCAGTAGACATGCGAGCCTGGAGCATGCCTGAAGCAAGTTACTGTATCAACAAAGAAAGTTGCCTATTCAAACTGAATGTTTAAATGTCAGTTTGCAGGAAGTTAGCCTTAATAAATTCTAACATCTCCCTGGTAAATGTTCTGTAGTGTTTATGACTGCAATACATTCTTTTACAAATTCCTTTTATGTAAAAAGATTGACTGTGTCTTAGACAGGTAAGTGATTGAGGATCATCCATCAATTATTTTGCTAGTTAACCTACTAGATATGTTTATATATGCCTACCTATGTACATTTATACCTATCAGGGAATAAATTAGCATAGTGGTAATATGAAAATAAAACATCAAAATATCAGAAATTCAAAACTGGAAATTTGAGATATATATTCGGTAGAATGCTCAGTTATATTTGAAATATTTATTTTTTGAAACAATGCTTATTTAGAAACCAAGAAGCTGCATTTTGACACTTCTAAGACATGGTAGTAAAACATATGCAATGCTCCTTCAAAGCATATCATGAGTACATCACAGCTGAAAAGTTGAGACTGTCCAGAGTTTGTAAATGTGGATATGAATCATATAAAGGGGAAAGTTAGTGCTAGAAAATGTAAAATTGAAATTAAAATAGTTCTGAGTGAAAATTAGCTTTAGTCAGACTAAGCTTTTAGACTCATTCCATATTATAGGTAAACTCCACTCTATGCTACAATTTGGAGCCATATTTGTATACAAGTTGGGAGATAACAGGGTTTTAACCAGAATGGATTTTTAGCTATACAGTTGTCCCTTAGCCCCATACTGAGGGAACTAAATGTACTCTTTTTCAATGTTCCATAATTTGGCATGGATAACCAAAGCCTGGTTGGATGAGCTAGCTGGCCCTTTGTTAGCTTCTATTGCACAACTCTCTCCAGATGGGTGCAGTATCCGTTAAGAGAAAATTGGCGAGGTGGAGCAGCTGTGTTATATCCATGCAACTTCAAATGTTACAGGCTTGCTGATCAACAGATTCATTTGAATGTCTTCAGCCTTTTGAGTGAGTAAGGTGCAGAAGCCATCTTGCTCTATGTAACCCTGATGGGTTAAGTGAGCTATTTTCTGATTTGGTGCTGGAACAAAAGCTATCAACAACAAAAGTAAGGAATTGCACATTCCAACATATATATCCACACTGACCTTAGCCCACGTACCTCACTGTCCTTACCTATGCCTTTAAGATCTGGCCATCATAAGACGAAACACTTCAAAGACATATGGAAATAACATCTGCACAAAACCAATATGTTTGACTTGACTTTTTTGAACAAACAGGCGATTGATCATTTTGCAATGTGCCACACCGTAAAGCTGGGTTTCCACAACTGGGTGAATAATGGGGCACCCGGAGGCACAGCACCAGGCAGAGAAACAACATGCAGCTCAGCCAACACAAGTAGCTAAATGGCTCAGTGGCCAGCGCAGTGAATGTTCTTCTTCCTAATTGGTCTATGGGGTCATTAGTACAAACTCTTAATTGGCAACATCATCCTCAGATCAAGGTGACCAGAAGCACTGTCACCAAGGCCTTCTTGCTTTTGGTCTGACTATATTAATAAATGTTAAAACCTGACCTCAGAAAGCATATGTCTCTTCTTACTCCATGCTCTTTTGTAGCTTCAACTTAGTGGTAAACAGAAAAGACTTTGTGCCTGGATAATAAATGTGCATTTCACTCCACATAGTCTAGGGGAAAGATGTTTTAAAATCACAATATAGGTAACAATCTATACTGCATGGTATAAAACAGCCAAAGAACCGAACAACTGAGATCAACAGAAACTATTATGACAGGCAAGGTATCACTGTGCCGCTAATAAATTGCATATCTTGTTATCATTTGGTAAGCTTCCATTCTCAAGAGCTCCAACACATTGCACAGTGTTCGCAGTAATAACCCATGGCCAGAGCTGGGCAAAGAATAAGAAAGGACAGAAATTGTAAAACTGGAATTTGTCTTTCACTTAGTTAAAAAAAAATTGGAGATGGTGGCTACTACACTTTTGCTGGCACTCCATCTTGGAAAGATAAACAGACATTTTGAAAATGGAATTACTAAAGTTGCAGAGGATTTAGTGCAGAAATTCAGGGATACGTTAACAGAGAGACTGGGATTTTTATTTTATAGTGAAAATCATCACCCCTTGGGTTCAAACTGTGGTCTTCAGTGGAAACCAATAAATACCCATAGTACAGTGGTTCCCGACCTGTGATCTGTAGATCCCTGGGGCTCCACAACTGTGCTGTAGGGCATCCACAGAAGGTTTAGGAAAGGGAAGGAAAAGTAAGAATCAGGCCCATTGCGGGACTGTGACTTTCTGCCATGTGAGTCTTGCCTGGGGCTTGCTGTTTGCGACCAGCCACACGCATGTTGCCTTCTGCCCTTGGGATGGGATCTTGATATCCCAGGAGGCACCATCCATCCTCCTGCCACTAGTTGCTCTGTCGTTTATGCTCCAGCCCTCTCCTCTGCTCCCAGTCCCATGGAGGGCCCAATCCTTACTTTTCTTTGCCTTTTTTTTTCCTCCCCCAGGGCTCCATGCCAGGAGTGGCCTTTGGCCATGAGAGCCCCCTCGCCTTATCCTCTGTGGGGATGGGGACGGAGAGGGCAGTAGCTGAGAAAGCAGAATGGGCCAAGGGACGTGCTGGCCACCTCTTCCCACCATTCCCCTGGTGGGGTCTGTAAAATGTTAACCGATTGAAAAGGTGTCCATATGCTCGAAAAGGTTGGGAACCACTGGCTTACTATAAATGTTTTGGACATTATAGCTCTGACTAGGCAAAACTGCTTAGTGCAAGCATTGGGTAGTCACACTGAAACCAGTGACATGTGATTACGCATGGAATGAGAGCCACTGTCAGTTACTTTTTCTAAGCAGCACAGCAAAAGTTCTTTAAAATTTCAGATCCAATCAGTGCATTAATGAATCTTTGAATTAATGCTCCTTAAATATTAATTGTGTCAAAATTCAAACTTGGGACCAAATCCTGCTCACTTTGAAGTCAATGGGAGTGCTTTGAACAGTAATGCAAACAGTATTTGTCCTGTAATTCACAACTAACACTCACCCAGTGTAATAGTCACAGTATTTTTCTCTTACCATAGAATGATTATCAGTATCTAGATTGAGTTGTATGCACTTCACCATCTTCACTACTGCAAAAGAAGTGACAAAGGAAAATGTCAAGTTAATTAGTAACACAATTGTTCTGAAAAAAATTATTCTTTTACTGTCTTATTTTGTGTCTCCCTTTGAACTTCTATTTTTGACTGGCTGACTCTTACTTGAGTCTATATCTATAACCATTTTTAAAAACAAGTTCTTGGGGGTTTTAAAGATATTACATACATGTAGAAATTTTTTTCTGACCCTTTCCTTTTTGGATACAGATGGATTGCAAGGTCTTCTGGGGAAGGGCTGTTGCTTTGGATATGTTTAGAAACTACTGTAATCTATCTATATATTTCAGAAATGTCTGTCCATCTGTCTGCTTGTTCAATAACTTCTCCTAAACTATAAAAGCTAAGACCACCAAATTTGATATGCAGCTTCCTCTTATTCTAACTTAAAGCAAGGTCAGGGTTTGGTTGTGCCAGGAAAAGGGGAAGTGCCTGGAATAGGACTGTTTTCCATAATATGGAAAGGGGTGGAGTTCTTTGGATGTACATGGTATTGAGTGTCCACTGGGGGGTAGTGAGCACAGGGGAGAGCTATACTGCAGAGTGACCACTGGGAGCAGCTGCACTAGCAAAAGAGTGGCCAGCGGGGCTGCAGCTCGCCATCTTCCCTGCAATATAGACAGGGTAAGCAGCCCCTCCTGCCCCAAACCCTTTCCCTCCCCCCAGGCCCTTGGCTGCAACACCAGAGGGGAGGATAGAAAGCCCTCCCAGATGGGGGAAGGCCCCTACTAGACAGGGGGATGGGGAAAAGGGAAAGACCCCACCAGCTGGGGGAGAGAAAAGGTCCTGATGTCTGGATGTCTGGGACGGAGCAAAAAGGACCATGCAAGCTGGGGGGACGGGACTCTGGAGGTGAGAGACATCCCCTGCTGACTGGGGGAGCTGGGGGGTAGAGAAAAGGCCCCTGCTGGCCGGAGGGGCTGGCAGAGAGAAAAGGCCCCACTAGCCAGGAGAGGGAGAGAGCCTGCCAGATGGGACACTCCACCCTGAGCCCCTACTCACCTCATAACCCTTGCTCTCACCCCCCCACACACACTTCCCCTGCCCTGAGCCCCTCTTCAAATCCCAACCCTGACACCTGCATCCCCAGCCTCCTGCCCTGCCCCCCACATCCCCAAAGCCCTGGCCTGACACCTGCATCCCCCACACCACCAGCCCACTGCTCTGAAGAACACAGGCAATTAAATCCTAGCTTTGTATATATAAATAACAATTACCGCTAGTAGAACTATAAAATTTTTACCATGCTCCTTATCACAAGACATTTTGTACAGACATATTTCATATTTCTTGATAGTTGTCTCAGGCTCATACTAACCTTTTTGATCATGAAAATGAATTAATACACTTCAGAAGACTCTTCTGCTAAAAATTGACTTATTCATTTAAGTTACCATGGAGAGGAAAGTTGAACAGTGAATATTAACATTATTTTCAAACAGAGATAAAGCCTAAAAGAAACATGTTATCAAGTAATTGCAGACCCTTTTTTCTTGACAGAATATGTTCTTAAATTAAGAAACTGAGAGGTTTTTATGTGTTCATTCAATGATGTACACATCAAGATGCCATCATCAATAGTATGCTAAATGTAAGTACTGACAGACTTTTATAGAGCATTTTCCACTAATAAATAGAGTACATCTACTGTATTAAATTAAACTAATCAGGAATCTCTTCTTATACTGCCATGATTGACTTTACTAGAGTAACAACATGGCAGCTCAAATGATGAGACAGGATATGGGTCATATTAATAACCTGAGGTAACATAGCTGAAATCATTTGGGTGTGACATGAGGGACAAATTTGGAATTAGAAAAGTAGCTGTGTTAGTCTGTAACTGAAAATACTTAACGGCAAATAGCCCTGCAGCACCTGAAGATGGTATCATGAGCTTTCGTGGGCACAACCCACTTTTTCAGATGATTGCACCCAAAGTTCACACGCACAAAACATCTTAAACAGAAAGTGCATCCTTAGGTTTCACTTGTGGTGTTATCTCATTAGTCTCTACCCCTGCAACCATCCCTGGTGCTGATGTGATCTTCAGTTATTCCGTTACATGCATATGGTATAATAGGGTATGTCTACACTACCACCCTAGCTCGAACTAGGGTGGTTAATGTAGGCATTCGAAGTTGCAAATGAAGCCCGGGATTTAAATATCCCGGGCTTCATTTGCATCTTGCCGGGCGGGTGCCATTTTTAAATCCCCTTAGGTCGAACTCCGTGCCCGCGGCTACACGCAGCACGGAGTAGGTAGTTCGAATTAGAGATCCTAATTCGAGATCCTAATTCGAACTACCTACTCCGTGCCGCGTGTAGCCGCGGGCACGGAGTTCGACCTAAGGGGATTTAAAAATGGCACCCGCCCGGCAAGATGCAAATGAAGCCCGGGATATTTAAATCCCGGGCTTCATTTGCAACTTCGAATGCCTACATTAACCACCCTAGTTCGAGCTAGGGTGGTAGTGTAGACATACCCATAGATAGTAAATTCCTCCCTTTCCTACTCGCTTTTAGTGCTAGATTAAAGAGAAGAATATACTGAACCTTTCAAATGTTACAGGCTATAGATTCTGGTCTTGTACACCCAGTGCTTCTGTAACTTGGTATCTGTTAGCATTGAACATTGAGACAAAATTCACTAGTTTGTTTACTTTTTCAGAAGAATTTTTTCTATCATTAGTAATATAATTAGTATTGTCCTCTGTTAGCATACTAAAAGCTTTTTCCATGTATGGTTTCATCATGTGGGCTGCAGAAAGAAAGCTGGGAGTTAGTGCAACTGCTTAGCACTCAGCATATGTCCAACACATATACAAAGAAGCTTTTGCATTTGGCTTGGTGCTTGGAATACATAGGAGGGCTATGAGAGAGAGCAATGGTCAGCCACTGTGATACATGCTGAGGGTATGTCTACACTACAGAGTTTTTTTGGAAAAATGGCTGTTTTTCCGACAAAACCTGAGTTATATCCAAACTGCAATCATATTCTTCTGAAAGTAAATCAAAAGAACGGAAGGATTTTTCCAGCATTGGCAATCCTCTTTCTATGAGGAAGAAGCCTTTTTCCAAAAGAGCTCTTTTGGAAGAAAGCTTGTGTGGATGGGGAGGAGGGGTTTTTTCGAAAGAGGAGGCCTCCAAGAAATAACACAAGTCCCGATGGACTTCCCCATGCTGAACTGGTTGCCCCACCAACCGGTAACTGTCTACCAGTGGCGAGCTTCCATACGGTGATGGCGACCCACTTCTCCAGAGGGATGGTGAGCAACAAGTGGGTGTCGCATCATCGGAGGGCAGGGGCAAGCCAGGCGCACAGCTCCGAAAAGGTGGCCTTCCACATGCTGAAATTTTGGAGCCATCGCTGGTCATCCCACCGCTCCATGACCAGCTGGTCCCACCAGTCCGAACTGGTGTTGAGCCTCCAGAAACGCCTCTCCACAGTGGGTTGAGGTTGCCAGAGTGTTCCAGGGAGAGGGTCCCCAGAATGAGCTCAGGGTTGAGCTCGGTCAGGACTAGGAAGGCAGCCAGCACAAAGTGCTGCAAAAACTGCAGCATGGCCATGTGGGGCCATCGCATGCCATGGGGCAGCTCCGGCTCCATGGCACCAAGAGAAAAGTTGTGGCATCCAAAAAAGCAGGTCAACCACAGCAGGCACTGTGAGAGCTTTGCTGTCCCTCAAAGAGGTAGGCAAGCACTCAGCAGAAGCAGAGAAACTTGGGGGGACGGGTCCCTTTAAGCACATGTCTCTGCAAGGCTCCAGCACCATCACTTGGAAGCAACTGGTGACCTAAAGCCCTGCCTGAAGTGGTTCCGGGTGGCCTTTTATACAAGACAGCATCCAATCTGGATATTTTTTCTAAAAAGCTCATCGCTTTTTCGATGTGCTTGGCCAGTGTGGACGCGCTCTTTCGGAAGAAGGTTTTTCATAAGATCTCTTGCAAAAAAAGCTTCTTCCGAAAGAAGCCTGCAGTCTAGACATAGCCTGAGTATTGGATGGTGCTCTGTGAGGGCATGTCTACACTAGGAAATTATTTCGAAATAACTAAATTCAACTTAATAACTCCTGATTTTACAAAATTGAAATAGCATGTTCCCAGTCTGGGGAACACTCGAAATCAGTCCAAGACAGGCTCCGTTAATGAGGACGAACTACCTCGACTTAGAGCCCCAGGAAGCTCTGCAAAGTAATTAGTTCGAATGACTCTGGGGAGAAGTTATTTCGGAATAGTGGTATTGGGACTGTCCACATTAACATTATTTAAAAATAATTAGCATTATTCCCCTAAGAAAAGCAGGAATAAGTACAGATTGCAAAATAAGTGGCCTGTTATTTCGAAATAATGGGCTTCATAGTGTGGACGCTCCACTTATAAATTTGATCTAAGGGATGTTATTTCGAAATAAAGCCCTCGTGTAGACCAGGGCTTACTGACAAATCAGTAGAGTGAAATAGGTTTAGAGGTGCAGTATAGTAGGTTGGCATGCCAGCAAGTGCATTGTGCCTAGTGTCGATCACAAGACATTGAACAGCTAGCTGAGAGAGACAGTGTTCTAGTAACGTTAGACCATTTCAATGCCAGTGGCTAGAGCACATGGCTGACCCTCCTATACATTTATTCTACATACAGTTCTTTGAGCACAGTTCTACTCTGAAAACTGACTACAGAAATGGTATGGCAAGATTCCAGATTCATTGTCTGTCAGGGTCTTCTAGGTCAGCTGTCCTAAGTTTAAAAGTACATCAGGTTTTCCCCATAATGACTGGCCCTGCGAGCTCAAATAATCAAATAGCCCTGTAATCGGAATTTAATAGAAAATTCAGGATTGATGATTCACAAGAAGAAATAGAATACCTCTCACTCCTTCTTATTAGCTATATTGACTCCCTTCTGCTACGGAAAAAAGGAATCATTTCTACATATTAAATTTCCAGAGTAGAATCAAACTTTATCCACTGTCAGATAAGCGCCAACTCCTAGGGACAAGGTGAGTGAGTACATATGTTTCATTGTACCAACTTCTGCTGGTAAAAAGATACTTTCAAGATTACACAGAGCTTTTCTTGAGATCCAGTCTAACACCCCTGGGGAATTCCCAGACAAGGACCTGGAGGTAATGTTCACTTATTTTGTGCCTCCCACAGAGAATTTGCCCTGAATTATTGATTGGTGCCCATGTAATCTTTATGGAATAACATTTACCTCTTGGTGGTGTTCAATGAAAATTCAAATGTACAATGTTTCTCTAAAGAAAAATGGCCCGTTGATGTAATTTATAGTGTTTAAGATATTCTTTCATAAAATAATTTCTCACACTGAAAAGGGCAAAAGCAGAAGCCAAAACAGAAATGAAAAATATCATTCTGAAGCAATTTTTCACAGCAATGTTTGAGCAATAATTATATGGAATGTTGTTCCTGACACAAGCTCATGGGGAGTGGGGGAGAACATGGATCACTCAAAGGGGAGCTAAATGGCATCCTAGCAAATGATAAATTGACTAAAACAAATTATGCTCAATCAGATTTTAATCTGTTGCACCAGTGCAAATTTTCTACCACAGTACATTCTGTTAACTTTTATTTGTATCAAATTTGTACAGAATGATAATACCTTTATGCTGTAAGCATTATAAGGGGCTTTTATAATTGTTGAATAGTCATTGACTCTTATCTATTTAAATCCACTTCTGATTTCCCTTCATGGGAGAATGCACACCATATTAGTAAGTGCTTTTTATCTGGACTCTTTAGTCATCTGTCCGAGCCAGTTCCCAGATCACCTGGACATGTGGGATAAAGAAGATGCCTGAAACCTCAGCCCTGCCAATTCATAGGGTCCATGTCAGAAAGAAAGAGTCCAGCACACTACACGGAGACCTCAGACCTGAGCATGGGTGAAGCTGAGGAGACTGATAGCTAGTATTTTGTGATACTTTTCTTCTCCTCTCACTTGGGTCATGGGAGAGAGGGTTATCCTCATAATATCCTTGGCATATGTGGAAAGCAAGCGGGTGTGCCCTGTTGCTCAGCTTTGGCAAAAAGGTGGCTGAGCTGTGACAAAAGCCAGCAGGGAGCCATTTAAAGAGCTGTTAGGGACCCAGGTTGCAATAGGACAGTACCTGTAAGAAATTTTAACTTACTTTCACCACTGGTTCTTTGACTCCTTTTGAAGAAATAAGCTCCGTTGCTAGAAGTACCTCCTCTGGCTTATTTTTCTAATGTTGTGGTATGTAGTGTTAATGTGGAAAGAGGCTGCAATACTAGAGAGAATGCCAGCTGTTGAAAAACAACAAAAAAAAACCCATAGAACATACACCAAGTCTTCTAGCCATGGCAATTATTTCTAGAAAAGAAATCCTATAACAAATGTTATAGTAGGGTAACATGGGTCATGAAGGAATAGACGGGAGAAGGGAAGCTATATGGGGGGCAGGAGAGAATTGGGAAGGCAAGTTGGAAGGGTACAAAGAGGGGATGAAGTAGAGGAGATAAAAGATGTCAGGGAGCATGAGGGCGCTGCAGAGAGAAGTGAGTCATATGGAGAAGTAGAAGGAAAACCATTTCCGTGCAATATCGCCTGTGCTATTTGTGTAAAGATCACAATTCAATGAAACATCATGGCCACATCATCTTTGGATCAGTCATTCATTGACAATGGAATATTTTCCAAACATTTACGTATGAAAAATTTAAAATTTAGCAGAGTAAATATCAATAATCTGTCAGTATCAGGAATAGCTCAGTGAAAATTATTCTCCACATCATACTGTGATCTATATCTTGGTACATTTACTTACACTAATTCCAGTTTTTAACATCTATATTCTTTACCTGTTGTCTTTGCTTGTTATGTATTCTTCACCTGTAATACACCTTTCCATATTTTCTCCTAAATGTCAGTTTTTACAGCTGAAAGTTAATATGTGACAATTAAATGCATTCACTCTAACAAAGCTTTGAACATGAATTTATGATTACTTTGAATATAGTTTGCTCCACGGGACATAATAAATTAGTCTAATCATATGGCGAGTACTTACTTCCTCATGTGTTTGTTCCTGCTAGGAACTGAAATTGTCTCAGTAATTGTATGCAAATCCCTTCACCAGAATAATCACAAGAAAAGTATGTGCTTCTCCTCCTTTGCTGTAGGAAAAAACACAGAAGTTACCTTTCCTAACCTCACTTCCAAATCAGCATAAACGAGCTAGGATCCAAACTGCAAAACAATTACCCAAGATTATAATCATTTAAAAGGGGAATGACCGTTTCTGATATCCTATCTGAAACTAGGATTACACATCTTGATTATTTCTGCCTTTAACAAACTTAAGAATTGCTGGTGGAGAGAGTTTTAAGAAATATACATGTTTAAAAGGAAATTGGCAATTTGTCCTGCATTGTGGTAAATCCTCCAGAAATCCAACCAAAAGCAGTATGGAGCTTTACTAGTGCAATATTTTATGGATACATTGTTATGTACTTACACAAAATAATTGCCTCACTCTGTGGCTAAAAGTTAGGTGTTTATATGATTTACTCAAAATGTATAAATTGGTTGCTTTGCTCACATTGAAAAATTGTGTAAATATTCATCTTTGAAGTTTCCTCTTTCTGTACTTTTGGAAGGGAACAAAGTTCAAATATTCATGTGCTTTATTTCCTTGCCCCCACCTCTCCTTGGAATTTTGATGAAACCATCTTGGAACCCAAAAACTCCCATTTCCCCTTTAACAATACTACTCTTTGCACCCTAAAAGCTTCATAGTCTGTTTGCTTTCTCTCTAGCAGAGAAGAATTGTGGGAGTTAGGTCACTTCACTAGTTTAGGCCCAAGTCCTACAAATATTTGCTCATGTGCATTATGTTGCTTTGCTGAGAGCTTCCACTAATGTCCCATAGAATGTTTCTATTAGCAATGTTAGGCAGATTTACAAGTCTTTTGCGGTATTAGGTCCTTGTTTTCCTGTGCGCTGATGTGTCACGCTACTAATATAACTTAACTCCTTGGCCATACTGTTTAAACAGGTCAAAATAATTTAGTAATATTTCTTACAATAGCTCTGAGGGGTGTTTTCCATCTAAATAAATTCCTAATGTTATTGTGTGATAGTTCAGTTAGACTTTCAAAAAGATCAAAATGAAGGAATTGTTTTTCAACATATAAATATTAATAATCTGCAAAATCAGAATCATAGGTTTTAAGGCCAGAAGAGACCATTATGATTATCTAATCAGACCAGTATAACACAGGCCATGAAATTTCACCCAAGTCCTGTATGAAGCCCAAAATCTTGTGTTTGAGCTAAAACACATTTTTCAAAAAGAGATCCAAACTTCATTTAAACATTTCAAGTGATGGGGAATCTGATATTTTTGGTAAAATAGTCAATGGTAAGTTATCCCTTCCTTGATAAAATTTGGCAGTTATTTCTAGTTAAAATTTTTCTAGCATGGGCACCCCGCCACTGGACCTTGTTAAGGCCTTATCTGCCATATCAAAGACCCATGAAACATCAAACATCTCTCTGTGTATGTACCTATTGATTATCATTGAGATATTTTTTAATTTTCTCTTTAGTAAGTTGTTAACTTCAAATTTCTGATGGTCAGGCATGTTTTCCAGGACTTATCATTTCTGTGGCTCTTCTCCTAACCCTTTGAAAATGTTAAACATTTTTAAATTGTGAACACAAAAGGGACCCAGTAATGGATGAGTGATCTCACCAATGTCTCATGTGGAGGTAATATTACCTCTCAATTTCCTGCTCTCTGATCTTTATGTAGATAAGGTCACATTAGCCCTGTCAGTCATATCATCACATTGGAAGCTCACTTTCATTTAGCTGTCTGTGAATGTGTGATGAATAGTGAGGCAGCAAAATTTATTGAAAATGCCCAGTGAATGTGGAGCAGTCTGGGCCTCTTGCCCCACTCAGTCCATTCACTGGAGCGGCGTTTAGTGAGATACGATTGTTTTACATTCTTGTTGCTTGTTTGTAAATTTTATTACTTCCTCTTTGGACAAACTGGACTCATTTTTAGTTTTACTGTAAAGTGTGATAAGATATTTGAACTTCTGCAGGTACTTGTTCAAATAGCTTGTCACGGACTACTATTTTCCCTATCACAGTCTAAAACAGTGGAGTATTGTAGTCTGCAGGAGGTTCAAATTCTAAGACAGGATTCCACTGACAGGATGAGTGCTGTCTCTCAGCCTGGTGGCTTGAGAGAGCTGTGTCACAAGACTTGAGTGTAAACCACTGTAAGATATCTTTGAAATCTAGCCTGATGGCTGCGCCAACCTACAGGACAAAAGTATTTCTTAATCCTGGTCTGAGTCAGATGGCCAAAGCTCAGAAAGCAAGAAACTAATGTAGTCCGAGGAACTTTCAGGAAACCTTAGCATGACAAGCTTATTTAAAATTTGTATTTAATTTTGTATTTTTCCATTGGTGTGGGGACTGCAGACTATGTCTTAATAAAGCTGTAGCCTGTAGGTAATTTTTCTTTATCTTTAGAATGCTC
This sequence comes from Pelochelys cantorii, assembly GCA_032595735.1. NCBI lineage: Eukaryota > Metazoa > Chordata > Testudines > Trionychidae > Pelochelys > Pelochelys cantorii. The sequence continues at coordinate 38,531,461 of CM064326.1, forward strand.
TCATTTGGAAGCTTACAGGCTTTGTCATGTTGAATATTATTTTAGTAAAGAGGTGACCATACTGGACATGTCTTCACTAGGGAGTTATTTCAAAATAAGTTACTTTGAAATAAGAAGTCCCGAAATAACAATGTTGAAATAGCGCTATTTCTCTTCAGAAGCAGGAGCTATTATTTTGAAATAACAAGCCCTTTATTTGGAAATAACTTCCTAGTGTAGACATGCCCATTGTGACCACGGTGTCCAGTTCTTCTTAGTCTCTCTTTCAAAGAGATGTTACATGCGTTTTTTTAAAGTCAAATATTGAGTGTAGACAACTCTGAGAGATCTGGACTGCAAACAAACATTTAGAATTCAAGAAAATGGTTATAGGAATAAATATTGTTGGGAAATTTTGCAGGGTCTGTTCACCCCTATCCTTTGAGAGTAGGAAAATGGTGCATTAGCCCTACAGTTGTCACGCCAGTCGTGCCCAGTAACCCAAACACTAGGCCTTGCGGCCTGAATCAGTCAATATATATTTGCCCCTATTTGAAAGGCAATGTGGCCTAATAGCCATAGTCAATATACATCAGCCATGAGTCACAGAGGAGTGTGGCTACTAACCAAAGTGAATATATCTCAGTCCCTGAGCCATCCATCTGCCGTCTGGACCTGGAATCTCGAGAGGTGTGCTGCTTACCGGGAGCTCGAATTCAGGATGTGACCGAGAGTCTTACAAAACTGATCAAACCTTCGGATCGCTACCTCTTCCTGCTTCTCCATGTGGGAACTAACGATACGGCCAAAAATGACCTTGAGCGGGTTACTGCAGATTATGTAGCACTGGGGAAAAGGATCAAAGAATTTGGAGCACAAGTGGTGTTCTCGTCCATCCTCCCTGTTGAAGGGAAAGGACTGGGCAGGGATCGTCGAATTGAGGAAGTAAATGCGTGGTTGCGCAGGTGGTGTCGGAGAGAGGGCTTTGGTTTCTTCGACCATGGGACTCTGTTCCGGGCACAAGGATTGTTAGGAAGAGATGGGATCCACCTAACAAAGAGAGGAAGGAGCATCTTCGCGGGCAGGCTTGCAAACCTAGTGAGGAGGGCTTTAAACTAGGTTCGTTGGGGGATGGTGACCAAAACCCTGAGGGGAGTAGGAAAGTCGGACACCGGGAAGAAGTGCAAAGAGGAATGAGCAACAAAGGAGGACCCCTGATTCGAATGGAGAAGGTAGGGCAATCAACTGGTTATCTGAGGTGTTTATACACCAATGCGAGAAGCCTGGTGTATAAACAGGCAACAAACAGGAAGAATTGGAAGCCCTGGCACAGTCCAAGAAATATGATTTAATTGGGATAACAGAGACATGGTGGGATAACTCGCATGACTGAAGCACTGTCATGGAAGGGTATAGACTGTTCAGGAAGAACAGGCAGGAGAGAAAAGGAGAAGGAGTTGCACTATATGTAAGAGAGCACTATGATTGCTCAGAACTCCAGTATATAGAGGGAGAAAAGCCTGTTGAGTCTATGGGTTAAGTTTAGAGGTGCAAACAACAGCAGTGATGTTGTGAGTTGGTGTCTACTAGAGGCCACTGAATCAGGTGGATGAGGTAGATGAGGCTTTCTTCAGACAACTGAGAGAAGCTTCCAGATCGCAGGCCCTGGTTCTTGTGGGGAGCTTTAATCACCCTGACATCTGTTGGGAGACCAATACGGCAGTACACAGGCAATCCAGGAAGTTTTTGGAGAATGTTGGGGATAACTTCTTGGTACAAGTGCTGAAGGATCCGATCAGGGGCCGTGCACAGCTTGACCTTCTGCTCACAAACAGGGAGGAATTAATAAGGGAAGTAGAGGTGGGTGACAACCTGGGAAGCAGTGATCATGAGATGGTAGATTTCCGGATCCTGACCAAAGGAAGGAAAGAGAGTAGTAAAATACACACCTTGGACTTTAGAAAAGCAGACTTTGACTCCCTCAGATACCTGATGGGCAGAATCCCCTGGGATGCTAACAGGAAGGGGAAAGGAGTCCAGGACAGCTGGCAGTATTTTAAAGAAGCCAAATTGAAGGCACAGAAAGAAACCATCCCGATGCGTAGCAAGAGAAGCAAACATGGTAGGAGACCATATTGGCTTACAGGGGAAATCCTTGGTGAACTTAAGCACAAAAAGGGAGCTTACGAAAAGTGAAAACTTGGACAAATGACCAGGGAGGGGTATAAATGTATAGCTCGAGAATGCCGGGGGGTTATCAGGAAGGCGAAAGTGCAATTGGAATTGCGACTGGCAAAGGATGTGAAGGATAACAAGAAAGGTTTCTACAGGCATGTTAGCAAGAAGAAGGTGATCAGAGAGCGTGTGCGGCCCCTACTGGATGAAGGAGGTAACCTAGTGACAGATGATGTGGGGAAAGCTGAAGTACTCAATGCTTTCTTTGTCTCTGTCTTCACAGACAAGGTCAGCTCCCAGACTAATGTGCAAAGGGTATGTCTAGACTACATGCCTCTGTCGCCAGAGGCATGTAAATTAGACTACCCGACATAGTCAATGAAGCCGGGATTTAAATATCCCCGGCGTCATTAAAATAAAAATGGCCGCTGCGCTGTGCCGGCTCAGCTGAACGTCAGCACAGCGTGCAAGTCAAGACGCGGATCGGTAGACAAGGGAAGCCTTTGCCCACCACTCCTGTAAACCTCGTTTCATGAGGCATAAGGGAGCGGTTGACAAAGGCTTCCATTGTCGACTGAGCCGCGTCTTGACTCGTGCACTGTGCCGACGATCAGCTGAGCCGGCACAGCGTGGCAGCCATTTTTATTTTAATGAAGCCGGGGATGTTTAAATCCCGGCTTCATTGACTATGTCAGGTAGTCTAATTTACATGCCTCTGGCGACAGAGGCCTGTAGTCTAAACATACCCTAGGTGACGCAAGATGGGATGAAGATGGACATCCCTTGGTGGGTAAAGAACAGGTAAGGAGCTATTTAGAAAAGCTAAACGTACACAAACCCATGGGTCTGGATTTAATGCATCTGAGGGTACCAAGGGAGTTGGCAAATGTCATTGAGGAGCCTTTGGCCATTATCTTTGAAAAGTCGTGGAGATCGGGAGAGATCCCGGATGATTGGAAAAAGGCAAATGTAATGCCCATCTTCAAAAAAGGGAAGAAGGATGATCCAGGGAACTATAGGCCAGTCAGTCTTACCTCGGTCCCTGGAAAAATCATGGAAGGGATCCTTAAGGAATCCATTTTGAGGCACTTGGAAGAGGGGAAAGTGATCAAGAATAGTCAGCATGGATTCACAAAGGGCAAAGTGGTGCCTGACCAATCTGATTAGCTTCTATGATGAGGTAACTGGCTCTGGGACATGGGAAAGTCAGTGGATGTGATATACCTTGACTTTAGCAAGGCTTTTGATACGGTCTCCCACAATATTCTTGCCAGCAAGTTAAGGGAATGTGGATTGGATAAATGGACGGTAAAATGGATAGAAAGCTGGCTAGAAGGTCGGGCCCAGCGGGTAGTGATCAACGGCTCAATGTCAGGATGGCGGTCCGTTTCTAGCGGAGTGCCCCAAGGTTCAGTTCTAGGACTGGTTTTGTTCACTATCTTTATTAATGACCTGGATGAGGGGATGGATTGCACCCTCAGCAAGTTTGCAGATGACACTAAGCTAGGGGGAGAGGTAGATACGCTTGAGGGCAGAGACAGGGTCCAGTGTGACTTGGACAAATGGGAGGATTGGGCCACAAGAAATCTGATGAGGTTCAACAAGGACAAGTGCAGAATCCTGCACTTGGGATGGAAGAATCCCAAGCATTCTTACAGGCTGGAGACCAACCAGCTAAGTAGTAGTTCTGCAGAAAAGGACCTGGGGATTACAGTGGATGAGAAGCTGGATATGAGTTAACAGTGTGCCCTTATAGCCAAGAAGGCTAATGGCATATTAGGTTGCATTAAGAGGAGCATTGACAGCAGATCCAGAGATGTGATTATTCCCCTTTATTCGGCTCTTGTGAGGCCACATCTGGAGTATTGTGTCCAGTTCTGGGCCCCCCACTACAAAAAGGATGTGGATGCATCGGAGAGGGTCCAGAGGAGGGCAACCAAAATGATTAGGGTGCTGGAGCATATGACCTACGAGGAGAGGCTGAGGGAGTTGGGTCTGTTTAATCTGTAGAAGCGAAGAGTGAGGGGGGATTTGACAGCAGACTTAACTTCCTGAAGGGAGGTTCCAGAGGGCCTGTTCTCGGTAGTGACGGGTGGCAGAACAAAGAACAGTGGTCTCAAGTTGGGGTGGGAGAGGTCCAGGTTGGATATTAGGAAAAACTATTTCACTAGGAGAGTGGTGAAGCACTGGAATGGGTTACCTAGGGAAGTAGTGGAGTCTCCATCCCTAGAGATTTTTAAGTCTCAGCTTGACAAAGCCCTGGCTGGGTTGATTTAGTTGGGATTGGTCAGGGGGCAGGGGGCTGGACTTGATGACCTTCTGAGGTCTCTTCCAGCTCTATGGTTCTATGGTTCTGTGAGTCCCTAATTACAGGGCAGTCAGCCTCCAGCTCCCATGGTCCAGGTTCCAGGCTAATCTGCAGCAAAAGCTGGCACAGCACATCCTTCCTCATCAGCAGTCAGCCCAGACTGAGCTTGACTACTCCATTTTATACGGTGGTATTTGGAGCATGCCCAGCTGTGTGGGGTGGGTGGGGCTTTTGCAGCTGAAAGCACTAGCTTAACCCCTTCCATTCCAGTGTGGGGTCTGTTCACCCTGTCACAGGAAGGAATAGGGTTCTCCTGAAAAATGGTATTTGGCCATATAAATAAATACTGTATCATTATGTATGCTCACCAGCACGTGGAATTAAAGTTTTGTGGGCAGCCTTACACTGGTATTTTATTTATTTGAATTCCTGACTTTACAACCTTAAGGTTGCTCTTGTATTTTACATTTTTGTATATACTAGAAATTATGTGTACATATGTAACTATGGCACAGAGACTAATGCCCATAATTAAGCTTGCCTGACTGGTTCTGTTTTAAGAACCTGTTTTCTTATAACTTTCTGTCATGAATGTGGCAAGGGCCTTCCAGTCAATTGCCTTCTCCAGAACACCGTCCTCCCTATTCACTGAATGATGTGGGTATCATAATGTGTTGAATGATGACAGCACAAGCAATCCTAAATCTAGAACGTCTTAACTTTTGAGTGTTTGATTTTCTTCTTTTGGTTGTTGTTTATACAAAGTTATAAGTGCAATTACTACCTGCAGTTACTAGTGTAGCTGTCATAGGAGAATTAAATAAATTGTCCCAGAAATTAACACAAAAGTTCCACAAAATTAAGATAGATGTAACCGATTGGGACGGTTGGAATCTCTGGCAAACCAATACAAGTGTATACACTAGGGCTATGTCTACACTGGCGGCTTCTTGCGCAAGAACATCTTGCACAAGGGTTCATGTGCAAGAAGTCTTGCACAAGAAAACGTCCACACTGCCATGTGCGTGCTGTGCCTTTGCGCAAGAGCTCCCATGGCAGTGTGGATGCTCTCTTGTGCAAGAAAGCTCTGATGGCCATTTTAGCCATAGGTCTGTCTTGCGCAAGAAATCCCTGCCGAGCATCCACACTGCCCTCTTGCGCAAGAGCTCCTGCGCAAGAGGGCTTACACCTGTTAAAAAAGAGCATAGCTCTTGCGCAAGAAGCCCTCTCTTAGCACGCCGCACTATAAATTTCCTCGCGCAAGAGCAGGCGGGCAGTGTGGACGCTCTGCAGATTCTTCTGCAAGAACGGCCTTACTTGCGCAAGAAGCCACGAGTGTAGACGTAGCCCTTGCGTGGTTACTGAGCAATGCAAGTGGTACCTAGACCACAGCAACAGTTAACATCAAGAGACTTCTACAGCATTGGGTAGGAGCCAGCTGACTTTTAGCTCAGAGGGTAGAAGCTCCTATACTCAGCTCCTGAGATCTCAGGTTCAAACCCGCCCGGTAGCAGTTACACTAACACCTTTTTTTCCCTTTTTTTTTTTTTTTTACAAAAAAGCACTGTCTAAAAGTATACCCTGGCAATTTATTCCCCACATCTCCTAGTTGTTGAAGAAAGTAAGGTACTTTGATCTTATATTTTCAGTTAGAAGGCAAAATTTGCTGAAGTGGGAAAAGATAATGACATTGGAGAGGTGAAAATAAAGAGCATATGGAAAATAATTAGAGTACCTTCAACACACGGCCTCTTGACTAGATGTTCTCAAGTGTTCCCTAACCTTTATCTCTTGGTAGTTTGATAACTCACCTTCACAGTACATTTCCCATGAATGTTAGCAGCCTCTGAAATGTAAAGGAGAGAAGAACTTGCTGCAGAGCAACTGCAGTGCAAATCGGAACTGACATTGTCTGAATCTTTGATCATAAATTCTAGCAGCAGAGTAGCCCAAACCCAGGTTTCAAGAAGCTCACTGTAGGGCTGGGAAGGGAATATCCTACTATGTGCCACAGTTTCACTGAAACCCTCTTTTTAGAAAATTGTGGCACATTTGGAAGTGTTTGCTCAGGCCATTATGATACTTTCCACCTTTGTAAAGCGCTTTGAGATCTACTGATGAAAAGTGCTACACGAGAGCTGAGTATTAATATTTAATATTTATTATTTATTATTATAGAGCAAAGAGTTCACTTGATGAACAGGTTCTAGAATTGCCACAAAACTAAACACCCTAACCTTGCCCCTGCTCTGCCCCTTTCCTGAGGCCCTGCCCTACTGACTACATTCTTCCTCACTGTGGCTCGCTCTTCACCACCGTCCCTCACTTTCACTGGGCTGGGGCAGGAGGTTGGAGTGTGGGAGGGGGTGAGGGCTCTAACTGGAGGTGCAGGCTCCAGGGTGATGCTGGGGATGTGGAGTTCAGAGTATGGGAGAGGGCTGTGGGCTGGAGGGGTAGTTGGGGTGCAGTGAGGTGTGGGCTCTGGAGTGGGGCTGAGGTTGGGGGGTTGGGCTGCACCTGGGAGGGTGAGACCATGGGATTTGGAATGTGGGAGGGGCTGTAGGTTGAAGAAGGGAGTTGTAGTGTGGGAGGTAGGGGTATGGGCTCTGGGGTTCAGGAGGGGGCTCTGGATTTTGGGGGCTCAGGGAAAAGGGTTGGGTGTGCAGGAGGTGCGGACTCTGGCCTGGAGTTCGGACTTTGGGATGGTACCAGGGATGAAGGGATTGGTGTGCAGGAGGGGGCTCAGGGTTTGGGAGGGCTCAGGGCTGGGGCAGGTGGCTGGGGCTTGGGATTACCATGGGCAGCTCCTGGTCAGTGACATTAAGACAGGCTGCCTGCTTGTCCTGGCTCCATACTGTGCCCTGAAAGCAGCTAGCGTGTCCCACTCCTAAGGTGGGGGGAGAGGCATAGACTAGCCTGTCATGTCTCCACAGTGCGAACACCAGATTCTTAATTGCCCCATTGGTGGTGCTGACTGAAGCTGCCTGCATCCCTTTTTGACTGGGTGTTTTGGTCAAAAACTGGACACGTGGTCACCCTAACTGGATCCAGAATTTCAGGATGGTTAGTTCCTTGATTTTGGTTCAAACCAATCTTAGAACTGTGTATAAAACAGCAAATAGCAAAACTGGTTTTAAATTTTTAGGCCTATCATGCAATCTGACCAAAGTTTATTTGAACTTTTCATTGAATCTTCAGCTTTTGGGTTCCAGTAAGTAGGGAATTTAGCAAAACATTCCACCCAAACAATGAAAACCAAACCAATGCAATTGGTGCTGAAACCACAAAAAAACCACAAAAAAATCCAGGTTTAGTTAGAGATCTTACAAATCTCACTGGCTTTGCCCGAATATACATAAAGTAAAATCGAATGGACATAAAACTGTATGAACTGAAATCACTGGAATAGGATCTGTAATTCTCAGGACATTAAATTGATATATTTTGTGCAAATTGTATATAAATGGTGGGATAGACTGGAGCCATGTGTCTATTGATCTGACTATGAATTCATTATATGGCAGTCATCACCATAGTAATTGTCTGTTTTGCTTAGTCCTCTTCGACTTCCTGCTGTGTGGACAGTGCCAAAAGTTGAGTTAAGGTACTTCGACTTCAGCTACACAATTAAGGTAGCTGAAGTTGTGTATCTTAATTTGACCTTATCTCATACTGTAGACATACCCATAGATAGATACAGACTCCCATAGAATATCTTCAATGCCTGTGGTAGAGGATGCAGACACAGCATTCAGTATAACTGCACTCAGAAATGTAGGACTGGAAGAGACCTTGAAAGGTCATCCAGTCCTGCCCTCTGCACTGAGGCAATACCAAGTAAATCTAGCCCCTCCCTGGTACGTTTTTGTCCAACTTTTTCTTAAAAACCTCAAGTGGTGGGGATTAGGGCATCTGAGCTGAATTGCAAATTGTGGGATGGATCCTTGTAGCAGTATCTGTTTCTCTTGTAGTCATTCTTCATCAGTCGAATGTGATCAACTAACAGTCAACATTAGCTGAAACATTACAGTGTCCATGAATATACTGAACATGTCAGTATTGCTTTGATTACACAAGGGAGTGAACTTACTTCATGCTTTGAAGTTATATAAACAGCTAGAAGTCTGTCTGTCTGTCTGTCTGTCTATCAATCAGAGTTGCTGCAGTTGACTAATAATTGGTATACAGTACCTGGAGAGGTGAATTCATAACAACTGTTGTATATAAACCAGCTAGAAATCACTATATTTTTAGAGTGCATCTGTCTGTCTGTGTGTCTGAGTCTGTTTGTTCAAGAACTCCTAAACGATAAGAAGTACGGCCACCAAATTTAGTATGCAGCTTCCTCTTATCATAGCTTAAAGCAAGGTCAGGGTTTGGTTGTGTCAGGACAATTGGGAGGCCCAGGAAAGGGAGCGTTTTCCATAACATGTAAAGGGAGGGCCTACTGTTCGGAGGGACATGATCCTGAGAGTGGCCAATGGGGGCAATGAACCCGCAGAGGAGAGCTATCCTGCAGAGTGTCCACTGGGGGCAGTCGTACCACCAAGTGAATAGCCAGCAGGGCTGGGACTCCACCATCTTGCCTGCCAGCACACTGGGTAAGTAACCCACCTGCTCCAAACTCCTTCCCTCCCCCTGACCCTTGGCTGCAGCACTGGAGGGGGGTAGGGAAATGGCCATTGGCAAAAGGGTGGAGGATATGGGGGAGAGAAGGACCATGTTGGATGTGACTTGCCACCCTCAGCCCCTCCTCACCCCCCCCCAGCTCTCACACTTATACCCCCCTGCCCCCAGCCTCCTGCACTGCCCCCCACATTCCCAAGGCCCTGCTCTCACTTCAGCACCCCTCACACCACCAGTCCCCTGCCCTGAAGGACCTGGGCATCACCAGGTAATTCTGCTAGTGAAAGCATATGCTATATCTCAGTAATATGCAGCGCTGTCTGTGTTAATGTTTGGAAAAGACCACAATGTTCTTAGTGCAGTGTCTGTAGCAGAAATGTGCTATGTGATCTGATTCCAAGTATATTAATCCTGTTTCCCTGTGCCAGACAATGCAATGAGCCTACGAGTCAGAATAATATATGATGTTAATACACGTTTATTGCATTCCGTATGCATAATTTTAATAATAGCTTATTTCCTGCACAAAAGCTCCAAAGAAAGAAAAAATGCTGTAATATATATAATTATGTTATAATAATTTCTGTTTGAAATGTGTGGCCACTTCAGTGATTGTGTCATGGGAAAACCATTCTGAATGAACTGCATGAGTAAAGAAAAAAAACCCTAACAGACTATAAAGTAGCCATGAGATGAGTTATTGGAATTCTAATTATAACATAGGTAATTGATTACTGGAACATTTAAAAAAAATCCTTCTCCCACACTGTGTAGTCCAACAGAATGATAGGAAAGGCAAAAACTTTAGTGATCTCTTTGATTTATTCTGACATCACCTAGCAGAGTTACACATTAGATTTTATTTTATGTTTAAATTTTAATGAATAAAATTAGGGAAGTCTGAGAATATTTATTTTTATGGAAGTAAATATGCTTCCATAAGAAACAATCATTAATCATTGTTCTGTTCTTCATATAGTGTCATAAATATTCATGATGTTTAAAGGACAAATGAGGTATGGGAGCTGCTTGGGAACGGTTACAAATCAATGAGCTCAACCTGCAAGATCTGCATAGATGGGCACTCAGGCTCAAACAGATCATACATTGCTCATTGTGGTTTCAGGTGGGTGCACAGGTGCACCAGCATGGATCAAGGTGCATCACAAGAACCTATGTTTAAATTAACCATGATACGAGACCTTATAGGAATGCTTTGTGTTTATATATATATATATATATATATATATATATATATGGAATTAGGATTAGGTAGTTATGAATAGTATGCCAGTAGATGGCTCATAATAATAGGTACCATAGTTCCTGGGTTTTGGACTCTGCAAATGGATTTCTGTGGGTGCTTTTTGTAACACCAGCAAGCTTCAAGTCAGTAGGGGAGGTGGGATTTTTCTGCTTTAATTCTTCGTTGTGGCTGCCACTGAGTAACTTCATAGTAATGAGTGTGTTTAGGAAATGAAGGGAGTGAAAGAAAGATGGACAAATGTGATTAAACCAACAAGTTTAAGTGAGTCCATCCACTTGTTATATTTGAATTCAGATAGTTTCACTTTTTTCAGTAATTGGTTTGATGTGAAAACCTTTAACTTTTGTTTTGTTTTTGTTTTGTTTTCCTGAATGTGTGAACTTAGGTAACGGGGTGGATGAGATGGAAGCACAGGAAAATAGAGAGCAGGAGAAATTGCTTACCTGCACATAAGAGTGCATTTAAAGGTTGGGGAGAGAGGAGCAGAAGGGGATGAAGTGTGAAAACAAGGAGGAACACAAGTTTAGATGGCCTGTATGAAATAATTTGACACCATTTGAACTAAATCAAATGGTGAGATAATCAAACAGTGGCAGTGGAAACACAGAGGACCAGTCAGGGATAAGTGTAACAGTGCCTAATGCCAAGAGAATTATGTAGCACCTCTGTGGAGTCTCAAGGCATCAGGAGGATAAAGGGTGTTGTCAAAGCTGTTTAACATGTCGCATCTGTGAGATGATGCCCCTGCTGCTAGTAATGCTACCTGAAGACTGCTACTGCTGCTGAGTATGAGGGACCTGCTAGGACACCAGATATCCCAGTTGAGGTCCACTGAGAATAGAGAGGGATGCTGGCTGTCTTGCTGCCCTCTTTTTCCAGCTAGGACACATACAAACAAAGAGGTTAGACATATCATTGGAATAATAGTACTTGGTAGTTATTTTCAAAACATATTGCAGACATTCACTAATACTCAGGGCACCACTGTGGGCAAATAAGTTTTATTATCCACATTTTGCAGACAGGAAACATGAGCAAAGAGGTTAAGATGAATAAATTCAAAAATGCCTGTAATCCTTGTGCCAGGTGGAGTCAGCTGCAACAAGGGCCAAATTCGGTATCTAGTGATTCCTCTTAACGATTAAAAGCAGAACCAGCTCAGTCCTCCCACACAGTAGCCTGAGAGCTAAATACCACCTAGGTGTCTTTAAGAAGCAACACTTCCCCACTCACAAGCATTAATTCTGTGAATAATAAAAGAAAACTTTTATTACAATTGGAAAGAGAGCCCACGATTAATTTCAGAAAACACCATAACCCAATGCAAAAGCATATGACCATAAGCAAGCACCCACACCACGGTAGGGATGTAAAATCCTGTTTGAAATGTTAACTGGTTAAACTCTGTTTCAGTGGTCAAACAGTCACAGTGTCGCGCTGTGGGTGCAGGGGATGCCTGCCCACAATGCCGTGGGCCCAGCAGGGCTGCTCTGGCTGGGCTGGGTGCTGGCTAACGGGTTACGCCAGTAAGCATGCCAGTAAGGCAATGTTTACCGGGTAAGTGGTTAACCAGTTACCCCTTTACATCCTTACCCCGCAGTGTGTTGGGCGGTGTCCTTTGCCTCCATTACCCATCTTGTGATGTGCAAGTTCCAGCAAATATCCTTTAACATGCCATTCCCTTCTGCTGTACCCCATTCCCACCTGCTGCACCCCAGTATAGTTGGTTGTCTTCAGTCAGCAAAACCCTAGAGTTCAGAGATGCAATCACACTGGCCTACCTCCTTCCCCAAAAACAGGGTATATGTGCGTGCGTATGTGTGTCAAGCAATGCTTCCACTGCAGCCACTGGCTTTACAGCTCACCCAATACTGCTGCTGCTGTTATCTCTGCTGCCACTGGTCACCTCGCCTGCTGTTATCACTGAAGCTGCTCTTGCTGCTGCTTTCTGCCACTTCTGCAATGCCGCATTCTCAGGTTTCACTTAGCCCAGCTCTTAGTGATTTCACTGGGTAGTAGGGAACCTCTGTGTTACTGCCTCTTCATTGCCTTTCAGTGCAATGGGCTAAGGTTTAGCCACTAGCCTTGTTCATCAGTGATTTTAACTCTAGTAATCACTGAACGTAAACAAGGCCTCTCAAGAGAGTACAATCAGCTCTGTCTTTAAACGCTAGAGAGGGGGAAGGAAAGGGAGGGACAAATACCATCTAGGACTCTTTAGGCAGAGTCTACACCATCAGGTAAGAACACCTATCCCCACCCACTGTCCTCCTCAATGTTTTGGTGGTTTTTTTTGGTATCCCTACTCCCTGTGTAGCAAGTGAGGTGTAAGGTGACCCACTCAGTCAGGGCATGATAAGCACGGTTTATCTGCCCTTTACTCATTGCATTTTCGTTACTCCTGCATTCAATACAAAAGTGAATTATAACCCAAAACCAACCAAAATTGATCATGCTGTCAAAACAGTCCCATCTGCTGAATGCGTAGGCAGAGTTTATACAAATACAGTTTTCTGAAATCTTTTTCCCCAGTGTATCACAACATGTCAAATGAGAACTCATTCAGACCCTGCTTAAATGACACAAACTTTGTGTCTCCATTTTGTTCAGTGTCCAACTTAAGATAGATAAGTGTCCCAGGCTGGCCATCCAAAAATGAAGGCATCCATAGTCAGGGAACATTTTCTGAAATTTTGGGTTGTAAGGCCACATGGCAAATCAAAGCCACTATTAAAACACAGGAGTTAACAGTTGTGAGCGGAGACCACAGCATTCTGTGTCACACCTAACTCTGTATCACAGACGCATGTAATCACTGCAGCTTTCAAGTGTAGTCACACCTGGATAGAACTTTTGGGAAAAACTGTTTTAAAATATCACAAATTTTGCCAAATTTCTCTCTCTTACTCATTCACACATATGCATGTGTAATGCCAACAGATGGAACCGAACCTGGGACTTCTAGGGCTTAGTTCATGAGCCTCTCCAGCTTGAGCTAAAAAGCAGCTGCCACTCAGCTAAGGTGACAGAGCAGACTCATTCTTTCTCTCTTTTAGGTGATCTAAGTGCCACTATATATGACAGTACATAGTAGGTGTGTGAGTTATATATGCACACACACCTGTTTCAGGGTACATTTACAGAGCAGCATTATTTTTTGAATAACTGACAATATTGCATCTACACTGCAGGCCTTTATTCCAAAATAATGTTGAGCTAGAGGACTTCTTACTCCGACTCATGGTAACCCTCATTTCACAAGGAGTAAGGGAAGTCGAAGGAAGAGTGTTCTTCCTTCCTTCCTGCTGTGTAGACAGCACCAAAAGCCAAATTAAGCTATTTTGACTTAACTATACAATTGATATAGCTGAAGTTGCATAGCTTAATTTGACTTTAGCCCTGCTGTGTAGATGTACCCTTATAGTCAAAATTGAAAATTTTGATAGAAAACTTACTTGAAATTTGAAAATGTTCATCCATCTTTATTCCTGATATAGTACTGGGATTAATAGTGTCCCTACCTCAGTGTCTACCTGGAAATTGCTGATTGGAAACTGCAGGGAGGGGAGCTCTTTTCACTTGTATTGTAGCCAGGTTAAAATATCCTGAAACTCTATGTATTGCCATTAATCAGACTGAATGTGATGTTCCCTAAAGAGCCGTTCAATCTGTTCCCTATTTATTGCATGTGTTACAAGTGATCCGTGTATTATAGTGACTTATGAGGACAGACTCTTTTCCTCCCTGATTTTTGAGGAAAGGCAGGGATTTGCAGGTATTTTTATTTTATTTTATTTTTGTATGCTGCTGGATATTTATGTCAGGGTGGGATTGGCAGTCATTTATATGTATATTTTATTTTATGGGTTGGGCACCTAGGAATATTTTTAGATGCCTGCATTAATAAATAATGAGAGAGAATATTTAGGAGCTACTGCATCAATGATTAAGGACAACACATTATTATAACATCCCAATAGACTCTTGATACAGTGGGTCTACAGTCTGGGGATTACAGGGCTGCTTTGTTCAGCCTAAACACATGGGCTTCAAAGCCGTCAGGCCCTCCCCTCTCTATTAGATCAATATTTACAGATATGCTTTTGTCCAAGTAGGTGAGGCAGGGCCAAAAAGGCTCATGGAAGTGTGCCCCCTCGATACCATTATGCAATAGCTTGGGGGAAAAGGAGAAGCATACAATATCCTTAAATACAGTGTGGAAAATGGAAAAGAATTTACACCCTCCTCACTCTTGGGAAGGATCTCTCTTTCCACCCACAGTTATTTTTACTGCTGTTATATAGGGTCCACAGGTAAATCTTGCATCCGGGATGTTCTGCTAACATTCCTGTTTCTCACTCCTTTTTCTGAGGGGAGGGAAGAGTAGAGGCAATGGCAGTGTTGCTAACACTCACAATATTGAACATAAGAACATAAGAATGGCCGTACTGGGTCAGACCAAAGGTCCATCTAGCCCAGTATCCTGTCTGCCGACAGTGGCCAGCACCAGGTGCCCCAGAGAGGGTGGACCGAAGACAATGATTAAGCGACTTGTCTCCTGCCATCCCTCTCCAGCCTCTGACAAACAGAGGCCAAGGACACCATTTTATCCCCTGGCTAATAGCCTTTTATGGACCTAACCTCCATGAAATTATCTAGCTTCTCTTTAAACTCTATTATAGTCCTAGCCTTCACAGCCTCCTCTGGCAAGGAGTTCCACAGGCTGACTACACGCTGTGTGAAGAACTTTCTTTTATTAGTTTTAAACCTGCTACCCATTAATTTCATTTGGTGTCCTCTAGTTCTTCTATTTAGGGAACTAATAAATAACTTTTCTTTATCGGCCCTCTCCACACCACTCATAGTTTTATATACCTCTATCATATCCCCCCTCAGTCTCCTCTTTTCTAAACTGAAAAGTCCCAGTCGCTTTAACCTCTCCTCATATGGGACCCGTTCCAAACCCCTAATCATTTTAGTTGCCCTTTTCTGAACCCTTTCCAAGGCCAAAATATCTTTTTTGAGGTGAGGAGACCACATCTGTACACAGTATTCAAGATGTGGGCGTACCATAGTTTTATACAGGGGCAGTAAGATATTCTGGGTCTTATTTTCTATCCCTTTCTTAATAATTCCGAGCATCCTATTTGCCTTTTTGACTGCCGCTGCACACTGTGTGGAAGTTTTCAGAGAACTGTCCACGATAACTCCAAGATCTCTTTCCTGATTTGTCGTAGCCAAATTAGCCCCCATCATACTGTACGTATAGTTGGGGTTATTTTTCCCGATGTGCATTACTTCACACTTATCCACATTAAATTTCATTTGCCATTTTGTTGCCCAATCACTCAGTTTGGTGAGATCTTCTTGGAGTCCCTCACAGTCTGCTTCTGTCTTGGCTATCCTAAACAGTTTGGTATCATCTGCAAACTTTACCACCTCACTGCTTACCCCTTTCTCCAGATCATTTATGAATAAGTTGAACAGGATTGGTCCTAGGACTGACCCTTGGGGGACACCACTAGTTACCCCTCTCCATTCTGAAAATTTACCATTTATTCCTACCCTTTGTTTCCTGTCTTTTAACCAGTTCTCAATCCAAGAAAGCACCTTCCCTCTTATCCCATGGCCATGTAATTTACACAAGAGCCTTTGGTGAGGGACCTTGTCAAAGGCTTTCTGAAAATCTAAGTATACTATATCTACTGGATCCCCCTTGTCCGCATGTTTGTTAACCCCTTTCAAAGAACTCTAATAGATTAGTAAAACAGGATTTCCCTTTACAGAAACCATGTTGACTTTTGTCCAACAAATTATGTTCTTCTACATGCTTCACAATTTTATTCTTTACTATTGTTTCGACTAATTTGCCCGGTACTGAAGTTAGACTTACCGGTCTGTAATTGCCCGGATCGCCTCTAGAGCCCTTTTTAAATATTGGTGTCACATTGGCTACCTTCCAGTCATTAGGTACAGAAGCCGATTTAAGGGATAGGTTACAAACCACAGATAATAGTTCAGCAATTTCCCATTTGAGTTCTTTTAGAACCTTTGGATGAATGCCATCCGGTCCCGGAGATTTGTTAACATTAAGTTTTTCTATTTGTTCCAAAACCTCCTCTAATGACACTTCAATCTGGGACAGTTCCTCAGATTCATCACCCACAAAGGACAGTGCAGATTTGGGAATCTCCCCAACGTCCTCAGCCGTGAAGACCGAAGCAAAGAAATCATTTAGTTTCTCCGCAATGACTTTATCGTCCTTGATTGCGCCTTTTTTAGTTCGATCGTCTAGGGGACCCACAGGTTTTTTAACAGGCTTCCTGCTTCTAATGTACTTAAAAAACATTTTGTTATTTCTTTTTGAGTTTTTGGCTAGCTGTTCCTCAAAATCCTTTTTTGCTTTTCTTATTACATTTTTACACTTGATTTGACAGTGTTTATGTTCCTTTCTATTTATCTCACTAGGATTGGACTTCCACTTCTTAAAAGATGCCTTTTTGTCCCTCATTGCTTCTTTTACATGGTGGTTAAGCCACGGTGACACTTTTTTAGGTCTCTTGCTATGTTTTTTAATTTGGGGTATACATTTAAGTTGGGCCTCTATTATGGTGTCTTTAAAAAGTTTCCATGCAGCTTGCAGGGATTTGGCTCTAGTCACTGTGCCTTTTAATTTCTGTTTAACTAGCCTCCTCATTTTTGTGTAATTCCCCTTTTTGAAATTAAATGCCAGGGTGCTGGACTGCTGAGGTGTTCTACCTGCCACAGGAATGTTGAATGTTATTATATTATGGTCACTATTCCCAAGCGGTCCTGTAACAGTTATTTCCTGGACCTGATCCTGCACTCCACTCAGGACTAAATCGAGAATTGCCTCTCCCCTTGTGGGTTCCTGCACCAGCTGCTCCAAGAAACAGTCATTTAGGCCATTGAGAAATTTTATCTCCGCTTCTCTTCCTGAGGTGACATGTACCCAGTCAATATGGGGATAATTAAAATCCCCCATTATTATAGAGTTCTTTATTCTGGTAGCCTCTTTAATCTCCCTCAGCATTTCAATGTCAGTATCACTGTCCTGGTCAGGTGGTCGGTAATATATCCCTACTGCTAATTTCTTATTATTGGAGCATGGAATTACTATCCATAGCGATTCTATTGAACATGTTGATTCACTTATTTTTATTTCATTTGATTCTACATTATGAGTGCCTGATTGTAAAACCTCATCTCCTGAATTAACCTAAAACTCGAGCTTTTATCTAACAAAGAAAAAGGAAGATTCTAGCCTTTATTGTTGGAAAATAAATTTTGAAAATGAGCAACAGTGGACAAATGAAAAGAGCCTGACAGTTATTGCATTTTTAAAATCTAATAACTTTTGAGGAGTTGGGGTTGGCCATGCAGCCACGAAATTTTAACTTGAACTACTGTGACTATACTACCGCTTTAAAATGTTAAAATAATACTAATAATCTTCTTTGCAACATTCCTATGCAGTCCTGAGAAGGTAGATCAAAATGTCCTATTTAGAAAAATTACATTGTTCTCTCTGTAAAAAAAAAAAACCTGCAGGATTTGGCAGGTGTCAAATCTTTTCCCTTCTTGTTGCAGCATAGGGTTATTTGCAGTGAAAAATCCCAACACAATCCAGAGGGATGGGAAGGGGAGAATCCAATTAAAAATACGCTTATTTCCAAGGTGCCTTGTTGGCATCTCTTTAAGAATGGTCAGATACATCTATGAACATTATAATGATATGCATATTCAGCTTTTAATTTTCTGGTGGAATAGAGTATAATGTATTAACTCTCCATTTTCATAATTATTTCAGATAATATTGGTGCCCAGATATCTTCCTGAAAAGAAACATTAATTTCTTAAAATACCACAATTTCACAATGAAAAAGTAAGGTTGGGTTAAAATGTTAGTGTTCTTTTCGTGGCCATTCCCTCTATACTTTTTTATTTCAAAACATCAAAGTAATGGTGCTTTTACTGTTCATTGAACAACTGTAAATTGTATCTACATGTCAGGAATGGCCTATAGAAAGCAGCTGGCAGACTTCTTAGGAAGCATTCTTAGAGCTCTATGAGCTCATGGAAGAAGGAAAAGGAAGCTTTCTTTGTATTTAGGAAGGCCAAAATAGTTTTAGTATTATTGCTGCTAAATTTACTAACTGCCATAAGATAGATTCATTGATTTTTCAAGGCACAAAGGACAATTATATGGTCAACCCAGCTACCCCTGCATTGATCCCAGTAATTTCAGTTTGACTAAAGTAGATCTTCCACAAAGGCATCATTCTGCAGTTAGACTGATATGATATGGGCTAGCAGTTAGTATGTAGCATGCTGGGAAAGTTCCACTGCATTTCTTTATTTGGTCATTTCATAAGCATTTTGTAAAATAAAGCATTTGATAGAAGCTCATTGATTGGGAGCTAAAATTGTCACTTAATAGCATTAATTGTTATCAGTGTTCCCTGTAAGTTGTGCACTTGTGCGGATATCCAGGAAAATTTAAATGCTGCCCAGCTGATCAGCAAAGCACCCCCAGCTAAGTTTTGTGTTCTAATGGTTGTGCACAGTCATATATGCCTTGATGCATACAAAAATGTATTCTGCACATAGATGGAAAAAATCCGCACATGAACGGAAAAGGTTAGCGGGAACATTGATTGTTATATTTAGTTTTCTACAATATGTAGAATTGACTGTATCCATATCACAGTATCTCCAAAATATGAACCATACAGTTAGATTGCATCATAATTTAAGACAAATAAGGAAGTTTCAGCTAAAAATAAAGATGTGGAAAAGATATGCCTTTTTAGGATAGAGCTATAAGATCCAACCCAGCTGTCCTTACTCAGGCAAAACATCCATTGAAATTTATGATTTCAGTCTGAATAAAGATGCCAAGTTCAAGTCCTAAATTTGTAGAGATTGCCCTGTGGTCATTTTAATTTTTGTCATTTGAATTTGTGCATCTCTGGGTCCAGTTCATTTTTCTGAACACTACATCCAATTATTTTTGGACAAATAGGCATACTCTTCAATATGTCCAATTTTGATGCCAGCTGAGGCTGCAAATGCCTGCAGTTCATCCCATTTAAACTCCAAGCTTGCCAGCCTGCAAAATTATATTATTTTCCCTGTACATAAAATACACAGATATGACCTCATGGATACAATACAAAAGGATTTTGACCTAAATATCTAATAGTAGCTTCACTGAGATGGGGAATTTGTATTTCATCCAACTGACTGCCGTTCAGCTTTGTTGTGCTATATGTGAAAGGCATATTAGCATGACAATATATTCATGGGTGCCAACTAGTGACAAAAAACTAAACAACCCTGAAATGCCTAAATGAAGGCACTTCCTAATGAAACATGGCAAGTTAAAACTTGATCCACAGCAAAAGAAAAACTTGAGTGTTTAGCTAGTAGTTGTCATTCACTGTGCTAGGAGAAATTCCTGCCTTGATCAAAACACATCTTTGTAAAATTGTCCAAACTTAATAAGAAAAGGGAGAGAGGATATAAATTGCCATTTCAAACAGCTTTCGTTCTGAATCAAAGCAAATGTTAGTCTGTGTTGAAAAACAGAATAAAATAAACGTTGACTGTGTTGATATCAAAGAGAAAGTCAAAGTTACACCATCAATGAAGTAGAAACATGTCTGACATCATGATGCAGCTCTAAATAAGAATATATATGAAAATGCATAGAAAATGAGGCAACAAATACAATCTTTGGGAAATAATGTAGGCATGATTTGAAAAGATAATTATAGGCAAAAAAAGCAAAAATAAATGTAGCAACAGGAAGAACAGAAAAATTATGAAGCAATTAACAAGAATTCTTCATTCTTAGACAGAAAAATAACTGACTCCAGATTAAAAATGAACCCTGACTCCAGAAATGTTTTATTAGTGACTCTATCAAGTACTGCAATTTATTGTAATAAATTATCTAAAATACAAACATGTAATCTAACTGGTTACAGATTTCTTAGTGTACCTATTTCTTTAAAATCATGGAGTCCAACCAGTTCTGAAGCAGTAGCTACTACTGGTATTGAGAACTAGCCACATTCAACCAGTCAAATAGCCACATGTGGCTAGTGGCTAGCATGTTGGACACCACAGCTCTAGAAACTGTTCTGTGGAATGAAAATTATTATATAATCGTTTGAGCACAATGCAGATATATTTTACTTGTATTTTTACCAACCCATATTTCACTTACCTTTTGGAAATATATGTTTTACTCTCAGTGATAAAGCGTATTAAGATAATCATAATAAAGAAATGTATTTAATCTCAATTGTATGATCTATATTTAAGGTAAAAACTGTAATAATTATTATAAAAGTATCCTATATATAATAAGCTATGTGTTTTTGAGTATGGGTGCTGGATTTCATTGGAATAGGAACAATCTGATGTGAATTCATCTTGCGCTATGTCTACACTACGAACCTCTTCTGCAAGAGGAAATGCAAATGGAGTGCTTCATTTGCATATGTTGCGCTCTCATTTGCGTTTCCTCCTTGGATCCCTTTTGTGCAAGAGGCTTTTGCGCAAAAAAGTGCTGTGTAGTCGGCTCTTTTTTGCGCAAAAACCCCCTTCTGCACAAGAGCCGTTCTTCCTCATTTTTTGCACAAAAGAGATCCAAAGAGGAAACGCAAATGAGAGCGTGACATATGCAAATGAATGTACCATTTGCATTTCCTCTAGCGGAAGAGGCTCATAGTGTAGCTGTAGCCTAAGAGTGGAGTGCAAGAGGTAATAGTGTATGTCATGCCAAAGATAATTTTTACTAGATTTACAGTAGCTGTCTGATATGGCCTGTGACATCCATATCATGGGGAATTAATGATGCTCCATATAGGTAATATAGAGGCAAACAAATGCATGGTATACTTGTGGGTGTACTAATGTTTCATAGATGTATAATGATAGACAATTCATAAACTCATTCATTTCTAAAATTTAATCTATGAATATTCCTGTTCTTAAGTGTAGACCCATAAGTACCTTTTATGTAGTATCTTTCCCGCAGAGGGATCCCAGAATACATTGTAAAGTACAGTTTGTAGAGGGATCAGTCACACACCAGTGAAATATATCCATCTCTTAATAGAACAGGGGTTCAATCTGCCACAACAGCGTTACATAATCGCTTTCAGGCAATTAAATTAATAATTTTTCCAATTGAAACTAGAATGAGGCTTTTGGGTAGGCAAAATATAAACCACCCAAGTTAGAATACAGCCATAGTTCTGGACAGAATATCTGGTCTGGATGATGGCATCTCCAACAGCACGATGTCAACTAGCAGCCTCATGCTTGTTTAATACTCACTCTGCATTTCAGTTGTTGGATCTCTGCTCTTTTAGATGGAATCTCCTAGTGTGTTATGAATTTTCAGTTGCCCTGGGTAAAGGAAAAGCAAATGGTTCTAAAAAAAGATACTGGCTTTCCCCTCTGCTAATTGGTGTTGCAGATGACAAATGAGACACTATGATAATAATATCTCTGTATTGCTGTAGAAGGTAAATGACCAACAGTGCTGCTTAAGGGTCAGATGGGGGTTTGCAAGTTGTGTGCTTTTGATACACAGTCCTCTCTTTCAGTGCCCCCACTCCAAGAGTTTCTAGTCCTCCTCTTTAGTAGAAGAGTATAGGGTGAAGGGCCCTTGAACAGTCAGTCTTTTCAAACTGGGGAAGGCTCTTAGGCTGTGTCTACACTGGCACGTTCTTGTGCGAAAATGGCCGCTCTTGCGCAAAAACATGCCACCTGTCTACATTGGCCGCGCGTTCTTGCGCAAGTAAACTGACATTGTACTGTAGAAAATCAGGGCTTCTTGCATGAGAACTCTGATGCTCCCTCTCAGGAAGATGCCCTCTTGTGCAAGAGCTCGTCCAGAAGAGGCCAGTGTAGACAGGCAACATGAATTTCTTGCGCAAGAAGCCCCTATGGTTAAAATGGCCATCAGAGCTTTCTTGCGCAAGAGAGCATCTACACTGCCATGGATGCTCTTGCACAAAAGCACATCTCTTGCGCAAAAGCACATGCCAATGTAGACGCTGTCTTGTGGAAGACTTTTTGCACAAGAACTCTTCCGCAAAAGAGTTCTTGCTCAAGAAGCTGCCAGTGTAGACGTAGCTTACTGTAGGATTGTCCTTTTGGAATGGTTAAGGGAACCTGGGCCTGCCCTCTCCACTGGCTCTGGTCCATGGCCCAAAGGTGGAGTTTTAAGCCACTGCCTCTCCCAGCCCACATTCTGTCCCAAGTTTGCTTCAGCTTCCCCAGGTAGATTACTCCAGTCATGTCCCTGACTTGCCCACTACCTTTGTGGGTTTTCACAGCCTGTGTTGTCAGGCCCTGGGCAATGAATCCTGGGGAGAGCTTTCCCCTTCAGTGCAGCTATCATCCCACTTCCACTGCCTGCCTCTGATCAGCTCTGCTCCCCTTATCAAAGCCCTGCCTGTGCAGACATTGCAGGTGTGTCTGTGTTGGGTGGCATGGGCCCTGAGCTGTTCCTTAACCCCTTGCATGCCTATGTGAGGTTTGTGCTTTTCATTCAATGGCCTCAAAGCACTTAACATTCACTGGTTTAAGCTTTATAACCTGCATGTGGAGTAGATCGGTGTGATCTCCATTTATCAGTTAATTGTTCACAGTGATGGTCACCATGTAAAGGCTTTTAATAACTATTATTGATAAGCTTATCATTTAAGTGAGATGTTGATTAATAACAGTTATGATTCATAAAATGCAAAGATTTTGTTATTAGTGTATTGTATCCTTTTCTTTTAGGTTACTCAATACTTCAAGCTATTATGGAAAAAGCAGGACAGAATAGCTGGCAAGTCAGTGCCATATGTGTGGAGAATTTTAATGATGCCAGCTACAGGAGGCTTTTAGAAGACTTGGATCGAAGACAAGAAAAGAAATTTGTAATAGACTGTGAAATAGAGAGGCTTCAGAATCTTTTAGAACAGGTAATATCACTTTTTAATGTCAATGTAAACCCATTACTATAGTTCCACAAGAGCAGCCTCATAACCCTTCTTTTATTTTTGCCTGTCAGGACAAGTTTTCCCCAAGGTTTATTCCAGGGCCATTATTTTATCTACACTTTCTCTCCATCTTGATATGAAACTTCCATCCCAGCAGCCAATGGGTCAAAATAAATAGCCACTTCTGACACATCAGGCAATGGCTGTGCACCTCAAAGATCAGCCCAGAGCTCTAACACACAAGTGCTGGGGGAGTCTTGAACCAAAGTCACTTGGCTGGCAGAATAGCACCCTGAAATATTTGGGGGAAGCTCTATGGCCTATGCTACACAGGAGGGCAGACTAGATTATCGCAATGGTCTTTTCTGACATTTGAATGCATGCATTTAATTTTTAAAAAATATATAATTGAGATGCTAGTTTTGTTTGAAGAATTTTGCTTATTTTTGTCCTGGTTTATTTACTTTTCTCCAAACATCAGAGACAACTTATTTCCAGCTGTGCAAAGTCTTGAAATCCTCATTATACATTTAAAAGGGAAGTTTTATTATCCATAGATAATAAAATGGAAAAGAGTGAAATAAATGATCTTGTGGACAAGGGATGAAGGGCACTTTCTTCGTTAGTGATGGAAGTCAGCAATTATGTAAAGGCAAGACTATGAGCTTAAGTATCTGGTGCCTGGTACTTTGTACAGGCATTTACATATGTACCAAGTGGGCTTAAAATGTTATCATTCTGGAGAATCTGGCCATTTATGTGTCTCTCTCTGGGCTATTTCTTAATTGACAGAAAAAATAATAGTTAGAAACAAACAAAGTGTTAGGAAAATAACTTGAGGAAGTATAGTCTTTTGTGTCTCACGTAATCTCACATATGCTGGTGCTCTGAGAGTGCACTGTGCAGTATCTGTTGCCACGATGTGAGAACTACAGTGAATGAGTGCCATCTAGTGGTGCTAAATTCTGTTTTATTGCACTATTGGATTTATTTTATTTCCGTATTTATTTTTTATTGTGCAAAAGGTATTTTAGGAGTCTGTAAAGTTTTTATTGCCTAAAATTCTAGTGATGCAGATGCTGGAATGGGTAGCTAAGTATAAAATGCTATTTGTGATTCAGAAATGTGCAACAGAGATTTTTTTTCTGAAAACCGTTAGAGATTAATTTTTTAACAGCAGAAACAAGAGAAAGAAACTAAGAATTAACGATAAGGCACTTCTAAATTTAACAAGGATTGTTTCAAATAGGTGACTCCATACATATTAATTTGGCCAAATTTTTTGCTACTGTGCGATTGTATTTTAATGCACACTTACTATATCTTATAATCGAATCCTTCTCCTATCCATTCTCTTCTAAAATAAAAACAGAAAAGGATTATTTTGAGGACTGTTTTTAAAGTGTGGAGTGAAGCAATTATTTCTCCCTGAGTAGTGGGGGAAGAGAGAGATTGTTCAAACCCTGGAACAGTTGGCTTATAGAGAGAGTTTTATATGTCCATATACATAGTTGTAGCATATTCCTACATTATCTCATAGATCTGTTGATCACCTATTGCTTTAATAGCAAGGAAATACAGGTTGAACCTCCCAGATCCGGGACTCTCTGGCCTGGCAACATCCGGAGGGCCATGGATGTTGCTTGACCAAAGAGCACCAGAGGCAGCAGTGGGAGACAATGTGGGAGCTCAGGAGGTCAGGCTGGACCAGCAGTGGCTGCACCAGACAGCAACTGGGGAGCCCCCGACCTGACTGGGAAACCCCTGATGTCAATGGGGCCAGATGTGGCTGGGGAGCCCCCACCCCGGCAGGGGAATCCTTGGAGTCAGCTGAGTCAAGAGTCTGTGGAGTCCCGGCCCAGCTGAGACCCCCGTCTGCAGAGGGGATGCCATGGTGGAGGGAACCTCCAGCTGCATCAGGGCCAGCAGTGGCCAGGCGGCCCCTGCCAGAACCCCAGGAAACCCCCAATGGCAGTGGGGCCGGGGTGACTGGGAAGTGCTGGCCTAGAGCGTCCCAGCTCAAGAGAAGCTGGTGGAGGCGAGCAGCCCCTCCAGGGAACCCCAGGGAATCTCCGGCTGCAGTAGGGCCTGCCCTCGCAGAGGGGCAAGGTAGCCAGGTGTCCCCTTCCAGGGAACTCCGGGAACACCCTGTGGCAGCAGGGCTGCAGCAGCTAGGCAGTCCCAGCTGGGAATCCCGGGAGATGCTGAGGCAGCCTGCAGGCAGCAGCATGAGGAGCCCCTGCTGAACCACCATTAGAGGGGCCAGGACAGGGCTGGAATCCCTAGGGAGAGAGGCCTGGGAGCAGGCACCCAGCAGGGGAGCACTGACCTCCCCTTGTCCTGCAAACTCCCTAGTTTGGGACAGTTCAGGTCCCCAGGGTGCTGGACTAGGGAGATCTAACCTGTACACATTTTAGTGCATGTTCCTAGTTTGATCCTGATCTCACTGATACTGGCTTTACACTGGTGTGATGCCATTGACTTTTAGGAGCCACTCCTGAATTTCATCTTAGCAACTGAGATTGAAATCCTTTTTAGAACAGTTTGCACTCTGTCTGGGTAAGCTTCGGGTCTAATTCTTCATCGCTACAATTAGTGGAAATTTTGCCATTTACTTTAACAGGACGAGGACTGCCCTTGGGTTATGTTGTATGGTAGATAACTCAAAGTGGTGGCAATTTAAAATATCAGGCCCTGACTTCTTTCATTTTTCATGAGGCTTCCGGTAGCCTGTAGATGAGAGATGTGGTAACTTCACAGAAAAGGAATTGACTGAGTCTCAAGCTGCCTAATTGATTCAATAGGCCTTTTCCCCAGACTATTTGAAAAATGAAGTTTAGATGTGTGATGTACAAGTCTATGTTCTGTGGTGTATATTAGCAGGAGTTAAGTCTTAGTAAAATTAGACCTCAGTACAAAGTGTTCTGCTCTTCAGTTTTTGCTGACTAAGTGTGAGAAACTGACTTATTTGTGTGTATGGAAATTAAAGTGTATAAAAGAAGTGTAGGCTAAATTCTGAACCAGTGGTGGGCAACCTGCCTCATGCGACCCATTGGGGTTGTAAATGTGGTTCACAAGACATTTTATTATTGCCCTTGCACGGGGTTGCCAGATTCTGTTCATTTTCATCTACATAGTTTTTTTTCCTACTGGTATTACAAAAGTGGCACGCACATAAAGCAAGGGTACGAGAAGTGAGGTGTGTGCTGATTGCACACAATATTGTTGTGTGCTCCCTTTGCAGTCTGTCAAAGCACTGCTATGGTTCAGTCAGCACACCCCGCAAATTCTAGGTATGCAAGTATAGTTAGCAAAACTGTCTCCTACCCTCAGAGACTGTTTTTGGTAATGACAATCTTGCAGCCCACTGAGATGGAGGGCCACTCATGTAGGCCACTCACTAGTCTGGGTTGCCCCTCACTGTTCTGAACAGTTCTTCTTAAAAGGAGATGTATAGTATACTGTATGTCCTATCCTGAGAGAGCTGGGATTCTGGTTTATGGTGAGTCAATTAGCTGTGTGAACACAAAAGTAAATATAAAGAGAAGTTAATTGTAGATAGATAGATAGCACTTTTTCCATGAGAGAAGGTAGCTCTGAAAACCCAAGTACAATGATTGCTAGGGTTGAAAAGGAAAACAGGAGGATTCTGATAACTGCATTTGGAGAATAGGGAACAAGAAAATACTCACTCTTTTATGGATGTATAATGACTTAATTAACTTTTGGGGGCATTCCAAAGAATCATCCTGTCCAAAAACCTGATGCTCGTGGTATGGTACAAAAGCCACGACAGAAAGCAAGAACAGCCCTTTGTGATCTTGACAGACAGGTACAGGATACAAATGGATTAGAAGGAAGTTGCTTCATAGTTAACACTCCGAAATGATAAGTCCAGCTTCAGTTTAAATTAAGCATCTTTGCTATGGCCTGAAATAAGACTCCATTGTTTTTGACTTTCCCAGTTCCCAGAGATCCACTTTATCCAAATCTATTTCACAAGCTTGCTCTTTGTAAGATCTAAATTAGACTTATTTGTGCTGTAATGTGTCCTCATAGGAGATGACCATCTGATCATCTTCCTGCTTCTCATCTGAATCCACAGACACATGTTAGCAGGTATAAAATAATTAACTTTCACTCTCCATCCTCAATTTACATACACGTATATTACTAATTATTACTTAGCTGACCTTTTATTTCATTTACATTTACACAGCCATCAAAAATAGCCAATATGTTTTCTGTTGAAAATTGTAAATGGAGATGTATACTAGTACACTTGTTCACTTTGCCCAAATACTATGATAATGGGGGGGGGAATATTTCTAGTCCAAAAAGGTTTTATTTTTTCATATTGAAAATGACACTTGACTGGCATATTCATTATATAGTTTTTAGATATGTATCTCTTTCCAGCCTCCAGGTACCCACCCAGTCTGTTTTCCCCCTGCTCACTCATATGTAAACTTTCATTCCTGGCCCTAGTCCCATGAGCCCTGCCCCCGCCAGAGACTAAGCGATTCAGGCTGGGAGGGATTCAGTGCAGCTCCCGACTCCCCAGGGAAGCTGAGGGTACCAGAGCCCTGAGGAGTGGATCGGTGGAGAGGAGGACCCAGGGAGGTGGGGGTGGAGGGAAGCTTGCAGGCCCAGCGCAGGGAAAAGGCTAGAGTGGAGACGAGTCTACATTGCAGCCAGCAAGAGGAAGCCCAAACTCCTTGTTGCACCCCCTGGCTATAATGCCCTGGGTATGAACCCAGTTTCCCTGGCCCTTGGGTTGGCTCTGTAAATTGCTGTGCAACCCAGCTTTCCCTTTGCTAACTGATTGCTCATACATGCAATAATGACAAGTAATTTATAAACAGAACAGTCCGTGGCAGCAACATTCATACACACTACACAACAAGAATCAACATCAGTCTGTTTCTCCCATGTTTCACTAAGACTGCTCTTTTCCTCTTCTGCACTAGAAAACAATGTCTCCCTTTGTATTTGCAGCTTGTTCAGTAAAGGTCAGCAGCCAAGTGGAGGTAAATTTAATCCATATTTCCAGCTTGAATGATGTGCTGGATTTGGATACTGAACTCCTATTTCACCACAAATGCACCCATGGAACAAAAGCCATTATCACAGAGACCCAAGCAAAGCAAATCAGGGTACTCCCAAGTAATTGCCACTGAGAAATAGTAACTAAAATGCCTATCTGCTTTTTATGAGATACAAACTGTACATGCAACAAAATCAAGGATATTACTCTATTTAGTAGAGCAGATGTGTGGCAGAACATGCACACTGTTTAAGAAAATGTCAGATCAGCTTGTTCTAAGACTTACTTAGATTTAATCAGCTGGGTTAGTTTGCTCTCCATGGTCTAACCAATACTTCATAGATTTCTTTTTTATTTATTTATTTCTTCATTTGTCCACTTTCAAACAAGACTAAAGGAGAATGTCATTAAAGCTTTACATTTAAATGTGGAAATGGTTGGAGAATAACAGGCAATTAACTGTAGAGTTGATCTCATTTATTTTAACTTAAATATATCCTATTTGTTCAAATACATTTGCTTTTAGTGCTATTACCTCAAATTTATGCATCACTCTAAACATGTATTAAGACATATGAGTTCAAAGCCCCAAAGAGATTTTACACTCTAAACAGAAAAAGATGATGATAGATAACCACTGTTGTTAGTTTCACTGATTTTGTAACATAATTCTGTGGTTATTGGGTTTGTTTGTCTTTTGAAATTTATAAAAAAAGAAAAATTTAATGTAATTTAATTTAATTGCTGAAAAGGCAGGAAATAACAAAGTTGATGGTGCCTGTCCAATCTTTACTCTGCTTGTACACATATACTACAATCTTGGAATGCATGTAGTCTTTAAACACATGGTCATGCACTATTTTTTCACAGGAGTACTCATTCATTGTTCATATATGAGTAATGCACTATTAATGAGGTAAGGAATATAGCATGTTTGAGAGAGGGTGTGACAGATCTGATCTTTGTTTCTAGCCAGATTTATGGTCCAGTTGTCCCACACTAATTACACTGAGTACTACTTATATGAGCAGTTGAATTGAACTCCTGATAAACAAAAATTTGAGAATCAGAACTAAAATGTGTCTTAAAATAAGGCACAGCTCCACTTATACCTGCCTCATTCTCTTTTTACTGTTCACTTGCACATATGTAAATGGGTCTGATAAATTCTGCAAACTTAGGGCCACATTGTGGTTCAGCTCATGAGCCTGCATCATGGGCAACAGCATGAGTTCATCCATCATTGGGGTTGCTACTCACCTTCACGTGGAGATGAAAAGGGAGTAGGCAGATGGGGTGAGTGGGTGGGTGGAGTTTTTGTTCTGCTCTCCAATGCACTGGTCAGTGCACACCTTCTGAAATCAATTTACTCCAAGTACAGGTTGAACCTCTCTAATATGGCACTCTCTGGTTCAGCAATATGATTTAAGTTACCCAAATGTCTGCTTGTTGTGGGTGTGTTTCCCACTGTCCCATAAAGTTTGTTTACAGCTGCCAGTCCTGGCTCTCAGTGTTCTGTGCTGTTATTTAGCTCTAATTTACCCCTAAATGTCTTCTAAGAGCCCAGAAAGCAGTGGAAGTGCTGACAATGCTGCTACGTGTAAGCATGTTTTTTTGCTTGATCTATTTATATCCTTGTGCCAATAGAGTAAAATTGTGTAACAGCAGTAACACTTTGTTATGAAGAGAGCTAATAAGACTTGGCTAGACGTAGGCTTATATAGGATGCATCAGTACAGCCATACATTATTAAGCAGCATTGCAAGCATTGTTCCATTTATTTACCTCAGCAAAATAAAAAGAGACCCACTCACTATTGGCCTTCCATGGTTCCACAGATTCTCTGGTTCAGTACCCATCAGGTCCTGAGGGTACTAAACTAGAGAGGTTCAACCTGTACAGGGCTGCTCCAGATTACTTCCCTCAGAAGGAAGGAATGAAAGGGTCACAATCTGATTCTGATGGTCTGCTTGTGGGGTAGCACAACTGCACCCTGTCCCTTCTACAGAGCTTCTGACACAGCTGCACTGAACCCCTAAAGACTATCCCCATGCCAAATGTCAAGCTCTATGTCACTGAAGCTGGCAAAAGAGAAATTCTGAGCTCTCCCTTTTGATCTGTTTACTTGAGCATTTGTGGGAATATATATGGCAGGGCTGTATTTTATGTTTGTTTAACTTTTTTGTATTTGAAAATGGTTAAACAGTGCTTTGTCCACTTGCCTTTACCTGCTGTTCAGCATTGACCTTGAATACTGCTGGAGCTTGTGAAAATCCCTGCACCTGCAGTGCAGCTAGTCCTTGTTGGTGTGAACAACTTGGGGCTGGAGGAATCATTTTTCATAGGTTTCTATGAGGGTTTTTTTTGTACTTAAATGAAAATGTCCACAATAGATTCCACTATTTTCTGTCCTACTCCTTTCATTATCCTCTGGGGCAGATTTTAAATGGCCATAGTTTGCCAGTCTTTGAAAAACTCCCATTGCACTGCAATAACAGTTAAATAGGACCCTTATTGCAGTGGTTACTTTTTTCCTGAGAAATTTGTAGCTGCTTCAGGTGTCTTTATTCTTGTGATTTTTTTATCAGTTTTTTTCCTTTTTGTCTGTAGTAATCTAGGTTGTATTGGCTTTCCCATCTTCTACCTTACACAGCCCCAAACACTTAACAGTTGCTGTATGAGAATCTGTAGATATATCTGATCTGTAAACATGGATCTGTCTTATCTTAAATGTTGTATAATATAACAGTTTAGTTGTCAAGATCAGCAGTCTGTTTCCTGAGCTGTACAGCAGGTTGATTTCATTTTTTTTTTCAATACAATGTCAAATGCAACCTTTTCCAAGAGACCAGCACCGCTTCACTCAGCTCCATCGGTGCTCTGCGTCAGCAGCCCTAACATCACCACTCACATAGAAATGCCTTCGTCTTTAAATACGGGGTGAAAATTGTTATGCTGTGTCTGGTGTACCTTCAGTTGCTTGATGGAATTATACACATTAGAAAAGAGAACATTCACAGTATCTAGCACCGTTAACAATGAACGCCAGGAAGTGAAACAATATTAACATTGTAAAGCTTATATTTTAAAAATCAGAAGCCAAGTTATAATTAATTCATATGGTTAAACATTTTCAAGTTGCTACAGCTGGGTGCTTGAGAATCAGAAATCTTAGAGTGTGTCCCCAGATCTGTGACCAACTCAATGTATGTCGTGCAAGTAATTTATCATCGCTAATCTTCAATTTCCACATGAGTAAAATGCTTTGTGATGAAAGATTTGGTTCAGATCCAACTCCCACCACAGTGAGAATGGATCAGGCTGCAAGTGCAGTGTTCAATTATTATTACTATAATCAAACTAAAACTGAATCAGATGAATACAATTTATGACAGGAATAAAAATATGGAAACTAACATGTATCAGTTGCTCTACTTGTCCCGCTCCGTCATTATGAGAGCTAATCCTGATGAAATAATGCTACCCAGCTGCAGGTTACCTTGATATCATGATCAAGTTGTACATTTACCAAAATACCAAATGCCAAACAATATGTTGAAGTTAGCGGAGCATCCAAAATAAATAAAACCAATAAAGGGGAGAGACAGAGAGAGAGAGAGAGAGAGAGAGAGAGAGTATACACACTGTATTGGTTTTGTTTATTTTGGATGTTCTGGCATTTGGCCAAATTATGCTTGATGCATTCTCATGATTTTCTGACAATAGTACAATCTTAGTGTGGGAGAACAAAGGAAAAACAACATCAAAAACCACCTACCTATAGGGAGGCAAAAATTAATTAGAGACACATAAATTAAACAGAGTGTTTGCATGTTTAGAGACACATAAATTAAACAGAGTGTTTCCATAACCTCCCCCACTTTCTTGTATTATATGGACAAAGTTGCATTCTGGTCCTGAAAGGTCATTTGCACAACACAAAATAATATGTAAAAATTCAAGTCTGTTACAAACTCTACCCCTTGGCACAACTCCTATCTGCTGCCTTTGTGCTACAGTAGAAGCTGGTTGTGCTTAGTTCCCAAGGAAGGCAGTGGATTTTAGGGATTCTTCAATGGGTTTTCCCCACCCTTCTTTCCTTTCTCTCTCTTTTTCTTCCTTTCTTCTGTAATCCAGAGGTGAAACTGAGAAGAGCCAGTGCAGCAATCATGGAGAAAGCCAATGACTATTTCCTCTGGGGAAGTCCCCTCATGGCCTCGGGCCAGCAATGAATTCAGAAAGGTTCCTCTGGGTGCTCTCATTTTCTGTGGAGTGTTTGATTTCTCATTAATTTCTCATTAAGCTTTTTCACATTGACAGGCTTAAACTGCACCAGTAATACCAAATCACATCATCATAGCACTGCCTACTTAACAAGTTTTGTGCCCAAGAAGTAGGCTGTTGTATGAGAGAGAGTGCATGGACAGTGCAGCAGACAGATAAAGGATTAATAAATTAATCTAATCTATCTTTATTTGAAAAAAACACATTTCCCATCGATGGTCTTTCAACAAAAATGAGTCCGAGTAGCAAAAGCAGCAGAAAGTGGCAGCCTGCCAAAGTATTTCTTACCCAAGCCTTCTGAGGCAATTGTCAGGTTTTCTTTCACTCCAGTGCAACCAAATATTTTCTCTGCAGAACTCTGCCTACTCTAGTTTATAGTAGAGGTGCACTCTATATTTGAAGGTCCTCTCTTCTGGGCTTAGCCAGGTGGATGTATGGTGCATTCCAGGCTTGGACTGTGCCACTGCTTTGCAATAGAGAAAGAAACCCACTTGCTCACCAACAACCCACTGCTTGTCTCTCTGTTGCCTCCTTTAACTTCCTCTTCAATGATGTGAGGGCACCTGTCTTATAAATCTCCAGCCACTCCCTCAAACAAAAGCATCCCCATTAACTTTCTTAAGAACTGACTGTGGAAGTTAAGCTAGTTTCTCAGTGGCTCGTTTATGGTTTCTGAGTGGATTTGTAAAAAATTTATCCCTGCTTCAGAGACTGTATAAATTCTCATCTCTTACACAGTTTATATCGGTACTCCTACTACAGCAGTATTTCTGTTCAAGTCTCAATCTTTTATCTTTTACAAGCCTCCACACTTTTTACAGTGTATTACAGAGATCTCACTTTATCATGTGGCTTTTTTTTTCCTCGGGATTGCAGATTGTCACACTATCCTGAAGGGGAAAGCTGCCATAAAATTCCCATTTGTTATGCACTGCTTTAGCTTTTAGTGGGTGTTCAACTGAAAATAAGGCCTTTTCGACTCCAGGCTTCTGTAAAGCACAATGAGCAGGACATTTCAAACTGTAATGGTGAGGCATTATTTTTAAATGAGATGTAGGTTATATTCTTTCATTTTGTGGTATTAAAGAGGGAAGGCTGAGTCAGAGGACCTGATTCCTCATGTCAATCAGAACTGGCTGAACTACAGTCAGTGGAATTTCCACTAGTGCAAGTGAGAGAAGGAGCAGATATGACTTAATGCTTACATGACTCTATCTTCTTTTGATTCAGAATCATAGAATCATAGAGCCATAGAGCTGAAAGAGACCTAAAGAGGTCATCAAGTCCAGCCCCCTGCTCTAGGCAGGACCAATCCCAACTAGATCAACCCAGTCAGGGCTTTGTCAAGCTGAGACTTAAATACCTCAAGGGATGGAGACTCCACTACTTCCCTAGGTAACCCATTCCAGTGTTTCACCACTCTTCTAGTGAAATAGTTTTTCCTAATATCCAACCTGGACCTCCCCATTGCTCCTTGTTCTGCCATCTGTCACTACTGAGAACAGCCTTTCTCCATCCTCTTTGGAACCTCCCTTCAGGAAGTTGAAGGCTGCTATCAAATCCCCCCCTCACTCTTCGCTTCTGCAGACTAAACAGACCCAACTCCCTCAGCTCTCCTCGTAGGTCATATGCTTCAGCCCCCTAATCATTTTGGTTGACCTCCGCTGGACCCTCTCCAATGTGTCCACATCCTTTTTGTAGTGGGGGGCCCGGAACTGGACACAATACTCCAGATGTGACCTCACAAGAGCCGAATAAAGGGGAATAATGACATCTCTGGATCTGCTGGCAATGCTCCTCTTAATGCAACTTAATATGCCATTAGCCTTCTTGGCTACAAAGGCACACTATTGACTCATATCCAGCTTCTCATCCACTGTAATCCCCAGGTCCTTTTCTGCAGAACTACTACTTAGCTGGTTGGTCCCCAGCCTGTAACAATGCTTGGGATTCTTCCATCCCAAGTGCAGGACTTGTTGAACCTCATCAGATTTCTTGTGGCCCAATCCTCCAATTTGTCTAAGTCACTCTGGACTCTATCCCTGCCCTCAAGCGTATCTACCTGTCCCCCTAGCTTAGTGTCATCTGCAAACTTGCTGAGGGTGCAATCCATCCCCTCATCCAGGTCATTAATAAAAATAGTGAACAAAACCGGTCCCAGAACCGAACCTTGGGGCACTCCGCTAGAAACAGACCGCAATCCTGACATCGAGCCATTGATCACTACCCACTGGGCCCGGCCTTCTAGTCAGCTTTCTATCCATCTTACTGTCCATTTATCCAATCCACATTCCCTTAACTTGCTGGCAAGAATATTGTGGGAGACCATATTAAAAGCCTTGCTAAAGTTAAGGTATATCACATCCACTGACTTTCCCATGTCCACAGAGCCAGTTACCTCATCATAGAAGCTAATCAGATTGGTCAGGCGCGACTTGCCCTTTGTGAATCCATGCTGACTATTCCTAATCACTTTCCTCTCCTCCAAGTGCCTCAAAATGGATTCCTTAAGGATCCCTTCCATGATTTTTCCAGGAACTGAGGTAAGACTGACCGGCCTATAGTTCCCTGGATCGTCCTTCTTCCCTTTTTTGAAGATGGGCACTACATTTGCCTTTTTCCAATCATCCGGGATCTCTCCCGATCTCCACGACTTTCAAAGATAATGGTCAAAGGCTCCTCAATGACAATTGCCAACTCCCTCAGTACCCTCGGATGCATTAAGTCCGGACCCATGGATTTGTTTACGTTTAGCTTTTCTAAATAGTTCCTAACCTGTTCTTTACCCACTAAGGGCTGTCGATCTTCATCCCATCTTGCGTCACTTAGCGCATTACTCCGGGAGCCCACCTTGTCCGTGAATACAGAGGCAAAGAAAGCATTGAGTACTTCAGCTTTCCCCACGTCATCTGTCACTAGGTTACCTCCTTCATCCAGTAGGGGCCGCACACCCTCTCTGATCACCTTCTTCTTGTTAACATGCCTGTAGAAACCTTTCTTGTTATCCTTCACATCCTTAGCCAGTCGCAATTCCAATTGCGCTTTCGCCTTCCTGATAACCCCCCGGCATTATCGAGCTATACATTTAAACCCCTCCCTGGTCATTTGTCCAAGTTTTCACTTTTTGTAAGCTTCCTTTTTGTGCTTAAGTTCACCAAGGATTTCTCCTGTAAGCCAATCCGGTCTCCTACCATGTTTGCCTCTCTTGCTACGCATTGGGATGGTTTCTTTCTGTGCCTTCAATAAGGCTTCTTTAAAATACTGCCAGCTGTCCTGGACTCCTTTCCCTTTCATGTTAGCATCCCAGGGGATTCTGCCCATCAGGTATCTGAGGGAGTCAAAATCTGCTTTTCTGAAGTCCAAGATGTGTATTTTACTACTCTCTTTTCTTCCTTTGGTCAGGATCCTGAAATCTACCATCTCATGATCACTGCTTCCCAGGTTGTCACCCACCTCTACTTCCCCATTAGTTCCTCCCTGTTTGTGAGCAGAAGGTCAAGCTGTGCACGGCCCCTGATCGGATCCTTCAGCACTTGTACCAAGAAGTTATCCCCAACATTCTCCAAAAACTTCCTGGATTGCCTGTGTACTGCCGTATTGGTCTCCCAACAGATGTCAGGGTGATTAAAGTTCCCCACAAGAACCAGGGCCTGCGATTTGGAAGCTTCTCTCAGTTGTCCGAAGAAAGCCTCATCTACCTCATCCACCTCATCCAAGAGTTTCTGAATTTCTTAGTAGGGTAGCCAACAGTCTTGTATTACAAGGGACGTCCCTTATTTAAAAAGAATATTGCCAGTCCTGTACAAAATCAGCCTAGGATGCTTTTTATCCTATATTTCAGCAACTAGGGGTCAGTCCTTACAGCTGTGCATGGAAAGCAGATGGGGCTTCTTTCAAGGACCAGTGGCAGGAGCAATGTTCCCACTAATCTTTTCCATCCACGGGTGGGGCTTTTCCATCCATGTGCAGAATAATGTTTATGTGCACCAAGGCACATGTGACGGTGCATCACCAGTAGAAACAAAATCCTACCTGTGGGAGTCCTGCTAAATAGGTTGGTGGTGTTTGAATCTGTCCTAAGCAGCTGCTGAAGCATCCAGTTTACAGGGAACGCTGGTCAGAAGGGAGTGGAAAGATGCACCCATGACTACTAGCCCCGGCTGGTCAGGACCCCCTGCTGATTGCAGCCCTTGATTGCAGCCCTCTCTGCTTTCTCTAAGCAGGCTGTCCAGCAACTGCAACCTCCAACTTGGCTCCTAGCAACCAGGTAGAACCTGAGTAGAAGTCACAGCAGGTGTGGGTCCAGCACACCTGGGTTCTCTGCAGCATTTAGACCTGGAGGGATGGTGGTTGGTTAGGGTTGCCAAGCATTTGATTTTCAATTGGAATGCCCTGCCAAAAAGGAACCCTGGCTGCTCCAGTTGGTACCACTGACCAGGCCATTAAAAGTCCTGTCAGCAGCACAGCAGTGAGGGGTTGGGGTTGGACTAAGGCAGGCTCCATACCTGCTCTGATAACACATTGCTCCCAGAAGCAACCACTAGCTGACTGCAGCCCCCCGAGGACAGGGAGGCTCCATGTACTTCCACCTGCCAAGTGCTGACTCCACAGCTCCAATTGGCCAGGAACATCAACCAATGGGAGGTGTTGGAGTCGCACCTATGGGTGTGAGGGCGGTGCATGGAGCCTCCCTGCTCCAAGGGTTCAAAGGGATCTAGCAGCTACTTCCTAGGAGTTATAGTAAGCACCATCATGACCCCACACCCCAAACCCTCTCCAGCTCCTTTCCCTGCCCAAGCCTTTCCCTCCCTTCCATGCACAAATTCCCTTCAGGAGTCCATACTCTGCATGCGCGCACACCCCCTCCTGCACACCAAATCCCTCTCCCCATCCAGCCCCGCCTCAGAGCCCACCCCCCTACCTTGAGCTCTCCTCCTCCTCCCATATTTCCACCCCCTTGCCTCAATTGGTGCAAATGAGTAAGGGTGGGGGAAAGTGAGCCACAAAGGGAGAGGGGGGGCAGGGTCTCAGAGGAGAGAGGGGCGGGGGAATGGCCCCAGGAAGGGACAGGGAAGGATGTTAATTTTTTGCACTTAGAAAGTTGGCAGCCCTAGGGCTTGGAGGGAAAAGGGACTTTCCTCCAGAAGTTCATGTCAAGATTGGGAACATCTGAGGTCTGTCCTGTATTTTTGAAATACACTGTTGTCAACCCTATTTCCAAGCAACATTCCAAGAGCTGCTGTTCAGCTAATATTAAAGAGTCATGTGAAACATGCTGTGAAAACCAGGAAGTACTGTGTGAAGACTGAAAAGCTAGGTCTGATACTTGTCTCACATCACTTTTATGTCCCTCTCACTTGACTGGCTAATGTGAAGTTACTCTCGATTTACACTGGTGCAAAGGAAATTAAAAACAGGTTTCCTATTCTTATGAATATGTTAGATCATCCCTCCATTATTCTGTTCTTTTTAGGGTCTCATGCCTAATATACCTATGTGCATTGTCATAGGTTATTGATATTGATTTATGCATTGTCTCTAAATTGCTGTCCATGTTGTAGAATTGAGTCAGGATTCTGAGATAAAGAATTCAGTTCAGTTCGGTTCATCTTCTCTTTGCTGCAGTCATGTAAATGAGGAAAGAAGACAGAATAAACTGTAATAGAAAAGTTAGTGTTTACAATAGACCATTACAGTTTTAGGGATACATAACGATATTTTCATGTAAATATACATTCCCTCTCTCTCACTTTCTCATACATGCATACAAGCACACTCTAGGCACTGAGAAAAATCCTGAATTGCTGCTTGGTTATGGACTTGATCTAATTGGGCTTTTTTTTTTTTCATTTCTAGTTCATTTGATTCTGTGCTATAGTATTCAAAGAACCGCGTATTCACAGATGTGCTGAATGAATTTTGCCTCATTTTCTGCTCATGAGTTGTTTGGGAGCAGCTTATGCTTTTTTATTTATTCATTATTCAGAATTGTTTGTTTTATTTATTTATGAATTTGTTTGGATTTAAATACAACAGCATGACAAAATTGCAATTCTAAGCTTTAGATCCCTTGTTATTAATTTAAACGAGGCAAAATCAGTATCATGACAAAAGCAAAACAGTGCCTGCTGTATTCCCCACTCCAGATCAATGTAATTCACCCATCACTTTTTTCCTTAAGATCTCTATAAGCTGCTTCAGCCTTTTCTAAATGCTCACTCAAACAGATTAGTGTCCCCAAAATGTAGATTCACACTACAGATGAAAAGCAGAAGGATGGTCATGTGGTTAAGGCTCCAGGCCTGGGACTCAGTACAATTCCTCACTCCTATCCTGCTTTTCTGTGTGACTTTAGTCAAGCCACCTAGTCTCTCTGTGCCTCAATTCCCCATTTGTAAAATGGGGATAATATTCTTTTCTCTCACTCTATGTCTAGACTACAGAAGGAATGCATCTTCTCATTCGACATTTTTTGTGGAAGAGCAGACGCCCTCTTCGGAAGCTCTGTCTTCCTCGTTTCACGAGGAAGAAGGGTTCTTCTAAAAGAGGAGGTTTTTCTGAAATTTGGCCCGGTGTGGATGGGCCAAATTTCGGAAAAGCCTCTTCTGAAAAAACAATTGGAAAAATTGAGGAGTGCAATTTGCATACTTTTTTTTGACAAAAAGTGGCAGTCTAGACATAGGGTCACACATCTATATTTATAATGTATGCTCTTCAAGGCAGGGACTTTTTCTTACTGTATGTACATACAGTGGGGCCTTGATATAGATTATGGCTTCTAGCCCCTGCTGTAATAAAAATAATACAAATAAAATGAGTGAGAATTTAATTTCAAAGTTGAGGGGCCCTTGCAGAAAACATGCTGTGCTCAGCTCCTTTTCTTCTATAGTAAGGACTCCAGCTTGAACGTCTCCATTGATCTCAGCTGCAGCAGTATAGTACAGGGGAAAAGGTGGTCCCTTGGGGCATGTGTACACTAGGAAATTCTTTCAGAATAACTTATTTTGAAATAATAACTCCCAGAATAACTATTTCGAAATAGCGTGTCTACACTACAGGGAAGCCTCAAAATTAGTCCGAGGCAGGCTCCCTTAACGTGGACTTAAAGCCCCAGGAAGCTCTGGGGAGTAATTACCGTGAATGACTCTGGGGAGTAGTTATTTCAAAATATCAGCAGTGGAGCATCCACACTACCGCTATTTCAAAGTAACTATTTTGAAATACGTGTTATTTCTCATGGAAAGTAGGAGTTATTATTTTCAAATAATGGGCTCGGTAGTGTGGACACGCCACTTGTTATTTCAAAATAAGGGGAGCTATTTTGAAATAACTCCCTAATGTAGACCAGGGCTCAGATAGTAAGGTCCTATGTCAGGCAGGGCTTCGTAGTCAGAACCAGCCCCTGAAACTCCTCCAGAAGCCAGTAGGTGTTTGGAGTCAGTCGGAGGTATACATATACCTGTTTTATGAGCATTACTGATGGAAGTACAGATATAAATGACAGATCACTGGTGTAAGGGGCTGCAGATGCGTTGAAGCCAATAGAGTTGCAAGTTATTTATTCCAGCAGTGAATTTGGTGAACGTATATGCACACTGGAAAATGCTATGACTTCAAACTTCTACATGTGTTCAGTATGCTGTGGACTTGATTTGTCTTCCACTGAAATGAAGAGGAGTTTAATCACTCACTTTAGAAGGACCCTCATTGGACTGCAAATGAGTGCTCAGTTTATATTATGAACAGTCAATCTGACAAGTTTTGGGGGGGTTTTAAAGCTGGTTGTAAACATTGTAATAAAAGGGAACATTAGAAGCCAGTGTTGTTTTGCTGGTTAGAGGAGGGAAGGAATGTTGTTCTCTTGTGTACTTTATAACTTTAAAATAGCCAATATTTTTATGCTCACTGAATCACTGTTTTCAGTTGGAATGCCCAGCCAAAAAACAACCCTGGGTGCTCTCGTTGGCACCGCTGACCGAGCCATTAAAAGTGCGGTCAGTAGCACAGCAGTGGGGGGTGGGATTGGGCTAAGGCAGTTTCCTTACCTGCTCTTGCACCATGTGGCTCCCAGAAGTAGCCACCAGGTGCCTGCAGCCCACATGGACAGGGAGGCTCCATGTACTGCCACCCGCCCAAGTGCTAACTCCACAACTCCCATTGGCTGGGAACCTCAACCAATGGGAGCTGTTGGGATGCCAACTTTCTTGGATTCCTCTATTTTCCTGTACCATGAGTAGGGGATTGATATGTCAGAATAACAACAGGATAAGGAATCAGACAGCCCCTAATCCTAATCTGGATTTAGACACTTAATTGCTCTGTGTGCTTTGGCAAATCATTGATGTTCTGAGGGATTTATCTTTCACCTGTAAAATGTGCATATTAATAATTATCTACTGCATGGTAATCTCAGATGGTTAGTGCATGTTTGTTCTGTGCTTTGACCATGGACAGTGCTTGTGTGAATGCTAACACTGTAAAATCTTCATGGCAGGGACTAGAGGTGAGAGAGCTCAAAACAGCAGTAAGGATTGGGCTGTGCATTTCCTATTAATTACTAGCGGGAGTTACCCGGCATTGCTCGGGAAAGTAGAGGAACAAAATTTAGACAAACGAGCTATCATTATCATTTTTTGAATGGTAGAAAAGTTGCACTGAGTTCTATAGGGATTAAAATATATATTAAAAAAGTATAAAACAACCAATTTTACATGTTATCATCAAAAACTTTATTGTAAACTATATTTTTTGTTTCAATATTCTTAACAAATATGTACAAATTTTTTCCACTTCCGACTCTTGAACATGCAACATAGAGTTGTCCATGTGAAAAGCAAGATGCATCCAAATCAATTCCAACTACTTTAAGTGACTGTCCTTGCGCTTTGTCAGTATACATTGTTGAAATATAAGTTGACAGTTGATATAACTGAGGTGAGGAGCCCGAAGGGAAGGAGGGGGAAGGGAGCCGCGCGCCTGCCGCCGGCGCCCGAGCCCACCCTCCGCTTCCTTGTCCTTCCATCAGCCTTAGTGAGTGACTGGCCCCGCTGCTTCCCCCGGGAAGCTGCTTCTCCCCGCACTGCCAACCTCCATGCAGCCCCGGGGAGAGGCATCAGTCTCTCATCTTTTCCCTCCCACAGTATCTTAAAACCTTCTCCTGGATAAAAGGTTATCCCGTGCAACAGTTGGTTGCAGTAGCTCTTATAGTGTCCAAGTTATTAGCGCACAAACATACAAACATTCTCCTTTATATATTAGATTAAATACCCCTCCCTGCCTGGAATATCTCAGCCTATGTATGTATTCTGAGTGTTTGAATTGCAGCTAAAATGCTTTGGAGAGCTGGGTAAATGAGAAAAAATAATTAATATGTGTGAGCCTAAAGCATTGTTTTTATAATGGAGTTGTGAAAGCCCTAAAATAAGAGTTAAGAGGACTCTATTTTTGCTGAATAATGAATGCATGTTTCAGGTGTTGCTATAGTAAATCTTTAGTAAAAGCAGTTTACCCTTTCAAATGAGGGCATTCTCAGCTGTCATACTTTGCAGCCAAAAATTTTCACTATTTACTGTTTTAGTCAGTAATCCAAGATCCACATCATTACAAATGCCATCAGAGTTCCCACTAGTTATTGTATATTGGCCAATGGTTGATTTGGGTACAGAATTATTTTCCGCGGGGCTGGTCCTTCCAAATCAAGGCTGTGAATGGTGGTTATGGGTTAATTTGCACTGCTTCATTCTGTTCTGTATCAGTTCTCTCTGGGGGCCAAATACTCTGGCTAGTTTGGACTTAGCCCTTATGCATGTGTACAAAGGGGCAGATGTAGTAAGCAAAGAGTCCCCTGCCACTTGTGAAAGGACCTGTTGCAATTGTGGTTGATCCCCAAAATTGACAGAAAGAATTCAGGG
This sequence comes from Pelochelys cantorii, assembly GCA_032595735.1. Lineage (NCBI taxonomy): Eukaryota > Metazoa > Chordata > Testudines > Trionychidae > Pelochelys > Pelochelys cantorii. The sequence goes on from CM064326.1 coordinate 38,574,092, forward strand.
TTTAGAGGGAGCCACACAACCTAACATTTAGTTCTTGTTTAGCTTTTACTCATGCGAGCTACCATTATCTTCACCTTCCTGAGGAAGAACTAAATAATGTACTTGACCCTGTAAAAAGGGAGAACTTCAGTCCAAAGCACCAAAAATGTACCCTGTTTCACAAGCACTAATGATATGGAAATTAAAATTAAAATAGAGCTTTTAGTCATTTATGGTGTCTGGATATGTATAACCCAGGCCATTACTATACTTTCTAAAATAATATACTAAAGTAACATGTTCAATCATATGGAAGGCATTCAGATTTCAGAATTGCCAGTTCATTATTTTAGCTATTTGCATTTTAGCAAATTTTAATGATTAGCCATTAGGAAAATTATAGCTCCCTCTGTTACTTAGGTTGGGGGGGTTCCACATTATGGTGCTAAAATTACATTTCTCATAATCATGTGGTGATTAATGCTCAGTTAAAACAGTACAGTAAGATATAGTTTTTATTCTTTCTTCACCTCTCCTCCTCCCCCCGCAGATTGTGAGTGTTGGAAAGCATGTTAAAGGCTACCATTACATCGTTGCAAACCTGGTAAGATTCTTTTGTATAATTATGTCAGTGATTTACAAGTAAAACACTCATCTGTGCTGCGAAGCTGTAACACTGCACACAATTTTGCTATTTGTAACCAATATACAATTTACCGTAATAGGCAAAATACTGAAGAACGTGCATTTTTTGTTTTGATGCTGCCATTTGACTAACAAGAAGTCAAATCTTGCTTTCCATTAAAATCAGTACAGGATTAAGGGGCTGCTTGGGTATAATTTAGTGCAAAGTTTGAGCCATATATAATACTACTTCTCCTTTTTTATTCATTTTTGTGTGTTACAAGAATAATAAAATTCAATGTGACTGCTTCACATCCTTCAGGATGTATATGTTTTGCTGTAAAATAAGTTACTTCCAGTAGTATTACTCAGTATTGTCCCTCTAAATCCACATTATACATTTGTGTAAAAATGTGTTCAAAGAGGAAAACAAAAGCAAAATTAAATATTTGATTATTAAAGTAATCTCTTTGCTTAAACTGAACATCCTCATGCAGAGAATATAGATTCTGGTTCTGACATACCTTTGTGTGTGCTTGATTTCTTATTCTTTACTCACACTTAAAGAATTTGAGCTAACAAAAGACTCTGTTGTGCTGTGCTACACATATTGCTTCAGTTCAAAAAAATTCAAGTTATTTTTTTCAGGCCTCCAGCTTTCAAAACAAGCTAAGTCCATCCTTTCCAGACTCTAGACTTTTGGCACCCCAAACCTATAAAATTCAAATTATGTTTCCTATATAAGGTGGTTGGAGGATAATTGAATTGTTCCGTGATTGATAATAGGATATGAACTGAAGCTTATTCCCCTCTGGATTACATGTGAAAATGACTAAAAGCTGGAGAGATGTGGTGGTTGTTCAGTAGCTGCAGGTATCAGATGGATGTTCCGTGTAAAATGAGTTGATAACCTGACACCTTTCACATGCATTAAAATTATCTTTAAGAGCTTGATCCAGTGCCTTTAAAGAGGGCCCTGGGTCAGAAAACTTTTTTTCTAAATCTTGCTTTTTAAATGCAATGTCATAACACTACCTGGGATAAATTCAAATTTGCCAGATCAGTGAAAGATTAAAAAATTTAGAGATGTTTCAGTGACAGTTTGGTTATGAAACCAAGTATTTTTTCTTATTTTTGGTGTGTATATGTGTTTTGTGTTGGTTAATTAGCTAGTTTGATAGTTATGTGTTCCTAATATGTAATTAAATCACTAAAAGTACCTTTTATTTTACTCACTGAGCAAATTAACCATAGAAACACATCATTTAATATAAAGCTCAAATAGAAAATATTCTGAGGGCTACTACAGTTAAAACTTCATAATAGGCTTGGTCACTTACGTTGGTTTTACACTGTCAGATAAACCTACAAACTGAAATATATAAATACTGATATCCATGACATCACTGTATATGTTGGATAACTTGTCCATCTTCAGCTTGAACAAAAACAATGAGGAGTTTTGTGCCATCTTAAAACTAACAGATTTATTTGGCCATGAGCTTTCATGGGTAAAACCTACTTCATTAGATGCATGTACCCACAAAAGCTTATGCCAAATAAATCTGTTAGGCTAGCTCTACCCTAGGGGATACGTTCAAATTAAGATACACAACTCCAACTATGTTAATTACATAGCTGGAGTCAAAGTATCTTAAATGGCATTTTGGCAGGAGGTTGACAGGAGCACACTCTTCCTTCGACTTCCCTTACTCCTCATAGGAGCAGGACTACTGGCATCGATGTGAGTACCCTCCCATTTCAAATTAGTGTATCTTCACTAGATCTGCTCATTCGTACCCTCCAAGATCTTCTCTGTAGTGTAGACATGGCCTTATTCTTTAAGTGGCCACAGGACTCCTTGTTGGTTTTGCAAATACAAGCTAACTTGGCTACCCCTCTCAGACTGAAAAACCGGACAGTGTATACTTACAAAATAGTGTCTCCTTCACTCTATAATCTCACCTTGAACCATGGGCACAATGGATCAGGCCTCACTCCAATACCCATTGAAGTAATTTGGAGTCTTTCCTTTGACTTTAGCAGAGACAAGCTCAGGTGCTTAATATTCTGAAATTGCTTTGCAAACATGGTGATCTGAATTTGTTTTCTCAAACTTTGTCCATCATACCCAGCAATGCCTTTTCCTACCATTGTTACATGCCTACGTCATCTTTTTTTTTTAATCATTCAGAGTAACACTATATGTTAAGGCTGAAGTTTCTTTTTTTAAGCCTTTACTTGTCTTAGGAATCTATTTACCTGCTTTCTCTCTGTTCATTTATGCTCACTCTCTAACCTAAAACATGTATGGCCCAGAAAAAAAATGTGCAAGGGCAAACAGAATGTTAAATTGATTTTCTAGGGATTCAAAGATATTTCTTTGGAGAGGTTTATGCATGGAGGAGCCAATGTAACAGGATTTCAGTTAGTAGATTTCAGTACTCCTATGGTAACTAAACTCATGCAACGGTGGAAGAAACTGGATCAGAGAGAATACCCAGGATCTGAGAGTCCTCCAAAGGTACCTGTTAATTTTACATACTACCAAGGATTTCTGTTTAACTTAACTGAGTAACATAATATTGAACTACAGCAAAAGATATGTGACCTCACAATTACAGATAACTATTCAGTATTGCAATTATCTGATAGAAATATGAATTACTACAAATATTATCTCTTCTGTCACTTATTCCCCAGGTAACCCCCTTAATGACAAAACTTAGAAGTCCAAAGTTTATTTAAAACTAACATTCTAACTATAACCTCACTTGTTTGTTAGCCCTATCATATTATATGCACACCAAACTCATAAGTTTCCAGCCAACAAGCTGTTTTCTGAATCTGAAGTATAATAATAATTAATGTATCATCCCTACATTGTTGACTATCTGAAAATTGCACCCTTTGATAATTCTGGTGTAATGTTTATAAGTAGACATGATCTTTCAGTGCAACTGAATGTCTTTCTGGTTCTGTCTGTTCATTCCATCTGGCCTCTACCACAGACCTGAAATTTTCTTGACAGGCAAGCTGCAACTTCGTTGTAAAGATGAAAGCCTCAGAGCTAATGTATTATGAATAGTAATAAGTTGTACAGTGAAAGCTTTGTTGCCCGGCACTCATGAGGAATGGTGGTTGCCAGTTAATTGAATGTGCCGGATAAAAAAGCTTATTGCTTTGTCCCCATCCCCTACTGGCAAATCTAGCTCCCAGCAGTTCAGGCAGTCAGGCTGAGGGGGAAAGAGGCACCTGCTGATGATGTCAGCCGGCAGTGCTTGCTGTCAGAAGCCACGCAATGGTTGGCTGGACAAGTGGGAGTAAGGCACACACCTAAAGATGTGGTGTTATTGTGGCTGGGGGCAGTGCCAGTTAACAAAGTTTTCTGGTTAATAGAGTGCCGGATAACAAAGCTTTCACTGTATTATGGTGCCTAAGAGCCTGACAGAGATTGTGCTAGGCACTGTACAATCAAATAATAAGAGATAATTCTATACCAAAGAATTTATGACCTAAACAGACAAGATAAGATGTGGGAAAGGTAGCAAGTGAATTGACATAGCCAAAGTTGCAGAGCAGATCAGAGCAGGGCCAGGCTTCTTGAATCTTGCCCCAGTGCCTTATCCCTAAATTACCCTGCCTTTGAGTGAGCATATGTGTGATTTTTTCACCTGTGTCTCCAAACTAGCAGCTGCTGCAGACTCTATCTTATGTGTTCTTTGCCTAGAACCAATACTTTCCACCCTGACTTCTCTTGTCTCATTTATTTCACAATAGCCTATTTCATGAGAGAAACTAAGCAGATATTTTGCAAATGGAATGAAAAATGCTAATCCTGATTTCCCTGCAACTTAAGTAATCAGGTTCTCCCACTCTTTCCAGTGCATTTATTCATGATCCTAAGCCTGCTCAGTGAACTACTAGTTTTTCTCTCACCTTCAATGAACATGGCTCAACAGGTGTTAGTCCCAGATGGATAAAATATATGATGAAAAGGTTTCGAGTAAGGGAGATCAGGATTTTAATTTGTCTCCTGCTCTGGTTCTTCAGAGATCTTTTGCCGACCTTCTAAAATAGAGTTTTAAAGCTGTACTATTGTAATATGATCTCAAATCTGAGATCATGCATTCCTTGCTTAGATTCAACTTCTGTTGACTTTGATGGGAGTTTTGCCTCAGGGTTCAGAGCAGGCTAGAACATAAATATATCAAAATCTGAGCTGATTTTCAATAGGTTTGCCAAAGTGAAATGGTGCATTTATCTCCCTGTTTAGTACACATCTGCTCTGACCTATGATGGGGTACTTGTGATGGCTGAAACATTCCGTAACCTTAGAAGGCAGAAAATTGATATTTCACGGAGAGGGAATGCTGGTGATTGTCTTGCTAATCCTGCTGCACCCTGGGGCCAGGGGATTGATATGGAGAGAACACTCAAACAGGTAATTATATGCTTAATTCTAGTGGCCTTGATGAATAGTAGATCAATTTGCTAGTTCTGTGGTGTGGAAGATATAACACTGAACAAAGAGTGATGGGCATGTGGGGATGTGTATTTTCAGTCAACACCTGGAAGTATCTAGGAATATTTTGATTGTCTTCATTGCTGCTGTTTTTGTTTATTGGTTTGGGGACAGGGTAGAAAGCCTCTCAGTCATTTAGATACGTCTTTGATCCCTCCATTTGTTAGCCAAATTATATTATCATTGAAGCACAAGAGCTGTAGCCTGACAGCAGAACAAATATTTCAGCTAGTACATTGAAAACCACTTTGTAATCATGTAAGCAATGGAACATTCTCTACTGAAGTGCTTAGTTTGCCAGTTGCATTATGCACTGTAGCCTAGGACTATGAAAAAGAAAAAATCATTTAAAGAAAAAGTTATTTCCAAGTAATACACAAAAACGTGTCATTGAATTGTCAGATTGTTTTATTAACCACACTCCATAAACAATTTGTTTGTATCATCCCACCTGCTTTTAAACAACCCCCCCCCCAGTGCAAATTACATAGGTAAGATTATTTAACATTTTTGTTTCCTTAAAAAGAAGATATCCCAGAGCCATTGTTCAATGATGTCAAAAGTTTGAATTTCTGATGAATATGAATGCCTAGAAAGTTCCAGATCCCTGTCAAGATGAGTTAGCCTTTCTCCTCAAGAATGGAAAGGTTTTTTAAAACAAATCCTACAGTAGAATTTAAATCATTCCAATTCAAATGAGCAGGTTCAACTCAGGAGCAGACACTGAGAAGAAGTGACTGCTGACAGAAATGGCAGCTTTCTGCCCCCCAGCAACTCTTAAAGAAGAATTGGATAAGGCTGAAATGGACAAAGAGAAAAGGATCTGATTTAAAATGCATGTCCTGACTCTCATGAAATGATATTAAACATTCAATGTGCCTCATATATTCTGTGAAGAAAGTGTCCAGATCTACAATATTCCCTAAAGGCATGAAGTCAAGTTTCTGTGGTGAAGCTGACATCATGACCATAAAGTCTCAATGGCAACACATCCACTGACTGGATCAGGATATTGATCAGAAGCTGCATGTCTATCAGGGCAGCTCCAGAGAGCACACAACCCAGGGGTAGAGCCTAGGCTGCAGATCAACCCATCCCTCCACTGCATCTGCTGTATCAGCCTATGGGATTAAATTGCACCCACAACTCCAGGATGTCACTTGCATGTAGTAGTTAGGACCCAGGGGGGGAAAGGAATTATTGATCCCACAATCTCTCCCCAGTCACCTCTGGAGTAGGGGTGCTGAGACATCACCACACCAGGCCACCATCCCTTCACACAAACAAACAGACGGCCTTGCTTAGGCCCTCTGCAGCAGAGTGAATTTCATCCTTGTGAGTATTGTATTTCAGCACATGCCTGTCTTATTATCTAGATTTGAGCTGGAAAAGACCCAAAGGGTCAAGAAAAGCATCTTGTTTGTTTGTTTGTTTGTTTGTTTGTTTGTTTGTTTGTTTGTTTGTTTGTGGTCCAAAGTAATACATTTACATTATTCTGCAGTGAAAATACATGGTCCAAAAGCACTACACAAATGTGTTCCATGATTCATTTAATAATGCACAGCTCCTATGAGGCAATTGGGTGCAAAAAAGCACATAAGGCTGGAATTTTTTTCATTTTTAGGTTCGAATACAAGGGCTGACTGGAAATGTTCAGTTTGACCACTATGGTCGCAGAGTCAACTATACAATGGATGTATTTGAGCTGAAGAACACAGGCCCTCGTAAGGTACGTGCTGGTTGGATCTGAAAGCATCTGTCTGTCCATTGAAGTACTAAATCAATAAAGCCATCAAAATAAGGACTTGAGATCTGGGAGTAAAACGCTCATGTGTCAAATTTTTCTACGGTGTAACAGGTACAGCACTACTGCTGTCAATGGAGATGTGGCCACTAGCACTAGAGATGAATTTGGCCTATTATTTTTGCAATCTTTATTAAATACACAAAGTAAATTGCAGATTATAACGTGGGAATAATTGTTGGGATTTTTGAGAACATGAAGTAAATTTTATAGCAGATACCACAATATAAAAGGAAAATGAACAAAAGCAGGTGTGTGCATATGTGATCGTTGTTCACTCGGGCATAGTCTATTATGAAATCTCTTGATGGGGTTCTGTTAAGCTGCCTGGGAAGAGAAGAAGAGACAACAAGCTGAGTAGTACAGGTCTACTGCACCTTATCTGCAGTGAATGATCATCGTTTTATGCAGGTGTGTTTTTACCTTTTTAATGAACACATAGAGTTGCACTTGCTTACACCGGGGCTGGATTTGGCCCTTTTGTTTTTTGGGGTTTTTTTTTTGGGTGGGGGGATTCATTTATAATAGCTGAACATATTATTCTTGTGCCAGTTCATAGCTTTCTCAGTAAATATTTTTATGCTTTTGGCCAAATGTAATCCTAAACAACCAGGGTATGTCTGGACTACAGGTTTTTTTTCGAAAAAAGTGGCCTTTTTTCGAAAAAACTTCCTCTGCGTCTAGACTGCTGCCGTGTTCTTTCGAAAGTAAATAGAAAGAACGCAGTGTTTTCGACCACAGAAAACCTCATTTTACAAGGAATAACGCCTTTTTCGAAAGTGCACTTTCGAAAAAAGGCGCTATGTAATGCAAACTGTGCTTTTTTGAAAGAGAGCATCCAGACTGCCTGGGTGCTCTCTTTCGAAAAAGCGGTTTGCTTTTTTGAAAGTACTGGTTGTAGTCTAGACGCTCTTTTTCGAAAGTGTCTTTCGAAAAAGCCTCTTTAGAAAGAGGCTTGCAGTCTAGACGTAGCCCAAGAGTTATCTTTTAGTGCAGATTCTGCCTTTGAGGGAGACAGACACACACACACACACACACACACACACACACACACACACACACACACACGTTAGAAAAACTGCTTATCATTGCTCTAAAACCTACTTTCTCTTTGCCAGTATTTTGATGTGCTGCTTACTTTATAATACAGCACATCAGAGTTCTGGCATCATTTCTGAACTTCCCAGTCGTGAGGAACCAGTCCGTGCAAAACATTCATTATAATGAGCTTCCTAACATCCAGGCTTCAGCATCCATGTTCTGCCTTCACTTGGTCCCAAATGTTGGCAGGAACTTGACATTTTAAGCTATCAATTGCATATGTGAATCCATAGCTATCTGGAGGAAAAAAATGTATTTTCTAGCAATGCAAAATGTGTTTTCTAGCAGTGCAGCCTGTAAATAAAAGAAAACTGCCTTGGCACTTACTGAGGAATGCTCAGAATTTCATGTCAGGTGTGGACACCTAAATCAAGACACCTGCATTTTTTTAACAGTTGGAGGAGGGGAGCAGAAGATGCTTCTTCCATGTATGGAAGGACTTGCATAGAAAACTGTTTATCAGTTTGTTTCATAAATGGGAAAAAATAGAATCTCTTTCGTTCACATGCAATGTACTGCATTTATTTGTACATGTTACATTATGAATCTGAGATGCTTCATTGCTGTGGGGCAGGGATCATTCACTGTTGATATGACTTGGGTCTAGTAAGTTAATTTCAACCTCCAAAGGAAAACAGCAAATGTACAAATCACACTTTTAATACATACAGGATTATTAGGAAGTATAGTCATGGGAGCCAGAAACACCTGAATTCCCATCCTGGCTCTTGCACTGATTCACTGTGTGGCTTGAGCAAGACACTTCACCTCTCCATGTTGTGTGGAGTTGCCTTTCTGTAATGACTCAGGCCATGTCTACACTGAGGTATCCCAGAAAAGCTCTGCCGCGTCCAAGGAACATGTCTGCTTTTCTGAAAAAAAAAAACCTGATGTTTTTTTCAGCATCTCTGTAAACCTTGTTCTATGAGGAAGAAGGGATGTTCCAAAAGAGAGGTTTTTTCCAACATTTGGCCCCGTGTAGACGGGCCAAATATTGGGAAAGCCTCTTTCGGAAGAAAAGCGGAAAAAGATATGCAAATTGCAGTTTGCAATTTGTGTAGCTTTTTCCGACTTTTCTTTGTAGTGTAGACATAGCCTCAGCATCTGCACAGAAATGATAGTGAAGGCTCAAGACATTGTTGGCCATGTCACCGATATTTTGACATGTTCTGGTACTGGGTTCTTGTACCTCAACAACAGAATAACACAACGCCAAGTTATTTGTGTCACAGTGTTGATTTGTGGCTCTGTTAACAAAGTGAAAGCTTTTCCATCACCTACACTGACTCTGGCCCTTCACAGTTTGTTACTAATACCCAGTCCTCTGTCCAGAGCATGCTTTGCACAAGCTCTGCAGGAGAAAACGAAGGGGTAACCTAAATCCCTTTCCCTGTTTATAGGTGTAGGAAGGGTTTCCTTCTCCTCGATCTTGGTCTTGTGAACTCTAGGTTTACCAAGAAGGGAGGGGAAATTAGCTGCTGGCCAATCTTTAAGCATTTCACAAAAGTGGGTACAGTGCTGCCAAATGATTCCTGGCCTGCAGACCTCTGATGGGGTCCTTCCAAAGTCAGTGCAGCTATCTGAATCATTGCTGAAGAGAAGGAAGGGATACTTGATTCTCACCTGGCAGGTCTCCTCTCTGGAAATGAAACCACCAGGAGACTTTTCTGTAGCATATTGACCATCGTACTTAAAGGTCATCTTAGCTTATTGACCCAGGTGAGTGTTCGTGATAGTAGTGTCATTTGTGACAGTGGGCATGGAGAGGTCACATGGTGTGAGCACCTAAGTGCATGGCCTGATTTTTACCCACTCAAGAACTCTGATATAAGCCAAGAGTTATTATTATAAGCTACGTTATATTATAAGCTATATATTTCAAGCTATTATTCAAAATTTTGGCTTCTCTCTTTTCCCTGTTGCCACTTCACCCACACAAGTATGTCTGTTGACTCTTCGAAATTCCTGTTAAATATATAAAAATAGGTCAATAATGACATTTTGTAGAAGAAGAAATTGGTTTGTATTCTGTATTTTTAAGGGGTTTTTTTCCTCCTGAGAATTAGTTCTTCTCATTTAAAAATTTAGGGACAAAAACCTGTTATAAATTCTCAGAGCATCACAGCATCTGTGAGGTAAAGAATTGATGTTATCTTCATTTTACAGATGGGGAACGAAAGTTTAGAGAGGATAAGTGACTTGCCCACAGTCTTTGTGATGGTGTAGGAAGCAGAATCCAGATTTCCTAAGTCCCAGGCCAATGCCCCAAGCCACTGGACCAGCCTTCTTCTCTATAACCCTGTATATCTAAGCCACAGATGGTCCTCTGAAATTATTGACCTTTATGCCTGTGCAGAGAGCTCACACAAGCCTTGTGTGCTGTTTAATCCCTCTTAATTACATGACGCTTAAGTTGTGCAAATATCCTGTTCTGCTTCTTTACCTAGGGGTGAATTTTCCCCCAACGCTTGGAATCCAGCTATTGCTGGGCTCAATAAATGTTTGTGAAGGTTTGTTCTTTGTTAAAATTGCACCATTCTGGAACAGCAGCTATACCACAGTTATACTCTTCTTCTTCTAGTATCTTATGTTCATTGTAAATTATTATAAAAATTTAATTTTGTGTTGTAGGTTGGTTACTGGAATGACATGGATAAATTAGTTTTGATTCAGCATGAACCTTCACTTGGAAATGAAACAGCCATTGAGAACAGAACAGTAGTTGTAACTACAATTTTGGTAAGTTTTTTTCTGTGGTTTTTCTGGTATATGATCCAGACTCCTTCTAGTTTATGATCTAATTTAGTCTCTCAGATCTGGGAAGGCAAAACCTGTATATCTTAAATTTCTTAATTCTCATCTCTGTACAGACTATTTCCAGTTTACATTTGAAATCTGTTTTCTTAAATCATATTGGGGTAAATTCATCCACTTTACATTTTTATTCAGTTTTTCCCACTGGTTACTGAAATAGTTCTCAAAAATGTAAAGCAATTCTATCAGCTTTTGATAAATTGCGACTTTCAAGACACCCAAAAAAATACTAACTGGAAGAAATGAGAAAATAGAATAAAATCAGGCTTCTGTAGAACTAGATGTCATTTGGTTAATATGCTATGCTTAAAAACATCTGTATGTATTAGATTTTCAGAGCCTAATCCTATGATCCAGGCACAAGGAACACAGGATCTGTCTTTAGAAGTGTGTACATTTCTAAACTGTATCCAGATGGTTAGCCCATTTAATAATGGCTTATTTGTTTTTCTATATACTGATGGAAATTGGAAATTGAATTGGCATATCTTACACAAGCCATTTCTTAAAAATTGAGTCCTGGTTTTGTGTAAATTCAGTGTTTCAATGCAAAAGAAATAGTTAATTTTTTAACTGAATATTTTTCAGAGGTACATAGTCATTCATTTTAAAGAACCCCTCAAAAGAGAGAAAGATGTGATTATGACATTAATCCACATTGCAAAAGAAATAAATATATAGATTTCAAAATTACTTTTCAACGGAAGTCATACAAAATACCTTTTAAACAGAATATATAACAAATTTATCCTTCTGAAGCCAGACATGCCCTTTAAAGCTGATGCTTGTCAAAGCAGACTGGCACAGGGTGACCTTTACCTGACGATTTTATAAATTTCACATCTCTGTTCACTGCCCTTTTCACCTATCTCATTAGGCAAGATTTTTTTTTAAACATTCAGGATAAGGTATGTCTCAAACGAGAAGGAATGTTCTTTATGTGATGTCGGTGTTCTTAAGGAGAATTGTCTAAATCAATGTTGAGCTGAAAATAAAGCAAGGGAAAGAGTAAAAGTGTTGGGAAGTGTTCTGACTGTAGTTAGTTACCCTGTTGTTTGTATTTATATATCAGGGTTTATTCATTAAGTAGGTCCTGACAAATTTCCTATTGAAGGTTATCATTGTGGGATGCAAACTGATCGATGTACTGTACAGCAATTCAGAGTGTAACTCCTAACCTAATTGTATAATATTTTGCATGGGACTTTTAAAAATATGTGTATCTTTTTCCTAAAAAAGACATGGTAATGGAAAAATTATACTTCAGTACAGTCCTCCTCTTTTCAGCCTCTGATGAAGAATCCTATTTTAAGAAATTGATCAAGGAAGAACAGAGTCCCGCGATGCTACGAACATTCCTAACTAAGACTCAAGTATTAACCTGCAGTGTAGTAACATTGAGCTAATTTTCCCATATGGATTACTCTTCCTCTGACTGGATGGCCAGGCACTGAACCACCAAGAAAAGCTCTGTGACTATTCTGAAATGTGTAGAACAGAGGACATTAACCTTCAACTTTGCCAAGATGAGAAGAAAATGATGTGAATAACAAGTTCTGAATTGAAAATTTTCCTCTCATACCAATCCTGATATCTTTACTTGAGGCTCCTATAAATGAGCAGTGTTACTTCTGTAAATAGCTCCAAGCTTAGGAGAAGCAAGTAATCAAAATATTAAAAGGATGTTTGTTTGCCAAAAATATACAAGGGGAGGGAGGGAGGAAGGGAGCTTTCTCAATGTATTACTTTGCCTGTCCTGTTTGCATCTGTGCATAATAAATGTTATCTTTAGCAGAAGTTTTCCAATCCATGAAAAAGAACTGGTGGTATAATTTTTCAAACCAAGAAGCTGAATGAATTTTGCAAAGCATGCCCAGTTTTCATGCAGCATGCCATTTTTTAATAAATACAATTATCCAGAAATATACCTATCAACCTAAAGTAACCCACTCACTGATTTCACATTAAAAGACATATGTCATAATTTTGTTGAAATAAAAATACATGGGAAAATTCTGTCTTTGGCTAGTTATGCATAATGCATAGCTCCCATTGACTTCAGTAGGAGCCACACAGTTAGCTCTGAAAGCAGAATTTGACCCATAGTTCTTATTAGTCATCTTCAAAGGCAACAGAAGTAGAATCTACAAGCTCTTAATAACAAAAAAACAACCTATTAAACCACAGTACATTTCAGAATCTTGTCATTTTGCTCTTTCCTGTACTTTACTCATGTCACAAATGCCAGACAGAGACTTGTGACCTCTTCACTGCCCTCCTCATATTGAAGGAAAGCTGATTTAATATACATGAAAAATATAATTTTGACTGCATGCATTCATTGCTTTATTAAACTGAAAGGCTTCTGGGCTTGATGTCAAGCTTTTCAGTCTGTGGAAGACAGATATCTAGACATAGTAAAAGATTTAAGAGTTGTCAGTATGGGACACTCTAATTTTTGTGTGAAGTAACACAGCACTGATCATTTTGCTTTACTGTCTTATTTTGTATGTATCTGTGCTTAATTTGCTGTAATTGACTATTTTATTATTAAATATAAGATACCTAATAAAATAAACTAGCTTTATACTCAAACAAATAATTATGGGACTTTCTGCTTTGGCAAAATACTGTGGTTGCCTGTAGTACAGTATAGATGCTTAGATTTTGTTTTACATTTTTTATGTAGCCTACTGAAAAATACTCCTGGGAGTATGCTAGAGTGAAAAGTTGAGGCCCCTACTCTAGTGAACATTTGTATTTAATTAATATTTTATTTTCATATAAAAGGTTTCAAAAGATGTAACAGTGACAAAGAACTAATTGTTTAAAGCTAAAGAATTGCATGGTAACAGTGAACTTTAAGCGTTTTTTCTAACACAGCACTTCAATATAATATCAACACATTAGGGTTCAGAAGACTAAGGGTATAACTTACAAACCTTGAACCTAAGAAACATTGGGGTTAAATAAAACAGAACCAACAGTTCTCAAGAAATCCAGCATTATGTCCCTCCACAAATCTAAAGTACATTTTAGAATCCCCGCTGACTTCAGCAGAAATTTTATCAGAATTAATAGTGAAGAACTGAGCTATTTCCTTGCACAAAAATCATTTTCCATGTTATAATTTATGTTTGCAGTATTTCAGAAAGTGCAAAAGGGACTTCATTAAAATAGGCCTCCCTTAACCAAACAGTGTCAGGGTTACAGTTTTTTACTTACTTCCATTATTAAATTAATTTCCAGTTGGAGCATTTTACTGTACATGTGAGTCTGCAAGAATGTAATGGAATGATTTGGTTCTATCTGTAAAGGTACTTGTTTCAGTCATCCAGATGTATTTCAAAATGTTAAGTATTGTTATCGAATTGTGAATATAGAAGTAAAGCTTGTGTCGTTTTAACTACCTATGTTCAGTGCTAGTCATTGATCATGTCAATGTGGACTTTGTATGTAATTTACTTACTTACAGATTATCATTAAACAGCTCAAACACTACAATGTTAAGTCCCTTTCAACAATAGCATATTTTGCACTAAATAATTCACATCTGTGTTTTCATTAGTAGGTTAGAGTTTACAGTCCTAAACTGTAATTGTGACGATCTTCTAAAAGACATTCCTTAAATTGATCTACCTCAGTAGGATAAACAGAATTTAGCATTACGATATGACGAGGTGTGTTTCATCATTATGATTATTAATATGTGCCATTATTACAACATGTGAGCTTGCAACGTTGAGGTTGGTCCTGCTTTGGGCAGGGGGGTTGGACTCATTGACCTCCTGAGGTCTCTTCCAACTCTATGATTCTATGATTCTGTGGACATCATCTACACAATGTATTGGTTAAAGATCCAGTAAAACTTGTCTTTGCATGGCCTAATGCTATTATAATTACAGGCTTTAATAAAACACTACATCTAAACAAAAAATTTGTGATAGCTGAAAATTCAAGCCTACTTTCTGTTCTGAATGTGAAAATGGCCCTTATTACAATAATGTATCAGTCTGAATGCCAGATCCAAACACCCTTAAACATTGTGGCTACGTCTACACTGCACTGTTTTGCGCAAGAAATATGCAAATGAGGCAAAATGTGGAATATCGCCACACCTCATTTGCATAATTAATGAGCAGCCGCTTTTCACACAAGAGGCTTTTGCGCAAAAAGGAGCCATCTACATGGCTCCTTTTTCCACAAAAAGCCCCTCTTGAGCAAGAGCCATTCTTCCTGAAAAAAAGAACGCAAAAGCCTCTTGTGCAAAAAGCGGCCACTCATTAATTATGCAAATGAGGTGCAGCGATATTCCATGCTTCACCTCATTTGGCTATTTCTTGCACAGAACAGCGCAGTGTAGACATAGCCTGTTTGTCATTTGAGCTCATCTCTAATTGTAATATAGCTAAAATGGTAAACACGTTTTTTAAACATTTTTAATTTTTATATATGCTATGTATAGTAGTAGAGAAGACAACCTAACAACAAGAAGGTAGTACGTATTCCTGCTACTTTAATTGTATTATTTAACAATTGTGAGTTTCACACAATTGTCCTTTCCAACTAAGATCAGGGTTGTATGGTTCTAGGCAGTGTACAATCACATAGCAAGAGCCAGTCTCTGCCTCAAAAAGTACAGTCTAAATCGGTAAAACCAACAGAGGATAGGAGGGGAAAGAAAAGCATAAAGAAATTAAAAGACTTGACCAAGATTTCCTGATCAGGTTTCATGAGTCGCAATCCAGTGCTCTATCTAGTGGATGGTACTGCCTTCACAGAAATCACATCATGTCCGTCCTGGTCCCTCAACAATACCTTTCCTCAGCAGTTCTTCACAGGAACATGAGCTGATGTTAAGATTGAATTTGCCTTTTTAAAAGGAAAATCAGGAGTATACAGTGTTTCCAATTTATTTTACTGTTTAAAGGCTATACCAGGGGTGGAGAACCTCAGGTCTGGGAGCTGGATGGAGCCCACGGCTTGCCTGTATCGAGCCCCCCGGGCTCAGGCCCCCCCCCAGCATTGGGGAGCCCATGCTTGTGCTCCAGCCCCCTGCTACTACTCCTGGGGGCTGGAGTACACAAAATCTTCTAGGCTGGGCCCCCTAGGCTCTGGTGTGCGAGAGGGTGTGGGGAGTGTCTTTCTCCTTCTCAGTCAGGGCCCACAGTGAGGTTTTTTTTTCCACTTCTCACTTGTGTGCGGCCCCAGATTGATTTTTCTGTGGGTCAGTGGCTCCCGACCCACAAAAGCTTCCCCACACCTGGGCTATACCTTCAATGCAGTCTAGCCCTCAGGGAGAAACACATGAAGGGTCAGCAGCTAGGTGTTGGGGGGGATCAGGGAGGGAAGGGAATGTTGAAGTTTCCTCCACACTTAGCTTCTATCCAAAGTAGCTCATGCCCAGTGTGTATTTACCATTGCATGTTGTGTTTTGATCAGGAAAAGGTGAATCCAGCAGTTTAGCTAGTCTATGACTCAGCCTTTTTAAAAGAAAGTAAAAAATTAAAATGTACCAGGGCACTGCACTTCAAGGTTGCAAGGATGTTATGCGAAGAAGGGAAATCTGACAGGGAATATTTAGCTAAGCTACTGCAAAGCAATGCATTGCCTTAGTCCTTGGTTTCTTTTTTCTTTATCAGTTTTGTTTACAGAATGGGCATATGGACAAGCCCAAATTAAGGCTAGCACTGCACATATGAACAGCCTCCCCAAATTCAGGAAGATACATAAACACATTCCTAATTTTAAACATGTGAATAGTTCGCAGAGTCAATGAGGCCACTCAAGCTTAACTTAAATACTTACCTGAAGTCAGCCCTATGTGAGGAGATTGGGGTTGTAGGTACCTCTGTCCTCCCACCCCCTTCTCCTCTGTCTTCACACAAAAGAGATTAGCTGAGGATGGGAATGCAAGGAGTAAGTGCAGGAAGTGGTGAATACCCCTTTTAGAAATTGTAGCAAGTGGCACTATGTGGTGGGTTTCCTTCAGTATCCACAATGTACTATGTTGTACAACTAAAGCAACTCGTTACACTATTGCACAAGTCTGAGAAGGGCATCATAAACTTCAGCCCCCTCAGTGGCGCACGTGTGATCTGCTGTTGTCATCCCCCAGTTTCCTGAATAGAACATCATCTCTCCAGTCAGCAGATGACTTTGCAAGTCAGTGTCCAGCGGCATGGTAGACACTTCTCTATGCTTAGGCCCTTTTTTAAAGCTGTCCTTAGTGGCAAACACTCTAAGCTGTGAAAGGCCTCAAAGGCAGAACCTGTTTTAAGGTCACAGAAAGCCATGAAAAGGGAACTCTGCCCCAGGAGTGTTGCTTGGTGGCAGAACAAACTGTGGTTATATTGAAGAGTTGACCGGGGGACAGGCCACAAACATGCCTAAGGGTAACATGTGCATAATATGCTCTTGGACCTGAACCTTGGTTGAAAAGCAGAATTTAACTGAAATATTTACAAATCCCAGGTGCTTATATGACTGTTAGCTTACACAATTTCCTTGTCACACTTATCCCCACACCAAATATTAAAACAGATCAGGCACTGCAAACTTGTTGCTGCTAACACATGGCGTACATGTGTTGGTTTCAATAAAAAATAGTGAATTTACACACTTGTTCTTTTTCTTTTGCCTGTGTTCTAACTAGGCATGCTATAAAAGATGTAAGTAGGGAAGAGGTCTACAGTAGTCACCATTAAAGAATCAACATTTGCCAACTGATACCACAGGTATCTTCTATTCTGAGAAGAGAAAAATGTGATGACTCAGATGTTTTTATGAAGTAGACACAAATGTTCTAACTAGGCAAATGGTTATTTTAATGGAAAGAATTTACTTTAAACTGATTATTAATAAAAATTATGTAAAATAATTGAAGATATGCATTATTTTAATAAAAATACTGAATTCTGAATCCACAATAATATGGAAATATTGTGACATTTCATTTTTTGCAGTCACATACTGTATATTTACATTACAGTGTAATTTGCATAAAAAACATAATATCCATTTTCCTGAGACAATTTTACTTGCTATTTTCTAGCTCATTTATGGTTTTAAATGGCTCTACAGTGCCTTCTTTTTGCATGCAAAAATATAGCATTCTTCTAACTTTACACTTGTCTCCATATTCCTTGGTGTGTACCAAGAAACAGCATGTACTGTCTGTGTAGGGGGAAAGTAGGTGTTTCCCCATGACCATATTAGTTATTTCTGTTAAAATACAAATTGTCTTCTAATAACCAAGGCACGGCCAAGTATTTTAAACAATGAACAGCACATAACCTACCAGACTATACATATGACTATATCTGTAGAGGATCCACAGCAAGTGAAAGGATGTACATATTTCAATCCAAAAGTTTAGTTTTTTTAGATTATGATCCTATGCATTGTATAGAGCTCCAATTGTTAGACAGCTTTTTAACTTACGATATATGATACGTATCTATTGGGAGCTCTCTCACTTAAAAGAGTAACTTTTATATAAATGCTTAAATTGTGTATGGTTATAGTAAATGATTTTTAAGGTTGATTTTATAACATAAGCAAATTAATAATGTAAATAGAATATATATGTATATATAAATAGCATGGATTTCTGCATTGAAATATACATGTGCTAGTGCTATCTGTGAACTTTTGATAAAATGCATACTGTTCAGTGGATTACATGATGCTATTCAGAGTCTGTGCTGTGTACTTCTCCTTTACAGTTCTACTTCTCTCATTATAGGAAGCCCCATATGTTATGTTCAAGAAAAACCATGATACGTTTGAAGGGAATGACAAGTATGAAGGATACTGTGTAGATCTGGCATCAGAAATTGCAAAACATATTGGTATCAAGTACAAAATTGCCATTGTCCCTGATGGAAAATATGGAGCAAGGGATCCAGAGACAAAAATCTGGAATGGGATGGTGGGAGAACTTGTTTATGGGGTAAGCATATCAATTTTTGAAGTAGGATTTAGCCTCTCATAACATTATTCATAATATTCAAACTGTATATGCATTTTATTTGACCTGGGGAAAAAAGAAGGAAAGAAAATAACTAGAGTTTATTTTGAGCATTCATAGTGCTATTTTCTCGTTAAGGTCACAGATATTTTTAGAAGTTCTACTCTTTACTCAAATACTCTTTTTTTAATATTAATAGATTTCACTGTTTGAACATTTTAGTTAGGTTCATATATTTAAAAATTAATATCAGACCATTGTGAAAATCTAGTCTGACCTCCTGCAGAACCTGGGCAATAGAATTTCACCATGTTACTCCTACATCAACCCAATAACTCAGCATTGAAGGGGGTATATATTTTAGAAAGACATAAAGCATTGTTTTAAAGATTTCAGATCATGGAGAATCCACATAGCAATGTGCTGTCGGTATGCTCCACAACTAGATTATTCAAAATTCAAAATAGATTATTCAAACTAAGTGATTCGGCAACAAAATGGCCAATGAAAATTAATGTTGATAAATGTAAAGTAATGCACATTGGAAAACATAATCCCAGCTATATATACAATATGATGGGGACTAATTTAGCTACAACTACTCAAGAGAGAGATCTTGGAGTCATTGTGGATAGTTCAGTAGAAAACATCCACTCAGGCTATGTCTACACTACAGAGTTTTTTGCAGAAAAATGACTGTTTTTCCACAAAAACTCGCAGAGCGTCCACACCTCAAGTGCGTTTTTGAGCAAAAAAATCGAAAGAGCAGAGGGGGTTTTGCACAATAGGTATTCCTCTTTCTACAAGGAATAATTTCTTTTTGCACAAGAGCTCTTGCACAAAAAGGTGTGTGTGGATGGGGAACGGGGGTTTTTTGTAAAAAGAGGCAATTGAAAAAAGCACAGGTGCCCTGGTGGTCATTCTGTAAATAGCAGTCAGAGTTTCCTTTTGAGAGAGTATCCATGCAGTCTGGATAGTCTCTTGAGCAAAAGCACATCGTTTTTTCTATGCGCTTTTGCAATGTGGATGCGCTCTTGCGCAAGAAGTTTTTGCAGATGATCTCTTCCACAAAAAGCTTCTTGCGCAAGAAGCCTGTAGTGTAGACATAGATTCAGTGTGCAGCGGCAGTGAAAAAAGCAAATAGAATGTTAGGAATCATTAAAAAAGGTATAGAGAATATGACAGAGAATATGTTATTGCCTCTATGTAAAAGCATGGCACAGCCACATCTTGAATACTGTGTACAGATGTGGTTGCCTCATCTCAAAAAAGATATATTGGCATTGGAAAAGGTTCAGAAAAGGGCAACAAAAATGATTAGGGGTTTGGAATGGGTCCCATACGAAGAGAGATGAAAAAGACTTGGACTTTTCAACTTAGAAAAGAGGAAACTAAGGGGGGAGATGATAGAGGTCTATAAAATCATGACTGGTGTGGAAAAAGCGAATAAGGAAAAGTTATTTACTTGTTCCCATAATATAAGAACTAGGGATCACCAAATGAAATTAATAGGCAGCAGGTTTAAAACAAACAAAAGGAAGTTTTTCTTCACTCAGTGCACAGTCAACCTTTGGAACTCCTTGCCACAGGATGCGGTGAAGGCTAGAACTTTAACAGGGTTCAAAAAAGAGCTAGATAAATTCATGGAGGTTAGATCCATCAATGGGTATTAGCCAGGATGGGTAGGAATGGTGTCCCTAGCCTCTCTTTGTCTGGAAATGGATGACAGGAGAGGGATCATGTGAGGATTACCTGTTGTGTTCTCTCCCTCTGGAGCATCTGGTATTGGCCACTATTGGCTGACAGGATACTGGGCTAGATGAACTTTTGGTCTGACCCAGTATGGCCATTCTTATGTTCTTATGTAAAATTAAACCAGAATTTCTCAAAGGGATACCATCAATGATAGGATTTAAGAGTGAAATTAACTCATCTGAAACTATGACTGATTCTATCATGATCCATGGATCCTCTGAATAACAGAAAAAAGTAAGATTCCTGAAAACAAATACAAAACAAGAACATTAAAGGAAACTAATTGTAGTTCCAAAAGGATGGGAGACTGAGGAGACTTGCAGTGCCTATTGTTATCAAAGCTAGAGAAGGCTCAGAGAGCCACCTAGTGGCTCTTCATCTTGATGTTAAAAATAATCCTGAAATTATCTAAGTGAGAGGGAGATGGAGATGATGCCACAGAGATTGCTGAACTCTCTTTCCACATGAGAATAGTTATGTCTACACTACAGAGTTTTTCCAAAAAAACTTCAATTACGTCCACGCTGCAATCACATTCTTCCGAAAGAAAGTCAAAAGAACAGAGGGGTTTTTCCAACATTGGTAATCCTCATTCTACAAGGAAGAAGCCTTTTTCCAAAAGAGCTCTTTCGGAAAAAGGTGTGTGTGGATGGGGTAGAGGGAGTTCTTTAGAAAGAAAAGGAAAGAGGAAAAAGCACAGATGCCCTGGTGGCCACTCCGTCCAGAGTATTCACAGCTGAAATGTGCAATAGCGTCCATTCAATGTGGAGACTATCTTTTGAAAAAGCAGATCGCTTTTTCGATGTGCTTTGGCAGTGTGGACGCTCTCTTTCAGAAGTTGTTTTTCTGGAAAATCTCTTCTGGAAAAGCTTCTTCCGAGAGAAGTCTGCAGTGTAGACATAATCTAGGAAGATTACCTGTGCAAAGGAGAACCCGCCCATGCAGTTCCCAGGGGACTATTCCCATCTCCATCTATAAAATATGGAAAATGTGAGGCTCTTCTCTAGCAGCATGTAGGCAGCATAATGGTAAAGTTCCATCAGGAAGCTAAAATATGAGAATCTAGGTGAATATATTTATTATAGTAGTTGCAATGGAGGGGTCAGACCTTGAGTGCTTGCTAATCCGCATAGTTCTATTGATTTAACTGGAAATGCTCCAGCTGAGGATGTGATCCAAAATGTTAGAAAACTTTAAATAGATTGAGGGGTGTTTCATAAATCTATGAAGAGCCAGTAGAAATGCTTTAAGTGCACCCGCTATAACTGAATCACGAGAGATATGATGAACCAATTCAAAGAACTTGCAAGCAGAGTTTGAAGCCTATTTGTCCTTGAATAATCTATCTCGTAAAAGGCAACCAGCCACAATACTTACAAAAAATACCCAGGGTATTTAGCAAGCTTAGAGAGCAATTAGTGCTAGCTAGATGCTAACTTCAATGGAAATGAAAAGAATACAATCTGTGTGCCACATCTGGTGTGGCAAATGAACTAAGATTGTGAGAACTATTTATTTTTCTGTCAGGGAGAGATGTGGTGAAAAATGTCATGACACTTAGCAATTGAGCATAACACTTCTTGTGCAGTTCCCGTTTTATCAATTAGGAAGCCCTAGAGACTCAGTTTGATTCTAGAAGTGAGCTATTAGAGTGTGAACAAGGCCACCATAAATCACACCAATTGGCTGTGCTAGAAGAACAAATGATAGTGTGCTATTATTTTCAGAGTTTGTATCAGCATGTTGGATCTCAGCTTCATAACAACATGAGGTAGCATTAAGGGTCAGTTCTCATTCCCATTACTCAGCCCAAGTTGGTAGCTGCTTAGGATCTCCATAAGAGGGAGGTAGGGAAATCCTCCACCCTCAACCTCTAGAGTACCGTAAGCACCTTCCAGTAGTACATTAAGCGATGTGACTGACATCTGTCACACATAGTTTGTTCTCCCTCTTATCCCCAGAGGAGAATTATGCATGCATTGTTGTAATGTTTATTTTTCTAGGGGGTTGTTTTGGATGTGAGGTTCTCTTGGACTCCATAAATACTATCTAGAAATCCCTGTCTCCTCTCCTAATCTACCTGAATGATATAATAGTCTTGACAATGCTCTACAACCCTTGATAATTAGCTTGTTCACAGCAGCACCTTGTGGTGATGAATGTGATTAGTGAGTCACAATAGGTGTTTCTGAATGCACTAGCAGTCAACCCCACTTACATATTCATTCTCCTGACACCGAATGTTATTCTTTCACTGTGTAATGAAGAAGAAGATCATTACGCATTTCTGTCAAAGTCTGAGAAGTGATGGGATTCTAGAGTTCATATTTTTTTCATTTGCTTTTTGTAAGACAGCACAAAATGGGTGGTAATCAGGGAAATGAGTAAATATTATATTTACTTATAGGGATGGAATATAGCACTCCAGCAAGTAAAACTGTCCTTAGCATGAGACCTAATCTTGCCATGATACCTAAAGTCTGAAGGCTCTATAACCTATCCAAGCTTCATAGTAAGGCAGTTTTGACTGAAATATTGTAATAGATTCCGGATTTTCAAATATATGTTGTTGCTGTTCAGCAAAACTCCAACTGTAGCAGCTAAAAATAAATCCAGTTAATTAATGTCTAAAACCCTGCTTCATCACCACTCCAGCTAATATCCCAGAACTTGAGAGACTTACTAGGAGCTCTGATATACTCCCACTATCTGTTCGGCTACACTGAAGTCAAGTTTTAGGTGGGTCTTTTACAGATCAATAATCAATAGCCAAGTCCAATACTTACAGTGACAGGTTTCAGAGGTAGCCATGTTAGTCTGTTTCAGCAAAAACGAGTCCAGTGGCACTTTAAACATTAAAAATGTTATTATGGCATAAGCTTTTGTGAGTTGCAACTCACTTCATCAGATGCATGAAGAGAAAGAAACTTACAATGAGAGTTATTAAATATGCCAAGATATTATACATATACAGAAGACTACAAGCAATATATCACAGTTTTTCTGAGGGTATTTCTACACTGCACGGCTTTTTTCGAAATAGCACGTCGACACTGCAGGGAAGCCTCAAAATTAGTCTGAGGCAGGCTTCCCTAATGTAGACATGCTATCTTGATTTAGAGCCCCACAAGACACTGGAGAGGAATAACTTGGAATGGCCCTGGTGAGGGGCTATTTCGAAATAGTAGCAGTAGAGCATCTACACACGTCTTATTTAGAAATAGATATTTCGGAATGTGTGTTATTCCTCGTAGAATGAAGTTTATGGATGATAATAAAAACCCTAGTGTTATAAAATCAAGAAATGGTTTATATAATAGTTTAAAAACCATGATATTTTTAGAGAGAGTTCTTTTTCTTTACTTTCTGGTGTTTGAGAAACTTCCTTGCTTTATTGAAAACTGAGATTCTCATGCTCACAAAATCCAAGAGTTAAGGCTTTAATAAAACTACCAACACTGGGAAATTTGCAATAAAACAGAGAGAGTTGGCAACACTGTGTTTACCCAAAATAGAGGCATCGCTCTAATGTCTGTCATGCAAGCAAGTGAGATTTTCAAACGTATTTGAAAACAGGTTGTTGCTGTTGAAATTGGTCCAGCATTTTCAGTGGCTGAATTCAAGTTGTCTTACTTCACAATCTAATAACTCATGTTATCCACAGTTCTAAAAATCTGAAATTGTAGCTATCTGGTGGCCTTAGGGGACAACCCATTACATTTATATTCTCCAAAAGGCTCTTCATGAACATATATGTGTATGAATATGAATAGATAAACTAGGTCAAATCGACTGTAACTTTCATTCCAGTTGAACTCAATGAAGTTACGCAAGGGATGATTTTAGCTTTTATTGTTTCAAATTTTCACAATAAAAAAATTGCAGCTCGATATATAATCATTTTCAGTTGATGCTTATACTAAAATTGTATAGTGGGACTTTCAAGTGCAGATATAATCTAAGGATCTGGCAGAATTCTGCTATAAGTCTCCATTTTCAGAAGTTTATCATTTGGTTAGAAAACTTGCTTCTATCTGGAATGAGTATCATTCCTGAACAATTTTTAATATTTTTTTTATTTTAAGAGTTTTTAGACATTTCAAATTTTACAGCACTAGAAAAAATTACATTTCAGATTATATTTCTGGTTTTGTGTCATGCAAGAAACTTGCTCGGAGATTAATTCAGCAAAGCATTTAAGCATAAGAACATAAGAACAGCCATACTGGGTCAGACCAAAGGTCCATCTAGCCCAGTGTCCTGTCTGCCGACAGTGGCCCATGCCAGATGCCCCAGAGGGAGTGAACACAGCAGGTAACCATTACGTGATCCCTCTCCTGTCATCCATTTCCAGACAAACAGAGGCTAAGGACACCATTCCTACCCATCCTGGCTAATAGCCATTGATGGACCTAACCTCCATGAATTTATCTAGCTTTTTTTTGAACCCTGTTAAAGTCCTAGTCTTCACAACATCTTCTGGTAAGGAGTTCCACAGGTTGACTGTGCTGTATGAAGAATAACTTTTCCTTCTTCACTTTTTCCACACCAGTCATGGACAACACAAAGACGCTCTTCATCACGTGCACACAGGAGCCAGGCAGAATGCTCCGCTAACAGTCCCAGGGTGTAACTCAGCACCATTGATCACTGTGTTTTCCCCTTGATTTCAAAGAGTGCAAAATTAGGCCCCTGTGCATAATAGTGGTCCAACTAACACACTCAGTAATGTTCCATATCTTGAATGAATCATGAATAGCCGGGCTGACTGAAATGCGAGGGACCTATCCTCTCATAACATCCCCTGGAAGGAAGTATGGTGATGGTGGATAGCAGAGATGCTTCATAGTGCCACCACCCAGTTGCCACCACCTCTGCTGCCCTGATGCAATCCATGACTTCAACTGCAAAGGCCAGAATTTAGCCCCTTAAAGCCTAGATACGGAGGCAGATGCAACAATTCCTCTGTTGTTTTTGTTTTTTATATACAATGTATTAAGTGTTTTAGGCTCATAAAATAAAAAATTAATGTTAAGGAAATATCAAATACACTTGCATGCTACAGATAATTCGCAGTCATAATCTATGGAACCATGACTGTGCCTGCCATGATGCTAGTCCTGGGGGAATTCTGAAATGGTTGCATTTGGAGCCATACTAAAATTGCAGAATTCCCCCAGGACTGGAATGTGTGCTAGCTACACAGTCTGCCGTTACAATTTCCATTCTATAGTTTGGATCTGTAGCACATAACAGAACATCCATCAGTGTAGTCACTGTGCTGCATCAGCGTGACTTCCCTTCCCAAGCTCTTTTACTTTTATAAAAGAATTTTATTCCAGGGCTAAATTAGCAAATCTTGTCGACCTGGCATAGTACAAATAAGCTATATGATAGTAGAAAACACTATAGACTATATTTTCATTCATAAATAATAACCATGCATAGTGATTTCATCTTTTTTTTGACAGAATATTTATACCAGCCATGGGCAACCTAGGCTAGTGAGTGGTCCTCCATCTCAGTGGGCTGCAAGATAGTTGTAACCAAGATGATCTCCCAGGATAGGGTAGTTTTGCTATCAGCATTTGCATACCTAGAATTTGCAGGGTATTACCAGATTTGCCTGTTACTTTGGGGTATGGTCATGTATTAGGGTTACTGAGGGGGGACTGATAATTCCATCAGTGTACTGCTTGTGCTCTGATATGTAGCTTTACTTTGCCCTTCTGCCAATTCCCTCCCAATGGAGCTATCTTGCAGAATCTAAGTTCCCCAGGACTGGGTTCTTCTCACCCTAGAATCAGATGAACACACACAATCACACCTGCTCCCAGAGCATGTCTGAGAGGAATGGTTAATTAGCATTTACAAGCTGATCTCTTATATGCCCCAGGGCTCATTAGGCTGGGTTGCATAGCAATGCCAAGCAGTGGTCCTCCTGTGCTCTTTTCTAGTGGGCTGGATTAAACAGCATTTTAAGCTGCCACCCTCAGATACCCCCATGTTCAGCACCTCCCTATCCCCACTTTCACGTCACAACCATTCTTTTAGCAGAGAGACAGAAAGAAGCAATCAGGTTAGTCATGAAAGTTATTTATTTCTAGGTAGTAACCATACAAGGGAAAAAGTCTCAGAGGGGTAGCCGTGTTAGACTGTCACTGTGAAAATGAGTAGTCCTGTGGCACCTTAGAGACTAACAAATATATATATAATATTATTATTATATGTCATTACTTGTGAAAGCTCAGGATACTATATGTTTTTGTTAGTCTCTAAGGTGCCACAGGACTACCCGTTGTTCATACAAGGGAAGCCAAACAAAACAACTGCAATATTAAATCTAACTTAAATCTGATTACAAACATTAAGGTTAGCAAACCAAAACTGATCACATAAGGCAGGATCAGGAGTCTATACTGAAAGAGAGAGAGAGAACAAGAGAGAAAGAAAGAGAAAGAGAGTTCTCACCACTCCGTGAATCTTAAACTGATTGGGGTTCCCAGATAGTGATGGTAGTTATCTAGAGTGTTGGAGACAGGCAGAGCAAAGCTCCCAGCACAGTCAGGACAGAGAAGATGAAGTCCCAATGAAACTGATGTAGAATTTAGATCCAGACATCAGAACACTTTACTTGAGCGTGGGTAGGGAATTCTGTAAGGAAACAACAGTGATTCAAGAAGGAACACTAGATCTGTCTATGAGTAAACAGATGGTTCAAGGGAATATTCTAAATTGTTCTGTTTAAGCTAGACAATAGAAACTGATCATTCCTCCCTATGGGTGGTGTTCTTTCAAGGGAGCTTATAATGTAATTAGGTAGTGTCAGTATTTTGGATACTGGATTTATTACTAAAATTGATTTGATAATTAGTGAGCTGGGTGTGTGCAGGCATGGGTTCACTAGCATCTGGAACAGAGATTTCACATCAGTCAGTAATTTTCTGCTTTCTGTGTCTCAGAATTCAGTGTAATTCTTGCTTTGGAATCTCTGTTCTCCATTCTGTATGCCAATGGAGGTGTCTTTCTGTCCCGTCTTCAATGCAGATTATATATGGGGTATTTCCTTAATCTTATCACCCTAGACTGGAGGGCTTTGCGTGTGTCTTCCCCTGCCTTTTCAGTGCTTTTTGCATGGGCTTTGGTTCAAGCAGAGGCCAGGAGTAGGTGAAGTCTTCCATGAATACTATGCCCTGGTTCCCCAAGAACACATAATTTTAGTAATACCGGTAGGAGAAAACTGCGTGGATGGAAACCAGTGGAATCTGGCAACTATATGTGTGGGCAACAGTAAACAAAATGTCTGTTGGGCTATACATAGAACCTCAATAGGCTGCACATGGCCCACGGACTACCACTGGTCTATACAGATCAATTGACCAAAGCATCCAAGCAGAGGCAGTGGTATAGTGTTATTTATTTTTATTAAACATTTGCTGTGGAATCTTACCTAGAGACTCAGTCAGTATTGGAATTTACAAGATAAACAAACTAGATCCATATGTTCATGTTTTGGTTTCAAATTCAGGTTTCCTCCCATAAATTGTAAAGGTGGTGGGCGGGACGCATCACACTTTTTCATTTCTATTCCTGACATGCTGCCTTTTAATATGGTCTAAGGTAACACCAAAACAAACATGAATTCCCGGATCCGACAAACACTTAGGCACATACTAAACTTCACAGTCTTAAATCTTTGCAGCATCAGAGCCTTAATTTGTTTCTTTCCTTAATTTCTGTACTTCTCATACTATTTGGAATGCACATTTGGGATCATTTGCATCTTCACCCTTTTCCTGAAGAAGGGATCATACCAGACAGAAAAATCAGTTCAAACTAACTATATCTGGTGGTTTTATAGCCAGAACTAATACTCTGCCCATGTGGTGGTGATAATATAATTTTGTTTTAGGTTTACCTGTCTTTTTATTCATCTAATTTTAGATTTGACACTGCAACCCTTCACCATAGTATTTGAGCCTTCCACATGCTTTGATTACTAAGTTATCAGTATATTTCTTCTACAAATATAAACCTGCATTTTACTCTAAAAATTGATAGAGTTAGCCATAAGAATATATAAATAATCCTAACAATTTGCTGTTGTTAAAACTATGATTTTGGAATTAGCTGCTTCGATAATTGTACAAACCAAAGTTAATTAAGCTATACATCTATATTTCTTTTTCTTCTAGAAAGCAGAGATTGCTGTTGCACCTCTGACCATCACTTTGGTACGAGAAGAGGTCATTGATTTTTCGAAGCCTTTTATGAGTTTGGGGATCTCCATTATGATCAAAAAGCCCCAGAAATCTAAACCAGGAGTGTTTTCCTTCTTGGACCCTTTGGCATATGAGATCTGGATGTGCATTGTCTTTGCCTACATTGGTGTCAGTGTGGTCCTGTTCCTAGTTAGCAGGTTTAGCCCATACGAGTGGCACACTGAAGAGCCAGAAGATGGGAAAGAGGGACCCAGTGATCAGCCTCCCAATGAGTTCGGCATATTCAACAGCCTCTGGTTTTCCCTGGGTGCCTTTATGCAACAAGGATGTGATATTTCCCCAAGGTTTGTGTCAAATCTTTTAACTTGCATTTTATCTTCAACACTGATGATGCCTGGGTGCATAAAAACTTCCTTCTCTTCTTTTACTGGTGGTATGTAGAAGTTCATTATTTGTGGAGTTTTTCCATTTAGAAACTGCAAGAGCATTGGAGAAACCACTTTAAGAATTTTATCATGTTTGTTTTCAGACTTCGGTGTAAATAAATTAGGAACATTTTCTCCATTGATAACTTATATGCATGGGAGCAATTTCACTGGTTTCATTGGACCTGAGTAAATACTAAATATTGCCCACTGTATCCCAGTAGGAATAGCCTACCATTATGCTGATTATTCAATCTGCATGAATGAATGACCTATTTTTGTTTCATATTAAATTGTACAGGCACTGGTTCCAGAGTATCACTGTATAAAAGAGAAAGTGCTTTTAGTGACTATTTCTGATAAATACTATATAATTGCCAAACTCTAAGAGTTGTTGTCTTGAGTTACCAAATTCCCCAGATTTTGGGCACACTGCAGGAACTTTTATTTGCATCGCTCACCACTAGCACCACTGATCGGGGGAGGGCCAAAGGGAGTAGTTGCTCGAAGGCCCAGCAATTCAAAGAGGCCCAGAGCTCCCAGCCACTGCTACTCTTGCAGCAGCAGTGGTAGTGACTGAAGCTTGTGCTCTTTAAATCGCTGCTGGAGTACTGTGCCACACTCTGGGTGGCTCTGAGGGCTGGCTGCCCCAGCCCTGCTCCTTCCACCTGAGGCTCTGCCCCTTCCAAAAGCATGGAGCTGCCCCCCAACCTTGTCTTGGGGTTCACCGAGACTGTCACTCCCCTGCTCACCACCAGCTCTTTAAACATTATGTCCAATTTTTTCCAATATGGATGTCTAAACTGAGCATTAGCAGTGGGATTTCAGAAAGTGCTCTGCGCTGCCTTACTCTGCTGTTGTGGTAAAACTCCCAGGCTACGTCTACACTGCAGGCTTCTTGCGCAAGAAGCCTTTTGCACAAGAGTTTTTGTGCAAAAACTTCTTGCACAACAGCACGTTCATACCTCAAAGCGCACCACAAAAGTGATGTGCTTTTGCGCAAGAGAGCGTCCACACTGCATGGACGCTCTTGCACAAGAAAGCTCTGATGGCCATTCACAGAATGGCCATCAGAGCACCTGTGCTTTTTCCAAAAGGGTTTTCTTGTGCAAGAAACCCCTCTGGAGTGTCCATTCTTGCCTTTTTGCGCAATAGCTGTAGCGCTAAAGGGAGTTATGCCTCATAGAAGGAGGTTTACCTGCAGCAGCAAAAGCCCTCTGTTCTGCTGTTTTACTGCTGATTTACTTGCGTAAAAGCGTATTTGAGGTATGGCTCCGCAGGTTTTTGTGCAAAAATGGCCATTTTTGTGCAAAAACCTTGCAGTGTAGACGTAGTCCCATTGATTTCAATGAGAGCAAAATTAGGCCCATGCTGAGGGGTTTTTTGCAAAATCTCACTCGAGAGGTAATATCATGGATCCTGGATCACATTTTCACATTGCAATCAAAGAGAAATATCCAACCTGATAATGCTTTTTATCTCTTTACCTTTCAAATACCTTATGTTTGTTTTTTAAAAATATGGATTAGTTGGCCAAAATCATGGCTTAGAAACAGCCACCTAGTTAGCAGACATTATGGAAACTTAGTAAGTTCTGCCCAATTCAACTATATTTTTCCCATGTAATGTTTTAGTCTTTTCTTGGGCAGATTTCCAGCTGTGTGAAATGTCAGCAAAAGTGACTTGGGTTTTGCAATGGGAACAACATAGTGGCAAGTACAAAGGATTTGAAATCAGGAACTTCTTGTCTCTGACACTGAATTCTTGTGTAGCCTCGGGAAAGTCACTTAAGATTAAATTTTCAAAAAAATGTCTAAATGACTTAGAACCCTAAGTTCCACTTTCAGTAGTGATGATATAGGTAATTCAGAAGCTTTTCTCATTGAAAAGTCAAAGGGACTTGGTATCTAACTATCAGATGTATGTATTTCTGTGCTCAGCACTGAAATGCCTTACTGATTAAGGAACATCAGTCCTATTTGAAAATCAGTTTTAGGTTCCTAAATCATTTAGGTGCTTCCATGCTGACCGTGGCAATAGCTAAATGCCTTTAAAAGTCTGGGCCTTAGTCACTTTTGAAAATGAAACAGTTCATTGAAAGCAGTGGATGTTAGGCACCTAATGTGCTTTTGAAAATCCCAATAAGTACCTAAAAATCCCAATAAGTACCTTTAAATCTGGCCATAAATCACTTAAGTGCTTTTTTTTAAAAAAAAAAGTACTCTTTCAGCTTAGTACTGCAGCCTCTACACATGAGTCTCCTTAAAGTCAAGGTCAGTTTTGCCAGAGCTAGGACTGCAGATAAGCCTATTAACCCATGTACTTCAGTTTTCTAATCTGTAACATAATGATGATCCTTCTCCATCCAACCTCATAAAGGCTGCTACGCAGATTAATGTGATATTTTTATTAACATGATAATATTTACTTTTAATATGAAAAGCATTTTGTACAATGTGGATATTATTCAACAACCAAACATGCTTCTGCTTGTGTCCTGTTCAGGATTCAAAGGCAGGTTTGCCAGAAATGGCAGCACTAATTCATTGCGCCATGTAGCTCCCAGATCCTTGGTAGTTTCATATTCTTCTGTTGCATTTTAAGGTAACGTATGTGAAATGAAACACTCTGTATCTCAGCTGTGTTTGCTACACTGAAAAAGGCTTTGGAGGATACTGTTTCATTTCAGAACACATACCTAGATAACACAGAGAAGGGGAATGATGCAGCTGTGCATAAGGCAACTGAGCAGGAGACATAAGAGCTTCCTGGCACTGCCACAGACTTCTGGTGTGACTTTGGGCAAGTAACTTAAACTCTCTGAATCCAATCCAGCTTCCTTTGAATTTAATAGCAAAACTCCCTATGACTTCAGTAGCAACAGGAGCAATTTTTTCTTCCTGTTTTCTCACCTGCTAACTGTTCTTTAATTTTCCACAGCATTTTTCTCAAATGACAGGTGGTGCTGAAATTGAAAGTATTATTTATTACTTATTTATTGTCAGTATTATCCTGTTGTTGTTATGTACAGCTTCTTAAATAACTACATGAAACTAGGGGTTTTCAGACAGCTGGGGGAATATATACTCAGGTGTTTTCTTATAAGTGGCAAATGACATAAAAGTGACAATTGTGCTCTAATATGACATGCAGCATATTGTGTACTCAGGGGAGCTTGGGTAGTTTGAGGTTTTTTTATATTTTAGAAGGAATAATAGAGATCATTTGGTGTTCTGCTAAAAGCCCACCCTGCTTCACTATTTTCACTCTCCAAAAATTGATACTTTCTGTTACAGATCCTGAAGAGTGTAGTTTAGCAAACATTTCCTGTATTAAAAAGTTTCAAGAGAACTACCACTGAAGAGTATTCACAATGCCATCTACAAATAGCAATATTTATATATTGCATTTTATACTAGGGGCCTCATAATTTGTGAGAGGAGTGCCATTATGAAATATGCAGTGGTGCATTATATTTATAAAATCTCACACTCATTTTGACCATTTATTTATTAATAAATCCCAGTAATAATGGTATCTCTCACTCTCTTTCTTTTTCTCTCCTTGACATAAGAGATAGGAAAATGTGCATTATCTTATTCATGTTTAGATCCCTCTCAGGTCGCATTGTTGGAGGTGTTTGGTGGTTCTTCACACTCATCATTATTTCGTCATACACTGCTAACCTCGCTGCTTTCTTGACTGTTGAGCGAATGGTCTCGCCCATAGAAAGTGCAGAAGACCTTGCCAAACAAACTGAAATTGCATATGGAACACTGGACTCAGGGTCAACAAAAGAATTCTTCAGAGTAAGTCAGCATGCTTAATAAGGACCATCCGCCCTACAGACAGTCTACAATGAAATGTGCAGAATGCTGAAAGGCTGCTCCTTTACAAATAATTATGTTGGGGTTTGTAGCTCCTGTAATACTGAGGTTACAATTTTTACCTCTGGTGCCACTTGTTGGCATTTGCAGTCATTTTAATTTGTGCAAAGTTTATTGATTTTGACACATCAGGCAAGGGAGCAGCCCTGAGGGATAGTGGAACGAGAGATCATTAGAGCAGCATTGCACTACTGGTTCATCTCAAGTTATAGTATGGGAACAGTATCCAGCATTGAATAATCTATGATGATAATAAAGAGTCTTGCTGTTTTGCTTCTACTTCTAGCGTTTGCTGGGGACTCGTTTGCTAAGGGGAGGCATATGAAACCTGGTGACTGAATCAAAATTTTATTAATTGCTGACTTACATAGAGCATGGAAAATGTGATGTGTTTGTGGATTTGGAGCATTAGAAAACAGCCTAAATGACCAGTGATAATTCATTTTCATTAGCTTTCCTATATCAGTGTGCTAGGGGTGTATAGTTCTTTTGTCCTAGCCACATGGAGACAGAAAGCACTGATATTACCAACAGTACATAAGAACACCGATCACTCCTTCTGTTTAGTTTTCTGTTTCTTGCCATTGGAAGTACAGCCAGGGTGGCTTAAGTGGTATAAGTCTTAGTGGTTTTATGTCATTTTTAGCTAGAAGTTGTTAGCCAATGGTCTCATTTGAGATTAATTAAATGCCAGGTGTTGCCTAAAGTTCGTAGCGGAAAGATGTTTTCGGGAGAAACAAGGAGTTGGAATGTTGGGGTTTTTTTTTCTCTTCATTAAGGGTATGTCTACACTGCAGAGTTTTTCCGGAAAAACTACACTTACATCCACACTGCAATTACGTTCTTTCAACAGAAAGTCAAAAGAACGCCAGGTTTTTTCCAACAGCGGTAAACCTCTTTCTATGAGGAAGAAACCTTTTTCCAAAAGAGCTCTTTCGGAAAAAGGTGTGTGGAGACGGGGAAGAGGGGTTTTTTTCGAAAGAAGAGGCCTGCAGGAAAAAGCACAGGTGCCCTGGCAGCCACTCCGTCCATAGTAATCACAACTTAAATGTGAGAGAGCGCCCACATTGATTGGACACTATCTATCAAAAAAGCAGATCACTTTTTTTTATACACTTTTGCTGTGTGGACACTTCCTTTCGAAAGAAGTTTTTTCGGAAGATCTTTCCGGAAAAGCTTCTTCCGAAAGAAGCCTGCAGTCTAGACATAGCCAAAGTCTTGTAAAAAGAACAATGTCAAATGCCAGGATATCTTCTTCCTCCTTTCTCCCACTCAGCACCAAAAAAAAAAAAGCATTGAGAATCGTCCTCAAACTGAAATTGCTCAACTAGATATACATCTTTAACAAAACCTGAATTGCTGACACTGTCCCTTTAATTATTTAACTTGGTGTCTGCTAAGTGTTCCTACCATGTCTATAATTAAATATTTTTCCACCAGAAATGCATGAAGATATTTTAGAAGAGTTTGTAAAAATGTTTTAGTATTATTATTTTGTACCTGGACTGTGTCCATCAGTATGGTTAAGTCCTTACTGAGCATAGGGCTAGAAGGATCCCTGACTCTAAGATTTTAAAAACTGGAGCTCTAATCTTGCAAACCCCTGTTCATGTATTTACCTTTATGAGCACTTCATTGGTTCAGAATAAGTTACAAGTCCCCTCTGAAACTGCTTCCTAGAGAAGATGGGTCTGTTGCAGCTTATAACTTGAGAGTCTGCTCATGCTTCTGAGTCTAGAGGCAGGCCAAGATGATGGATGTCACATACATGGGGGCTTGTCTGGGATTTGAACTGCTGTGATCCTGTGATGCTCCGAATGAGCTTCCTTTGTCCTGAGGAAATGTTCAACCCTCGCCACATTGTTCATTATGAGGAATCCTTTGAGTCTGGTTCTTTAACTTAGCTTCTGAAGAGTCATGGTTCTAGTTTTGCAGTTTCCACGTTTGATCCCTGGTGTAGACCATTGCAAATGGTGACCATTGCTTATGAGTCGTTCCATTAACTAGGCTAACACAGCTATAGCAATTAAAATACATACATGGCTGAGGAATACAACAGGTTTGTTTAACTTTAGAATAGTTTGAGCATTTCTTAATAGTTCCCAATTATTTTTTAATATACCTCACATGCCCATTGAGAAATTTCACTTCTTGCAGGCAATGCTGCAGAGTGAGTATATAGGATTTGGGGGGAAAAAATGGGACCCTTTTTGTGAGGTTTCCATAACTCACTGACATACTGCAATTTTGAAATAATGAGGTCAGCTTCTTTGACCCGTTATCATTCTTGCTTTTATCATTTTTTCTAATTATGCTGCAAAGCTAACTACTATATTGTGCTTCAGTTTTGCATTTTATATAAATAGCAAGATCCATTTTAAAAATAAACATAATTTTTTCACTTTAATCTTTGGGAATTAAAAGAAAAGCAGCAAAATCAGCTGTTTCTCAACATTTTCCCCTGTATTTTAGAACATGAAAGCAAACAAGACAAAAGTAGCCACAAAAACTAAACATAACTGCACATATAAATGAAGCTTTAACGAGCACTAGGCTAGCTGGAACACTTTGTTTAAATCATGTATCTGAAGGCTGTTCTTCAAAAGGGTTCTGATCTATGCAATGCTGCAGAGTCTATTGCTAAAAAATACTTAAATGTAGGAGAAAAAACGAAGTATTTCCAAAGGGGTGCAAGGTTCATCAGCTAAATGTATATAATACAGACATTAAGATCTAGCCTTGATAAACATTAAGGAAAACCTTACCTGTTTCACTCAGTCCAGCATTCTAAAAGACAAAGAACACTTTTCCTCATTTTGGGGCTTCATGCTGCTGTTTATCATTTTATTAATAATTACCATCTCAATGAAAAATCATAACTCATGACACTGTGTATAAGCATTTTGCTATTTGGGGGCCTAGTGGCAGTCAGCACCACCCAGGAGTGCTCAGTCATTGTCACGAGTTAATCTAAATTCATTTGCCATCTGCTTTAGTTCTTTTTTTTTTTTTTTTTTATCAACAAAGAGAAAAAAATGTTTTTAAAAGTCAACTGAAAAGAAAAACATAATTCCTTTCTGACTGTTATTAAAGCTGTTTGTGAAAGCTGGATGTTGAGAGCAGTTTGCTCGAGGGCAGAAAATTAAATTTCAATTGCCTTGCAGAAAAAATGCCCTATATAAAAGGCAGTATTGTCTAGTGGATTAAGTATGAGAATTCAAACCTCTCACTATTTCCTTATATTATAGTATGGGAAATCTATTGGTTTCCTGTCTGGTTTCATTCTAGTTTAGCTTATATATTAAATGTTAATGCTGACAGAATTATTCAGCTGAAAGTTGGATGCTTGAGAATGTTTCTATATAGACGAGGACTTGTGAGAACTTCAGTGTTGTTTGCCTGGTTGGAGAAGGAAATTGAATTATGAAAAAAAGGTTTTTTTAAAAATTACTATGTTTAGAAAATTTAGTTCTTGATTTGCTAAGATAGAAAAGAGAAAAGTGTATTTTCGTTTATTATGTTTTAGTTTTAAAAGAGAAACCTGTATGCTAGATTTTCACTTTATCAAGAATCTAGCATTAAAAACTTTAGCAATGATTTGAAGTAGAGCTAGATGAAGACAGGTCAGCATTCTTGATATGGCACCTGATTTAGCACTGCAGTGCTCCAATTCTATGCCAGTCTAACTGAAATCAGTGGAGTTGCATTAGTGTAAAATAGGAATAAAACAGTGGAGAATCAGGCCCAGAGACTATTCCCTGTTATACTGGTGTAAATGCACAGTAACAAAATAGTTATCATAGCTTATGGTCACTGTAAATTGATACCATGGTAACAGCGGCAAGAGCTGGTTTCGTGGACATGACTAGCTGTACAGGTATTTTTGGTGGCTGGAGTTTCTTAGCTGTCAGTATTTTTTCCAGAACAGGACAAAATGCAGCACAGATATCAGTTTCAAAAAATAAAGAGATTTTGTTAAGCTCTTATACAAGGCATTTTTATGAGACATTTGTGGTAAAAGGTTGTTCTCTAGCAATCACTGATGAATACTTCAACCACAATGATGTTTCCTTTCACCATTCCCCTATGCACCTGACACATTGTTTTCAGGCCACATTACTAATACAACTATTCACTAATTGGTACAGATAAATATTGCAGGGAGTTTTGCTTTGCCTTTTACAGAGATCCCATACTGACCCCTTTAAGATAAATCAACCTAAGTGAGTAGTTAATTATATAATTCCAGATTTTCTTGTAAAGTCTCCCCAGTTCCTCCCACTCTGCCTGTCATGGAACAAGCTACAAGATGTTGAGAAACCCCAACTCTGGTGGAACTAAGTGGGACTTTAGCCTGACTCAGCATCTGTCCCTATTCAGAAAAGCACTTAAGCACATGCTTCAGGCCCACTGACTTAAAGTTAGGCACATGCTTAAGTGTTT
The DNA here is from genome assembly GCA_032595735.1 of Pelochelys cantorii. Classification (NCBI taxonomy): domain Eukaryota; kingdom Metazoa; phylum Chordata; order Testudines; family Trionychidae; genus Pelochelys; species Pelochelys cantorii. Next base: position 38,611,643 of record CM064326.1, read on the forward strand.
TGTTGAATATAGATGCACATAAATATTTTGCTGTTTGGGAGCCTGGAGGTACCACCCAAGAGTGCTCAGTACCTGGAAGGACAAAGCCCAAAAACCTAATTCTGCTTCAACAGAAACTCTTATTTACTTATACAAGAGCTGGGTGGAGCCTCTTAGAAACTTCTCAGTTTACTAAAAGGAGCTTTCTCCTCCCATGACAAAGAGGAAGGGAGAGAAGGCATATGTTTGATAAAAAGGATGATTGATGTGTAGCTGCCAACATTTTAAAAGTTGTGCATTACCTAGATTTGAATATATATATCCATACTGGGGGGCAGGAGAATAAAGGTAGGTGGCTTTTAATTCATAATGTTAAATATGAATGGCAAACATGCAAAGCCCTTTTCTTTCTTTCTTTCTTTCTAAAGTTGTCTATAATAACAATAACATAAAAACAGTACTATCTTTTCACATATATAAGGCATTATCATTTGTAATTGTGCTAAGCATTCACCAGGAAGATAGATTTCCAAGTAATCTACAAACTGTGAATTTATCAGATTCTTGTGGCTGAGGTCTGCAGCACTGGTGTAGTCCTGAGATGATAGGAGGAAGGGTTTGGTAGGCTATGGGTCACTGATACTGGAATTCTCTCTCCTACAACTCAGATGAAAGATGAGGATATCATGTCTGATATCAAAGCTCAATACATCATTTTATTTCCTTTTTAAGAGTGTGTTTGCACATCTGAGTTTGGTTTACATTTGTTTTTATTACAGTGTTTATTCTGAAGTAACTACTCAGCCTTTACTCAAGCAAAATTTATTGAAGCCAATACAAGTTTTGACTGAGTAAAAAGTAAGCATTAAAACTGTGTAAGAACGTCAGGATTTGGCCCAGTATTTATTGAAGGGCTGTTTTCTTTTTTTCTTTCTTCTTCTTTGCTATGTTAAAGGGAAAAATTACCCATTTGTAAGTTATGGCTTGAATTTTCAGTCACCATAATATCCTTTGACCCAACTCTGGAAATGAAAAGTGCCTTTCTGTAGCTGAAAATTCAGGCCTATGCTTGCAACTATTTTATTAAAGCTCTCAGGGGCTACCAGGTGCATAAAATTAAGGTTTGTTGCTGCTATAATGTTGTTACTTACAACTGTTTCTTTTAAAATAACCAGTGCACTCAAAGAAATCTCTTGCCCAGATAAAATTGTCCAAAAAACACTGGTGTGAGGGATTAGCTTTGATCAATTTTACCTAGAGTTATGATGCATTCAATATCTCAATATCTTTGGTCTATCTAATTTCTCTTCAATTTTCTCCAGAGATCAAAAATAGCAGTGTACGAAAAGATGTGGACCTACATGAAATCAGCAGAGCCATCAGTATTCACTAGGACTACAGCTGAGGGAGTAGCCCGTGTTCGCAAATCCAAGGGCAAGTTTGCCTTCCTCCTGGAGTCCACCATGAACGAATACATTGAACAGCGAAAGCCGTGTGACACCATGAAAGTGGGAGGAAATCTGGATTCGAAAGGCTATGGCGTAGCCACACCCAAGGGTTCTCCATTAAGGTGGGTGGAATAGTATAACAATATAACGTGTGTTGTTATAGTATTCCACCTTCCCTGATGTCCCTGATATAGTTCTTTTTGTGTTGTGTGTGAACATGGTATGTTATGATTTTTTTTACTCCATTTCATATTTTTGATCAACAAGAAGGTAACAGTTTCCAATAGCGACGTAGATTTAATAGTGATAGTTGATGTATCTCTCAAGGCCATATAAAAACCAAATTGGTTGAACACTAGCTACTTTATCAACTTAAAGATAACAGCAGCTGTTCTATCTCACCAGCTTCTTTCACCAAATTCAGCCCTATCTTGCATAATATCAGTAATATTCCTACATTTATGGTTTGGATATTGACTCTGGCTGCTATTTTCTGGATAAGGAGCTGCTTGTAGCATCTTATTCCAAATGTCAACATTTAGGAAATAATCAGTAACAGTGTTTAATTGATTAAAGCACCTTCTTATCTAGAAAAAAGCTACAATTTATGTTTCTAGCATTATGTGATTTCAGGACTTCCTTCAAACTCTTCACTATTTATGTTAACAGGAACACTCTGAAATTAGAAGATAAAATTATTCTGAAATGACTTTAAATGGAATCAGGTTTATTCAGTCAAATAGGAGAATTGTTTTTTTATTTAAATCTTTCAGATAATAAAATTGGAGGTGGCAGATGTGTGGTAAAATTGGTAACATGTTAACACATCTGATACCTCCAATTTTTTATCCTAAAGATTTACATAAAATATATGTTACCTGTATAGTCACTGCTATGAGTTACTTACAACAAATGGGCTCTGATGAATATGGTTGCCAACTCTCCTGACCGTATGGACTGGACACCATTTGAGGCAATGGCGTCAGGTCCATCTGGTCCAGGAAAATTGGCAACCCTCCTGATGAAGCAGGTTCATGAAGGAAAATTTGTGGGTTGAAAGAGAGAGTTGCAAGGGAAAAAATGGGGACAAAAGAAGAAAACCATGTGCACTCAATGATACTAGAGAGGAGGAAAGAGAGAAGAGAGACACCTGTCCATCATCATAATTTTCTATATTTACAAAGAAAAACTGTAATTTGTGTAAAGACAATAGGCCTTATTCTGAACTCACTGATTTTACATCATTTTAACACCATTGACTTCTATAGCATAACCTTGGATTACACTTGTACAAGCGGGAGGAGAATATGGTTCATTTTATCCACACCAAAAGAAAAACAGCCATGTAATATGAATTAGAGTATTCTCAGAGAAAAATCAGACCAGTTATTTTGGTGCCAATATATGAATTTTGGTCCTGGACTGTAGATACCATCAAGATTTGAAAGTTTTGGCCTTTACAACTAATGAAATGGTAACAGAAGGTAGGCTAGAAGAAGACAGAGAGAAATGAAAAAAGAAAAATGGCAAGAATAAAGAAAGAGATGGTGGAATATCATGAGGTATTTGGGGTTAATTAAAGTTAAAAGGTAATAAAAGTGGGAAAAGCAAATTAATGATGACAGTGTATTTTGGGGATTCATAAGTCAGAGATATTTATTAAGTGTTAATATTTCTCACTGTTTCAAGCAAACTACGGCTACAACTGCTAGGCAATTCTGCAATTATGACTAGAGTTTACATCTCAAATAATAAATACCCACTGATGATGTAACCCTTGCTGTATTATGCCATAGCCTAAGCAGAATTGATGGTGTGCATCTTAGCTGCAGTCAAGTCTGTCTTAGGTGAGGCTAAGTATCCTTGGCACACGTTTTATAGGGGTTTTTAGTCATTTTTACCATCTTCTTCATAGTGTCGACTACCAGTGGCAAGAAAAATCAGCTGAAATATCCATTAGCTAGTGGAGATTGGTCTGTACCATATTTTTTTCAGTTTGACATATTGGACAAAAGCAAATAGGGCAAAGGATGACCAAGCATGGAGCAATTATGTATAAGGTCAGGGTGAGGGAGTCTGGGAATATAATGCTGCTCAAGTATGGAGATCAAGAATGACATTCTCTCTCCATCATTGGCAAAGCTTCCATTAACATCAGTGGGGCCAGGATTTCACCTGAAAGGGGAGCAGCATCCCTACGATAGGGGGTGAGCTCAGCTGCATTTGGTTTTCAGTTCCACTGTGTAGCACCATACAAATAATTCCCACCCACTGTAAAATTCAGATCAAACCTTCTTTCAAGCTGCCCCAGCTGGCTGTCTTAACATCCACGCTCTACCTGAGACTTACTTTCTGATGTGCTGAGCTGTTTATGCTCCCACAGAGGCAATTCCACTTCATGTCATTCCTTCCTCAGCCCTAGCGATAAAACCTCAAGTGATAGATCAGTGCTCCTACCTCACTGAAAAACATTATGAAACCCACTTATTGTTATGAAAAGAGACATGTGAATACCAAATAATACCTCACATTGATAATGCATCCATTTATATAATACATACAAACACTAGAAATGAAAGAAGAGTAATATTTCAAAGGTATTTTTGTGTTAACCAAGTTCGTGACCCCGCAATATATTTATTTGTTATGAGCATTCCAGTGCTCAAGCATTCAGTGACCTAAATTTTCAGGAAAAGTAAATCTGTTAAGCCACTTCTTAAATATTTTCTGTGCCACATTTTGAAATGAAAAATTTGCAATGTGAACTCTTGCACCTGGTTCTCCTTTCTTTTACACCACCAAAAATCAGGAGTTACTTCACTAAAAATGCAATAACAATTGTGTAAAGATGGTGTAAGTGTAAGGAGAATCAAGCCATCTATCTCCACAAGTGGAGTATAGAAAGAAACAAGGAAAACCTATCTTGTTACATCGTCCGAAGGGAAGTCTGTGGTATACAGACCAGCAATTTATGGGACTCCCTACGCTCACATTAATGATATCAAATATTCATTACAGAAATACTTTGTATATTTATCACCCTGCTTCTGATGATGAAATCCTCCTATCAGCACTGTAGACTCGTCTTTCATATTGCATGTGATCTATACAGTGGATTTAATTCAACCCCTTCCCTTTATGTATGGGAGTGGCTAATATTAATTGGTTGATCTTGATCATAGGGGCACATTATGATTAAGGCTAAAATTTTGTCATGCATATTTTAATAAAAGTCACAGACAGGTCATGGGCAATAAAGAAAAATTCATGGAAGACTGTGACCTCCCCGTGATTTTTATTAAAACTATGCATGACATAATGGGAAATTGTGGGGTCCCCATACCACCCCAAGAGGCCCAAGCTCAGAGCAGCGGGGTCCCCCCACTGCCTGTGGCTCTGAGCTCAGAGCACCTAAACCACCTATAGGAGCCTTGGAGTTCCAGGGTGCCCCTGTCACCCATGACAAACAGGAGCTGTGGGGCAACCAGGCCATCTGTGGTGGCTCTGAGCTCCTGGGCACCCCCACTGCCGGTGGGGCCTGCTACCTCCCACGGTGGCCACCCCACCACATGCTGCTGTTGGATCTCAGGATTCCGCAGTTCCCAGCCACCACAGGTGGCAGGGAGACTCTGCAACTACCAGGTCCATGGCTAAAAGTCACAGAAGTCTCTGGAAATCACAGATGTGACAAAATCAGAGCCGTAGTGTGTATCAGTGAAGTGAAAAAAAAAATGAGAACTGTTTGTTGGGATTTGTTTTGTGCCAGCCAGGCAGTATCTTGCTATCAGGTGTTTCTCCTTCCCTTCTTTTCATGGATATCCCTTTATTTAAAGTGTTGCAAAAGTTTGTCACCTCTGGAAAAAAGTTGAAACTAAGGTCAGAGACTGCCATCAAAAAGACAAAAGGTACTGCCAGTTACCATGGTTACTTCTCTTTCCCAGCATGCTGGGAGCTGCAGTATGTCAAATATTACTGTGTGTGCACAGCAAATGATTACTTTTTAATGGCAGCCAATGTTGCCTTTCTCCCATGTGTGGCAAATTCAGAAATGGTGGATGCATTGGAGAGGGTCCAGCGGAGGGCAACCAAAATATTTAGGGGGCTGGAGCATATGACCTATGAGGAGAGGCTGAGGGATTTGGGTCTGTTTAGTCTGCAGAAGCGAAGAGTGAGGGGGGATTTGATAGCAGCCTTCAACTTCCTGAAGGGAGGTTCCTAAGAGGATGGAGAAAGGCTGTTCTCAGTAGTGACGGATGGCAGAACAAGGAAAAATGGCCTCAAGTTGTGGTGGGAGAGGTCCAGGTTGGATATTAGGAAAAACTATTTCACTAGGAGAGTGGTGAAACACTGGAATGGGTTACCTAGGGAAGTAGTGGAGTCTCCATTCCTAGATGTGTTTAAGTCTCGGCTTGACAAAGCCCTGACTGGGTTGATCTAGTTGGGATTGGTCCTGCCTTGAGCAGGGGGCTGGACTTGATGACCTCCTGAGATCTCTTTCAGCTCTATGATTCTATGATAGAGTGCTGTCCCTGTCTAGCTCTTCACTGAGACCTGTATTTCTATGGTCTGGTGGCATCACAACACACACTTTTGGCCAGACTTCATGTCCTCCAGAGGAGCCACTCAGCCAATGAAAATCTGTGGCGCTAGCTGCATTAACCTATATTTCTGGGCTTGCACTATTGAACAAGCAAGATGTTCCCATTTCTAATTACACAGACTGTGTCATTTCTCTTCCTTATCTCAGTTGTGCCTCTGGAATCTAATGGGAAGGTTTCACCCTTAGCCATTAGTAAGCTTCTTATGAATTTTACAATAAGTTTTTATGATTAACAACAAAACGGGAACTGTGTGCTGCTCAAATGTTAGGCCTTGCCTTTGCACTCCTTCCCATACGATCTTGGCACAACAAGAGCTAGAAAAGTGGTGATTCTCATACAGTTATTCACCCCATAAAGAAACATTTAGGATGCTAACAGCATCCTGAATTGTTTTGTCACTACGGCTACGTCTACACTACAGAGTTTTTTTCGGAAAAACAGCTGTTTTTCCAAAAAAACTCATAGAGCATCCATACCTCAAGTGTGGTTTTGCGCAAAAAAATCGAAAGAACAAAGGGGTTTTTCTGGCATAGGTATTCCTCATTCTACAAGGAAGAACGCCTTTTTGCAAAAGAGCTCTTTCTCAAAAAGGTGTGTGTGGACAGGGAAGAGGGTTTTTTTGCGCAAAAAGAGGAAAAAGCACAGGTGCCCTGGTGGCCATTCTGTGCATAGCAATCAGAGCTTACTTTTGACAGAGCATCCATGCAGTCTGGACGCTCTCTTTCACAAAAGTGCATCGATTTTTCGATGCGCTTTTGCAGTGTGGACACGCTTTTGCGCAAGACGTTTTTGCGGAAGATCTCTTCTGATAACAGGTTCTTGCTCAAGAAGCTTGCAGTCTAGACATAGCCTCAGTGTCAATATGGTCAGGATTCAACTAATACATGTGCTGACATGGCACCCAATTCTGTTTTCACCCCAGTTTTATATTTCAGTGGACTGCTGGTTTGTAGCAGATTGAGTAAAAAAATGAATCAAGGCTGTCTGTTCTCAGGTGTAGTATTCCTTATGCCTCGTTCAGAGCAATCCACAACAGCTTTTGGAGCCATGTTGTATACCTGACTATGGCAGTAGGGAGTGATTAGCACATTCTGAAAAGGCAGGGTCTAAAATGCTTCGAATGATGTTTTGTCCGCACTGGCAGGATAGAGCTTTATGAAAAAATGTTTGTTTGGATCAGAAAAGCCCACTTTTCCTACAAAACATTTTCACTGGATAATTGTCCATCAGTTCTATTCAACAGGCTTTCCTGACTCTTTGCTTTACCATCATTCACATTAAAGCTGAAGAATAATTTCTGAGTATAGAGGAACACTCTGCAAAGGCTGGAACCTACTCCCATTGAACTCAATATCACTAACTTCAATTGGAGTATCAATGTCCCATGTAGTATTTAGAACCAGGCTTGGAAGACAATATCATAAGCTCCATGCATTTGATTTTCCCTTAGCATGGAAAGTAAAGTAAGAAAGCATCATGCCCTAGATTAAATTTGATGACCAGACAAATATCCATATTATTGTATATATTAATTGTACTACCATGTTTCACAAGACATCCTGCCAAATTCCTATTGACTGTGCATGGAGCATTGGCAAAGCTAGGCTCTCCTTTTCCTCCAAACCAATTAACTATTTATATTTGGCTACACGCTGCTACACTTCAGCCCATACTGTCCTTCCACTTCTCCTGAAAACTTTATATACCTATTGAATAATTCATAGTTGATGGATAAGATCTGTGAGATCACCAAGTTTAATTATCATCTAAGCTATAGTCTTTAAAATAAGAGGTTAGTGTAACACTATGCTCAGATGGTATTTAAAATAGTAATATACAGTCAACAGCTAAAAGAATTTAAAATGAGATTATTTGTACCATATAATATAGAGTGATTTCAAAACAAAAATTCGTTGTATAACATTTTACATGGGCTTCAAAACATTTTATTGTCTTGAATTTTATGATTCATATTCTGTGGCATTAAGTAATGCTCTACCCTTGTCTTTATGCATGACAAGGTGTGAATTATCACCTCAGTACTCATACCAGGTCATTATTGCTTTTAAACGAGCCAAGTTTTGCAGATCCTGTTGTGTCTTTACTCAGGTAAATCTCACATTTACTAGTAAGGGCTAAGAATTACAGGATGGCTCAACGTGTGAAAAGCAAAATGCACACATTTCATCCCAGGGTACAGCTATGTGAAAATTCACTATACAGCGGATTTTAATTCAGACCCTCCCCTTTGCCTATGGGAGTGGCTAATATTGTTTGCTCTTGATCATAGGGGCACATTATGATTAAGGCTAAGATTTTGTCTTGCATATTTTAATAAAAGTCACAGACAGGTCATGGGCAATAAAGAAAAATTCATGGAAGACTGTGACCTGCCCATGATTTTTATTAAAAATATGCATGACAAAATGAGTATTTGTGGGATCCTCATGCCACCCCAAGAGGCCCAAGCTCAGAGCAGCGGGGTCCCCCTGCTGCCTGTGGCTCTGAGCTCAGAGCTTCCCCCACATACACACACCCACAGGGGCCTTGGAGCTCCAGGATTCCCCTGTCACCCATGGCAGACAGGAGCTGTGGGGCAACCAGGCCACCTGTGGTGGCTCTGAGCTCCTGGGCACCCCCACTGCCTATGGGCCCTGCTACCTCCCACGGTGGCCACCCCACCACATGCTGCTGTTGGAGCTCAGTGCTCCACAGTTCCCAGCCACCACAGGTGCAGGGGGACCCTGCAACTCCCAGGTCCATGGCTAAAAGTCACAGAAGTCTCTGGAAATCATTTGGTTTGAAATATGTCTTTTATTCTCTTTTGCTTTTACCTTAGGGCCTGATCCTGCAGCCACTGAAGTCCAAGACAACATGTGCACTGACTTCATTGGTTCCAAGACAGACCCCCATATAATTCAAAGTTTGTAACAGAGAGCTGAGCAAAACTGGTGATTATTTTCCACTACATTTTGTAAAAGAAATCACTGCCAATTTCCTTCAAGTGTTTTCTTTTCCCATAAATTTTGCCTTGCCTCAAAAGTTGATAAAGACTGAAATTTCCAAAGCTTTCTAAGTCCCATGTTCAGATATAACTTAGGCTCTTAAGTGCATGAATCACTTCTGAAGGTGAGACTTAGGTTCCAGAGTCACTAAAGCACTTTTAAAAATTTTATCAGAAATGAAATTTCATCAAACATTCACTCTATTTCTTAGGTTTTTTTCACTTACAAGTGGGATCTGCTTTTCATGAAAAAGGCATATTCCTGAGCCAGCAGTGGCTTTGAAATTCCAATTTTGGAACCTGAAATTTTGTACCTTCTTAATATTCCTGCATTCAGAAAATTTCAGGTGCCAGATTTCAGGTTCTTGAAACTGGAATTTCAAAGCCACTGTTGGCTCAGAAATGGGGCTTTTTCATGAGAAGCAGATCCCACGTTCAAGTGAAAAAACTAAGAATGTGAAAAAACAAACATGGTGAATGTTTGGTGAAATGGGCCCCATTTCACAACCTTCAATAATGAATGAAATAAAAAAACATATTTTGAGGCGTTTCAGCTTTTGTTGAAGTTATTACACAGGTAGACAATGATAGAGGCTGGCACTTTTAGCTAGCTAGAAAATCATGAACAGTTCTGTTGTACGCACTCTGGATTTAGCTAAGAATCTGGCAACAAAAGGTAGAGGTTTCCAGTATGTATTTTGTTAGAGAAACCATTTCATTTACCTCCTCGCAGATATGTCCAACTGCATGCCTGGCAAAAGACAGCAACATTCCTTTGAATTAATACAAAGAGCTGCACCTGATGTATTTTACTACTCAAAGCTTACCTTCATTGCCACTCAAAGCCGTTTACCCCCCATTAGACATCAGGGACTATTCATATAGGAACAAAACCCTCTTTAGTAAATAACAGAGACCCGGAAGTCGTGAGAATTTGTCTGATCAACTGCAGAATCTGTACCCTTATTCTGCAGCTGCTATGGAGTGATATTAGAGAAAAATGATTAAAGTAGATAACTCACCATGTACACACTCAGGCCACATCTATACTTACAGCACTGGAGATTGATCGTCTGGCATTCAGTTTAGCAGTTCTAGTAAGGACCAACTAAATCAAATGCTGAGGGAGCCCCTGGTCTGCACCAGTACTCCTCAATTTGTGAGGAGCAAGGGAAGTCGACAGGAGCATTTGTTCCCATCGACCTCTCGCTGTGGAGACAGTGCCTAACTTGGCTTAAAGTATATCAGCTCCAGCTACATTGTTTACGTAGTTGGAGTTGCATACCTTAAGCTGAGCTTCCGGATCTAGTATAGACCTGGCCTCAGAACCTGATTCTGATACTGTTTCCCATGTTGTGTGGTACCTTACTCCAGTATTTGCCCCACTGAAGTTCATGGGACCATTTATGGAGCAACGTGATATTCAACATTAGTAAGTGTGGCAGAATCTGGGCCTAAAATACTACCGTGATAAGTGCTACATGAACAGTAAAAATTCAGTCTATCAATTAGGAATGTATTTATAACTGACCCTTTTGATTTTCTTTGGCATTTTAAAATCACTTCTTATTTTCTTTTGTATTCATTTAATGCCAAAATCAGGCCAAATTACATTTGTCACAATGTTTATCTAGAGAACAGATGTGAAAGCTAAAGAATCCTAGGTTGCAAAAGTCATCAAAGGCCCTCATTAAGACTACCAATACAAACCAGAATCTCGCAAAAACTCCCACCATTAGTGCATGCACATCTATAGTAACTTATTCAAGGATCCCTGGGTTCATTGCAAACACTAATCTTCAGACCACTGCTGTGAAGTATGTGAGTGTAAACATTGTTGCCCATTTATACAAGCACTAAAAAAGTAACTTGCTTGGTTGCACTAGGCTCTCATGGTCCTTTACTCTATGATTCTATGATTCTTTGTTAGGTATTTGTAAGCCCAGTATATTTTGATAAAGCTGCCAACTATTTTTTTCCCTTTTCACTATACTTCCTGGTTGTTTAGGCAAATTGACAGGCAGCCATCATTGAAGTTAATGGCAAAATTTCCACTGACATCAATGAGAGCAGGATTGGCCCTAAAAGATGTATCCCACTAAGATGATAATAGTCAAGTAAATGGCAAGTGGAATAAAGAAAAGTAGCAGACTGCCGCGAATACATTCAGCAGCTTGTAACAATAACTCTCCAGGTAACCTTGATATTTGAGAAGCAAGTAGATTTTAAAACATTTTATAAATCCATTTATTTGGTGGCGAAACTGCCAACTGTTTTCATTAAGTGTTAGGTGTCGTCCGCAAGAGTCACAGACTGGCTATGCAGACCTGTTACGCAAGTTTGCAGTATGGATCTGTGAAGACATTCGCCTTCAAACATAGCATGAATGGTTTCTTTTCTTTCCTCCTGAGTCCTGTTTTAAACCAAGAACAAGGTGTGAGATCAGAATGCAGTATCATACTGGATGATAGGGTAGGAGTCAGTAAGCCAACACCTAAAATGTGAGGAGGTAAAAGGACAATCTAGTAGATGGGCACTGAGTTAGGACAAAGGAGACCTAGGTTTGATGTCCAAATCAGCCACAATCTTTCTGTGTAACCTTGAACAAGTCACATAAGCTACTCTATGTCTCAGGTCCCAACATAAAATGGGAATGCTATTTCTTTACCATATAGGTGTGTTGTGAGGATAAATGTTTGTGTGATGCTCAGAAAGCAGGTAACATGGGCCAAGTGAGTACAGAGGTAGAGACAATGATTTTAAAAAATGGTAGGCTGGATTGATGACATGCTACAGGAAACAATTATTCATTTGAACTGGTTTCTGTGGTGTCTGACAGAAATTAGCCCAAACCTCCTTACCATTTCCTCAGCTGATGTATTTTTATGGCAGAGTCCTTACTTGGCTTTTATTCATTTCCTGCTCTGCCAGATTCCATCCCACTGGTGTCCCTGAGCAGCGACAGAGTCATACCTGAATTAGGCTCTTTATATCTGGCAGTTATTTGGGGAAGTCTGTTAACAAGTTACCAAATGCTGAACAATCAAACATAACCTTCTGTTGGGTCAGGCTTAGTCTTAACACTTTCTCTCGCGACTGCCAGTTTTCCCAGAGTAATGACATGAATATCCATGAATAGTTTATGCACCATCCTCTGAAACTGTATAACCATCTTAGAGTACAAAGCAATTGGCAGAGGGTCTAAGGAGTCTAAGGAGTCTTGAGTGGAATTCCACAGCTGAGTCTGAGTTAATACATGTTCACTTTCTATTGTTCAGCTTCTATTATTTTCCTTAGAAGCAAGGTAAGTTGGAGGTTTTCTTTCAACACATAGTGAGTACAGTGTGTTTGAAGGAAGATCCTGCTGCCTCATATCTTCTTTTATCAGCACCAGGGACGAGCAAGGCCTGCAGATGAGAATACAGTGAACAGCTGGCAGGCCATCTGTCATCTACATAATAGGCATTCCAAGTACATAATTACACATTAGGTTCATTTACTAGGCTATTGCTTATATGTTTCCAGCTAGTGAGGCCAAAATTTTCAAACTTCTGTGCCTAAAGTTAGGCACCTAAATCCAGTGAAAGACCTTCAGTTCCCTTGATATGGATTTAGGTATCAAATTTACAGCCATACGCATGAACATTTTAGTTTGGATTTTTGTATCTTTTTCTGTCAAGCCATTTGTGTCACTCTGGCAAATGCCATTATTTAAATTTTTGGATCTTCAGACCCTGATTCTGCAAAGGAGTTTTTGCAGGCTGGCCTATATGCCCAGGTGGCATCCTACTGAGCCATCCACTTACAAAGACCACCTGGAAGGATTGAGGTGTACTTTTGAATATAATTACAATTGGTTTCCCTCCAGAAATACTTGGAAATTGTTTTAGGTATATGACAGTTATTTGATAACCTCATGTAGGCAAGAAAATTAAGTAGAGCTGGTTATTAGGAAAGCAAGGAGAATCCATCTAGGTTCAATACAAAAGAAATAGAATGGTACCACATCCCAAATTTCCCTAATGGCTCCATATACATTTTCAATGGCTGACAGTAGAAATCCACATGGAACCCCACATAAGAGAACTTTGGAATCAACACAGTCCTCAAGAATCTCAAGGTATATGACTGCTCCACTCAGGCCCCATCTAATTATTATCACTTAATTTTACATTATTAATTAATTGTAGGTGTGATAAAGCCCTTGTCTAATAATTTCTAATTGTTATCTAATAATTTCTCCAGTGGTCCACTCTGACCCCATCTACCCTTACTGAGTCTCCAGGCCAGCTAAGAAAATCTCGTGCTGAAAGACTGTTGACAGGGTTAAAAGAACCAGCATGATCAGTTTAGATTGGAGGAGTGAATGCAGGCTGTTTTAGGCGGTCTTGGACTTACCACTGACTTGCTCTGTAGCTTTGTGAAAGTCACTTCATCTTGCTGCGTTATCATCTGTAAATTGAGGGTAATTGTTTGCTCACCAACCTCAAAGGGATTTTGTGAGGCTTTATTACTTAATGGCTATGTCTAAACTACATGGCTTCGTCGACGGAGCCATGTAAAATAGTTTATTTGACATAGGCAAAGAAGCGGAGATTTAAATAATCCCCGCTTCATTAAAATAAAAATGGCATACCGGAGCGGTCGACAAAGGCTTCCCTTGTCGACCACGGCACCGCGCTGTGCCGGATCAGCTGATCATCGGCACAGCACGGTGGCCATTTTTATTTTAATTAAGCAGGGATTATTTAAATCCCTACTTCTTTGCCTATGCCGAATAAACTATTTTACATGGCTCCGTCGACAGAGCCATCTAGTCTAGACATAGCCAATGTGTGCTGGGTTTTGAACATGAAAAGTCTATCGTTATCTGATGGCTAGATCTGTTGCCAACATTAACCCCACTACAACCTTCTCAATATCTCAAAAAAGAGGCCTATAGCTAGAATGCAATGCCAAATAATGGCTTCTTGAATACTGGCATAACCACCTAATGAGAGAAGCTGGCACCTTCCCTCCCTTAGAAAGCCATTCACAGTAATCTCAATCAGCAATGGCCCCAATACATCCCTGCTTGATTTCACTAACCATAAGAGACATGTGTTCTATGCATCTCCAATTACAAGATCCCTATTTCCATGATAGAGTTCAGTTAATAACGTCCATGGCTTGCCTTCTGTGATATCTGGCTGATTGTGCTCAAAGGGTTGCAATAATGAACACTACTGTTCTCACTTGTCTGCACTTAGCTTTGCTGACATGATTATCGTAGCATGTGCTGTTCAGTACATAGCTCCATTGATAGTGACGACATTATGTGGGTGTCTGCTAGGGGGGTTGGATTGCCCTTGTCTAATAGTTTCACCTGGTGTTTGACTGTTATTCAGCTGGCTGAGGTGATTTTAATTATCAAAGCATTGGCAAGTGGACTGTGGACTGATATTCTCATTCTGCTTGATGGCAAAATTTGCATTCATTTCAGTCTATTGGATCTTCGTCGTTAACTCCTGAAAGAAAGCCTTAGGAATTCTTCCAACTAAAGAATTAGGCTTTATATGATATAGCTGTTCTTAATTCACAAAACTCGGTATTTTGCTAAAGCTTCAAATTATCCTGTATTATCATATTTATTGTGGTATCGTCTAGAGGTTCCAACCAGGGAACAGGACACAGTGTGCACATACCTGCATTGTACCTGCACATACTAAAAAGGCCTCAAAGAGCAGGTTAGTTTAAGAAACTATTGCTTGGTGTTTATGATCTTATCAGTTGTTCCCTCCTTTCTAATCCTCCTTTTGAAGGAGCACTACTTAGTGGGTGTGATAAAGCAACTGGAAATCCCTGAAGATCTCAAATTTCCTTGACTCTTTTGACTAGTTTTAGATGTGGGTATGCCAGTATTAGTTGATGGTCTTCTGGCAATGGATAACGATCAACTTTCCATGATGATTCTTTAGTTCTATCAATTGCCTTTAAAGCAGTTGGCCATGAAATGTTAATACATCTTGGACCTGAGAGTGATAAATGAATTCAAAAGACTCAGAGGGTAGCAGGCAATTGGTCATTTGTCCCATGGCTGCCAAGTGTGGGGTTCTTTTATCACTGTACCTGATCAATAAAGAGAGGATTAAACTCCTAGGGTTGCAGTACCATTTGAATCTATGCTAGGAGTTCTACTAAAACAATTTTTTTCTTGGTGCACAGGTGGCAGCAGTGTTGATAGTTCACCATTTCAGCTTTACTTGACCAGCAGATTGCAGCTTTTCCTCTCATTGTGGGCCTTACCATGTTATCCATGTAGTTGTCACCTCCTAACTGGATAAGTGCAGTGCACTGTACATGGTCTTACTCTTGAAGACCACTCAAATTCTAGCTAAGGCAGAGTGCCTCTATTCCCATTTACTGAGCAGTGTTTTGCATATGTATGCCACAGATGACACAGTTTTCCATGTCACTTCTGGGAGGAATTCCTGGTGTTGGATTTGATCTGTAGAGTTTTTATGATTTAGCCTTGGAGATCATTGCTGGCAGTTAAGATCAGCTTGGACTGTCAAGCTGGCAGGCCCCAGGTTTGTATGACAAAGGCATGATCAATTATGGGTCTTTGGTTCCGGAAATCACTTCTTCCTTAGCCTGAAAAAAGACCAAGTAAGTTGATGTTCACGTCAAAATGCTAATTATCAAAGCAACTTTTAATACAAATATGTTCTCCACATAAAAGGAAGCCTGTGTTATGCAAATCATGAAGAAAAGAATGAGAAGAAGACTTTTACATAATATAACTAACACCTAATCAGTGACCAGTTGACAAAGAGATGAGAAAAGTGCTAGGGTATGATTGGCAAATTAATATACAACACTTTGAATATATTGAAAATGTACTAAACTTAGTAATCAAGGAAATATTAACACTTCAGTATGGTACATAAGCAATAAGAACGAATCTGGCAACAGAGAGACATTAATCATTTCCAGGCATTACATCTTATGAAATAAGGCAAGCCATTTTTCATAAATAATGGCTTTAATTATTTTAATTAATTCAATTCAGCTATTCATGTTTCTCTTTTGTGTGACTGAGTTTTACTGACTCAAATATTCATAGTAAAATAAATTTCAAAGTTTCAAGAATGTGCATCTATGGAAATGAAAATCTAAATTTAGACAGCCAAGCATTCATGCTAGAAGTGGATTTGCCCTTATCCAGTTGGAACAAAAACAATACCATGTGATTTAACTGACCAACCACTGTTAAACAAGACACTTGACATTTTGGCTACGTCTAGACTGGCATGATTTTGCACAAATACTTTTAACAGATAAGTTTTTCCGTTAAAAGTATTTGCGCAAAAATGCATCTAGATTGGCACAGACGCTTTTGCGCAAAAGCACTTTTTGCGCAAAAGCTTTTGCGCAAAAGGACTTTTGCCCAAACGGGAGCGTCAAAGTATTTGCGCAAGAAGCACTGATTTCTTACATAAGAACGTCAGTGCTCTTGCGCAAATTCAAGCAGCCAGTGTAGACAGCTGGCAAGTTTTTGTGCAAAAGCAGCTGCTTTTGCGCAAAATCATGCCAGTCTAGATGAAGCCTTTCAGTATTCTGAGCCAATCCACTAACTGACAAAATTCAAATGTTTATCAAATAATTTTCAATGGCACATACATTTCAGAAGACTGTAAAAGCATTCTGCAAGTAAGAACACAAGGCAGATAGGCTGCGTCTAGACTGGCATGATTTTCCGCAAATGCTTTTAACGGAAAAGTTTTCTGTTAAAAGCATTTGCGGAAAAGAGTGTCTAGATTGGCACAGACGCTTTTCCGCAAAAGCACTTTTTGCAGAAAAGCGTCCCTGGCCAATCTAGAGGTGCTTTTGCGCAAAAAAGCCCCGACAGCCATTTTAGCCGTCGGGGCTTTTTTGTGCAAAACAATACCACGTTGTCTACACTGGTCCTTTTGCGCAAAAGCTTTGCGCAAAAAGGACTTTTGCCTGAACGGGAGCAGCATAGTATTTCCGCGAGAACACTGACGATCATACATGAGATCGCTAGTGTTCTTGCAGAAATTCAAGTGGCAAGTGTAGACAGCTGGCAAGTTTTTCCGGAAAAGCGGCTGATTTTCCGGAATAACTGGCCAGTCTAGACACAGCCATAAAGTATTATTCACTTCTACCAATGATGGCCCTTCTGGCACACAATATTACCTTGATTAACTAGCCGCATTTTTCCCTCTTCAGTTCTCTTACATAGTTCTGCAATGAAAAGACACTTGGTGTTTGTCAGAGAAAGGTTCTGATTAATCTGCATTTTATCATAAACATCCAGGAGAAATCCAGTGTGATGTAGCTGATAGGCAGGAATAACGATCAAACTTCATCACCAGATACCACCACTTTCAAGGGAAGAGAGGCAGGAAAGGTGTGGCTGGACAGCTCACAAAGAAGATACCAAGAGGATAAGAGAGAGCATTGCAGATGAAAGATGGTACATTTTAGTCTTCAGCCAGAGGGCCAAATTCAATCTGAGGGTGCCAGACTAGGGAGGTTCAACCTGTACCAGTATCTGTCTAAAAACGGCCCTAAATTTTGGCGTAACAGGAGAGATTAGTGAAAGAGCATCTCAGTGCTCCATGCCAGAGCTCACCTGCAATAACCTTCATTGGCTTCAACAGTGGCACAAATTGAAATGCCCTTATTCATGAAGAAAGTATAATTTGCTGGCTGCAGCTCTACAGCGCAATTGAAAAGAACAGGAGCCAGAGCACATGTCCCTTTCCTTCCCGCTGAAGCTAAGTGGGGTTGTAGTAATTTTGGTCTGAATACCGATAAAAGATCTATGGGATTTTACATAGCTGTGGAGTCTCAGAGCTTATATTGTGAAGATATAGTAATCATAATTTAAAAGCCAAATGACATGACACATTAACTGAGCAGCTTCATGTTACACTGATTATTATTTTTATGATACGAGGCAAACAACAAACGTGATGGGTGATGCATTGCAGAGCCATCTGACATACTGCATTTACCACGCATGTTTGACTGGCTCACTTCTGCCCATTAATGCATGGCCCTAGGGCTTATATTAACTTTCCAAACCCCTGGACAGCTGCAAAAAGCTACCATAAAACAGAAAAAAAATCCTGCTGGAAAATACATCCTCACCCCCAAATGTCACAGACATTAAAAAAAGAGGAAAAAAGTAACAGATATGCACATGGCTTCCTGAGTTCCTGTGCAACTGAATTTAATATCATCCCCTCTCTCCTGCTGCTGCTGCTGCTCCCATTTTCATCTATGCCCTCACTTCCTATGTCCTATGATGTTAAGATCATACACATTCCAGGCAGGAACTAGAGGCCTGATTCTCCTGTGCCCTTCTTATATAGCCATTTACCTGTGGATAAAGTTACTGTAAAACACAACCACTCTGATATGTAAGCTATTGTTATAAATAGCTAGGCCCAGCTTTGCGCACATACAATCTACACCAGTAAAAGGAACATGAATCCATTTAAATAGAGATTCCCCTCTGATTTACACTGATGTATGGGTGAAATCCACTCTGCCCATGGAAAGCCAGGAGAATCAGTCTTCATGCACGTGGAGTGGAAAGGAGGCAAACTGCTGAAATCCACTTCTCTAGGCCAGGAGACTATTGTGCAGTCCATCCATATACCCCGTACAGCTATTAATCAATTTTTTAGGCTGGAAGAGTAGCTGTAATCTCTCTGCATCGCTGAGCAAGATGTTAGGACTACAGGATTCATGTCTACATATAGCTCGTGTCCTCTCCCCTGGCCTGCTCTCTTCTTGGCCTTCTACGTAGGCCTATGTTGGACCAGAAGAGAGGTCCTTTATGTGATACACGGGTTGCTGCCAGAACTATTTGAAGTCCCTCTCTGTAGCACTGGACTTATCAAGGGTGAATTACACCCTTTGTGAAAGAACAATCAGGCTAGAAATTAAACACCTTGAGTGACAGGTGTCCATCTAAAACCACTGCATTTTAAGCGAGTTTGTAAAAATTATTTTAATCATTAATTTTTGAAAAACTTTCACTGAATTATAATGTGGGAAACCTTGGAATCTTCACTTCCAAGATTGAATTTTCAGTGCTGTCCACGGGGATTTAATTCGACACTGCAAGAAGTCAATGGTAGAACTCTCTCAGAGAGGCGACAGTTATACCATTGCTGAGCACTTTGGGGCTCCCGCTCCCAGTCTTTGCTGGAACATGTATTATCCGTTGAACATGTGTTTAAATCCCATTAACGTCTATCCCTTCATGGTGTGTTAAAGTGCTTTGCTGAACTAGGCCCATAAGGCCTGATGCTGCTCTCACCACAAAGTAAATCAGAGTAACCCCACTGAAATCAGTGAAGTTACTCCAGAATCAAAGATAAGTGAGAACAAAATCAAACCTTTGTTTCCTTTTGATGCAGAAACATGACCCCATGAATAACAACTGAATTGCTCAATAGTAATGGAGTCTAGCCCAAATTAAGCTAATTTTTTTATTTATATAAACTATGGCCAAATTTTCAAAGAGACTTCAACGTACAGCTTGTACAGTTACTTGAATTTTCAAGAACATGTGCAGTCTGTTCAAGTCTATTACTTGGGTTTTAAAATTATAGTATTTGCATGTAATTTGCTCATGCAAATACTATTTGAGTGTATAAATATTTTGGGTGTGTAAATATCAGTACGTGAAGAATTGCTCCTGCAAGTGGAAGCACATGCAATATAAGAGGCTGCATTTTAGAAAGCTTGTCCTTAGATTCTTCAAAGCAAACAGATTGTCTGTGTCTAGACTGGCGCGATCTTGCACCAGAGCTATGCAAATGAGGCTCAGCGTGGAATATCGCCAAGCCTCATTTGCATAACTAATGAGCCGCCATTTTTGCGGAAGAGGCTCTTGCGCAAGACGGAGCTGTCTCCACTGCCCCTTCTTGCGCAAGAAAAACCCTCTTGCACAAAGCCATTATGCTGATTATTTTCAGGCATAACGGCTTTGCGCAAGAGGGTTTTTCTTGCGCAAGAAGGGGCAGTGGAGACAGCTCCGTCTTGCGCAAGAGCCTCTTCCGCAAAAATGGCAGCTCATTAGTTATGCAAATGAGGCTCGGCGATATTCCACGCCGACCCTCATTTGCATAGCTCTGACGCAAGATCGCGCCAGTCTAGACACAGCCATTATGTTTTCCTTTTAAAGGTGCATCCTGCCTTTAAATTCTTTTTTATTTCCACTGTTAATCCTTTAAGTCTCCTGAGAAAAAACATGAGATATATTTTGGATAGATCTTTCTTAGTAAAGGAATGCTTACTTCATTCCTAATATATTAAAGATATCCAACTACTTTCCTACAATTTGCACTTCATTTGGTTCGATGAACTGTCACACATACCCACACACAGAGTGTATTGGTATATTTTGGGTAGATCTTTCTTAGTAAAGGAATGCTTACTTCATTCCTAATATATTAAAGATATCCAACTACTTTCCTACAATTTGCACTTCATTTGGTTTGATGAACTGTCACACACACCCACACGCAGAGTGTATTGGTATAAAACTCTAACATCAGCACTTCCAAAATATCTTTAAACTAGGTAGACGAAAAAGCAAGCACATTTTTATTTTTACAGGATAAAGTGTGATTTAAATTATTCTCTTTAATAAATAATTTTAAAGGCTGATATGAATAGCCTACAAACATGCACCTACTTGTACTTTACAAAATACCTCTGTGGCAGATTCTCGACTGCATCCAAGCAGGGCTGGAATGGAGTGAGAGGGGAGGCTGCCTAGGAGACAGTTGTGACTTTCTGATGCTAAGCCACCTGGGCAAGATGAGAGTTACTGTGGTAAGGGGACAGCTTTAACCTGCACTCTTTTCCCACCTGCACCATCCCTGGAACTTCCTACTAACTATGCCATGAATGATGGGGAGCTAAAACAGGAAATAGCTATGCCAACAGATAGCTCCTCTTCCATAAAGGGACTCTTCCATGGCTTTAAGTCCACTTTGTGCTGCTTCAATCAGATCCTTAGCTGTTGTGCTTTGTTATCACTACATTGACTTAACTGGAGAACTGACAATTCCCATCAGCTGGGGACCTGCCCCCTCGAGCTGTGCAAGGTGGATGTAGGAACCAGAGAATCCAGTCCCTAAATTTTTACCCAGTTAAGCCTGAACATAGACCTATTTCTATAACCTCTTCCTAATACATGTTTCTTATTTTATTGATTATGAGCCTGCTCTTAGTCTAGATTTCCATAGACTAAGAAGAAGAAATGTACCTTTCATTTTACCTTTATCAATAAGGCAAACTGAAATATCCTACATACTATGGGTCCGTCCAGTATGGAGGGAATGCACAAGTTTACTAATTCCAGCAATGTTTATGACTAATTTGAGTAGTTGAACATAAGTATGGGCTCCAGATACAACATTCAGATTTATATCCTTCTGGGGATGGTTTTGGATCTGGGGTTCCAGTTTGGCCCATTGTAAACATAGGATCGGTGTCCAGATTTGGATTGCTCATGGTTCTAGTGTGTGCAAGGGCATGCAGATCTGTGATTTGGGTTCAGACTCATTTCTAGGTGAGTTGGCTATAAATTCTGAGTTCTTTTGTGGTTTTCCCAAATGGGCAACAGTGTGTATCAGAAGGCACTTCGCTGTTTTCACAGACATCCAATGCTCTAAAATATACTAGTGTATTTAAATATCTCTCAAATCCCAAGTTTTAAAATAATACTATAGTTTAGCAATACTCTCCTAAAATGCTTTCAGCAAATCAGTTTCCTTTTATGTCCACTATTCGGCCACTACTACAGAGAACAGTATCAGGGCAAAATTCTGCCATCATTTGCACTTATCAAACCCCAGATAAGCCATGGGAAATACTTGGTATCAAATGTGGGTAGAATTTCACTGAGGATGCCTGCTGCTACTTTATTGACTGACGTTCATTGTAAATTTTATCTTGTTACCTGGTGCCATGATCCAGAGCCCATTGAAGTCTATGAAAATCTTTCCACTGATTCCAGTGAGCTTTGGACTAGACTTATATGATGATTCTTTTAATTGGAAAACAAATTACTCCTTTCCAGACTTGCATTTATATTTTGGAAAAAAATGTCCTTGTGTACAGCCTACACTGTTATTGGTCTGCATAACTGTTAGATATATACCCCTACATGACACTAGTAAATACAGTGAAATAATATCCCCAAATGATCTGGAAAGCTTTTTGGAAAATATTACTGAACAATTGATCTTTAAAAACTGCGACAGTAAGTAGAAATTGAAGCTGTGCTTGTTATTGTTACTGTGCTCTTCCTGCATGAGGAGATATGTAATGGTTTTAACAAATCTTTTCAGGATTCCAAAGCTGTAACTCTATACCCTCTGTGTGCCACTGCTTTAACATACCCAAGATCCATACATTGAAAACACTGTATATGCACTCAAAGAATAAGGAACTAAGGGGTGCATTGGAAACAGTTGCAATATATGAGGAGGCAGGTTAGACTAAAGACATTTATTGTGTCCAAGTATTCTCTTTGCCCTCTATTAATAAAGTGCTTATGAAGATTTTAATAATTATGCAAAGTAATATTAAGTATTACGGGCCAAATCACAAAGTGCTTATTCTGTTTTTGCTATTTAATCCTTACTCATGCAAAAGTCTCATTGTCTTTGGATTTTTCAGTGGAAGTTTTGCCTGAGTGAGGAGTTTAGGATTTATCCCTACTTTGGATAGCTATTTTGCCACTCATACTCATGTTATATAGAACTTCTCTTGAGTAAAGACCTACTTAGCATGAGAAAGAATGATGGAATCTAGCCCTGCAGGCTCAAATGTATTTTCAATTCAAAGTAATCATCATCATCATCATCAAACCTGTTGAGAAATTTCTGCTTCACAATGACATTTCTGCCCTGCAGACTGAGCACAGAATCTCTCTGTGTGTTTTGCTGGGAGGGCAGCAGTTTATTTACACATTTTGAGTTGTACTCGAATCACAAAGCAACAGAAAGAGCAGTGTGAAACTAACCTGTTTTTACATGGCCTACTAGATGTAATGAGGAATGCAATGTGTTAGCAATAGAGATTAATTTCAGCACAGTGATTGCAGCTTAAAGTCTCATTTATTTCTCCATCTTTTTTTTTATTTCCATTTTTCTGTTGTGCTGTGAAACTGTCTATGGATATGGCTAATAACCCTGCTAAATAATCCTCTCATGAATGGGTGGGATTTTTGTAGGGGGAGGGAGTTGTTTGTTTGGGGATTGGTAGGACTTCCATCAAGCAGCTGCAGCTACTCTAATAGAGTATGGCAAACTTTTCCTCACTATTCTTGAATATTTTTACCGATAAAAGTAGAATACTTGGCAAATGAGACTCACTTCCCCTTCCAGACTGAAATTTTAAAAAGATGTTTTTATTCTTCAGTGTCTTTTTAAAAAGTGTCTAGTTTCTTTATATACAGATTATAACAGTGAGCTTGAATAGCCAGAAGATATAAGCTATATGAACATTAACCTGAAAAATCTTATGGAACTTGTTGATATTTGTAGTACTAAAGGCAAAAGCCTTATTATTAACTTACTGAACTTTTGCTCTGTCCTTTGACTAAATTTTCCTTGAAATCAGTGAGAGATCTTTGCCTGAATAAGGACTGAGTAAAAATTACTTCCGAATTTAAGGCTTTTTATTAGTCATAACTGAAGTCAATGGAAAGTCTTTCATCTACTTGAACAGGCACTGGATTGAGCTCTTACCCCAGAGAGAATTCTGTGGACGTGTACTATGGTTTATGTTGAAGATCATAAAGTATTTGTAAACTACAAAACAGCAGCTAAATTACCATGTCTATAGTGCTGTTAAGTAAATCTCATTTAAATAATATACTTGATTCATCTTCATTAAGGCCTTGAGTCAGCAGCGCTAAATATGATGCTAAGCACACAGGCAGCTCTGTTGAAGTCACAGGCTTAAAGGTGTAAGTGCATTGCCAAATGGGGGCCTTCATTACTGTACCCACCCATTTCCTGGGTACAATAGCACTATCACATCTACGTAATAAGGGCCAGGCTCTGCAGCCCTTGCTTCAATAGCTCAGTGATTGGCATGGCTCTTGTAGGTGTTGAACAACCCAGTTGCAGACCCTGGAACCGTGTTAGCTCTTGTTCCTTTTGCCATTGAAATGAGTGGGAATTTTACCCTTACCTTCAAAGGCAGCAGGTCTGAGCCTTACATGTGAAACTTTTTCAGAACAAAGAAAGTCGTTCAGTATCAAGGCAACAAGGCAGCTTCCATCTTGGCCTAAATCCTGCAGTCCTCACTCGGGCAAAACTCCCACTTAAATTAATGGGAGCTTTGGCAAATTCATGAATGTAATGAGCAGTCTAAAAGCACAGGCTTTGTATCTAAATGCTTAATTAGAAACCCATAGTAAATATCTCTGGTTCAAAAGCAATTGCTTCCTGGAACAAAAGGGACAAATGAACAGTTTCAATCCAATCTTGCTATTTCTCCTCTCCCTCTAGATCATGACTTATAATGAGAGTACTTATATAAAATTACATTTGTCAGACTGGCTGTAAATTCCCCTCTCAGGCTGTATCCACAAAGAGCAGTCTGTTATCACTCCCAGTATAGCTTGTATTTCTCCCCTTTCAGTTTCAGGGCCAGTCAAGCAATTACATTATCTGCACTGGCAATCTAATATACATTTAACAATAATGAAAAGAGGAGCAAGTCACATCTGTTTAGAAATAGTTTCCAAAATTTCATTGTTAGCCAGCTTGCTAACTATTGGTTTCCAGTAAGGGTTCATATGAAAAGTCATGTCCAAGCCATAAAAGACAGAAGATTTCCTCAAATAGGAATTTATCCCATAAACAAGAATGTATTAGTTTCCTGTGAAACTGGAAAGGTGAAAAACTTCCCGTGAAAGGGAAGTTTAGCGCCCACTGTGTTTCTGATCTGTGAGTTAGCGCCCACTGTGAGTTAGCGCCCACTGTGAGTTAGCGCCCACTGTGTTTCTGATCTGTTCCATCTCTGTGGAGATCCTGTCCAGCTTCATTCACTCCTGACATCTCCTCTGATTCTTGGTAGTAGAAGTCCTATAGGAGCCCTGTTGCCAAAGAGTCTCCCATTTGCTGCTTCTCCTAGAACTTTCTTGTGGTGTTCCACATTACTGAGAGGGACAGCAGGTAAGTCAATGTCCCCACTGAAGTGCTTCAGAGTTGTGATGGGAAGATTCCACAGAAGAAGTCCTCTTCCAGTCCCTGCCCAGCCTCCACAGAGGGATTTCAACAGGGTCAAGTGACAGGATGGAACACTGGTTCTTCCTCAGTTTCATCATCTGTGCATGGGAAAACTAACACCTACCTTCCCTTAGTGCTGTGAGGGTTTGTTATTTATGGATAAATCCCTGTAAGCCTTTTCATGGAGCATAGAGGAAAGGGAAGTTAGTATGAAGCTGCACACTTTACAGGGAGTTAGCACTGTGTGTACTCTTCACACCATAGGAAACCCATCATATAGGTAAAGTGTAAACACGGGAAGTGTTTTAATATGCATGATTAAATATTCATTTAGTTGTCTAGCTTTAGGCCCTCTGACACATCAAATCATTATTTAAAACGTCATTATGTGATCATTAACCAAGATATGAGGTGGTTAATCCTAAACAGATGCTAAGTCTCCAAATGCGTGACGAATGCAGGATAGGTTTCATAACCAGTTTGTAATCAACCAGTTTTATTAATCAACTAGGCTTCATCTACACTGCAGAGATATTTCGGGGTACCAGAAGTATCCCAAAATAGCTATTCCTCATCTTTTGAGCAAGCCCATTATTTCGAAATATAACGGGCTCACTATTCCTTTGTCCCTGTAAGCCTCATTCCATAGGAGTAAGGGATATTTTGGAATAGCATTCTATTTCAAAATTTGGCACTGTATAAACAGAGTCAAATTTCAAAATAAGCTATTTGGAAATTAACTCGAAATAAGCTACACAATTTGCGTAGCGCAAATTGCGTAGTGTATTTCAAGCTCCGGGTGCAATGTAAATGCACCCCTATAGTCCTTAGTTTGAAGTAGGAAATAGCCAATACCTTTATTTTATAGCACCAGCAATAACACTGCCTATCTAAAAAAAAATATAGATCCATATTAGCCTAGTTTTATAAGTGTTTATATTATAAAGCCAAAAACAGATTCAAGCTAAACAGAAATATAAATCCAGTCAGACTTTTATCATTAGTTTGCCAAGATGCTCACATAACTGTTTTGTTTGGTTCACAGAATTTATAGAATTTTACTTGCTAAAAGCTGGGTCATTTAAAAAAAAAGTCTATTGCAAGCACTTTCTTTGCCTCTGAAAATAAGCAAAACTAGTTATACTGTCAAGGAGAGCTGTCATATGGAAATGAGAGGTTTATTTAGTGTGTGGATTGAGCTTATAAAAGAGCTTAAGTCCTCATTCCTTCTAACATCTTAACAGCTGTGCAGTTTCTTACAAAATATGTTTTATCGTTTCAAGAAATGCTGTTAACCTCGCAGTTTTAAAACTGAATGAACAAGGCCTCTTGGACAAATTGAAAAACAAATGGTGGTACGACAAAGGAGAATGTGGCAGCGGGGGAGGTGACTCCAAGGTTAGCCTCAATGTCACCAAAGCGGGTAAACAGTATGTAAAGTAATTGGTGCATCTTCTGGGGCTTTACCTGCATCCAAACAAACTTCAGTATTGCTAGTACCTGAGCTCAAGATCCAGATGTATGCGATTACTGTCAAAGCAAAAATATTTGCATTCATTGAAAGTTTCTCAAGTGGAACTTATATCCAAGCCAGTTTCTCAAGTGAAATCAGATATGCAAACTCCTGTGAATTCTTTCACCAGTTTTCAGAAACCTTCCTTTGTCACAATAGGTGACCTGGGCCCTATAGACAAAGATGCAAGATCAAAGCCACCTCAAAGCTAGGTCTAGTGAAAAGCAGCAGGGGGGCCCTTTTCCTTCATTTAATCTAAACTGAGTCATTCAAGTGACCGGTAAGATAATTTGTTTTGCCTTCTCACATCAGCACCCATTAGGCAAACTACTGTGCATGGAAATGATGTAGGGGAAATTATGATATTAGAAATAGTCCTCACTCTGCCAATCCAATGCTCTTCGATATATATTTGTGTGCATATGCTTGTATGGTGTATTGATAAATACTACATGGGTAACTGTGAAGGTACAAGGCTATCTACATTGAGGAGTTCTGGTGATGTTGAGGGAACCATGTAATATAAGCTTAAGTGTTTGTTGCACACCAGAATCTCAGAATGTTTTATTAGCCTTATTTACAGTTTCTTACATTGTGTTTTTTTCTCCTCCCATTCCTTAGTCCTCCTTTCTTGAAATTCTACCCTTATTGCAGAGACCACTCCTTGTGCTGCTCTGCACTCCCCCACATCTGGTGTCCTAGACCTCATGCTTTATCATCGATCCTGCTGCTCTGTCTAGTTTTATTTTTTTACCTGCTGTTCTGCAGGTCACCAGTTACAGTTTTAAAAATGATCTTTAGTTTCTCTTTCTATTGTGCTTATGGACGTGAAGTTCAGTAGCACTTTCCTGCAGATTTTAACTTTAACTTGCAAGAAAGCCAATTTGCTAAGCCACGACATTCCCACGTTTCCTTTTTTTTTTTTTTTTTTTTTAATCATAGTCCATCCAAGTCACCACTGACCTGAAGTTTCACTAGATTAACTTCACTTTTCGGCTTTAAAAAATATATTCTTGTAGCAATATCATGGAGGTGATACAGCGCTTGTGAATTGACACTTTTTTTCTATAATGTGTCAGAATCACAGGTATAAAACTCAGGAAAAACTTCCGAATCGTAAGATCAGTAGGACAATGACAGAGGCTGCATAGGGAAGTTGTGGAAGCTTCTTCACCGGAGGTTTTCAAGAGGAGGCTGGACAGCCACCTGTCTTGGGTGGTTTAGACACAACAAATCCTGCATCTTGGCAGGGGGTTAGATTAGATTACCCCGGTGGTTCCCACTAACTCTATGCTTCTATAATCGGTTTGAAATATGAAATACAAAGTTATGCTTAATATTTCAGATCAAGGTAATGAGATAACTACCTTGGAACTCCATCTGCCTTACTATCTGTTATTAAAAACCCCTGGCAGATAGGAGCCATATCCAATGAGGTAGAGGAGGGCAGCCAGAAGAGGGAAAAGCAGGATGAATGTGTGGATACAGCAGAGAAGATTGAGATGGCCTGGTATTGAATGCTCAGCAGTGGAATCAGTAGTGAAGGAGGATGGAAAATGCCTACATAAGGCGTAGGAGGCAAAACCAGTAGTGGGGGAGGAGAAAATGTAGGAATGCAGCTTCAAGAAGCACTGCATGCACAATGAGATCAGGAGGTGAGCAGAGACACATTATACTGGGGAATGTAAAGAACGTGACACAGGGAAAGTTGAGACTGCTACATCACAGCAGGAAGCATGGTGCATAAAGGAAGTGTTATGAGGTCAACAACATTGGAGGTTATAATATATAAACGTTGTCATAGCCACAGTGTCTGGACTTTTTTTTCAAAAATTCAGATTCCTGAACTCTTGACTGACTTGATATAAATGTTTAATTGACATTTATCATCGATAAAATTCCTGGTTTTGAAATACATCTGCCCATCCATTAATAATCTTATAGGGTCTGATCCATTGTGGTGAGTGGGGATGATTTCAGTGGGCTGGATGAGGCTTTTATATTTTATTTTTGCTTTCAAATGATCAAGATAGCAGAATAGACAGAACAGTAACACAGGACATTCACCTGTACTGGTAACTGCAGCAAACAGTTGTTAATGTCCATGAGCCAGACCCTTACTCAGAGTCCCTATTTTTATTTTTATAAAGTTAAAAAAAGATGGGATTGAGTCCAGTTCTAGATTACAGCATAGTACACTCTACTTCGTGAGTGTACCAACCTCTTCCCCCATCCTGGAAGCAGTACAGCACTCTAGACCTACATGGTCAAACTGAGCTGTGCCCTCGGAGATTCAGCCAACCAGCCAGTACACACAAGCCTGAACTCAAAGCATTTCTTTGTAATCATGCAGAGAGACATGTTATAGTCAGATTAAGGTGCTCAGCAATTCGCAGAAGGAGCTTAGCATCTTGTGAATACAAGCCCTTGCAAACTACTAGGCCCATTCTGTACTAATCTTCACCATTTTTGTTTTAATCCCAGCTACATAAAGGAGTGGTCTCCAATAATTCATAAATATAGTTCATCAGTGTTCTCCATGTCAGTAATTTACAGCTCATATCGACTTCTGGTAAGATTTACTGCTAAAGACACTTTTGAAAAATAGCACTTAAATACTTTAGAAAATAATAACCCAAGTCTTAAACACATGCTGCCACAAATTTATATGATTTAAATATAGCTTTGCCATTTAATTTCCACTTCTTTTTACTAAAATAAATTAAAAAGAAAGACTGAACAATAACAATGAAACAGGCTGTCCAATTCTGTTTACCATCTACATAAATGGTAAAGGTCCATAAATGGCTATTAGCCAGGGATAAAGTATGGTGCCCTAGCCTTCATAACAAGGGCAGGAGATGGATGGCAGGAGATAAATCACTTGATCATTGTCTTCTGTTCTCCTTCTCTGGGGCACCTGGCATTGGCCACCGTCGGCAGATGGGATGCTGGGCTCGATGGACCTTTGGTCTGACCCAGTATGGCCATTCTTATGTTCTTATGTTCTTACATGCTAACATGATATTCCCCTTCTTTCACTTAGTGGATGGGTGAATGGCACTGGCCTTATAACTAATTAAAGGCTTCCTCAAAAGTGGGTGAGGAAAGTGCTTCTGCTACATAGCAATTATCCCCATCTTTGAAATTTTGCAGTGGTTTAGAACCACTCAGTGAGGTTGCCCTTACTGCTTCATGTGTCCATTAGTGCTGTGCTGTGTGATATCAAATTAGGATCATTTTCACAATTAAATGATTGAAGTTTTATGCCATTATAATATCAGTGATGTTACCCACATAAAAGTCAGGGCCTTACCCTTTTGAAAATAGTTCTTCCCACCAGTTAATGGGTGAAGACAGAACAGGAGAAAATGACAAGAAAGCCAGAAGGGGAGGTAGAAGTTGGAAAAATAAAAATTAAAGAGTGTCTTTAACTGCATATTAGTCTCCCTGGCCCAGATTCATACTTCTGTAAATCAGAACACAAATTTACTCTTAGTACTGCATGTGAAAAGCTGGATGTAGAAAGATTTATACCACTCCCAATGTTTAATAATGGTCAGATCAGATCCTCAATTGAGGTATGCTGACTTCAACAGAACTACAAACTTATGCTATCAGATGATCTGACCCAAAATTTGTAACTTAAGATTCCCTAACCGTGTTTTAAAATCATACTGGCATTTGGCAATATAATGCACAGTATGCAGGACTGAACTTGGTGAAAAATTTAATTCCAGACAAATCAGCCATTTTATTTTTCTATACTCCCCTTCTTTAGTATGCCATAAATCATATTGACCTAGATTCTGTCACCTTAAAATCAACAGAGCTACTTAACAAATATGTTTCTACTGAGTGTGGAAAAGGTTGGTAGCATTTGGGTCTTTGACAGGTGTGATTAGTGAAATCTAAGTCTTGAAGGGGATATTTTTCAAAGATACAAAGTATCACTGACTGAAAGTCAATGCGATTTGGATACTTACGTCCCTTTTGTGCCAAAATGTTTTTTAAAAAACCCTTATTCGTCGTGAATTTTGATGAAGAACTAAAATACATAGTAACTTTAATCTGGTTTTTATATAATTTTTGCAAGCCTCTGAAATGGCATTTAATTTAGAATGTATTTTTAAAACTTTCAGCTCATGTTTTAATCTGAGTTTTTCCTCCTAACTTTAATATCAACCTATGATATGACATGCCACCCATTTAAAGATGAACACAAATACAATTTTTAAAACATAAAAAACATTTTAAAATTCCACCCAAAGTCTCTACAGTATTTAATCATTTGCCTTAGAAAGGGCTTCAAATCAAGATTGTGCTATTTACATAAAAACTAAAGGAACAAATTCTGTCTCATCCACACACACAAAACTCCCATTGAAGCCACAGGCATTGGATGGGAGTGTCTAAAGGAAGGCTGCCATTACCAGCTGTAGACGTAGAACAAGTAGGACAGAAGAACACTAAAACATGGCCTTTCACGCAGAACTCAGTGACTGTACTGCAATGGAGAAAAAGAAACACTTCCTCTATCCTTCTCTTTGCAACCAGCTACATGATACTGAAGGTTGGTTAACTTGCAACGGTAATTTTCCAGTTAGAAAGTAAAGCATGAAATCGGTTCAAATGAGACACTGAGCCAAACCATTAGTGATGTTGGACAATAGCTATCCAAACCATATCACCCTGTCAATTATTTCACGCTTATAGCAGAAGCACAGATTACATTAAGAGGCGGCTTGCCAACATATCAAACTGCCACCCACTAATTTCAATTCTCTCAGCCATGATAGCCTCTGAATCACCTTGTAACCTGCACAGCCTGCTCTCCTGCTGCTAGGAAGCCTGACAATAAAATGCAAATTTAAATACTGAACAAGATCAAACTATACATATTTTTTCTGTGGTAGTACCAGAGTATTCCATGTGAACTTAATGGGGTTGAATTTGCAAAGCATATAAACTATTTTATTTGCTTATAGAGATCAATATATCATTTATGAAAATGAATTGAATGTAGACCATATGGACTGGACCTAACATTGGAGTGCTGAATTATTATTTATTTTAATATCTAAATATATTTCCTCATAAGTACTCTGAAAAATATAAGTGCACAAACATAATTCAAGCCTGACTAAAATCCTTTTTTCTTTTATAGTAACTATTTTAATAGTTTCATTCATTCCTGACATAGCTTCACTAAACTAATTAATCTTTCTATTGTTTTACAGTTATTGAAATTTTAAATCTTGCATTTTTCAATTATATTTTTTTAGAAGTGTGGGTTGATGTTACATGAAATGAGTTCCATTAGAGGAATCTGGCAATACCTTAAACAAGCTCAGGTTTTGTACTGTATGACATTACCAAAACCCAATGGTGCTATCATTTTTTGATACCTAAGAGTAGCCCATCAGTATGTGCTGTTTCAGGTTCTCTGCCTACCTCACTAGTATACACGGTATATTCATACGCACCTGCACATAAATATATATCTCTATGTGGTCACTAAAAATGTGATACTCAATGTTTTGAGAGGGAAGGTAAATTAAAAGTTCTCATAATCAATTATTATTTCAACTATTTGCAATATAATCTGCCCCAGTTGCATGCGGGGTGGGCATTAATACAATACACTGGAGATTTTAAATTGAGTTCCAGTAACTTCCATGTAATCCCACAGCAGTTTATGACTTTGATGCAATAGAATATGTTTTATATGAAAACTAAGCTTGGTTGGATTGTCTTAATCAAATAACATAACTAGAAGAGAAGGTTCCAAGCAATAATTTATTACCTCACTGGAATCCTTGTAAACACTTCTTAAATAAGAGAGATTTAAATAAAGCCCTGATTTTATTTTCCAGGACCAACAGTGATATTGGATATCACCATTCCAAGTGATAGTGGATATAGAAATATGAAGTAAGCCTTGACAGTCATTTTCCTTTATTCTGAGGTTAACAACATTAGGACCTCATCCTGTAAGTTCTCTGGGTGTAGAACTACTGCTGAAATCAACAGGTTTTCTGCATGAAGGATGCTTACAGGGTTGTGCCAATTAATATTGTAAACAAACTGCATGAATTAAAACTTCACTTATGTGTATCACTGTGAGGGCAGCAAATGAAATAGCTATAGACAAGTTGTTCTCCATGAGTGTGTTTATGTATGTATTGCACATGCAATCAAATCTAAATTGAAAGCCTGGGATATGAATCCATTTTGAAAGTCTTCTATCCAGTCTCATTGTATTAAAGACACTTTAAATCTCACAATACCATGTTGTTCATACTGCTAAGCCAATAGTTTTGGGTTCACAGTAATTGCATACTACTTATTTAAAAATCGTCCCCAGCAGTATGTGCCTGTTACCTAAAGCGATGGAGCAGGTCCCAGTCATATGTCTGTTTCTAAACCTGGGCCTACAGCACATGACATACCATCCACTGTGGCCTCTGCTCTGTCACTTTGCAATGCGATTCTATGTAGTTTTACTTGAATAACATAAAATAACATATATAATGTTATTTATGTTATTTTCCACGTGAAGAACTCCTGTAAACCTTGCCGTTTTGAAACTCAGTGAGGCAGGCGTCTTAGACAAGCTGAAAAACAAATGGTGGTACGATAAAGGTGAATGTGGACCCAAGGACTCTGGAAGTAAGGTCAGTCGCTGCAGTTCGGGACCTACTGTTGTGTTCACAAAGCAGTAAAGGGAGTAATGGACAAAATGACATGGAAATACAATAAATAGCACAAAACATTCATAAAAAGATCAGCTAAAGAAAATGCTTCCCCAGCCCTCCCTCAAATAGCCATGTAGCCCACTTTAATTTAAAGAAGCACTATTACTCTTGCATGTTTTCAAATGAGGTTGATGTAGAAAAGAAATTTGTGGTTTCCTTCCTTTGGAAATGCAAGTCATGTCACATCTTCCTCTATTTTTAAGGAAGATTGGAGAGCTGCAAGGTGGGTTGTTTTTTATCTATGTGGGGAGAGCCTCTCTTCATTAACTGCTGTACAATTTATCCCTTTCTCTATTTGACATTTTTTCTTTGGGAGATGGCCTAGCTGAATTGTTTGCTTATACTCTGTGAAGATGTGAAGACTCAGGCATTCAAATGGAGGGATTTCCTTTCTCCACAAAGGCCTGGCCTGGTTGTATAAGAGAAAGGCTCCAAGGAATAGGGGTGAAGCTAATATGAATTCTGGGGTAAAAGAATTCTGGGGTAACCCTAACCCTCCACCCCCCCCCCAGTGGCCAAACAGAAAAATTAAAGTGAAAATGAATTTTGTACTACATAGTAAGTGAAATTGGAAGAGGGAGTTTAAACCCACCAAGAGCTGTGCAGCCCCTGCTAAAGCCAAAACATCACTATCATTGTTGCTGTACATGACAAGTTGGGAGACTTTCACCAAGCACTTACTTTGGGCTACAATTTCCCTTCAGTAAAATCTTCCTTCTCCTTAATCACAAGCATCATGGCAACAACTAACTTGAGAGCAAGAAGAATGGTCATTGCATCCAAGGCTGTGAGCCCACCCTAAAGCCAGCTAAGGGGAGAAAAATTATGCAGAACATCTCTAAGGTTGAAGCCTATGTCAGCCATCAGCCACAACCTAGATTCATGTCTAGGTCTTCTATACATCAGCATCAGTGTTATACTCAACTGGCAGAGGGATTAAGCCCACATCAAATAGTGCATCTTTAAATTAAATATTTCTCCAAGTATCATTTAATGTTCAGCGGGAATTAAACTTCCATGCAGTTTGCAAGAGGTTAACCACTGTCCATACTTTACCTTATAAGAAAGACATTTATAAATATCTCAGTGCAAGCAATAAAGTACATAAAGGTCCAATTCCAAATAAAGCCCTAGTCTTGAGAATTGTGCTGAAAAATTGTGCACATCATTATGAAAACCTAAAATACCAGGTTTATTAAGATTTTTGCCCAAAACAATCTGAAATGTACAATAGATATATGCTACAGCAAACTCACCATGGAAACATATGTAAAATAACCCATCCTTAAATACTTCACTAAAAGCAATTAGTATTGTTTTCTAAATTATTAGAAATACTTAGAACTAACTTCTAGTCATCAACTGATTAATCTTTAAATAATTTTATTGATAGAATTGTTTATGTAACAAAGCTTAATACTCCATTACCATGGTAAAAATAAATAAACAGCAGTGACTAATGTAGTAGGGAATATATTGTATGTTAATGAAAATGCGTTTTTGCTTTAATTAAGAGAGTTTAAGTGTCATATATTTTAAGTACGTATTTAATTAGCTGAAAGCCAAGCTGGCTGAGTTTTTAGATCGATGCATATCAAAAGTGAACACTATCTGTTAATAAAATTATGTAGCGTCCCATCTGATGTAAATGGATTTTTAGATTAGAAAGCTTTTAAGCAACCATCAAATAAATCTAGGTTCATATTGCTGTTAACATTTTCATTAAACAGAGGTAGATATATCATTGTTTAAAGTTCCATGTAATGGTTGACAGCTGTTAGCGAGTGACTGATTACATCCTAAAGTATTGGTAACACACATGTAATGATTTCCATGTTTGCCAGGGAGAAATGGCATTTAATATATATTTTATAAATTTAGATAGGCCAATTTTTGTGAAGAAGTGTGTAAATGACTGTCAGTTAATTTCACTTACATTCTTTCTATGTATGTTTTCAATGTATAATGTGTAGCTGTTAAGCTCTCAGTATCTGACATCAGTGGTTAACTGTGCCGATTCTGTTTCCTCAGGACAAGACGAGTGCCTTGAGTCTCAGCAACGTTGCTGGAGTCTTCTACATTCTGGTTGGAGGCTTGGGCTTGGCCATGCTGGTGGCTTTGATAGAGTTCTGTTACAAGTCCAGGGCAGAGGCAAAGCGAATGAAGGTGGCAAAGAGTGCACAGACTTTTAATCCAACTTCCTCGCAGAATACCCAGAATTTAGCAACATATAGAGAAGGTTACAACGTATATGGAACTGAAAGTGTTAAAATTTAGGGGTAGGACTTAGGGCCTACTACAGTGAGTGGGTGATGCATCTTGTAATGCAGTGTCGTGACCTGTCTGTCCAGTGGTGGTAATGCTTGCTTCTCAACAGAGCTTTATATTTTGGAAAACTTCAGTGCAAAGTGGTTCCGTTTTTTTGGCTGCAGATGTACAGTATACTACTCTATGTTGCTAATAGACATCTGCATTGCAAAGGCTTTTTTAATATACAAAGAATATCTTCTCTTTTAAAAACAGTTTGATCTTTCTGAATCAGTTGGGACATTACAGCTATTTGAAATTTTAGATACTAAAGCAAAAATAGAGTCTTTCTGTAGAGAAAGCCACAGCTTGCTTGGGTTACTTGGTCAGCCTATTCTTCTGGGGGCTTTTATTATTACTTAATTACTATTTATTAGCCCTATTTGTAGCTTTTAATAGGGATTATAATCAACATTTGGGCTAGGCAGCACCTTAGTGAGCCATAGTCAAAGCTTTAGGGAGAGCAAGCACTGTGATATGATTCTAAATGTGATTCATCTTTCCTCCTCACCTTACACCCTCCTCCCTTGATTAATAGAATTGGATGGTATTTGAGCATGCCATTTGTTGAGTAAGTCCTGCCTTGGTTCAACCTTTGTCCCACTGCAATAATTATAAATAACGCCAATGTTGTTAATGGAGTGTAGAAAACTCCATCCGTTTTCAGCAGACTAAGACTACCTCTTTGTCTTGCTGAGGAGCAATACCTTTTAGATATAAATGTAGTGATTTCCGGGACTGCAGTGTTAATGTTGTTTGGCCTATTATGATATAGTACATTGGAGTAGGTGTGTGTGGGTGTTTTACTAATATAGTGAAAGAGCTGGTCTCTTCAGTGTGAACCTGGCTAACTCAAGATCAGTACTAAATCATTTTTAAATGACATGTAATAACAAATGGAACTTGTATTTATTATTATTAATTATTATTAGATAATCCCCAAGGTATACTAGATGCTTTCTAAATTAATCTGTAGGTAAAAATGTTGCTTATTTGTTGATACTGTCTAGAATTCTCAGTTCCATGAGCAAACCAGATTAATCTAATTTTGACAAAATCTTCTAAGCCTGATTCTGCTGGACTCATAGACCCATGATGAGTATAGAATTTATATGGAGGGGAGTAAGAAGTAGATTTGGAATTGAAATTTTATTTTGCCACCTAGAAACCATTTAAAGGAAAGAACTCTGTAGATAAAATTATTATTTTTATTTATTATTTATATAGCGCTGGAGTGCAGGGCGCTGTACAGTAGGTGAAGTGTGCCAAACAAATAACAGTTCCCTGTTCCGAGGAGCTTACAGTCTAAAGGCACAGCCGGTACAATACAGAACAATGCAATACAGAACAAACACAGAATGAACAGAGAATGGTGTATGGTCATTATAGCTGGAACGCTTCAAGGAATAGGTGGGTTCTCTGGGATGTTTTCAGGAAGGTGAGGGAGGGGGCTTGGCAGACATTGACTGGGAAGCCATTCCAAGCATACAGTTTGTTTCTAGATTTCTTAGTGCTCCTGTTGATTGTGATCCTATATACAAGCAGACATTCCTTGGCTATATTTTAATCATAACAGTGACCTAGTTTCCCAGATGATAAAAAAAATGATTTAAGTACTGTCATTAGTCAGAATGTGAGTCATGCACATAAATCCAAGATCAAACCCAACACAAATCTGAAAATTGATAATAATCTAGTCTAGATTTGAACATCTAGGTTACTTCAATGTGACAAAACAAGTGTGCCCAACATTAACAGCTGCTGCTAGATCAGAAGGCTAAGTAATAGATGGCCAAGGTGAGCCCAACTATTTAGGGTAATGTTCATTAACCCTATGACACCAGGCATTAGGATTTCCAGATGGCAACATCAAACACTGTAAAAGGCTCAACGCAGATTCCCAGAACCAAAGGTTTTAAAAAAAATGTTTTGCAATTATACAAAATGAAGATGAAAAACTTTATACCCCTGCAGTTCCCAAGTGATCTACCCAACACTGAGCATGTTTTAATGCTATTCCATGGAACAATGGTGCTCATGTCAAATAGTTAAGTAACGACATAATAATAATAAATTCATTGTGCTTTTAAATGGGAATAATAAAAATTCATTGCAGAGAGTTATTGGTGAAGTTATACACAACTAACTGTATTGTTATTACTTAACACAACAGTACATCATGCAGGAGTAATCACTCAGGTGCCATATGCCTAATCAAACTCACAAAGCAAAACGTAGTCTTAAAAAAATCCCAGCTCCGACCCAAACACTGATCTGGCCCAAAGCCACTTAGGTTATGAAATATGGCAGGATAATGCAACAGGCAGTGTGACTACACCACCGGTAGAATTTATTTAAATCCTTGTTTTCAATTTTTCCCCTAAGCAAACAAAACTGGAATTAGAGCTCATCAAATGTTTTCGAAAGAAAGTTTTTCTTAGTTGAAAATGCTTTTTCTTCCAAATATGTAAAGATTCCAAAAATATTTTGATTTTTTAAGAAAATTTTTGCATTGTTTATTTCCATTTTTATTGAAAGTGTTATTGAAACAATATCATTTATTTTCACTAATGCTGAAGTCTGGGCTTCCATAAATAAATAACTTTTGCTTATCTTTTCAATATTGATTTCAATAATGTTTAGCTATTTAAAAATATTTTAAATGATCATAAAATGAAAAATTGGTCTTTTTGTACCTATGAAAAATACTCTCATAGTTTCAATTTTTTAAAATTACTTATTCTACTCAGGATATTTAATATAATACTTGCCCAAGATTTTTTATCAAGTAAATATGTATTTTAAACATTTCTGAAACATAATATGTCTATATCTAGAAGACCACTGAGGCTAGGTGAAAGCAATGAACTGTTTTCTAAAAAAATATTATTTCATCATTCAATTACACATCCCTAATGAGAGTGTCAATTAAGTGTTAGCAGCATACAGCCTATGACTATGATGACACACTTTTCCAAGGCTCCAATTCCCTCCCGAAGAGAGCCATGGAACACATGGTCACCATTCATTTCACAACCTCATCTGTGCTCATTTAACCAGAAGTAATATATTTAAATCGTGACTCTTCTAAATAATATTAATTATGGTGGGGGAAGGAATCTTATACCACCTTAGATATGAGAGGGGGAGTCTAAACATATAAGCCTAGATTGTGTCTCTAGGACACAGCCATTGGTGAGACAACATGTTGTTGTTCCACTGCAATGCCAGCACAAGGGAGCCACAGTTCCCTTGCTCTTTTGTGGTGGCTCCTGTGGGCAGTAATTTTTTCCTGGCCTATACCAGCACCAGCACATGAAGTCTTGCACCCTCCACACCTAAAGCTAAGGTAACCCAGTTACCCTCGTAGGGGATTAATGGGTGTGGAGTAATTCTTTCTACCCCTACGTTCTTTATTTAGGCATAAAGTCATGTGAAGTTCTAGTCCCATAGAATTTACATTTTACCCCTTTAGCTGTTTATTGGCATCTTATGTACATTGTTGTTTTGTACTAACTCCTGAAAGCTGCGAATACGGCAATGCATTAAGGGTTAATGACATCAAGAATTCATGGAGGAAGAGATGCAGCTCAAGCTCCATGTAGTTGCCTTCCAAATAGAAATTGAGAGGGTGAGGTAGGAAGGGAAGGAATATAATTTTCACTTTTTCCTTCCCATCATCTCTTTCTTAGAGGGCTGACAACCTGTGAATGTCCTGTGGATCCTGATTCAAGTGCTTCTCTTGCTTCTCTCTTTCTCTCCCTCCAACTCCATACTGTTGGTTAATCTAATCACTTATTATACAAGTGGTCAAATGCTACAGCAGGGAGAGGCAACTTTTAGCAGCATCTTTATTGCATTGATTTTGCACTTTATATTTTCAGTTTCATGTCCAACTTAGAAAATGAGGTGCACAGTTTACCTTTAATATTTTTGGAAAGGAAATACCCATCTCCCAGATGCTACAGCAATCAGAGCAGCATAGGAATCTGAATGGAATAAAGTATCCACTCCATATTAGAGGTCCAGCGTTGCAAGATACTGGATGGAATCAATTATGTCAACAAGAGTAGGGTTCTCTCAGCTGACACAACACCTTGTCGGGTCAGCACTTTAAATCAGGGGTCGGGAAACTTTTTTGGGTCAAGGGCTGCTGATCCACAGAAAAATCAGTTGGGGGCCACACACCACACAAGTGAGAAGCAAAACCAAAAACCCCTCACTGATGTGGCCCCCCGACTGAAAAGGAGAAAGACACTTCCCACATTTCCCTCCCACACCAGTCTGGTAGATTTTGTGTACTCCAGCCGCATAGTGGGGCTGCAGGGGGGCCGGAGCACCAACACAAACTCCCAAATTCTGGGGGGGCTCTGAGCCTCGGGAACTGGATCCAGGCAAGCTGGGGGCTGCATTTGTCCTCCGGGCCTCAGGTCCCCACCCCTGCTTTAAAGGGAGACTTTCAGACACACACTCTCAGGATTTAACTTAGCTGCTGTCTTTGTACTTACAGTTTATGGGATGGATAGATAGATAGATAGATAGATATACTTTTGCTACGGTAATTACCTGGGCTTCTTCCCTCAAAACCCAATTTCTCCTCCTAATTGATTCTGCAGTCAAACCATGATGCTGAATTTGTGACAATGCAATCAAGACAGGATTAGCCGTTCACTATCCCTGTATTTTTAACTATGATATGATTCAGAAACTGCTCTTTTTTCCTTGCTCAGTGGTTTCCTCATGATGATAAACAAATGTCTTCTACTGTACGGATTTTGTTAGCTATTTCTGTTGTTTCCCATGAGGAGTTGTTGATCCATCTTTTCAGACGCTTCATTCTTCCATTCCATCTGGGAAAATTGTTCATCATCCCCAAGTGTTTTCTGGCCTAAGAACCTACTAGGTTCTGTTTGTCACCCTTCCTGTTCAAGATGTATGTGAGATGGCTAGAAAAAACAGTGAGATGGAGTGGGCCACAAATGCATTGGTATGTGTAAAATATGAAAGTGGCCCTTACGTCTTTTTTACCCCTGGATTGTTCAGTGTCTCTGCATCCCTAGTACACAACCATGGAAGGGTCATAGATAGGAAAACTGGCTGAAGTTCAATTTAAAAAAAAGATGAAGATGATTCTGGTGGATGGGAGATGTTTCTGGAAGACTTGTCAAGAATTATGCCAGATCACTCTTTTTGAGAAATATGTACTTTTTCAATGAGATTTCCAATCTTGGACCTCATCTGCTCCAAAAATCCCAGATATCATCAGTAGAAAGTCTTGAAGAAAGAAAAAAAGTGTTATTTTTCTTCCAGTTGACCTAGAGAATGTTTTATTTTAGACCAGACGATCCCATTTCTCCATGTTTTGTCACTTCCAGAATGAACTACTGTAATATACTCTGCTTGGGCCTACTTTAAAGAATCTCCTAGAAGCTTCCACTTGTGCACAAATTATACCACCTTACATTATAGTAGTGCACTGCTTCTTATTTGCATCTTGGTGCAATTCAAGTTGTTGATATTCCATAAACCTATGTATGAGCTGGTGTCCCATGTATCTGAGGGTATGTCTACACCACCACCCTAGTTCGAACTAGGGTGGTTAATGTAGGCATTCGAAGTTGCAAATGAAGCCTGGGATTTAAATATCCCGGGCTTCATTTGCATCTTGCCGGGCGGGCGCCATTTTTAAATCCCCTTAGGTCGAACTCCGTGCCCGCGGCTACACGCGGCACGGAGTAGGTAGTTCGAATTAGAATCTCTAATTCGAACTACCCGTACTCCTCGTTCCACTCCACGAGGAGTACCGGTAGTTCGAATTAGAGATCCTAATTCGAACTACCTACTCCGTGCCGCGTGTTGCCGCGGGCACGGAGTTCGACCTAAGGGGATTTAAAAATGGCACCCGCCCGGCAAGATGCAAATGAAGCCCGGGATATTTAAATCCCGGGCTTCATTTGCAACTTCGAATGCCTACATTAACCACCCTAGTTTGAACTAGGGTGGTGGTATAGACATACCCTAAGAGACCATTTCTCTCTGTTTATACTACAGTTGTCTTAGACCAAGGTGTTTTTGCTCACAGTCCCTGGATCTGAAAGCTGTGGAACTGGAGCTACTATTCTTTCAGAAGCGGGTGTTGGACACTGACTGATTGCCCTAATTGCTTCACCACAGCGCACATTTTTGGTCAGAAGGGAATGGTCGAAAGCTCTTATGTTTGCTGAGGTCCATTCCTGAGTTAGGTTGACTATGAGGGCATTACATTATCTAGCTTTCTTGGGGTATTTGATTGGAGATGGTCCTTTTACTTCTATGCTTTTTAAGGTGAAACTGTAACAGTTGTTCATGTGGAGATTTTCTTTTGATGCAGCCAACTGATGGCAGCATGATGTTAAATTATTACCCTAGCATAACTGCACCCAGAGGCAATGTATACTGGTTTTTAATCTCTTTCACAAACACAGGCTGAGGACTTGCTGTCTCAGGCAGAAAGAGAAGCTGGGCTAGGTGAAACAAACCTCATATCAGCAATGATAGCAAATAAAATTCAGGAAAATACCACAGTTCATTTCCCTTTTTGTATAAATCTGTTTAGCCATTTTTTTTCTAATGTGAGTATTCCCCTTCTGTTCCTCTCATTTCGCAGCATGTGTCTGTTTTTATCTCTGCCTACACACTTCATGGGTTACTTGTCCATGTTATAGATAGAGCTGGTCAAAAATCAAAATTTCCATCTCATGGGAAATTCCAACATTTCAAAACTTGGTTAGAACTGTTGCAGTTTGGGTGTCTCATGCCCAGGGCCAGCTTTCAGGATAGTCCATCTTGACGCCGGCTCAGGGGCCCGGCGCAGAAGCACAGAAGTGTGCACTGCCAGTTTAGAGTCAGAAACTGCTCCCGAAGGGCAGTGGAACACTGGTGGAGAAGCACCCCATTTTCTCCCTGCTTCCTCCCAGCTGTGGCACGTGGGGAGGGGGGAGCAATGATGCACTGATACTGCTCCCCACCCAATGTTCCTCCACGTCCCTAGGATCACTTTCCCTGCCTGGGCTGTACTGTGAGGTGAGCCTCAGGAGCTGCTGCTCCCCTATTTGCCCCTTACACAGCCCCGGTGCGGTAAGGCAGCTGATCCTTACCACCCGCCCATCCCACCTACATTTCTTTAGGTTTGAACAGTTGATTAAATTTTCAAAATGAGAGTTTCCAGGTTTATAAAGTAATTTATGAGCCATTCTTATTATTTATAATGTTTAGTTATTTAATGCTAATCAGAGTATAGGTCCTTATCCTTTATACACATATGTAATGTTAGTCATGTGATTAAGTGCCTGTCAGACCCTGGCTATTCAGAGCATTATTTCTGGAATTGCAGCAGAATATCAGTAAATTGTGAAGCACTTTAGATTAAGGTATCCCCCTGTTCTAATCTATTCAGCAAATTGGAATTTTATGCTTTGTCCATAGAATTTGCCTTTCACAAAATTTTACCAGCAGAATCTCTAGTCTGATTTTTATTTTCTTTCCCCAATGTTGTTAAATGCACTTTATATATCCATACAGCATGAAAAAATGCAGATGTCTAAAACTTGATATTTTGATGTTTGTTGTGTCATGGCCTATTAAGGAATAGAAATATTGTAACACTTCTTCTCTTTCCTTTTTCCTGGATCCTAGCTGACCTTTTCTGAAGCCATAAGAAACAAAGCCAGATTATCCATCACAGGGAGTGTAGGAGAAAACGGCCGTGTATTAACTCCCGACTGCCCGAAGGCCGTACACACTGGAACTGCAATTAGACAAAGTTCAGGCTTGGCTGTAATTGCATCGGACCTACCATAAAAACCAAAAAAACAAATGAGTGCCTTAATTAACTGTGTTGGTGACTGATGGGAACACAGCACAGACTATAACGACATGGGAGTGTCATTGATGAACTAATATTGGGCTGAGAATTGGGAAGTACGTCCAAA
This sequence comes from Pelochelys cantorii, assembly GCA_032595735.1. Taxonomy (NCBI): domain Eukaryota; kingdom Metazoa; phylum Chordata; order Testudines; family Trionychidae; genus Pelochelys; species Pelochelys cantorii. The sequence goes on from CM064326.1 coordinate 38,655,503, forward strand.
TGCGCAAGATATCATCAGCAACAAAGTGTGCATGAGCTCAGCTCGGAAACCCAAACTCAGATTTTATATCAGGAAAATTCATAATTTAGTTTTGTTGGGGGTAGGGGGGCTGGGATGGGTATATTAACAGCAACAAATTTCACTTGAGTGGACTTAAAACTAATAAGACTTGCCAATTAGCGCATTAAACTGTGAAGAACATGCTCAGAAAGGACAACGTTTTGCTCTTTATCTTGGCAAAGTGGGGAAAATAGCTATAGAAATCAATGAACATGCTAACCTGTGTCTCCAGCACATCAATATATACGATGGAAGAATATCCAGCTGTGGAAATGAATCACTAAACTGTGATAAGAAAATAATAAATATGTAAATCCTGTGAAAAAAAATGGAATTATTTACATTTTCTTTGAAAAAAAGAGGAATATTGAAACATGCTTGCTTTTTAACTGATGTAAATTCGGTAGAGGACAACACAATTCTTTTTTCTAACCATCTTAGGGAACAATTCATTGCAATAATTGATATAAAATGCCATCACTGTAACAAAATTCAGAGACTTGTTTTTATAAAAGTTATTGGTCATCCTCTTGTTTGCTGTTACCTTCATACTGTTACATCAGTCCGTGTTCCACAGATTTGCATCTGTCTAACTACAAGAAAAATAAAAAAAATGTTTAGAGTACATCGTCAGTCTGCAGTGTAGAATCAAAAGAGACTACGGGTCACTCATGTTACAAATATTATTTATAATCTTGTTCTGTGTAAAATACTGTGGTTTTTGTACCCACCAAAAAGAATAAAATAACAAACGTTCTTATAATATTGACAGAGGTTGAATTGTTTTCTGATCATTGGGGATGACATCTGAAAAAAATATGACTACACTATGACTGATTCCTGCTCTGAAATTCAGGACCAGACATGGTACAATCTGGGTTTTTTTACTTGCATATTTGTGAGGGGCTTGAGATTCTGGGATTCTGTGGAGTTAAAACGATGGTAGGAGCAATCTGCTAGCGTAGATGGTCAAAACTGTTAGAACTGAAACCCTGGTGCCTGTCCCACAGATTAGAACCCGAAACATTTTTAATTGAAAAATCCTAAATTGGATGTTCTTCAAACAATACAAGCTAAAATAACCCTCTGTCACTAAAACTCCATTGAAAGCTCATTAGGCAACAATGCAGTGAAAGCAAAAGACTGGCCTGCCCATGAGACCAGTCTTCTTTCCTAGTACTAGTGAAAGAAACTTAGCCAAACTGATTAAATCCAGTGGAAAGAGTCCCAATGACTGCACTGGACATTGGATCAGTCGTTACATTAAAAGCAATTTCACTGAGCTAAGTGAAGCAACCATATAAAGGTATATTGTCATTAGATGACATAGACATAGATGCTAATGTATGTTTGTTTTTGTTTCTTTTAGTCGCACCTAGGCTATGTCTGCACTGCAGGCTTTTGCAGGCAGCGAGTATGCTAATGAAGCGCTCATTAGCATTTGACGCACTGTCATTTGCATATTCTCTGCTGATGCTTTTTGTGTAAGAGGTTTTTGCACAAAAACGAGCAGTGTAGACAGGTCTGTTTTGCGCAAAACCCCCATTTTGCACAAGATCCTTATGCCTCAAAAAAAGGAAGTATGAGGCAAAAGCCTGCAGTGTAGACATAGCCCCAGTGTCTGACATACAGGTATCCAAGAATTTAGGGATAAAATATTAGTGCACACTTTGAAGATTTTGGCTTTGAGCTCCACTTCTGAGCCTCTGTCCATCTTTAAGATGGAGATAATACCACCCAGGGTCTAAATAATGAGTGGAAAACCTGTTGAGATCCTTGGGAAAAGGCACCATACCAATGCCAAATATTGCTGTGCTTGTACTTATTTTATGTAGAGTTGAACTGAGAAAACAAGAACTTTCAGTATTTTAAAAGAGCTTTTCTTGCTCTTTGAGCAGACAGGAGATTATGTGAACAAAAAGTGTTGTGAGAGACCTATTGTGAAAGTTTCTGTTTATTTCATTCAAAAGATCATATTTGTTTACATATTTGCTCTAACCATGCTTGGTCCAGAACTAATATCTCTTTGGAGAACGTCCTCTGGTTTTCCTCCTCACTGTTATTCCAAAGTCACTTAGTAAATCTAGGTCATTCCAATTATATTGTCCCACTACTTATTCCACTCAAGGGCAGCCCAGCCTTCAGAAGAGGGTTAAGACCAATTTTAAGGATGCAATTAAGGCCAAACCAGCATATCTGTACAGGAATTACATATCTGAAAGGGAAGCTTAGCCTCTCAAAACAATTATTTTAAATGATGATTATATTTGAAAGGCACAGTATCTATTCAGTACCTTAAAAAAAAAAGAAAAAAAAGCTAATTCTGTTGCTAATAAATTTGCATTTGAAATTGTATCCTAAATGGATACCCTCAAAAATGTTCATTTTTTTCCGGTATCTTCATTTGAGATTTTTATTTCCAACCCTGAAGAAGACCAGACAGCTAAAGACTGTCAGCCAGACAGCAGAACCACGATTGCATTCAGCACATTTGAGGAGCGCCAAGGGGAAAGGGAGCTCAAGGACATGAAGGGCATGTCTACACAGCACCCTAACCTCAAAATGAGATACACAATTTGCGTTATGCAAATTGTGTATCCTATTTCGATTGTATTTCAAAATAAGTTATTTCAAAATTTGATGCAACTATCCAGTGCCAGATTTTGAAATGATGTGCTATTTCGAGACATCCCTTAACCCTCATGGAATGAGGGTTACAGGGATGCTGAAATAGCATGCCCATTATTTTGAAAAATATTTTCAAATAACGGATGTGTTTAAAAGATGTTGGATAGCTATTTCAGGATATCTCTGGTACCCTGAAATAGCCCTGCTATCTAGACATACCCTAACTGATTTCCCAGTCCTTGGCTGGCTGGGGCTGTTGTCTGCCTCTGGCTGCCCTTTGCATTGTGCTTAGCTGAGTCTGCAGAGCTGGTCTATTAATTTTTTGGAGTGTGGTTACAGTTGTGACAGAGTGTGGTCATAGAAGATCCCTTAGGGGTGCTTCCTGGAATGCTGACAAAGCCACTGACACTCGCCTTCCTGCTCTCTGGGGATTCTCACCGCTCAGTTCTGCTGGGCGAGCTCCCTGGTCTCCCCCAGCCAAGGCACGGAGCTGAGATCACTGCCAGCTCTGCTCCCCCACCCTCAAGAAGCAGCATAGACACTGAATCTCTTCAGGTCTAAGGAAAATGCAGTTTTGGGCCCAGTGTCCTGGGATACCATTCCCCAAATAGGATCAGAATCCCAAATTAATTATGTTGGTAAACCCCCTTTAACAATGAAAGGGAAAATGTACACACTGATTGCTCCCCCAGGTAAGCTCATCCTGTGCACCCATTGCAATTTGATCTGATATGACATTCACTGGGTGTATACAATGAATGCTATATGCCAAGGCGACAGAGTGAGGTCCAGCAGGAATAAGAATGAACAATAAGGTTTATGTGGAGATGGGAGCTACTTTATATTAAACATTCTTATTAGTTGACCAGTTGATATGATGTTAAACATGGCTTGTCTTATGTCAGTTACCATGACTCCTGAGAAGCAGAGAAAAGCAGAACAAGTACCAATGACTGCAAGTTAAAGTCAGACAAATTCAAATTCAAATTAGAAATAAAGTCTATATTGCTAACAGCAAAGGTGACTAGTAAGTGGAACTAACCGCCAAGAGATGGGTGGGGATGGGGTGGAGTTCTTCCATTCCTTGAAGTCTTTAAAGCAAAACTGGATGCCTTTGTGGAAGATAGGTTTTAGTCAACTACAAGGTATTAGGCTCAAGACTGGAGTAACAAGGTGAAATTCTATGGGAGCATTGGGAACTGCATGTGTGGATACATAAACTACATAGACAGGAGAGAATTTATCAGTATCCAAGCATCCAGTTCAACATCAAAACAATCTCAACCCATCAATCTGCGTCTCTCACATTCCATTAGCTTGTTAGCATGTCTTGGGATAGTTGGGAGGGAAAAACCATTACTCCATTGGGAAGGATGCTCTGTCCACTTTTAGATATCTGCCCAGAACACTAAAGAATGAAAAAAATATACTGTGAAGTACTGCTCCTGAGAGAGCAGAAGATATTAATTCTGACATGCTATAAAATATATTAACTCATTTTACTTGGCCCAGGCATACCTGGTATCATGTGGGCTGAGCTCTCTTTAGTATAAAATGGTATCTTTGGCAAGGTGGCTGTTTGCAGTAGTGCCAGCCACAGATTGCAAAGTTGGGAAGTGCTGTGAATCTCTTTAATGCCATAATTCCGTATGTCCTGTTTCCAAACAATATTACTTGTAAAAAGGCTCAGAAGTAGTTTGAGATTATTTACCGATGACAAAGCGTTAGTCTGGGGAATCATAGGGAAAAAACCTTTCATGAGTAGCTTTTAAAGGAGCTTCCATTTGAGCAAAAATAAGGAAGGAGGAAGAGGAGGAGTGGTGTCCTTGGGTCCTCAGTTTGATACAAGCAGTGTGGGTGCAATAGGAACAAATACAAGACCCTGAGAGGTTTAAATACAACTTTAAAAAAAACTGTAAGAAAAAGCTTTGAGGATCAATATTTGGGTTGACTGGCAATTTATTGATAATAAAAACTTCCCCAGCTGGGGAGGACTGGTTGCCCAGCCCAGGCTGACCAAGGGGCATCTGTCCCACAGTCTTTTAGCTGGAGAACAGAAGCCCAACCCCAGTAAGGGCAGGTGAAGCTTGGGCTGCAGTACTTAGACAGTGGGATAGTGGACTGACCAGGGATCTGGGACTGAGGAGTGGGAATGACCTTGCCACAACGGATAGATAGATAGATGACATAAATAGATAGATGACACGTATATGTAGTTACAGCTACTGCATCAAATGTCAACTGATGAAGCATAGGACAAAAATAATCAAACTGGTTGGGTCAGCAAGGGAAATGGATCAAGCAACAAAATTGTCTCTAGACACTTCAAGATCTCAAAATGATCCAGAAAGCAGGCTATATCTCACATACAAAGTGGTGAGCTAAGAAGCATAAGTGATGCAGCCCTATCACTTGTTCCAATCTGGTAATTAGTGAGTATATAAAATAAGTTACACTTATATGACATTCTCTGAGTTCTGGTTTTATTTTTCGTGCTCCTACTAAGTGCTTTTTCCTGCTGGGAGGACACGCTCAGTTTGTACATCCACCGAATGCCAAATCAGTACACATGAAATGAACTTGCTAGGTTTTTTGAACAATTTACACCTGATGTGTGACTTATACAGACATTAGTCATTGCTGAATTTTGCTCAGAGACTGCTATGGGAGTTACACCAGCTTACTCCAAGCTGAATATGCCTGAATGCAGCTCAGAGCAGAGGCCAGGAAGGAATATCCCCCCCGAGGTATAGTTTATATGTCCAGTTACAATCATTGTATCTGTACTCAGGAGGGGAGAGCAGATGGGAGTTGTTCAACTTCCTCTAATGATCTAGCATAGGCTTTTTCAGAGGCAGCATAGCATCTCTTATCTGAAGAACAAATGTTCTCTGATCTAGTACGGAAAATACAATGTTCATATACAATCCTAGCATGCAGGCAGACATAGAACCATATCTCTAATCCATAGAACTGAAAAGAACCTCGGGAGGTCATCAAGTCCAGTCTCCTGCACTGATGGCAGAATCAGGCATCACCTAGATTACTCCTCACAGGTGTTTGTCTAACCCACTCTTAAATATCTCCAATGATGGAGATTCCACAGCCTCTTGAAGTAATTTATTCCAGTGCTTAACTACCTTGAGTTAGGAAGTTTTTCCTAATGCCCAACCTAAACCTCCTTCCTCACTGAAATAACTCTTTATGTACTTGAAAACTGTTGGCATGTCCCCTCTCAGGCTTTTCTTTCCCAGACTAACTCAGTTCTTTCAATCCTCTCTCATAGCTCATGTTTTCTAGATCTTTAATCATTGTTGTTGCTCTTCTCTGGACTTTTCCCAATTTGTCCACCTCTTCCCTGAATTGTGGTGCCTAGAATTGCACACAATGCTCCAGCTGAGTGTGGCTCATTTTCCTAATCATTTTCACTGAGTGAAATTGGGAAAAATGCCACCAACTTCATCAGAGCTACTCGAGATTTACGCTGGGGTGACTGAGCTCAGAATCTGTCCCAGTCTCTCTGGGTTGGTGCTGAGGCATTTTGTCAGAGCGATGCAGGTAAGTGTGCATTTGCTGTCAGCTGCTCTGAGCCCATTCTATGGATAACGAGAGGACTTCCGGCTGTAGGGCAATCATTCCATCAGCCATTATCAGCACCAGATATTAAAACAGTATAAATATCTTACCATGAATATCTTTTTCAAAGTGAATTATCTTTGCCAAGGTTAAAGAGCTTTGACAAGCTTAAACTGTTGAAATGGAGCTTGAAGTGCTTTATAGATGAATAGCTATTTTCTCAATGGCTGTGAAAGGCTTTATATGACTTTTTCAATTATTGTGCATTTATGCAGTCTTCTAACAATCCATACACTATGGCCATGAGTCTCTACTTCCTCACCCCCCAAAGTAATCATGTGTGCTCCTGCAAAGCAGCTGTAAAATTCTGCCACAAGGGTGGGTGGAGATTTTTGGTGGGGTAGAACCCATTTTCCCTAATTGTGCACAGGTTTAAATGAATTCAGAACATTCAGGACTCTGAAGAATTAAACTCAGTGTCTCAATTTAAATGTTTTTAGCACATATTAGGGATGGTGCCCCCTGCTCGCTATGCTCACCAATCCCCCCTCTCTGAGGGTAGGCACCTCCAGCTCGCCCCCCCTCCAGCTGCCGGGGAGGGCCAGGCTGAGGCGTGGCAGCCCTGGCCTGTCCCTGTTCTATCCTCCAGGCCTCCCTGAGACCAGGCCAGCCCCTGCTCTCTCCCCTGCTGCCCCACTGCCAGGGGGTTGGGCCAGGCCAAGGCTGGCCTGGCTTTCTCCCCCTAATCACTGGGGGGTTGGGCTGACACTCTCCCCTCCCCCCGGAGGATCCAAGGCCTCCCCAGCCCTGGCTCTTCCCACCCTGCCCCTGGTGCTGAAGCCACCCTGACTTTTTCACCCCCACCCATTGGCCCTGGTTCTTTCCTCCTCCCAGCCACCAGGGAGGGGGGCTGGAGCAAGGCTGGCCTGGCTCTCCCCCTGACCTAGGAGGTGTGTTTGGGAGGTAGGGTGTGGGGAGGGGGTGCCGCTCCCACCCCCCTGGATCACCAGAGAGGACAAGGTCCCCTGGAGCACTGGAGAGGGGGGAGAGGAAAGGCCAAGCAGCTCCCAAGTCATACAGCTCCTGACTTCACTCCCCCCCCCCCCGCCGGAGCTTCCAGGCCATGCAGCTCACGGCTTTGACCCCGTCTGGGGAAGGGAGCCACACCAGGGCCTCCCCAGGCCCTGCGCAGCAGCCGAGCACTGGGTAAAGGGGAGGGAGGAAGAAGAGGTGATGGGAGGAGGCAGGTGGGACACAGAGTGACTTGATGATGTCACTCTGTCATCCCGCAAGAAAAACGTTTTTTATATATAGAGAGAGAATGTAATACAGCTGCTCTTTCTCCTTCAGTTCATAAGTCATTTCCTTCTTCATGCCAGTAGGTAGCAGGTAACTTTAATTTTCTGATGACAATATAGTAGCAGAGTGCATTTAGCCATACCTTCTTATTATAAGAGAATCCCCGTCTTTTTGTTCTGTGTTAAACAGTTAGCACAATGGTATCTGAGTTAATTACTAGAGTTCCTAGATGTAATATTAATAATAATAATCAATAATGTAATATGACTATAATGTTGTCATTGACTTATGTTTCCCTAACATTTCATTCTATGATTTTAATAAATAATTCTAAAAAAGATTAACAAAAGGGCAAAACCAAATTAAATGTCTGAATGGGCAAAACTTCAGAAGGGTCAATTGTCAAAGTTTCCTTAATAAAAATTAGGAAATAATTTACTTAAAATGTACATGATAATTCAGTGGCCCTCTGAAGGGTTCTTATGACATTTGGAGAATAAATTTAATCAATACATTGTAAACTAGAAAGAGATTAGTCCTGATTCCAGTACAAATCTGATATTTTGATACTACAGCTCCAAAATGGATGTATTTTTTGGCCCTTCACAGTGGTATCTGAGTATCAACACATGCATGCACACAGATTCTTTGAGCCTGATTCAGTAATACTGAAGTCAAAGGATGTCTTTCATGTGTCAGACCTATGATGAACAAAATAACAAATATAACCACTTCAAAATAGTCTAAATTACAGGGCACTGAGATATGACAATGGACTATATATCTTAAATATATAGGTAACACACTTAAAATATACTCTGCCATGAATTTTAAAATATAAACAATGAACAGTTTCAAATATTTGAATCATACTTTATATTCTACCACTTTTTTGATAACTTAACATTGCAGTTTAGGATCGATGTCTCTGCCCTGGTCTACACTAGGACTTTATTTCAAAATATCCTCCTGGCCCCCAGTCAAATTTATAAGCAGAGCATCCACACTACCAAGCCCATTATTTCATCAGGAGTAACGCTAATTCCAAAATAATTATTTCAAAATGACAGTAGTGTGGATAATCCGGTGCTGCTAATTCAAAATAATTGGCCTCCAGAGGCCTTTCACAGCTGCAGCTCTGACTGCTCTGGCCACACCACGTGTCTTTACTACTCTCCTCCTCTTGTGGATCTGTAAAAGTCCCAGGAAGAAGAGAAGGGCGTGTCCCACATGGCGAGCTTCGCAAGCCCTGTGTGGGGAAGCACGACAGTGAGCTGTGAGTGACCCCAACATCCCCTCGGACCCTCGGATGGCTGCCAGCACTACTTCTGCTCCCACAGCCTCCACTGCTCAGGGATGCAGAAAAGTTCCGACCTGGACTGGTGCGGAGACCCTAGACCTCATCGAGGTGTAGGGGGAGGAGTCTAACCTCCAGGATATCTGTACCAAGAAGCACAATGTCGACATCTATGGCAGGCTCGTCACTAGCCTGGCCGCGAAAGGGCCGGCTGGGGCTCTTGTACATTTCAAAGAAGGAATGCGGAACTCCGCATGCAGCCCGGGGCCAGCAGGAAGTCCCGCTGACTCCGGGCTGCATGCGGCGTGCCAGCTTTGAAATGTACAAGAGTCCCCAATTTGAAATGCCACGCAGAACCGGGGTCAGCTGGGGACTCCCCAGCTGATCCCAAGCTCAGCTGTGTGGTTCTGTCCCTTTCAAATGCTGAGGCGGCATTTCAAAGGGACAGTGCCACACAGCTGATTCCAGGCTCAGCTGTGCAGTGCTGCTGCTTTGAAGTACCCCTTCTTCCTGATAGAGGCAGCAAGGGGGGGAATTGACTAGTCAACTGGCTATCTGATAAGCATTTGCTTATTGGATAGTCAACTAGTCGATCTGATAAGCATTTGCTTATTGGATAGTCAATTAGTCGATTAGTCCTTAACATCCCTAGTCCAGAGCATGCATCCCCATGACACTCTCACACAGGAACCCCTCGGGCCTTCTTACAAGGTTCCTAGAGAGGCCTGCCTTATTTCAGCCTCCATGGTGGGACACTTTCCCATGGAAGCCACCACTAAGAAGGCTGGGGTCATGGAACCATACAGCAGTGCCACACATAGCACAGGGTCATGCCTGCCTTTAGGTAGCATTGGCTCATGATCAAGCGCAGTGATGCAGAGGAGACTGATCTCGTGCATGGGAACCTGTTGGGAGGAGAAAGAAGAGGGGAACCCGTTGGCTCTCTCTCCAGCAAGTGGCATCTGTTCCTCACACACATCTTCCCTCACTCCCCTCCTTCCCCCTCCCCCCCACCAGTGGACAGGGATAGAAGTTCTGTGCATGACACAGAAGGAAGCTGAGCCACCCTGTCCCCCCCTCCCATCTGTAGGCTCCTGGCCTGGCTGGCACTTCCCTATGTCTGCTTGTCCCTGGGCCATGGGTGTTCCGAAGCTCTCCTGGGACATCTATTCCTCTGCAGTAACGTGCCCGCTGTCTAGGCAACATATGGCCTTGCTTGAAGCACATCGCCATCATCTGAACTGAGACCTTCAGTGTTGGCTCAGAAATTAGGGCTTCATACACAGTTTCTCCTGTGATGACTGCCCTTGTAACTTTTCTTCACAGCTGGAACAGCTGCGAGCTTGGCACATCCCCCCACCTCCCAATCCATCTACCCAACTGAGAGAGATTTGCAGGCAGAAACACACCCAGGAGGAGATCATGAGAGAGCAGATGGTCTGCTGCAGTCCTTTTTCCAGGTTGAGCTGTACTGATAATTGTGTCAAGCTAAGTTAGGTTTGAGATTTTGCACATGTTCTATCAGTCGCTGAATGCTTTGCAATTGAAAGTGTGATGTAATTACTCTGAAACTTTCCCAGAAAGGGAAAGTCTTTTCTCTTTAATCATTTGTGAGTAGAGTTTCTACTCTATCCCTTGTTATTGCATATCAAACAGAAGCAGGCTTAGGAAAAGAGGCTCTTTGGTGTGAAAGATGTATTTATGATCACTGTTTTCAGGCAGCTCCAGATTTCCCAATGCTCAAAAGAAAAGAAGCTGATTGAAGCAATTTTATGCGCTCTCTTTTTTTTCCCAAAAAAATTTTCAAAAAGTTTCAGTTTTGTTCCAATGCAGAATAAAAAAAAGTCAAAACCCTTAAATTGTTCATGACATGAAATTCCAGCCAGTCCTAGTCAGCAGGCTAATGTCTCAATAGTTGTTATTACTATATGTGGATTTACATATTGCACTATATATAATAATTTGATGGGAAAGACTTAGAGTTCATAGCTGTTTCAAACAGCATTACATTAAAGGTCACTGGGAAACCTTTAGTGTGCACTAATAGGGTCTACACAAACCCATTCACAGGCAACAGAAGTGCTCTTTAGAAATCAGACCCTTTAGTGCTTCTCTGTAGAACCTTAACTCACTGGCCCTTTCTGAGACACTTGAATGTCTCCTTTCAACATACAGCACTCTTCGCACTAATCACATGTTTTTTGGATTAAGGTCTTTGTTCCCCTTCTGCCTTTATTTAGTAAATCCAGATGTAAAATTCGGTGGCATCTTTTTTTATTTGCATCTTTCCTATGGACTTGCTGGAAAAAACTGGAAAGGTCTCATTTGTTAGTTGAGGCTTCAGCTTTCAACACAAGGCCTATGGAGTTCGACATTGGTTGTTCAAATTATGACACCAAGTTCTCATCCCCCTGGCAGAGGAACCAGTTCTATTTTGCTGAGTGGAATCAGCATTGTCAAAAACTGTGTGAGGACTGTGCACTCCCTAATGTAAAGTATAAAGGTGAGGAAAGTATAGAGACCTAACACACTGCTAGTGCTGAAGTCTCCAGCCCTTACATTAAGAGCTCCTACAGCCCTGCTTCTATTTCCCACATATGGAGAGAACGTTTTTTAAAAAACCCAAACCTAAGTAATAAGGACATAAACCCAAGTTCTTTAAAAAGAAATTAAAACACATGCAAAGTGCAAGGTCATGCACGTAAGTGGGGATATGTCAGTTGGAATCAAAAGGGGAGCAAGACCTGAATGTACTGGTTGAGCACAGGATGACTATGAGCCACCAATGTGATATAGCCATGAAAAAGATTAATGCAGTGCTAGGATGCATCAGCTGATGTATTTCCTCTAGGGACAGGGATATGTTAGTACCATTATACAAGGCATTGGTGAGACCTCATCTGGAATACTGTATGCAGCTCTGGTCTCTCGTGTTTAAGAAACGTAAGTCCCGCCATCTCAACTCAAAGCAATGGTCCATCTACTTGGGTACTCAGCAAATAACCCACGCCAGATATTTTAGAGGAAAGTGTAAATCTGCCTGTTAGAATATGTTTTTTCCATCATAAACTCAGGCAGTTAATGAATCATTTATGCTATGACGCATGAAGGTTTATGTCTCTTAGGGCTCATCTAGACTACGCTAAAGTGTCGAAAGAGGATATGCAAATTCCTTCTGATCTCACTTTCGAAAGTGGAGCTTTTGAAAGTGAAAGTACTCTGGACACTTTTTTTTTGGAAGCCCCTCCCTTTTTCGAAAAGCCACGTAAACCTCATTTTTTGAGGAAAAGCGGCTTTTCAAAAAAGGAGGAGAGGTTGCAGGAAAAAAACGTATCCAGACTACTTTCACTTTCAAAAGCTCCACTTTTGAAAATGAGATCAGAAGAAGATATGCAAATTCCTGTGAAATTTGTGTTTAGTGTAGTCTAGATGAGCCCTAAGAGTCTTCTCTACACAGCAGTGATATTTTGAGATAATGTCCGTTATTTCAAAATAGCTTTCTGAGCATCTTAACAGCACACCTTTTATTTTGAAATACGTTTGAAATAATGGGCTTCTTATTCTGGCTTCCTGTAAACCTTGTGGCACAAGGATTAAGGAAGATGCCAGAATAGCGATTTATTTTGAAATTTGGCGCTCTATAGATAGCGCCAAATTTCAGAATAAGCTATTCCTGAAGCAAATTGCATAGCTCAAATTGCGTAGCATATTTCAAGGTACGTGCTACTGTGTAGACATACTTTTATGTATTATCATCCCTAAGTACTGCTATCTTTGTCATTCATACAAATGTTTAATTCTCTTTTGAATTCAACAATGTCTATTCAATTTTCCTGTTCTAATATGAACAAAACCTTTTTCACACCCAATAACTACTTGCTAGCTGGATGTTAGTCCTCAATCCCAGCACTCTCTCATCTCTGCAGATTGGGGCCAGGTAAGAAGTGCTTCTCCATGGCTGCGGCAGCTCCAGGGGGCACAGCCAGGGGAGGGATACATATCCCCTGCCTGGGGCAGGTCCAGGTTCATCTGCCCCCTGCACCTCACAGCCAGAGGGAGGTATTCAGCAAACTGAGCACTTTCACTTTGCTCCTTGATGAACGGAAACAGACAGCAATGAACTAATCAAGAATCTGAGCAATCTGACTTGACATCTGATGATCCTAAAAATAATTCAAGGCAAGGGTTAATCAAGCAAAACTTTGTTCAATTATGTGGCTGGCCCAAGATGTGTATTGACTTGAGTACTAGGAAAAAATTATTCTGACACCATATTGGGTGACCTCACAGGCTCATACCTAACAAGCATTAAGGATGCTGGGCCCTTGGGCCAAGCTGACCAAACCAAAGGCTCCTGGGTGTGGGAGATCTCAGATCCCCAAATTAAATGCTTTGGAGGGCCACTTATGGCAAGCCCCTTCAAGTGTGATGTACATTCTCAAGCCATATATCTAGGAGGGGCCCTTATCTGTCAAAGTATCATTGAGTGCTCAGTTCATACAGCCCCAAATGCTGGTGAGATTACATACTTCAGTTAGTTCAGTTATGATTTCTGCTAATTGCAAGGGTGACTCATCACTTCTGCAATATTTCTTTCTTTTGCTCAGAACAAGGACAGTTGGAGTTCATTGAAAGTGCCATGGGAATACTGCCATTTCTGTTGACTCATATTTAGCTTGTGATCCACTATGTTCCCCAGATCCCTTTCTGCAGTACTCCTTCCTAGGCAGTCGCTTCCCTTTTTGTATGCATGCAACTGATTGTTCCTTCCTAAATGGAGTATTTGGCATTTGTCCTTATTGAATTTCATCCTATTTACTTCAGACCATCTCTCCAGTTAGTTCAGATAATTGTGAATTTTAATTCTATCCCTTAAAGCACTTACAACCCCTCCCAACTTGGTATCATCTGCAAACTTTATAAATGTACGCTCTGTGCCACTAGCTAAATTATTGATGAAAATATTGAACAGAACCAGATCCAGAACTTATCTGTGTGGGACCCACATAGCATGACTGTGAACCACTCATAAGCATTCTCTGGGAACAGATGTCCCACCAGTTATACACCCAACTTGTATTTCCCTACTTTGTTTATGAGAAGATCATGCAAGATAGTATCAAAAGTCCTACTAGAGTCAAGATATACCATATTTGTCCTTTCCTACCTATCCAGAAGCTCGTTTGACTTTTTTTTTTCTTGACAAATCTAGGTTGACTGTTACTTATTACCTTATTATCTTCTAGATGTGTGCAAATTGATTGCTTAATTACTTGCTCCATTATTTTTCCAGGCAACTGAAGTTAAGGTGACTGATTCCATGGGCTGTCCTTATTTCTATTTTTATAGATTGTCACTATATTTGCCCTTTTCCAGTCCACTGAAATCTTTCCTGTCTTCCATGACTTTTTGAAGATAATTGCTAATGCCTTAGATATCTCCTCAGTTAGCTCCATGAATATTCTAGGAAACATTTCATTAGACCATGGTGACCTGAAGACATCTAACTTCTCTAAGTAATTTTTAATTTGTTCTTTACCTATTTTAGTCTTGGATCATACCTCAATTTAATTGGTATTCACCATTGTAGTTATCCAATTGCTACTAACCTTTTCGATGAAAACTGGGAAAAAAAGCTATTTAGAAATGAGTAATGATTTTCTCTGCTGTATTAAATTGATTACTTAAAGTTAAATGCATCTGTATTTCATTAACAATCCCATAAACTATGCAATCATTTGCAAAAAAAAAAAAAAAAAAAAGTCTAGGTTATACTTTTTTTTTAATTTACCAACCAGAATTTTAGAAAAAAAGTTCTAAAAACTTTTCATTTTGTAACTTGCAAAGTTCCCAATTCCTTAATCTCTTCCCATCTCAGTGAGATAAATATCACCCTGAAACACTGTATCCAAGTAGTAAATTCATAGAGAAGCCAAAATTAAAAATTTGCTTTTTCCTTTAACTCTCATACACTTGGTGATGGGACCATCCATCAAGAGTGAGCTATCTTAGGATTGATCGGAAGCCTGGCACAATGTAATTACAGAACCAGAAACATTGTATTATATAGCATGAAATGATCTGGCAACTCTACCCTACACATTATGAACCAGTTACTGATGATTGAGTGTTACAATTAGAAAATATGGAAGTAACAAAGCAGGATATCCCACAGTCTAGTAACATGAGGAATGAAACTGTTGCTAATGTGAAGTGGAGAGATTAAAAAGAATCAGACTGTAACAGGCAATAATGATGAAATTTCTAATAAACTGTAAAAGAGGGGGATGAAAGTGGCCTTTCTATCAGGGCAAGTTTTAAGGTAGCAGGGGTAATACATAAACAGAGTCTTGTATAGTCTTGTGCCCTGTACTGGGGTAGCTGTCCCACTCTGGTAAGGGAGGGGTTAAAACCAGGTCATAGCGAGTTTGCACAAACCCCTCCAATCAGGGAGATGTTCATAGGGAGCCAGTTCAAGGATGGTCTGCTGGGGAGGCTCTGTTTATCAGGAGCTTCTCAGCAGAATAGAGGGCAACTGAATCCTGACCAGCAAAGGGGAAGGACTGGTTCTATGGGAGAAGCACCTTGTGTAGAGCAATGCTGGTCAGACTCAGGGGAGCTAGAGAGAAGCTCCTGTCTGATGCCCCCCAGGCTAAGGATCTTGAAAGGCCAGGAAGGTGCAAGGGTTACAGGAAAGTGGCCTTCCAGGAAAGAGGGCAGTCAAGGTGAGTGAAGGAGCAGAGGACAAGGTTGTCACCAGAAGGTCCCTGGGCCAGGACCCAGAGTAGTGGGCAGGCCTGGATTCTGCCCTTGCACTGCACCTAGTCACACTAAAGTAAGGTTTATACAGACTGCATCTTGCCCCTGGGGCAAGGGGCTAGACTTTGGGGCTGCAGTTGGCCATGGGGCCAGGTGAAGGATTGGGGAGTGCTGATACCTCCAGACTGTGAAAGGCCTCGGTAGTGAATACAACAACATTATGTTTGATGGGATAGAGAAGTAGTAGCCAGTGAAGGGACTCAAAAAGAGAGGGATGACATGGTCAAAGCAATGCATTAGGGAAGTTATATTGCAGCAGCTTTCAGAATGGTTATGGATGGGGCTAGCTTGCATTTGTCAAGGTCAGAGAAAAGGATTTGTAGTAATCACCGTAGCAATGAACACACTGTTGAATCTGCCCCAAGGACTGTTTTCAAAAGTGACTAAGGCACCTAAACTCAGATCCTCATAGGTATTTAGATGCCTACTTCACACTGATTTCAAAGGCTTATATGCCTAAATACCTTTGAGGACCTGGGCCTACGAAACCCAAATTTCACTGAAAGTCTAATATTTAGACTCCTAAATCACTTTGGTGCTTTTAAGAATACTACCTATACCAGTGGTTTTCAAATCAGGGTATGTGAGCTCTCATCAGGGTAAATATGAGAAAAATCTTGTAATGGTGGACAATGCATATTATGTAGTAAGTTTTGGCATAACTATATTATGACCCTACTTCAGATGCGGGTATGTGGAAGATTACATTATTTGAAAAGGTGTATGCAGCCAAAATATTTGAAAACCTCTGTTGTGAAGTAAATGAGTTTTTATGTCATGCTTACCATCATGGTATCAGAACACATAATATACATCACATGCTTATGAGATTTGCTGAATCAGGGCTCTTATTGACTTCAGAACACTCTTCAAAGAATGATCATAACAAAATGGAAACCACAGGCCACCATCAGTTATTCTCTTCAACTGACTTCTTCTGCTTTGTGTAAAGCAAAGAGATTGTGGTTTGAGGCCCAGCCCTAGACACTAGGGCTGCGTCTAGACTGGCATGATTTTCCGCAAATGCTTTTAACGGAAAAGTTTTCCGTTAAAAGCATTTGCGGAAAAGAGCGTCTAGATTGGCACGGATGCTTTTCCGCAAAAGCACTTTTTGCGGAAAAGCATCCGTGCCAATCTAGACGTGCTTTTGCACAAAAAAGCTCCAATCGCCATTTTTGCGATCGGGGCTTTTTTGCACCAAACAAATCTGAGCTGTCTACACTGGCCCTTTTGCGCAAAAGCTTTGCGCAAAAAGGACTTTTGCCCGAACGGGAGCGTCATAGTATTTGCACAAGAACACTGATGGTCATACATTAGATCGTCAGTGTTCTTGCGGAAATTCAAGCGGCCAGTCTAGACAGCTGGCAAGTTTTTCCGGAAAAGCAGCCGATTTTCCGGAAAAACTGGCCAGTGTAGACACAGCCTAGGGGTATGTCTAGACTACATGGCTCCGTCGACGGAGCCATGTAAACTAGTTTACCCGGCATAGGCAAAGAAGCGGGGATCTAAATAATCCCCGCTTCATTAAAATAAACATGGTCGCTGTACTGTGCCAACGATCAGCTGATCTGGCACAGCGCGGTAGTCTAGACGCGGATTGGTCAGCTGGGGAGCCTTTGCCGACTGATCCCTTATGCCTCGTGAAATGAGGCTTACAGGATCGGTCGGCAAAGGCTTCCCCAGCCGACCGATCCGCGTCTAGACTACCACACTGTGCCGGATCAGCTGATCATCAGCACAGTACAGCGACCATGTTTATTTTAATGAAGCGGGGATTATTTAAATCCCCGCTTCTTTGCCTATGCCGGGTAAACTAGTTTACATGGCTCCGTCGATGGAGCCATGTAGTCTAGACATACCCTAGAAGTGCCCATTTGATGTCATTACAAATCAGCTTCTTTTTGGATTGGTTATATTTCCCGGGAGTAAAGCTTCCCCTTGGCTTTCTGGTTTAATTCTGCTGTTGTCTTGGATCTCTGGATAATCTTCAGCTGGTATAGGTTTGCCTCCTCCCAGTGCCTAATTCAAAATCATACCTAAAAATAAAAATATAACTTAACTTTATAATCTTACCGTCATCTTTGGTCTCCTTTTCTGTCGGGAAGTGCCCAGGGTTCAACACCTTCACCCGATGGTTCTCTTAAAGCACTCTCATGGGCACTTGTGTTAGTGGTGCAGTCAGGGCTGTTCCCATTCCAGCGCTCTGAGTGCAGAAGGTAAGGGCCCACAAGAGACCTTAAAAATACCTTGCCTATATTGGCTTCTGCATAAAAGCTCCCCAAGGCCACAGATTCCCTGGTCTTGGGAGGTAGCTGACACTACCAAGTGAAACAAAAGAGATCCCTTTCATCTTGAACCCAGGAAGGAAGCACTTGGACTTCTTCCAGGGGGGTATCCCCAAGCTCTTTTACCACAAGAGAGCTTGGAAAAAAGAGAAAACAAACTGCAGTCTCTGGTAGTTGATCTCTCAGTCTTAGGCATGCATACACAGACAAAGACGTCCTGTTTCCTTCTAGGACACAAGAATCAAATCATCACTTTAAAAAAGGTGATTTTATTAACAAAAACAAAAAGATATACTTGATAAAGCATACTTGGTTGCTAAGTGTTACAAAGCATCTAAGAAAAGAGCAGATTAAAACACAGAGAAAAAAATGATATCTCTGGGTACAGCTTAAATAGTGATGGGGGTGGAGGGGAGAGAGCACATGGACTTTTCACAAAGAAGTTTTACCAAACAGCAAAATAAAGAAAAATAACCTGTAAAAGTAACTAAATATATGTTTTCCCTCTACTCGCCATCTGTGCTGATTCGTAGTTCAAGGACCAGTTCACCCCCATGTCCAATATTCTTTATAGGCATGGTAATTCTGATTACTGCATCTGTTCCCTCCAGCCCTTAATTTTGAATCTTTTACCCAAAGAAAGCAGGCAAGGTATTTATATGCAATTCAAATTTCAGTACTGTATCCCATTGGTTCTTCTGGTCCCCTGCCAACACCCTTGCTAGGTATCTAAGTTTAGCCTGTTATCCACAGGTGCTGGCCAGCACTCCTTCTATCCATCACTGGTGCTGAGCATTTCTTAAGAGGAGCATTATCTTAGAAAGAGTGCTGTATAAACAGAGAACATACAAACACAGGATGTGGGAGAAATGCAACATGACTAAGTGGTGAGGACGAGAACATCATGCTAATTCACCACAGCATTAAAATACACAGTGTATATGATTATTGATCCTCTGATTGATTAACATTTTTCATCAAAGTTCAGAGGCCTTTTGGAAGCCATGAATGTGAGATGATCATTTTCTTGAAATCACTATTTCTACAGTAGCCTCATATACCATTTAGCAGGGATATAATTCCCTATTAAACTCTGTAAGCTTTTAAAACATCTTATAGAAAGAATATAATTTGCTGTGAAATTCTATAGCTGAATTACAGATAGCTTTTTAATTTCTATTGAACTGCATGAGTTTCATTGCATTCTACAAGACTTTCCATAAGAAAATGAAGAATATAACCATCTACAACTGTTGCAGGTATGAAGAATTATTTGCTTCCCCATAGATCCTTTCTTCCAACATTTCCTTGAAGTACCATGACTGTAGATTGCTGACCTCTAACTGTCTGTCTTTGGAGGCATGACTTTTCTATTTCATGCTCTATTACTGGAAAGCAAAATGTTAATTCTGGCTTTCTTTTAGCACTTCCAAGTTCTAGGGGTGCATGGAAGCAGAAGAAAATAATTTTTAACATAGGAGATGTTAGAGAAGTTCTGAATGTCAGAATAGAGATTTGATGTTTCCTCATGTCGGAAACATTCTTAGAGGGCAGCGTCATACTGCCAAAGACAGTTAAGTTGAACTGAAATCTCAGGACCATTACCTGTGTCACACTAACTCCACTGAGCAGAATGTTTCACTTTCACAAAGTAGAATAATGGAATCATAGAATACTAGACATGGAAGGTACCTTGAGAGGTCATCAGGTCCAGTAGCACATTCCTGAGGTAAGTAGATGAGTCACTGCTTCTAACAACCTTCTGAAGAAGTGGGTTGCATCCATGAAAGCTCATGATGCTATCTACGTTTTGTTAGTCTTTAAGGTGCTACTTGTCTATTTGCTGTTTTTTAAGTTTTTCCTGTAACAGACTAACTCGGCTACTCCTCTGAAGCTTTGGAACCTTCTCAGAGTAACTCAGCTCTTCTTATTCTAACCAAATGCAGAAACTGGATGAGCCCAATGAGTAAAAACAGGTAGAAAACCAAAGGCAGCATCTCACATCTCTATCCTTCCCACTTGCAGAAAGGGGGAAACTTGTCTGACTAAACTGGAATAATATTTGAGAGGAGAGAGCAGAACATGAGAGTGGGTGAAGCAGTGGATTTGAGTCACTCACATTTTAAAACGGCTTTTGACACAATACCAGAGAGCGCACTGATACAGAAAGTCAACAAGTTTAAAGCAGGTGGAATCTGAGAGTGTGCAGGGGACTGATTAGGGAGCAGCTTGCCATGGGCAAAGGTTACAGGTCAGAAAGGTGGATGATGATGATTATTATTCATTTTACAGTGTTTTTGTCTGTAACCCATTTACTCTCCCTCCTCCTATGACTGCAGAGGTATTAATTGCCCACTTCAATTTGCATGGTTTTGTAAGCTGGGGCTGAAGTCTGCTTACTATCAGCCAGCTAAAAGGAGAAAGTTGCCCTGGGGGTGGGTGTGCTCACTCCAATTGTTTAGCTCTGCAAGATAATTAACTGTTAACTGTTTATATGTAAATACAGCACATGCCAGGAGGGAGAAGGAATGTGAGGTGTGGCTATGTAAATCCAATTCAGCCAGGGCTGATGGAGGATCAGTGTTGGAATGGAATGTGGTGTATTGTAACTAATTTGGGGCTGTTGTGGGGGGTCACAAATCATGCTATCCCTAAATGTGGGAACTGTAAAATATGACACCAGTGCTTGCAGCAGAGACACCATCACTGTAAGAGGTCTCAGAGGAACAAGCCTCCTCCCCCCGCCAGAATTGAGTGAACTGAGTTGGGGGGGGGGCAAGGGCAAGGGCAAGGGCAAGGGCAAGGGCAAGGGCAAGGGCAAGGGCAAGGGCTAGAGCTAGAGCTAGAGCTAGAGCTAGAGCTAGAGCTAGAGGCAGCCTGCTTCATGCCTATAAGGTGTGAGCTGTAAGACTGGCTCAACCTGCCCCTTTCCCCCTGGTTTTAAGGACAGTGGCTATGTCTACACTGTCAGCTTCTTGCGCAAGAACTCTTTTGCAGAAGAGTTCTTGTGCAAAAACTCTTCCACAAGAGAGCGTCTACACTGGCATGTGCTTTTGCACAAGAGCATCCGTGGCAGTGTAGATGCTCTCTTCTGCAAGAAAGCTCTGATGGCCATTTTAACCATAGAGGCTTCTTGCGCAAGAAATTCATGTTACCTGTCCACACTGGCCTCTTCTGGAAGAGCGCTTGCGCAAGAGGGCTTATTCCTCGTGGGGAGAGGAATAACTCTTTCGGAAGAAGCCCTGTTTTACAATGCTACACTGTAAATTTACTTCTGGAAGAACACTCGTGCAGTGTAGACAGCCGGCAAGTTTTTGCGGAAGAATGGCTGTTCTTCCAGAAGAAGCTGCCAGTGTAGACGTAGCCACCTAAAGCAGACTCCATGAGGAGTCTTTTTGCTAGTCCAGCGGAAACTGGAATTTTTGGCCAGCCTAGGTGGTAGCTAAAGAGTTGAAATCACTAAGAGCTGAAATCACTGGTTTGGCCAGGAGCCAGACCCATTGCAGCCAGTGGAGCGGCTGGCAGGAACGACCGGCAGGTGGCCAGCGGAGCGGCTGGTGGGAGCGACCGGTGGGTGGCCGGTAGGAGTGGCGGCAGGTGGCCAACACAGCGGCTAGCAGGAGCGACTGGCAGGTGGCTGGTAGGAGCGGCAGTGGGCAGCCGGTAGGAGCGGCGGCACGCAGCCAGTGGAGCGGCTGGCGGGAACGACCGGCGGGTGGCCGGTAGGAGCAGCACAAAGGTGGCATAGCCTCAGGCTCAAGGAGTAGAGTCATCAGGATGATGTGTCAGGGTCTGCACTGACTGGACAGAGCTGTAAGTGGGGCATTTGACATGGGATACAGAGAAAGTTTGGGTAAGTGAACAGAATCCTTACCTTGTTGGACTGGTGAGCCTGAGAGGCAAAAGACATTGCTCAATCCTTTTGAGCTGGGACAGTTACTCGTGGGGGAGAGGGCTATGAACTCTGTTTGTGGTATTTCCCCAAGATAATGCCATGTGACTTCTCTCTCTCTTTCATTAAAAGTTTTTTTTCTACACTCAGACTCTGTGCTTGCTAGTGGGGAAGCATTGCCTCTCACAGGCACCCAGAGGTGTGTGAATTTCCCAGGCTACTGGGTGGGGGCTCGAGCTGGTTCTGTGTGAGATGGACCTCTAGACATTGAACTCAGCCCTGGTTGCTGCCGGGCCTACCCGGCGGAAGGGTTACAGTTTCTTGAATGTCTGTTAACTCCTTGTTTAACACTTAACACTTTGTGTTTAGCTGTGACATGGAGTACCTTTCCCATGCTTGAAGAAGAGCTTTGTGGAACCTCTTTCAGCAACATAAATTGGTCCAATAGAAAGTTTTTATTTATTTTGGCACAGTTCTCAGGTTTATTTATTTTTACAGTTCTCAAATCTGGTCTGGTTGAGCTGCACTCAAAAAAGGACGCGAGAGGGGATGTAGGTTAATTTACTTCACTCTGTTGCCCTCCCTCAAGGTTATTCAAAGTTACTCCCAACTGCCAAAGGCTCTAAGGTGCTGTTCCAGCAGCTGAGGCTTGCCAGAGCAATGTCCCTCGCACCATGGCAGTTCTGAGGCAGCTCTGTGGAGGACTGGGGGAGAGATATCTCACCCTCAGCCACAGTAAGTCTGGGTTGGGGCTGGCAGGGAAAGATGCCTCAGCAGCTTTGGGGCTTGAGGAGAGGCACCTCTCCTCACTGCAGCTCTGAGTCTCTGTGCAGGGTCTAACAGGCAGCTGCACAACCGCGCAACTTAGAGGGAACTTAGGTGAAGAAATTTAGTTAAGGAGACAGTGGAGGAGAAAAAGGAGGGATTTGAAAACAGCAGAAAATTAACTCTAAATTTCTTGAAGTCTGACTGGAGATTACGGAAGGGTTGCAGGGACACAGCTGGGACAGTGTTAAAGGTCATGGTCAAACTAGGACGATGAAATTGAAAGTCAAAGAGCAGCATTTAGAAGTGATTTGCTCATTTGGTGGGTAGGTTTGATTCAAGATTCAAGGTCACACAAGGATGCCTACATGGAAGTTGAATTGCCAAAAGATGTTGCTAAGGGCTTGTGAGGAGACAAAGCGGGAGAGTCATAGATCTACATCAGAGAGAATGGTGGATCAGGAGTCGGAAGGTACATGACAGATACATGGATGGGGAAGGAAGAGTCAGATGTATTATTATTTGAAGAACCAGAAATAGAAGCAGAGAAGTCTGATACCCCCTGCTGCATTTTTTGGTGATTAACATGGTGTTACTGCATCCTGGATGTTGCTAATGTGAGCCTGGCTTAGAAAGCCAAACAATTACAGCTAATTAATGTTTATAAAAATACCATGTAAAACACTTCAAAATCACTGCAGTCACAGTAAAAGAATCACCAAACAACTATAAACATGAATTCAATAACATTTGCTGAATTTTGTGCTGAAACTGCAATTGTAATAATTCATGAATATGCTTAATTTTGTCATGAAGTATTTTCCCAGAGCTCTCCCATAAATAAAGGAATATCTTTTCTAGAGCATGCAAGACATGTAAGTGCTAATAAAAATAATTGTTCATCCACATACTGTTCTGTGCACACATGGATAAGCACTCAAATTACTGAAATGAAAAACAGTCCAGTCTCCTTTAGGTTTATCTCAGCCTTATAGCTTTCCTCTTCACTACATCTTAGTCCCTTTCCATAATGAAGGCCAGTTCTCTCAGATTCCTTTATATCAATTTTATTATTTCATGGGCCTTACTGGAGATGGAAAATTTGGAATCACCCTTGTATCTACAGCCTTGCTCACAAAACTTCAGCAACTGGAACTGTAAATGCCATTTGCAAAATAGTGAGGAATTATGTGCAAAAATGTTGGGTGGGAATGCAGTATGATAAAACTGTTAATTACACAATGACAATTTTTTCCCCACAGGGTCCTGCCTCAGTACATAGCACAAGCAATACTCATTGAATGGATTTAATGTTTTGTTTTATCCTCATCACAGCTTCATGTCATTTTTACTGCACATTTTTCGGGGCTTGCTGTGAGTACAGATTATTACATTTCCACATGGGCTTTTTTATAGGACACAACTATAGTATCTGAAAGGTTCACAAACATTCACAATTTTATCTTTACAACAGCTCTGTGAGGTAAAATATTACTATTATCCCAGACAGGGAGATTAAGGCCAAAATTGTCACGTGTCTGCTAATTTTGAATTCCCAGTATGAGCTGCCTAAGGGCGAGTTTTTCAGAATATTTAATATTTTAATAGCACTTTACGTATTCAAAGAAGCGCTTCCATTTACTTCAGTTGCAGCTACAAAAGCTCAGCATTTCTGAAAATCTGGCCCTTTTTGTCTGCCATTGGAAAGCAAGAAAATGAGGAACATACAATAAATGGTTACCTTTGAAAATTTTGCATTAAGTGACTTGCCCAGCATCAGACAAGAACTCTGTGGCAAATAGAGGGACAGAACCCAGTTCTCATGGGTAAATTGAACTGCCTTAACCATGAGACTAACTTTTTTCTTCCTGAAGTTCTCTGCTGCATTCACTATACACTTTTCAACTGCTTTAGGTTGTACAAGTTACTGCTTTAGGTTGTACAAGTTACCTAAAGTTGCTTTAGGTTGTACTTCAGGCATTTTCCAACTTATCAGAGCTTGATTTCAAAACATTAACATTTCTAAATCCTTTTTTGCATGTAAGATAATGTTTTTAAAAAAGCAAACTGAAAAAACAGAAATTCTATTATGTGATTCCATATTGACCCTCACATGGCTCCACTGTCGAGCTAGAAACTTTAAACACTCAGCACTGACCTTTGCTGCTTGAGTTAACAAAGTAACTAGTGTTACTCATTACTGGCTGGGCCTAGCCAGCAGAGCGAATGCAGTGAGCAGTGAACAGGGGAGTTTGCCTGGGAGTTCGCCTGGGGGAAGCCCCATAGTGTTCGGTGGTCTTTTTCTTGCATTTTGTTTCTCTTCTGTCCTTCAAAGGGGCAATAAAAACATCTGAGGAATCTCTCTGAAGGAAGGCAAGTATGGATAGTGATAGCTCTGCTGTTGTGACCTGCACAGCATGTGCCAGGTTTGTCTTTCTCCCAGAAGATAGTAGGGATTTCATCTGCACTAAGTGAAAGCTGGTTGCCATATTGGAAGAAAAATTGAGGACTTGAGGCCCAGGTATCAACCCTACATTTCATCAGAGAAGAAGGCAGCATTTAATACTGCAGGCACAGCAGGCTGAAGAACCAGTGAGGGCAGTACAGAACAAGGAAGAAAACTGGCAGCATGTAACCTCCAGGAGAAGAAAGCCAACTCAGGTATCCCCCATTCCAGAAGAGGTAAGTAGCCGCTTTCAGGCTCTTTGCACAGGCACTATGGTAAAGAATGCTTTGGCAGAGACCTCTCAGGGAAGGGATCAGAAGAAAACCCCATCAACTGGAAGACATGAGTTGCATAGTCCTAGGGATGGGGGTTCCTCGACCACCATCCCCAAGAGAAGAAGACAGGTGGTGGAGGTTGGGGACTCCCTCCTAAGAGGACCGGAGTCATCCATCTGCTGTCCAGACATGGAATCTTGAGAAGTGTGCTGCTTACCAGGAACTAGAATTTTGGAAGACCGAGAGTCTTCCAAAACTGATCAAACCTTTAGATCACTACCCCTTCCTGCCTCTCTATGTAGGAACTAATGATACAGCCAAGAATGACCTTGAGCAGGTCACTGCAGATTATGCAGCACTGGGAAGAAGGCTCAAGGAATCTGAAGTGCAAGTGATGTTCTCCATCCTCCCCGTTGAAGGAAAAGGTCCTGGTAGGTATTGTCAAATCATGGAAGTAAATGTGTGTTTGCGCAGGTGGTGTTGGAGAGAAGGCTTTGGTTTCTTCAACCATGGGACTCTGTTCCAGGTGCAAGGATTGCTAGGAAGAGATGGGATCCACCTAACAAAGAGAGAAAAGAGCATCTTCGCGGGCAGGCTTGCAAACCTAGTGAGGGCTTTAAACTAGGTTAATCGGGGGATGGTGACCTAAGCCCTGAGGTAAGTGGGGAACTCAGATACTGGGAAGAAACACAAGGAGGAAGGAGCAACAAAGGAGGACCCTTGATTTGAATGGAGAAGGTAGGGCAATCAACTAGTTATCTAAGATGTTTGTACATGACTGCAAGAAGCCTGGGAAACAAACAGGAAGAATTGGAAGCCCTGGCACAGTCAAAGAACTATGATTTGATTGGAATAACAGAGACTTGGTGGGATGACTCACATAACTGTCATGATAGGGTATAAACTGTTCAGGAAAGACAGGTGGGGGAGAAAAGGAGGAGGAGTTGCACGGTATGTCAGAGAGCAGTATGATTGCTCAGAGCTCCAGTATATAGAGGGAGAAAAGCCTATTGAGAGTCTTTGGGTTAAGCTTAGAGATAGGAGAAACAAAGGTGATGTTGTAGTCGGTGTCTGCTATAGACCTCTAGATAGGTGGATGAGGTAGATGAGGCTTTCTTCAGACAATTTAGAGGAACTTCTAGATCACAAGCTCTGGTTCTCATGGGGGACTTTAATCACCCTGACAGCTGTTGGGAGACCAATACAGCAGTACACAGACAATCCAGGAAGTTTTTGGAGAATGTTGGGGATAACTTCCTCGTTCAAGTGCTGAAGGAACTAACCAGAGGCCATGTGCAGCTTGACCTGCTGCTCACAAACAGGGAGGAACCAGTAGGGGAAGTAGATATGGGTGGCAACCTGGGAAGCAGTGATCATGAGATAGTAGATTTCAGGATCCTGACCAAAGGAAGGAGAGCAGCAAAATACACACCCTAGACTTCAGAAAAGCAGACTTTGACTCCCTCAGAGAACTGATGGGCAGGATCCCCTGGGATGCTAACATGAAGGGGAAAGGAGTCCAGGAGAGCTGGCTGTATTTTAAAGAAGCCTTATTGAAGGCGCAGGAACAAACCATGCCAATGCGCAGTAAGAAAAGCAAATATAGTAGGTGACCTGATTGGCTTACTGGGGAAATCCTTGGCGAGCTTAAACACAAAAAGGAATCTTATAAGAAGTGGAAACTTGGACAGATGACTACGGAGGAGTATACATATATTGCTCGAGAATGCAGGGGAGTAATCAAGAAGGTGAAAGCACAATTGCAGTTGCAGCTCGCAAGGGTTGTG
Organism: Pelochelys cantorii; assembly: GCA_032595735.1. NCBI lineage: Eukaryota > Metazoa > Chordata > Testudines > Trionychidae > Pelochelys > Pelochelys cantorii. The sequence continues at coordinate 38,682,632 of CM064326.1, forward strand.
AAAGATAACAAGAAAGGTTTCTACAGGCATGTTAGCAAGAAGAGGGTGATCAGAGAGGGTGTGGGGCCCTTACTGGATGAGGGAGGTAATCGAGGCTATGTCTAGACCACATGGCTCCGTCGACGGAGCCATGTAAAATAGTTTATTCGGCATAGTCAACGAAGCGGGGATTTAAATAATCCCCGCTTCTTTAAAATAAAAATGGGCACCGCGCTGTGCCGACGATCAGCTGATCCGGCACAGCGCGGCAGTCTCGACGTGGCGCAGTCGACAAAGGCTTCCCTTGTCGACCACGCCACGTCTAGACTGCCGCGCTGTGCCGGATCAGCTGATCGTCGGCACAGCGTGGCAGCCATTTTTATTTTAATGAAGCGGGGATTATTTAAATCCCCGCTTCTTTGACTATGCCGAATAAACTATTTTACATGGCTCCGTTGACGGAGCCATGTAGTCTAGACGTAGCCCTAGTGATAGATGATGTGGGAAAAGCTGAAGTACTCAATACTTTTTTTGCCTCAGTCTACACAGACAAGGTCAGCTCCCAGACTCCTGCACTAAGCAACACAGTATGGGAAAAAGGTGGGCAGCCCTCGGTGGAGAAAGAACAGGTTAAATAACTATTTAGAAAAGTTAGACATACACAAATCCATGGGTCCAGATTTAATGCATCTGAAGGTACTAAGGGAGTTGGCAAATGTCATTGCAGAGCCTTTGAAAACTTGTGGAGATCAGGAGAGGGCCTGGATGATTGGAAAAAGGCAAACACAGTGCCCATCTTTAAAAAAGGGAAGGACAATCCAGGGAACTACAGACCAGTCAGCCTGACCTCAATCCCCAGAAAAATCATGGAGGGGATCCTCAAGGAATCCATTTTGAAGCACTTGGAAGAGGGGAAAGCGATCAGGAATAGTCAATATGGATTCCTGTAGCCAGACATGAACCCCATCTTGTTTCCCCGCCCCCCCCCCCAGAGAGCAAGAGAAAGGCAGTCAGCCTCTGATGCCCTGGGAACGCAGGTGTGCTGCCTGTCCCTGACTCTATCATAAACAGAAACCAGACAGTAAATGGGCTAGCTGACGACCCGGGGGCCTCCCGTCGCCCTGATGGCTAGTACCAGTAATTGACACGCCTGCACTGTCCCAGGAGAGGAATCTTCGCCCATCACATACTAGAAGTGCCCATTGTCTGCATTTTCCCAGGTGTGAATTATGCTTTGCACCCTTCGTGGGAAACTTGGCATTCAAAGCCATTTTTCCTGATTGGCCACTTGAGACCAGGAAGAAGCCTACGTGACCCAAGGGGTATAAAGAGGGGTTTAGTAGCCCACCCCATTTGAGCTCCAATCATCTACACCTGCTGGCAGGTATTGGTTGTCTCCCGAGGTCTGTGGGACGCCCAACCTCGCCCTACTTCTTCCCGAGGGATTGAGAGAAAGACGCTGGCCACGCCAAATCTGGAACGCAGGGGTGAGAATATATACTTGCTAGGTGTCTATTTTGCATGCATTTAATAAGAGCTCAGAGAACCAAAAGGGTTTCATGGTACCTGTAAGTGACTTATTAGTGTAATTTCTGTCCTGTCCTTTGTAGTGGCTGTGTTATCTGTAACACAGTAATAGCATTTAACAGCTAAGTTTACCCTGTAACAATAAAATAGTAACTGTTTAAGCTGTGACCTGACTCCTTCAGTTGCTGTAACAGAACCAAGCACAATTTTAAAAAAGAACTCCAGCCAGTCATAAGGGACAGATATGGGGAGAGCTTGAGCGTTGGATCATGTCGCTTCCAGGGGACAGATCCGTTGGGGCATCTCTCAGCCTCCCCAGGCTGCCCGCTGCGAAGGGATCGTGTATCCTAGCAGTCAAAATCTGAGGTGTAATAAGCTCTCCCTGTAAACTTCTTGGGGCACCCGTCAACCTCCTCCAGGTTGCCCGCTGCTAAGGGACCCCAGTCCTAGCAGTTGAAGTCTCAGGTGTATAATACACACACACCACTCACTGCCCTGACCACCGGCTGACAATTCCCCAAGGGCAAACCATGCCTGAATAATCTGATAAGCTTCTATGACAAAGTAACTGGCTCTGGAGACATGGGGATGTCAGTGGATGTGATATACCTTGACTTCAGCAAAGCTTTTGATATGGTCTCCCACAATATTCTTGCCAGCATGTTAAGGAAGTATGGATTGGATAAATGGACTGTAAGGTGGATAGAAAGCTGGCTAGATTGTCAGGTCCAACGGGTAGTGATCAACGGCGCGATGTCTGGTTGGCAGTCGGTTTCAATCAGTGTGCCCCAAGGATCAGTTCTAGAGCTGGTTTTGTTCACCATCTTTATTAATGACCTGGATGAGGGGATGGATTGCACCCTCAGCAAGTCTGCGGATGACACTAAGCTGGGGGAGAGGTAAATATGTTGGAGGGTAGGGCTAGGATCCAGAGTGATCTAGACAAATTGGAGGATTGGGCCAAAAGAAATCTGATGAGGTTCCACAAGGAAAAGTGCAGAGTCCTGCACCTGGGACAGAAGAATCCCAAGCATTGTTACAGGCTGGGGACCGATTAGCTAAGTAACAGTTCAGCAGAAAAGGACCTGGGGATTACAGTGGATGAGAAGCTGGATGTGAGTCAACTGTGTGCCCTTGTAGCCAAGAAGGCTAATTGCATATTAGGGTGCATTAGGAGCAGCATTTCCAGCAGATCTAGAGAAGTGATCATTCCCCTTTATTTGGCAGTTGTGAGGCCACATCTGGAGTATTGTATCCAGTACCGGCCTCCCCACTACAAAAAGGATGTGGACGCATTGGAGAGGGTCCAGAAGAGGGCAACTAAAATGATTAGGGGGCTAGAGCACATGACCTATGAGGAGAGGCTGAGGGATTTGGGCTTTAGTCTATAGAAGAGAAGAGTGGGGGTGGGAGTGGGGGGTATTTGATAGCAGCCTTCAATTTCCTGAAGGGAGGTTCCAAAGAGGATGGAGAAAGACTGTTCTCAGAGATGGATGGCAGAACAAGGAGCAATCGTCTCAAGTTACAGTGGGGGAGGTCTAAGATGGATATTAGGAAAAACTATTTTACTAGGAGGGTGGTGAAGCACTGGAATGGGTTACCTAAGGAGGCGGTGGAATCTCCATCCCTCATGGTTTTTAAGTCCAGGCTTGACAGAGCCCTGGCTGGGATGATTTAGTTAGGGTAAGTCCTGCTTTGGGCAGGGGGCTGGACTCAATGACCTCCTGAGGTCTCTTCCAGCCCTATGATTCTATGATACGGACCAGCCACTAGAGGAAAAAGAGACCATCCCCAGTGGTGGTTATAACTTCACCACTAAATAGTAGTTTATTCTACTAGCCAGGAGCTTTGTCTCAACAGCAATTTTGACTTGCAGTAGTAAAAATTATTTCCACTATGGAAACATGCTTATTTCAATAGCAGCAAAATAACACTTTATTTGCAGGATAAAAATGTGCCTGTATTGGTATTAATATATTTACCTACATAACCTCTGTAAATTACTCAACATGTATTCCAATTTAACACTCTAACATGGTTTCAGTTTTCACTAAAGGTGAAGGATGAGAAATATAAAGTCTGGCTCAACTGGAACAAACAGGTAAGTATGACTGCTGTCATTTAAATATTTCCTTTATTTTTTTAAATTTAAGTAAATGTATTACATGAAAAATACTAACAGCCTTAGACTTTTTTAAAAAGTAGCAATGGAAGCTTCTTCACAACATTTTACCAATGTGTCAAGTCTTGGCCAGGCAGGATTAATATTTATGTATGTGCATTGTCATATTAATTTAAATTGAATATATAGGCAAAATACGTAAACAAAACGTAGTCATTGTCCAACATTAGACAATGTTCAACGAGGTCTGGGGCTTGGTATACAGAGATCTCAGGCTGCTTAACACCATGGAGAAACACCGTTAAATATCCTTTTAATCTTGTATTAAAGATACAGAAAAGGAAAAATAGTGTTTTAAAAGGAAAGCTTTATTGAATATGTTACATTTTAAAGCTGTCATTCCTCGATCCCTTTCCCTTTAGCTAGAGAGAGTTTTCAAAAGGTTAAACCCTCAGTGATAACAAAGGAGGTAATAATCCTGTTGGGAAAAGAGAAGAAGTTTGTTGAGATGGGCTGGAGATGTCCTTGCTTCTGTGGTTGTTACAGTCTGATCATAGAAGGGCAAGCTCCTTTGTTTGATAGTCTCTTTTCAAAGATGATAATAACTGTCATCCCAGGTCATATATAGCACATGCAGCTGGAGCCAGTAGGGGTAGCAATGTCATCTGGGTCCTTCTGTTTCTCTGGCTTGTTCTGGCCAGAACATCTCTCAGGATCAGGATGATGAAGGCCTGGGGTTCTGGGAAATTATGGGAATATGGCAGCCAAGATTGTGACATTCACTCCAGTACCAGATGTCTGCTCCTTCGATCTATTCTTTTTATTTCCTTACTTTCCTTACTCAAAAATCTCTTTAAGCACTCCTCTCCTCCCCCCCACCCCCAAAAAAAAGGAGTGATGGAAGGAACTGCCTATTCCTTTATTTTGTCCAACAATCAGACCTAATATCTGATGTACAAATTTCAGATCATTAACTTCTGGCTCCATATCTCCTGTTTTTAACATGCATAAATTTAAACAGTCCTTGAATCATAGCAATGTGGCCTTTTAATTTTGATTAATTTAGTTATTATGTCTCCCTTTTATACCCTATTCCCATCAACATTACAGATTATTGTAACACATTGTGAATTTTTATATACTTTTACAGTTGAAGTTGAGCTCATTATTCAGGTACATTTGTTGGCTCAACTATCACAACAGCAGTCACTGACCTTGCTCCTGAGATTACCAGTAAGTGAGCTAATTGTGGTCTGTTCTTTTGCAGTCTGCATAACAGTGAGCTAAGAAACGGACTAAATCTATTAAATTATTCCACAGAGGTCACCTCACAGCACTCACATGGATAATTATTTTCTGCCACTAGGAGCGTTCATTAGATTCATACTGGTAATCTGGAAGTAGAAAACTCTGCATAGTGTTGTTAAATCTTACCCAGCCATCAGTCTAGTTTTTTTATTCAGATACAGTTCCTATTTGACTTTAGGGTTGCCAGGTGTCCGGTATTGAACCGGACAGCCCGGTATTTGCGCCTTCCGTCTAGTAAATTCAGAAAATACCAGACATCTAAATGGGCTCGCCCTACGGAAGGTTGCTTGGGACATGTGCAGCTCATGCTGGTTGGCTCGGTATTTTTTGTGAAACCATCTGACAACCCTATTTGACTTTGTCTAATACAGTGGTTCCCAACTGGTGGTCTGTGGACCCCTGGTCGTCTGTGATGGTACTACAGGGGGTCCGTGGAAAGATTAAAAAATTACTTTTCTCCCCCAGGGAGGGGGTGGTCCATGAATTTTTAATAGACTGGGAAATACTAGTCTAATATATTGACCCCAGGTACACAGTACTACCTTCTCTTTTATTCTTTCTGGCTCCTCGGCAGCAGAACAATAAACCTACATGTGTATTGAAATTAACTTTCACTTTACTAATTCTCAGAACTCCTTGAATTTTGAAAAACTTTTTTAAGTAAAGAAAATGAAATTAAATGTAATCATTGCCTCGTGTAGTTTTCTGTGTGTAAAAAAGCAATATTTAATGTTTGGGCTAGCTTCAACACCATTCCCTCTGATATGTGCAGATTTGTTTTGATAGTATGTATATTTTTAAAGGTAGCACTGTTATAACAGCAGAAAGATACATCTAAGTCTTGATCCTTAATGGGACACCAAACTATACAATACCAAGAGAATGTAAGACTTGCTTCTTCTATACCGAAAAGCAGTTTCACACATACGTAAGTGCCATTTATGTAGGCACACTGATTTACCAAGCACCATTCCTTTTCATTTTTAATTTTTTTAAAATTTAACATCAACATTAAACTTTGGACAGAAGACAGTTAAACTTCTAGGACAGTTTCTGTACTAAAAACTACTTACATCAAAACACTGTATTAACGATACCTTAGTCAAAAAATTCACTGCAAGTGACCCTCTCGCTGAATTCGAAGGCGTTCTTTCTCCACTTGTAAACGTTCCTTCTCAATCTGCAGCTTTTCAGATTCATATTTTAAAAACTGCAGCCTCTCTTTCTCTAACTGCAAACGTTCCTTTTCAAGTTTTAATTTTTCAGTTTCTAGATCCAGAGGCTGTAAAATTGGTTTCTCCACCTGGCTGATGTCATTTTCCACAGGAGGTTTTTCAGCACGCAGAGTCTCTAGCCTCAGTTTCTCCCGCTCAATCTGGATCCGTTCCTTCTCCAGTTGAAGTCTCTCATGCTCTAGACCTACATGCCGCAATCGCTCTTTTTCAATCTGCAGGCGCTCTTTCTCCACCTGTAGTCTTTCAGCTTCAATATCCAGCCGCTGTTTCTCCAGCTCTAGTTTTTGTTTCTCCAGGTTTATGAGCAAATGAGAGTCTTCATAGGCTAGTCGGGCTTGCGTAGAGCTCAGATTTCCAAATTCTTCAATGTGGGTGAAATCTGGTAGATCACTTTCCTTTTTGGAATCTGGCAAAACTGATGACAAAATTTCCTCTTCTTCCTCAATAGGAAACTATTGGGAGGAATGAGAAATATAATTATTTAATGTACCTCTTCATACCACTCTCAGCCAGTTACACCTATTTAACCTCACTTAAAACAAAGCAGACTTCGTTTCTAGTTATATCTCAGAAATTATTCCAGACATTTGTTTCATTTGTGCTTTACACGATTAATGTGTTAATTCAAACCCTGAGTTTTCTATTGTTACTAAAGGCATTGCTTATTTGATCAGCAACAAATTCACAGGGGTTAGTGCTGAAACACAGAAAATTTCTTCAGCAGACCTCCACTGTACTGATGCAGAAAGAAAGAAAAACCTTTGGGCTGCGTCTAGACTGGCAAGATTTTGAGCAAAAGCGGCCGCTTTTGCGCAAAAACTTGCCAGCTGTCTACCCTGGCCGCTTGAATTTGCGCAAGAGCACTGACGTTCTAATGTAAGAAATCAGTGCTTCTTGCCCAAATACTTTGACGCTCCCGTTCGGGCAAAAGTCCTTTTGCGCAAAAGCTTTTGCTCAAAAGGGCCAGTGTAGACAGCTCAGATTTGTTTTGCACAAAAAAGCCCCGCTGGCTAAAATGGCGATCAGGGCTTTCTTGCGCAAAACCGTGTCTAGATTGGCCAGGGATACTTTTGCGCAAAAGCGCTTTTGCACAATAGCATCCGTGCCAATCTAGACGCGCAAAATCATGCCAGTCTAGATGTAGCCTTTGCTGTTTATTCTGCAAAGGTTTGTTTAAAAATAGGTTGTCAGAGGGGTTATTTAGATGACTTAAAGAATTTTCAGATTTAGTAAGTAGGCATTGTTTTTAGTTTTCATATAGATTTCATGACAACCTCCTAGGACACACTCAGAATTTCTTTTGAGCAATTACTTAACATGAGTTGGAATGTTATGTAATGTAACATTAATTAATGCTGCAAAGCAGGGTTCAGCAACCTTCGGCATGAAGCCCATTAAGGTAACCTGCTGGTGATCCATGAGACATTGTGTTTATATTGATTGTCTGCAGGTATGATGCCCCCCATATCCCCAGTGCCCATGGTCCCCCATTCCCAGCCAATGGGAGCTTAAGGAATAGAATAGAACTGCCTGGGTTTGGAACATTATCTTCCTGTATCCCACATGACGCTACAAAACCAATTATTGGAATTAGGAATGTTAAAAAGCATCAATAATGTATCTGTTGAAAATCTTAGCCGTTATATGCTGCAGCTCTGCAGCGTAAGCTTTATACTGCAGAGCCCGCAGCATGGGCAACAGCTGGCTTCCCAAGAACAGGGCTGGCAGCAGAAGCCAGTGCATGCCAGGAGCCAGCTTAGTAGCACACCAGCTCCCAGCTGCTGGTTCCACTCCTAGGGATCCAGTTGCCATTGCACACTGCAGACTGTATCAGAGCCAGCAGCACAGAGTGGCAGCTGGCTCCCTGGGAGCTGGTGAGCACCAGAAGCCAGCTCTTAAGCTGGCTCCCAACTGCCAGCCCCACTCCCAGGGTGCCGACTGCTGCCCCGCACTAAATGCTCTGATACAAAGCCAGCAGGGCAGGGTGGTAGCCAGCTCCATGGGAGCCAGTGGGCACTGAAAGCCAGCTTTTAAGCCAACTCCTGGTGCATACTGGATCCTGCCTGCCAGCCCCACTCCCAGGGAGCCAGCTGCTGCTCCATGCTATAGGCTCCAATACAGAGCTAGCAGCACAGGGTGGCAGCTGATTCTCTGGGAGCCCGTACAGGCCAGAATCTGAGTTTTAAGATGGCTCTGGCACATACTGGCACATGCTGCAGGCTCTGCAGCATAAAGCTTACGCTGCAGAGCTGCAGCATGTAACTGCTAAGATTTTCAACAGTCACACTGACGCTTTTTAACATTCCTAATTCCAATCATCGGTTTTGTAGGATCACGTGGGATACAGGGAGATAATGTCTGAGAGCAGGGCTGGGAATTGGTGTGTAACTGTTACAGAAACCGATAAGCTCATGATTACTGGTTAACTGTTTAAAGTTACACTTACATACCTAATTTGAATTCCATACAATTAACAGTCCAAGAAATGATAAGATGACTCCCACTTTCCACCTCTTCTCCCCATGCTACTGTTCTAGAAATTTCATTGCTGCATGGTGGGATGCTGCCTATTAGGAGTTTGACACCTGCAGTAAAATCAACCATTCATTTCCCTCTCCCAAATAATCTCTCCTTTCCAGCAGAACCGTGTTATTAGAGGTGACACCAAGCATTCTCATTCATCTTGGTCCTCAGCTAACACGGTTGGATTGTGAAAGAGATGGGTTACTCCTCTCCCTATTCTAGTGTATGCGCAGAGGTGTGGAGAGGAGAAATATTAAGCTAACTCCTCTTTCAGTCCACATGAATACTGTATCCTATTGTTTGAAATAAACTGTCCAATGGGGAAAAGAAAAAAAACAGAGGCATAAATACATTTATAAGATTACTGAATAAGTGTATATTTAATCAAAAACGAGACCTTATGCAGATGTGTAGGTTGCTCCATTTAAAATATTCATATAAACAGAGCTTGTCACAGGAGATTCTCCAATTCACACCGACATCTTGGGAAATGATAATATAGAGGAGTATTAGCTACAAGTGTGGAAAAAGTCCCCATACTGGAGTGAAATGAATGGCCATACTGAACACAACTACCTACACTACTCACTTCAAAATTCTGTGGATCCTCCTCTTCCTCTTCCACTTTGATTTCTGTTAAAGATCCACTGGCTTCTTTGAAGTCTGTCATATTTAGCCATTCAAAACTAGATTCATTTGTAAATCCCATTTTCTCATCCATATCTTCATTGACAGAATCATCTAAATCAGATGAAGGAAGGTGGAACCCAGCACCTACTAGCTTGATGTTTGCATTTAGACGCTTTCTCTTCATGAGTGCTCTCCAGTCAAGGTATCGCCTTTTCACTTCTGTCCCTGTTCTTTGCTCTCCTTCACCTACAGCATTCACACACTCTGCTATTTCCTCCCAAGCTTTTCGTTTCATCTCATTAATTGTTGTATTAAGCTGCTTGGAAAAAAGCACCTCTTTCCTTTTTCTAATTTCTTTAAGGAGTGTTTGAGTTTCTTGAACACTAAAATTGCTTTTTCTTTTTCGTTTTAATTGTTTCATTTTTTCCATCTTTAATTCTAATAGTTGTTACAGCTGCAGACTAAAGAGATTATGAGTGTTCCGTTTATTTATACAATAATCATTTTAAAAACAATCACAAAATGGCACTTAGGTCTTCAGTGGGTTCTCTCATCACTTGGTCATCACTGGGCCTATTAAGATCCTAAGAGGAAAGAACAAATAATATAAATCTCAAAGATATATTGTGATATTTTCATCCACTCCTAAATCAACACTGCTAAAGAATCTATATGCTGAACTGATCATTCTTCTATCTAACAGATTAAAACCATTTTTAAAAAAACATTTGGAATACAGAGTAGCTACAACCTTGTCTGACCTCATATGAATTATAAATCCATCAATATATATCCATGTCACACCCTGTTAAGGTTGAGTTGATATTTCCATTATAGAAATGTGGCTATTTTCCTTTGGCTTTTACAATTTTGCCAATTTAAATTTGCTCCAAGCTGAAACTTGACGTATAAGTCTCATCTTGAGTTTTCTAAAGTGGCTAAAATGGGTAAAGCCATTACTTCAGATATTTTACATTTCTGAATGAGACATTTCTCAGTCGACTTTAAAAAGTTATTTCTACCTAAAAAAACAGTTTAATTTTAAAAGCTGAGGCTTTGGAGGCACTTATTATTTCTGAGCCATTATAACAACAACAGTAGAAGAATTTGACTGGTTAATAGGAAATAGTATTTGCCATTAAAAAAAAAACCTTCTTGAATTAAAATGTTCTTAATACAAAAAATACATACTGTGGCAAAACTCTGAGTCCTGTGCGTCTGGAGGATTATGTTTGCCTCAAAGGCTTGCTGTGGCCCGCCACGTAGCCTCTTCTTTTCTAAAGGCAAGGGTCACAGCCTATTGAGCCACAGTCATCATAAACTAGTCCAAAGTTTAGAGTTAACCACCCCCAGTCCTAATTTCTCCTCTCGGGGTAGATTCTAATGACATGGGGAAGATTGCAGGGGAACCCGGGTCCACCCACTACTCTGTGTTCTGACCCAGGGACCCTAAGGCAATAGCAACAGACAGAGTTTCCTCTACTCCCAGCCTAGCAGCTTCTTAGCAGGACCATTTTCCCAAACAATTCCTCCCAGTACCTTTTCTCTGGTACCTGAGCAAGTCAGTCCTGCTCCTCTACAGCACTCTGCCTTACCCATAGCTCTTACCCAACAGACTCTTTCACTCTCAGCTCTTGAGCTCCACACCCTCTCTGCAGGGAGACCTTATAAAGAAACCCCAGCAGGTCTTAATGAGCTGCAGGTGCTCTGATTAGCCTGCTGCTTCCCACAAGCTCTTAATTGGCCCCAGGAACCTGTCTGATTGTGCTGTACTAGGCTCGGCCCTGTTTACTCAGGGAAGAGAAATGCTGGACTCTGGGTGAACAGTTATTTGCCCTCCATGTGAATGTGGCAGCCAGCTGGTATGGGACTGTCACAATATAAAAAGAAATCCTTATGAACTCAAAGGTACAATCCTGTTCCTTCAGCATTTTCTCCCCTGGCTTTCTGGCACTTCTACACACAACAAACCATGCCAGAATTTTCTTAGACTAAAAACAAATCAGGAAATTCAGGCAGGCATGCGCTCGAGAGCAATTTTCTTCAGGGCACACATTCACTTTAGAAATAACTATGGTAACTGTATACTGCATTTCTTTACATAAATTGCTCATTTTTACCTGCATGACAACAGGGCCTTTTAAAAAAACCACATCCGTTTAATGTTAATTCCCCTTTGTAACATTTCCATGACCACTAGTTGTGGCTCTGGAATAAGAAACATAACATGAGAAATACGTAACAGGAATAGAAGAATTTTCAAAGAAAATTGACATTCTTATTGACACTCTGGTAAAAAGAAAAAAGAAACAAAAGCAAACATCCTGTTTCAAGAAGGCTATGTTAACACAAACTAGATACCTTTTGTGTCACACCTGTGGGGTCCACACAGGGGAGTTAAAATACAAACTGGCCAGTATACACTGAAATTGACATCCTTGCAGTCCAAACTGTAAGGTTATGTAGACGTAGCTTTAGAACAGGTATGTCAAACTCGAAGCTACTGAGGGCCTCACAAACGAAAACTGACAGCTTTCAGGGCCACCAAAGAAAATGTACTTTATCAGAAAGTCGGAATTATTTATTATTATAAAATATACCTAAAACATAATTTATAATATTTTTTCAGCTCTTGTTTTAATATAATACAATAATTTGATGTGTAAAATTGTTATTTGCTCATATAAAATATTTTTTAATTTAAACAGAAATTTAAGGTACTTTTTAATTTTTTATAGGATACATAACTTGTTTTGTTGAAATAAAAACAAGTATAGACCGTGGTTAATCAAATAGAACACGCATCTGTGAAAATTTCAGATACTTCGTAAGTTTGAGATTTTGCATAAACATATAATTATTTGTGCAATTGCAAAAAAATTACATATATTTATTGATATAAAATTAATATACATTTTGTGATTTTATTTGGGAATAAATAAATAAAAAACAAAATATTAACAGAATAACCCCTTCCTCTCCCCCAGAGCCAGGCACTCCAATCGCCCTCCGTTCCCCCAGAGCCAGGCACCCCCAACCTAATGCCCCCCCCCCCAGAGCGAGGCACTCCCAACCCAATGCCTCCCCACTCCCCCACAGCCAGGCACCCCCAACCTAATGCCTCCTCCTCCTCCCCCACAGCCAGGCACTCTCAGCCCCCCCAGCCTAATACCTGGGTCCTGGAATCACTGTTGCTGCCACCACACATTTCTTCCTCAGGCATGCTGGGGCGGCGTGAGCACAGCAGCCAGCTGTGAGTGCGTGCTGGATGCCGTGTGTAGAACGGCCTGGCCAGCTGTGAGCACATGCACAGAGCATCCAACACACAGCGGCCTGGCTGGCCGTGAGTACATGCTGGATGCTGTGCGCAGAGCGGCCCTGGCCATGAGCAGTTGCTGCGGCGCAGAGCGGCCTGGCCAGCTGTGAGCTGCACTCGGCTATGTGCTCCGAGCAGCCAACAGGCCGCACTTTATTCCTTTATTAAAATGTACTGGCGGGCGCAAAAAATTTTGATCGGGCCGCATGCGGCCTGCCAAATGCCAGTTTGACATGCCTGCTTTAGAACATGACTGTAACTGGTTCACTCACAAATGTGCACATCAAAGCCCTGGCATTTAAAGATGCTGATACCTCAACTGACTACTTTGAAAAACTTCGTATTTAGAAATAATTCTATTTATTTGTCATAGAAATATGTAATTCTTTTCTCTTATTAGCAAGTTGCAATATATTTTCCTCGCATTGACTTGTGTTGATTAACTCTTTGTGTTTTCTCTCCACCAGAAGTCATCATACTTTACATTATGATGGCATGAATAAAATATGACTTCTGATTAGGAATGAAAAATCAGGAACAGATGAAGAAGAAACAAATAATATTTTCAAATGTAAGTGTGATTAATGATAGGTAACTAAGAAAAAAAGACAGAAAATGATACTGTGCAAGGAAAATGATTTCTAGGTAAAATGTGGTTCAAAGCTGTAAGTCGAATATTAATTTTAATGTTGCCATTAAAATTCATTAATTCAGGTCATTTGAATCCAGTTGATAGGTGTTGATACTTATTTTCTGTTGCTTACTCTAATGTCTAATTGAAATTGCCGGAACCAGTATTTTAGTGGTTTCTCATTTCAGCAACCAAAGTCTAACATCATATATTTGTCTGCATATTATGGATGTAAAATCCTTTTAAACTGGCTAATTGGTTAAATATATTGTTTAACTGGTTAACCAATTAAAGGAAGTAAGAGGGGGCCACTCCAGCCCAGCTAGAGCTGCTACCCCTACCTGCCGCTGGGCTGAAACACCCACCCCAGGCAGGAGCTGCTCCAGCCTGGACAGAGCAGCTCCTGCTTGCAGCCCTCCAGCTGCAGGTAAGGGTTGCACTAGCTGCAATGCCAGAACAGCTCCTGCATGTGGGGTGCCCAGGTCTACTGCAGGCAGGGGCTGCGCTGGAGCAGTCCTTGTCCATGGCAGGCCCCCCCACAGGCCTGGAGCAGCACCCTGCCCTTAGGAGGCAGGGAGCTGCTCCAGCCCCACCAGTTAACAGGTTAAACCTTCACATCCCTAGTGTATATATTTATCATGGGCAAACACATAGTCTTTGGCTTGTATAGGACAATGTATTTGCATATACATTAGGAAATGGAAAACAATTTCACAGAGAATAAAGATAAATCAGATGGAGCTATTGTAAGACTAATGTGCAGTCTTGAGGGTGAGGGTGTATGTTGGGATGTATTCCTCACATTAGACCCAGAGAACTACATTAAGTCTGGCAGGCTCAATCAGCCAAATTAATGGCAAATGAGAGAGATTTAGGCTGTGTGAAAAGCTTTGCTTAGAAAGCAGCTCACCTGTAAGGGAACAGGAGGAGGCTTTTATAAAGCCAGGAGGAAGGCAGTAATGCAGGAGAGCAGCAGATAGGAAGCCTGTAGTTTTCCTCTCCAGAGATAAAAGTAAGTGGAGGCAGGAATCCCTGAGATCTAGTAGGCCTGAGAGGTATGACTAGGACTGGAGAAACACAGGAAATACACCAGGGGCCAGAGCATGAGAATGGGTGCAATCACAGACCTTAATCACTTGCTACAGGGCACTGGAACTCTAAGTAGAGGGTGAGCCTGGGTCCCCTTCCAAACACTGTAGAGTGGTACTGCTTGAGGCAGTAAATTAGAGAACCACCTGGGTCACTGGGGGTTGATAGGGTCCTGGCTGTGGAGGGGGCGGGGACGGACTGCCAGATATTTCTTGAACAGAAAGACTTTGAAAGTGACTTGATTGGAGAACTGAGTCACAAAGCAGCCATGCCACAACTCTGTGAGTGAGAGGAGGGCTGCAGGTGCTAGAAAGAGAAGGGGGTGCTGAATTGGACAGAGCTAACTCCTAAAATTAGCTGAAAGAGGCATGACTAGCAGTGTGTAAACCGTCTCGTGTCAGGCAACACCGCAGTATTATTCCTGTAGGTGCAGAAATAAATAAAATTATTCTGGAACATTTTATCTGATCTTTTGGGTTTTTTTCCCCCCTAACCTTTAGTATTTCATTCTCTTGAGCCTACCATGAATAGATACTTGTACATAAATGCAAGCACCATATTTGGTTCTAACTGACAGTAAATCAATTTTAGTACTTGCTGTTCATTCTCCAATCCAAATTACAGTGAAACCACCTCTTTTTGATTAAGGCAATTGATTTTCATGACCTATTCATCAAACACGACAAAATGTTCACACCAAAAACGTATTTTTTTAAAATGTCATAAAGCAACTTAGTTGTCCAGAAAAGTTACTGATTTCAGTCAATTTATAAGAAATACAACTGAACTTCTATTGTTGAAAAATGTTAGATTCAGCTGAAATTCTGGGACCAAATACTCTATTATTTCGGTGTAATTCCAGCCTGGGCAAAATACAGCCCGTGGGCAGGATCTGGCCCACCAAGCGACCGGATCAGGCCCGAGGAGGCAGCGGGGAGCCCCAGACAAGCGCCCCTGTGCACCCTGCAGAAAAGCAGCTGCAGGGCTCCATTTGTTTTGAAACTGGAGGGGATGGGGAAGTTTTAGCAGCTGCCCCACCCCCAGCACATTCCCATTGGCCAGTTTCTGGCAGAAACCAGACAATGAGAGCTGCTTGTTAGAATAACAGGCAGCTAAGAAGAATCACACCCGCTCTCTTGGGCTCAGATATTAATAAAGCACATGGCTCGGCAAACAGGCTGGCTGGCTGGGAAACATTTTAAGCTCTGCAGGCAAGCAGGCAAGTATGGCAGCTGACAAGTAAGTCTCTTGGCCACAGCCTGCTTCTGGCACCCCAGCCCTTTCCTGCCCTTACCCCCCCCCCCACTCAACATACCTAAACCTTCTGCCCCCCCTCCTGTACCCATACCCCCTCCCAGATCTGACACCCCAATCTCCTGCCCCAGATCATAATCCCCTC
The DNA here is from genome assembly GCA_032595735.1 of Pelochelys cantorii. Taxonomy (NCBI): domain Eukaryota; kingdom Metazoa; phylum Chordata; order Testudines; family Trionychidae; genus Pelochelys; species Pelochelys cantorii. The sequence goes on from CM064326.1 coordinate 38,698,391, forward strand.
CTACCCTAGGTCATCCCAAACCCCTGCACTCCAGTCCCCTGCCCTAAGTCACAACCGCCTGCTTCATCCCAACTCCTTCTCAGACTCCAGTCTCCCTCCTGCACCCCAGTCCATTACCCCAAGCTCCCTTCTGCATCCAACCTCCATCCCAGACCCCACATCTCCATTAATATCATGGAAGACCACTTTCCAAAATCTTGGAGTGGCCCCCCCATCAAAAATTATTGCCTACCCTTGATTTAAATCAACTGGAATTGGGAACGTGTATTTTGATTGGTATTTGCCTTGTATCTCTAAGCATCAATAGTTTCCAGCAGTCTGGTTTCTTTATACTTACAATAACTAAGTTCATACAGTTACTTCCAGGCCTTGATCATTTATTTTTAGGGGTTTTTTCCCATTGTGATTTAGAAATAGAAAATCTGACTTGGTCTTTTAGCAAAAAACTAATCCTATTTGTGTGAAATTTTTACAGTGTGTTACAAAAGAATTACATAAGTATGACCATACTGAGCTAGACCAATGGTTCATCTAGCCCAGTATTCTGTCTTCTGATAGTGACTAGTGCCAGATGCTTCTGAGGGAATAAACAAAACATGGCAATTTATTGAGTGACATCTCATCACACAGTCACAGCATCTGGCATGCAGAGGCTATGGGACACCCAGAGCCAGGAGCTGCATCCCTAACCATCTTGGTTAATATCCACTGAGCAACCTATCATCTATGAACTTATCTAATTTGCTTTTGAATCCAGTTTTGACCTTTATAACCACTGCTGGCAATGCATTACAGCAGGTTGGCTGTGCACTGTGTGAAGTAGTATTTATTTTTTTTAATCTGCTGTCTGTTAATTTCATTGACATATGGTTCTTGTGTTAGGTGAAGTGGTAAAATACAATTTCTTATTCACTGTCTCCAGGCCATTCATGATTTTATAGATCTCTTATGATATCCTTCCTTAGTCATCTCTGCTAGAAGATGAACAGACCCACTCTTTTTAATCTCTCCTCATATGGAAGCTGTTCCATACCCATAATCTTTTTTGTTGCCCTTCTTTGTAATTCTCTTTCAATTCTAATATATTCCTTTCTGAGATGGGGTGAGCAGAACTGCACACTGTATTCAGGATATGCGAATATCATGGATTTATACAGGGGAGATATGGTATTTATGTCTTATTTTCTATCCCTTTTCCTAATGGCTCCTAACATTCAGTTAGCAGCAATAAAAAAAAAGCTGTGCATTCGTAAAACCCTTTGTGGATACAAAATTAATTTAATATAAATCAATATCTGTGGAACCACGGGACTTTTCTAGGAATTGCAGTGGCAAAAGAAGCAGAATTTGGGGCTGCCACTCCAAGGAGCCAGTGCCCTACCCAAGCAGCTTTTCCAGAGTGGCTATACTGCCCCTAGCCCTACCTCCATTCCCAAGTTTAGTACCAGCAAAACAGATAAAAACCATAATAAAGGTCAGGCTCATCAGATACATGATGAACATGCTATGTTGGGGAAGAGTCGACTAGCTTTTGTAAAGTAAAATCATGCCTCACCAATCTTTTAAAATCCTTTGAGAGGGTGAGCAAATGTGGATAAGGGTGATCCAGTGAATATAGTGTACTTGGACTTTCAGGTCTTTGACAAGGTCTCTCACCAAAGGCTCTTAAGCACAGTAGGCAGTCATGGCAAAAGACTGAAAGTTCTCACATGAATCAATAACTCTTTAAAAGACAGGAAACAAAGGGTAGGAAAAAATGGTCCATTTTCACTATGGTGAGAGCTCAGTAGCAGGTACCCACAAGGATCTGTACTGGGACCACCGCTATTCAGATTCATAAATGTTCTGGAAAAAGTAGTAAACAGCTGAGGTGGCAAAGTATACAGATAAATATCCTGAGTAATTCGTATTAAGTCCAAAATTGACCGCAAAGAGTTTCTAAGGGATCTCATAAATAACTATGTTAAGTAGCGAGTAAATAACTAATCTTGTGCTTGATACAATTTGTATTGAGTACATGATTAGTTGATAAGGGGCCGCCGCGGCTCTGCAGTTTAAATGTAGCAGGAGCTGGGAGTGCAGGCAGCCCAGTTCCTACTACATTTAAACTGCAGAGCCGCAGAGGGGGTAGGTTTGGGACCCGGCATGAGCTGGTAACGAAGCAGTCCTGGCTCACACCGGGTCTGGACCACTGCAGTTCTGCCCTTTAAATGTAGTAAGAGCTGCCCAGGTTCGCACCAGGTCCCATGCTGCGCCAGGTGGCTCTTACTACACTTAAAAGGCAGAGTCGCAGCACCGCTGAGCCACTGCCTCCCCTGCCCCCCATAGAGATGGTGCTGTGGAAAACTGACTTTTAAGCCAGCTCCCCCCAGCACTGGCTCCTGCTTCACCCCCCCACTGCTTCTATATCAGAGGCAGCAAGGGCAAGGGGGAAATGTGAGCAGTCGACTCGACTACCCGCTATGCCTAGGCTTATCAGGTAGTCACTAATTGACTATTCTTTTACATCCCTACTCATAAAACTGGATGACTGAGCAACAAAATTGCAAGTGAAAATCAAATGTTGATAAATGCACAGTAATGCACACTGGAAAACATAGTCCCAAATATGTATACAAAACTGTGGAGTCTAAATTATTACCACTCAAGAAAGAGAGCTTGGACTCATCAGGGATAGTTCTCTGAAAACATCTCCTCAATGTATAAAGCCCTGCATAGATACAAATTTATATCTGTGGACATGGATATCCAAAGATATAAATCAATCGTGAGTTGTCATGGGTATTTTTAGTAAAAGGCATGGACAGGTCACAGGAAGTAAACAAAAATTCATGGCTTGTGACCGGTCCATGATTTGTACTATATATACCCCTCACTAACAGTTGGACTGGGGAGCCACGGGTGCTCTAGGGTGAGGTGGCCTGGGGGCACTGTGGGTGTGAGTGGGTTGTCCCATGCAGGAGGCACGGATGCTGGGGGAAGTGAGTGGCAACACAAAGCCCAGGACTCCTGCTGATGCTGGTGACATGAAGAGTTGGCAGGGCTGGCAGGTTCCCTATTCAGCACTGCACATCTCCCCAGAAGTGGCCAGTATGTCCTTGCAGCTCCTAGAAAGAGGAAAGGCTATGAAGTCCCTGTGCACTGTTCCACCATGAGTGACAGCTCCACAGTCAATGGGAGCTGGCAACCACAGCCTCTAGGACCTGCGGGGCAGTGCTTGCAGCCCCCACACACATTCAAAAACTGCTGCAGCTGCTGAAGGGGAGTGATGGGATTGTAGTGGCCTTAGATTGCCCCAGCAATGGCTGGTGCAGCTGGCACAGGGACTGCCCAAATCTGCTTGAGTGACCCCAGAGCCAGCTACATCAGCTTGCTGCAGGTCATAGAAGTAACAGAATCCATTACTTTGTGACCTCCATGACAGACATGCAGCCTTACCTATAGGAATTACAGATGAAAGAATGGCAGACTAGAGGCTTATTAAGAAGCTCTCAGCCTTACCTATCAGGCCACCGGGCTTAGCAGAAAGCCCCCTAAGTATGGAATACCAGAATTTTTAAGGGCTAGATCAAGCAAACCACTGAGCCCTCTGTCCCTGATCTAGCAAAGCAATTAAGCACACATAGTATTATTGAAGTTTAAAAACAAACAACTGTGTCTGAAGTTGGGCTAGCTCTTTACATTTGGCAAAGACAAACAGTTGCAACTCTAAATAAGCCATTTTAAAATTAGCAACTGCTGGTTGCATCTCCCTGTGTTTTAACTGGTAAGAAGGTATTACCTTTTCCCCCTACTTTTGCATTTCCTAAAGCTGAACAGAGGGCATATTTTCCTCAAGACCTCTTTTCTTTAATAATAACAACTTGCCCTAATATTGTTAATTTACAGAATGTATCAGAAGGATTTGACTGAGCTAACTGTTCATTAATTCCACTGTGGAATTTTTTACCCCCTTATCCTACCTACAATATCATTCTGGATTTAGTAGCTTGAAACTATAGTCGTGTTCTTAAAGTTCTGGTTTGCTGTGTTTGTTGCTCTACAGAAAAGTACTTTATTGCACACACAAAACTATCTTTATAAAAAGTATTTAAAAGACAAAAAATGGTGGTATGTCAGAAAATATTCATAGTCTAACTAGATGTAGAAAAACCACCATAGTTCAAAATGGATTTAACAAAAGCTGCTGATTGGTATGGTTCAAGTAAGAATGTTGCTTTGATGGAAAAAGTAGGTTAGTTGCAGTAGGATGTGCATATGATTGGAAGTAACTGTAAATGAGTTCAACAATCCTCAGAGGTCATCCATCAGTGGCTTTGAATGAGAATGCTAAAGGCAGGCAATGATACTTGCTAAATGTAACAAGCTCCCAGGAAAGATTACATAAGAGAAATGATAAAGGATTTGTGATGGCTGAAGTAGACAAGTGTGACAAAATGATGACACAAGAGTGAATGAAAAGAAAAGAAATTCAAATAATTTCACAGGAGAAAGATCTGTATTTTGTGTCCATGTGTTTATGTGGTGACTAGTAACATATTATGAGTGTTTATGGGGCTACAATTCTCACTCTTATGTATCACTGCCAACCCCAAACATTTAAAAATCTTGAATGTCACCCAATAATCACGAGTTGTCTTAAAAATAAGATTTAAAAAATAATAATAATGCATCTGGAGTTCTATTTCTCTTTTTGAAATTTTAGGATTCATGCTTTTCAAATATTCTAAGCCTCATGAGAAAATGCAATGCCTTTGAAACAAATTATTGTCTATTTCACAGACACAGACAGAGGCCCTGCTCAGGGAGGCTCTGGATCAGGCTGAAACAGACATCTGTGACAGAAAGGCAGTCCCTGCTCCAAGGATTTTAATATTGTCATGAGGCAACTAATGGAGAGAACAATCGCAATTTGGCAGGAAGAACAGGCTAACGAAGAACCAGCAAAGCAGCAGTAGTGAGCAGAGCTGAGGACGGGCCTTCCCATGGGATGGGCTGGCTGACCAAAAGCCACAGCGTGCGGGGTTGCAGCCAATGCTGTAGGAGTAATGGGCTAGGACTGCCCCACATCCGGAAAGGAAAGGAGTGAATTTCTTCTGGCACCAGCGCGGTGCTCAGTGGGGCGGGCAAGCAGGAATAGGGCCACTGTTGGGAAGGGAGACCCATCCCATTGGCGCGCTCTGTCCCCAGGGGGCCCAGGCCAGGGCAAGTGGAGCTGAGTGAACAGGGGGCTACAAGGCTGCAGGCTGGACCTCGCTCACCCCCACGGGGGACTTGGCGGCGGCGGGGGGGGGGGGGAGCTACGAAGAGGCGAAGTCTGTTAAGGCCCCTGCCTCCCTGAGCAGACGAGCCTGTGAGGGCTGGGGGCAGCCCCGCTCCGCCGCCCGCCTCCCCAGCCCGACCCTGGCAGAGTCCCCAGGGCGCAGCGGAAGCGACTCACCGGCGCCCAGCACTCCCCTTCGGATCACCGGCCCTGTCACAGCCCCCGGCTCCCAGTGGAGAGCGCCTAGCGGCGGGTGAACCGCCCGGTGGGGGAAAGTAGCCGCCCGGCCCCGCCCCAAGACCCGCCTCCTCCCCCCCGCAGCCGCCTGCGCCTCCCTCCCCCCGCCCCAGAGCGCGACAGGCAGCCTCCAAGCCCCTGCACACAGGGCGGGCGGACCAGCAGCTGCTCTCTCCCCGCCCCGTGCAGGCCGGCTGCCCCCCCCCCCCGGGCGTGTAGGTTGTACTGAGCATGCTCGGTCCCAGCTGCTGAAGTTGCTGCCCTCACTGTGCCCTCACTGGGACTCAGGCCCTGCTGTCTGCCCGTTGGCGGGCGAGTCACCGGGGCGTAGTCAGGCTCTGAGCAGGAGACGGAAGTGAAGGGGAAAGGGAAGGGGAGGGGGAGGGTGGTCAAGCGGCTGTAGGTAGTGCGGGGAAAGAACTAAATCCTGGCGGCGGGCGGGGAGCCTGTGGCAGAGGCAGAACCGCGCCCAGGCAGGGAGTCGGGAGGGCAGCGGGGTAACAGTGATCCTGGTGGGAATGAGTCACCTGTTGTGTTTGCAGAGATAGAGCTGGGGGACAGAGGGGCTTTTTAGTGCCCCTCTCACAGGACACGGCCGGTGCAGGCTTCCCAATGAGGAGACAGGGCAACTCCTCTCTCTCTGATGTAACCTGCCTTCGAAGACGCGTCAGGCAGCTGCCCCAGGCCCCGCGTTTTGGAGGTTCCTTGCAGCCGCCTCAAACGTCCTATGCACGGGGCCCGGGGGATTAGCGGGAGGTCTAGTGTGGGGTAGCAGCTGGGGGTCCCTTTTCCCCACTCACTGCAGCGGCGGGAGATGCAGCGACCAGCACCTACTCTGCGTTCAGTCCCACCACCTTCTCCCAGCTCGCGGTGCTCGGGTTCGCGGTGGTTGAGGGGGAGGGCGACCCCTGCTGCTGCTCCACCCTCGGCCCCTGGCAATCGCCTGGCTCGTGTTCCTCGGGGGAGGGGGCTTTGTGCAAGGAGAAAAAGCAGGGGAGAGAAAGGGTGGAGTTTGGGGACAGGGCCTGTGGGGGGAGGGGTGCCTGGGGCACCAGGGAGAGGAGTTGCCTCAGGCTCCCTGCCCCACTAGAGATGCAAGTGGAGACTTGATGCAGTGAAATATTTTACATAAACCCCTAAAAGCAGTCACTCATTTTGAGTATTTTAAAGAAACTCTTATCAGTTTATATGTAAGACCTACCAGTCACCAAATGAAATTAATAGGTAGCAGGTTTAAAACAAACAAAAGGAAGTTTATCTTCACACAGGGCACAGTCAGCCTGTGGAACTCCTTGCCAGAGGAAGTTGTGAACACCAGGACTTTAACAGAGTTCAAGAAAGAACTAGATAAATTCAGGGAGGTTGGGGCCATCAATAGCTATTAGCCAGGATGGGTAAGAATGGTGTCCCTAACCTCTGTGAGAGGCTGGGAATGGGTGACAGGAAAGGGGATTACTTGATGATTCCCTGTTCTGTTCACTCCTTCTGGGGCATCTGGTATTGGAATTTGGCCACTGTCAGAAGACAGGATATTGGGCTAAATGGACCTTTGCTCTGAGCCAGTATGGCCATTCTCATGTTCTGATGTGTACATGAAATCTCTTAACAGTTAACAAATTAGTCTTATCTACTGCTGTGATTCCCTGAATTGCTCTCTTTTCCTTGTAATCCATTTTAATTATAGTTTTTGCTCCTTTTAAAATATTATTTTTATTACTCTTATTACTTGTACCTTGTCATCCACACCCAGCAGCTGGAAGTCAGTGGTTTAGGAACATCCAGAGAATGAGGTTAAATCCCTGATCATCTTGGCTAACAACCATTGGTGGACCTATTGTGAGGAATTTACCTAATTCTTTTTTGAACCCAGTAATAGTGTTGGCCCTCACAACATAATGAATACACATGTATAGCCCTCCCTTTCTCCTGCACGCAGACAGTGAAGGGCCAATTGTACATGGTGGTGGTAACTAGTGATAGCAACAAGTCCATTTATGAATAAACTGCACCAGTGGTACTAACCCAGGGTCTCAGGCTAGGTCTACACTACAGTCCTTTGTCGGATAAAGCTACAGAAACTGCGTTCTGCAATTTGCGTAGCTTTTTCCGATCGCTTTCCAGAAGAGGCTTTTCAGCCATTTGGCCCTGCGTAGACAGGGCCAAATAGCAGAAAAGCCTCCTCTTTCAGCGGAGCCCTTATCCCTCATAGAACAAGGAATACAAGGCTCCCTGAAAGAGCACGTTTGTTCTTCCGCAGTGTAGACATAGCCTCAGAGTGACTTTGTGGACCAAGCAGTGGCAAGAGCCAAAAGGGTTATGCCATGCTCTGCTACACCTGCTAAATGAAGTTTGATTATTATGTGGATTGACACTACATGTTTGCATTTGTGTTACTGTTTTTTTCTGTGAACAATACTCAGGAAATATTTTGTGGAAAAAAATTGAAAATGTTTTGGCATATATGAATAAAGCAGGCAGACTTAACCTGCATCAATTTGCTATAAACTTTTCTTTGGAAGGGTAGGAAAATGCTTTTTCATCTCTAAAACCCTAGGCCAGATTGGGCATACTCCAGTAGCAGTATAAAAAGGGGAAGCCCAGATCATTGTGGGCTGTATGCCAGAGGAGAAGGATCTAGACTGGAAGCTCCCTCTGAGGACTGTATATAAGAACGGCCAGACTGGGTCAGACCAACAGTCCATCCAGCCCAGTCTCTTGTCTGCCAACAGTGACCAATACTGGATGCCCAAGAGGGAGGGGACACAACAGCTAATTCTCATGTGATCCCTCCCCTATCACCCACTTCCAGAGAAACAGAGGCTAGGGACACCATTCCTACCCATCCTCGCTAATAGCTATTGATGGACCTAACCTCCATGAATCTATCTAGCTCTTTTTTGAATCCTGTTAACATCCTTGTCTTCACCACATTCTCTGGCAAGGAGTTCCAGAGGCTGACTGTGCACTGAGTGAAGAAAAACTTTTTTGTTTGTTTTAAACTTGCTGCCTATTAATTTCAGTTGGTGACCCCTAGTTCTTATATTGTGGGAATAAGTAAATAACTTTTCCTTATTCACTTTTTCCACACCAGTCATGATTTAATAGACCTCTATCATATTCCCCCTTAGTCTCTTCTTTTCTAAACTGAAAAGACCAAGTCTTTTTAATCTCTCTTCAGAGATCCTGCCTATGGAGGCCAGAGACTCCAAGGGCCAACTTGGACCCCTGTGACTGACAAAGTCATAGAAAGCAACCTGAGCTGTGGATCCTGGAGACCCCAAAGCCTCTTAGACTGCATCATCATAGACAATGGTAAGAAGTGACTTAGACAGAGTGATATCTCTCCACCAGCTAAGCTCAGTGTGTTTCGGTAGGATTCCCTGCTGAGCCAGTGGTGGCCCACCACTGGGGTCTGACTGTGGAGAGTTGGGTGGGCCCAGGCCCTCCATCTGGGTTGCCAGATCCCCTTACTAGCATCCCCTTAGTTTAAGCTACTGGGCCACACTGCATTGCACTGAAGGTCTATTGTGTCTGGTTACTGGTCCACACTGCCCTGCACTGAAGGGCTGCTCTTTTGATTCTGATAGTTAAACCTTTGCTTTGATCCTCACACGCTGGGATAGCAGGGTTGGAGATGGACAAAGTGGACTTAATGGCAGTGTCCATGCATATCACTTCCTCCCTTCAGGATGGGGTGGGCATACACATACACAGACATCTATGTTCTTCAGAAATTTTTTTTTTCTTTTCAGTTGTCAATATATTATGAATGTTTATAGTATATACAACTTAGGGTGCATCTACACTGCAGGGCTTAACTTGAAATAAACCATGCAAATTGAGCTACATCAATTGCATATCATATTTCAAAATAGCTTATTTCAAAATAGAGAGTGTCTACACAGCACTTATTTTGAAATAGAGCACTCTTCCTCTGACTTCCCTTGTTCCTCGTACAATGAGGGTTACAGGAGTTGGAGTAAGAAGTCCTCCAGCGTGACAGTATTTTGACACAATTTCAAAATAACAGCCATCTTCTCCACTTGCAGACCCAGGTTATCAGTCACCCACCAGAATAAAGCATGATGGTCCTAGAAGTCATCAGGTAGGCTGGAACTGGAGAGTCACATGACCTTGTCATCAGGGGTGGATGAAGAGGAGTATATCCGTGGATGCAGGGCCATGTCTTTTTCTGTCTGCTGGGGAGAATGGCTTAGGGGCAGGCAAAGCTTCCTGAGATTTTGCCACTGGCTGTGCTTTGGGTAGCGGCCCTGGTGCCAGTGGCCAAATTTCCATGGTGTTACCTAACAAATAGACCAAAGGGGGCATTGTCATGACTAGAATCCCTCCAACGCATTCATGCTGGCTCACACACCCAGTCTTGCTGCTGAGGGTGAAGTGATGGGCTGAAGTGTCCCTTAGTTCCAGTGGAGCCCCATTCCAGAGATCACAGAGGGATTGTCGAGGCCTGGGTCTGTGTCAAGACCACAGACATTGGAGACTGGTGCCACATGCAAGGGGACAGGAACTGAAGACTCAGTGAATGGTTATGGTACAAAGAGATTAGAGATGGGAAGGAGATCATTCCCACAGCGTTGGTGACCAGGAACGGCACTAGGATGATGACCTCTGGGATGGCAATTGGTGTCAATAGGTGGACTGATGTATCCCTCTGAGCAAGCTACATTGAGATGACGGCAACCACCAAACTGGTGACAGACGGTAAACTCATGTCAATCTCAATGCTGGCACTGGAGTCCAGCGGTGTAAAGGTGGGGATCATGCCATTGTCTCGTGGGAGTTGCGACACTTCATTACTCCCTAGGGAGCCTTATCGATTGGCTTGCCATTTTGGGGAGCCTTAGCCAAAGCCTACAGCATTGGTTCTGCTGGTGCTGTAAGCGGCTGTACTCCTCTGACTCCTGAGCTCTCAAAGGCACTAGTGCTGGTAGAAGAGTCAGTCATAGGGCTGCCACTACCAATGCTCAAAATACACAGCTGTGTAGGATACCACGAAATCCGGGGCAATAAATTGCCCCAAATTTTATGGTAATCTAGGCAGCTGCATACACAGCATAGCCAGCTCTGGTGTTCAGCCCTATCCCCTGGCCAAGTCCCTCCCATAGACTGTGCCCACAGGGACTGTCCCTAGGAGCATGCAAAGCCTGGGACAATCACCCCCCCACACACCTCCATTCCACCATTCCTTCTAAACCCCCTCCCTCGGGTGGGGCAGCCTGGGACAGTAGCAGGGGGTTAGCTGTTGGCAGCAGGGATCAGGCCTGCCCCCACATGCACTGGGTGATAGGGTACATGTAAGAAGCAATAAACGTGGGTGGTAACTGGGTTGATTTGCCATCTATTATTTAAATTGTACCCATTCTTTCATCATGTGTTGTAAGTTATTGATACATATTTTCACTGCATGGTGGAGAAACTACATGGAAAGGTAGGCCACTTATTTCCATATAGCAACAGAATATCAATTACATTCATAATTAAACCATTAGGTAAGTATGTATTTACTATATATTTGAGAGAGAGCAAGTCTGTCTGTTCAAGAACTCCTCCTAAATGGTGAGAGCTAGGATCACCAAATTTGGCATGCAGCTTCCTTTTATCATAACTTAAATCAAGTTAAGGGTTTGGTTGTGCCAGGACAATTGGATGTGTCTGGAATGCGACTGTTTTTCATAACATGGAAAGGGATGGGTCTGCTAGAAGGGACAGTTATACTCTAATGACCACAGGGGGCAGCAAAGGCCCAGAGATGGGGACCAGGACAGCTATAACCACATTGGGGCAGCAGGGGACAAGGTAGAAGTAAGCTTCCCGCCCACTCCCTGGCCAGCACTGCCCCCGCCATAGCCAGCCCTGAGGAGCTGCTGCCCAGTGAGGCCTCTGTTGACTCCTGCACCCCTCACACTCTCTGAGCATCTCCTCACATCCCAACTCTGAGTCCTGCATCTCCCCCCCACACACAGCCTCCTGCCCTGAGTTAGGGATCTGAGTAGTTACTACCCGATAAGCCTAGGCTTACTGGGTAGTCAAGTCGACTACTCACATTTCCCACACCCCTTGCTGCCTCTGTATCAGAGGCAACAAGAGGGAGGAAGCAGGAGCCAGTGCTGGGGGGAGCCGGCTTAAAAGCCAGTTTCCCCCAGCACTGTCTCTTCAGTGCTGCCTGTCCCCCCATCCCCTCCTGCGCTGCTGCCTCTTCCAAACCTGCACACCCCACTCCTACTACGTTTAAACTGCAGAGCCGCAGTGGGGGTAGCTCCTGAACTTGCTGCAAGCCGAGACTAAGCACCTTCCCTTATTGACTAATTGTGTAGTCGATACAGATTGTATCGACTACACCATTAGCCAGTTACCCACCTCTTAACATACTTACCCTGAGTCCCTTCTCACCCCCCCAACCCTGACTTCAGCACCTCACACCCCCAGCCCTAAGGCCCTCCTCACCCTGAACCCAGCACTCCATGCAACTCCTCAGCCCCCTGACCTGAGTCCCCCCACACCCTCAAATGCTGACTCCTGCACCCTTGCATACCCCAGCCCCCCGTCTTGAGCACTCCATATCCCCAAGCCCCTGCCCTTAATCCTGCACCCCCATACACACACACACACACAACATCCTGCCCTGAGGGACTTGAGCAATACCAGGTAAATCTTCTAGTAATAACATATTTAAGTCCCAAAAGCCTTGAAATGTCAATATAAACCTGTAATTGCTATATGTATTTGCTGCTGTCAGACATATATTGAGGTGTATAACTGACGTACAATCCCTGACATGTTGAAAGTCACATTAGTTTTGCTATACAGTTTAGTGGGGCCATGACTTAAAACAGAAGTATGTGTACAGGTTAATCATTTTTTACAGAAAGACAAAGCACATGGAGTCTTTAAAAATTATAATCCATTTTACATATCTTGTTTATAACACTAATGATCCCTTACATGTAGTTGGTATATATCAACTGCATTATGTTTGTTACAGAATAATTAATCCATTAAAAACTTGCTTAACTGTCAACAGATACAAGCCATCTTGTCAGTAGTTTCCACTAGCAATTATGGCAGGCAGAGCAACACAAATGAAAGTGAATATTTCATATGCAGCATGGTCAAAGCACATTTTCATTCATTCTGTTAAATACAGTGTGAAACAGCAAATACAATGCTATGCTACAGTGCAAGTGGGGAATGAGTAATAGTCTACTGTATATTTGAGAGAGTCCGTCTGTCTGTTCAAGAACTCCTCCTAAACGGTAAGTGTTAGAATCTCCACATTTGGTATACAACATCCTCTTATCATATCTTAAACCAAGGTAAGGGTTTGGTTTTGCCAAGAAAATGGAATGTGCCTAGAATGGGATTGCTTCTCAAGAAACTATACAGAAATGAGACACTTACCAGTCCACCCATCTGTGACTGCCTGAGCCCCAAGCTTCCCACACCCTCAGGTGCCTTTGAGGGAGCATCAGCCCTCCCTATCCCCAATTCATAAGGGAACATTGCTGTTCCCCTTCATCAGGGAGTGAGGGGAAACTGCACAGTTTGCTGCATTTCTGGCTCTGTGGAGAGTGCAGGGGGGTAGACAAATCAGGACCTGCTCCTGCTGGGGGACATGCATCCCTCCCTGGGCTGTGCCCACTGCAGCCCCAAGCGGCCATGGAGAGGCACTTTTCACCTGGCTCCAAGCTGCTGCGGTAAGAGAGGGCTGAGGCAGTCCTTTCTCCCTGGGGCAGCCTGCATACTGAACCCTTCATCCCAGTCCTATTCAAGAGCAATGATTTAAATGAAACATGTACATTTTCATGTTATTTTCCCAAAAACAAACTAATTGAGTTAAGGACCCAAGCAACTCTGGGCAAATCTTTCAGTAATAAATATAAGAAATTCTGTAATTAGATCTGTGCAGATGGGCCCTTATTTCCATACAGTGTCACACCGAAATCATAGGCACCACAATACATTTGCAGTAGAATTAAGGCCCAAATACATTATGTGGGTAACAATGTTCCTCTATAAACTTTACATTTTTCAATTTACTTGAATTATGTAACCTTAAAGTTGTATTTATGCAGACTATTTTGCTTGTGAAATGTTTAAATAGTAAATGTTATTTATATTTGTATTTAACAAGATGAAAATGTAATGTAAAATAGATTACTTTAATTTTAAAATGCTGCTTACCTGACCCAAAGTCTCATCCGTTTTAGAGAATTTTGGTGAGCAAGAATGTTTTTGTGCAGATTATGGTTAACAATTCTGCAGTGCTGCTTCTTTCCTTTTGTCCCCACAGCCACATCATGTATATCTGGCATTTGCCCTTTGCATTATATTCTGTTGCCTTGGTAACACAACACTAGTACTGATTCTGTTGCACAGGATAATAACAAATAATTTATTTGATAAAACTTCTCTCTCCTTTCCTCTTCAAAATGACCCACAGAGCATGATTTGCACACGTGTTTCTCATCAAAATGATTTTCTCATTGAGTTCTGCAAATACTTTTTGGATGGTAGATAATGTTTAAATAGTCCTTTGAACACCTGTAATATTTAGTATTTGAAAATGAAGCTGCTTTGATTATTCATGTAGGTTTTCTAATGGATTAATATGGTTCCAGGTGTGAATACTTAATTTTAAAATTACTTTTAGTTAACGTTCTGAAGCATTAGATTAAAATGTGTAGTTTCAGTGAAAAATCATGCTAGTAAAGTCACTTGCTAGAATATTTGTAGAAAGCAAACACAGAAAGGGTATAAAGAATCATAGTGTACTTGTTTGTAAATTTGGTCAATTATTTCTGTAAAATGTGTGCACCATTTTCCCAATAAATTCAATTAGAAAAATATATTAAAAAGATAGCACAGAGAAAGTTGGGCTACTAAGAAAGGGTCACACTGTTATACTGATGTTATGATCTTAATAAATGTATGCATCTAATAATACTCCATCATTTCTCACCAATGGACACACACATAACATCAATCAAGTCTTAATTCTCAGATGTTATGTGTATATTTATAATGCTTTAAAACCTTATTCTCCTAGATGCTGTACAGCCAGTTAGGTTGCCACCATCCCCATCCCAAAGGCCTTCCAAACTAATTAAGACTGCCCCAGCCTCAACCCCGCTCCAGGCCCTGCCACAGTCTTGGATGGGGGCTGCTACAGCTCTGCTCTGGTATTGAGGGCTGCTCCGGCCCCAGCCTTGCCTCTTACCCCAGCAGGCCTTGGCAGCAGGGGCTACTCTAGCCACAGGTGACAAGAGATTGCTCTGGCAGTAGGGGCTGATCCTGCCCCAGCCTTGCCTTGGTCTTGTTGCCGCCTTGGGTGGTGGAAGGCTGCCCCAGCCCCTCTGCAGCAATGAGCAGGGTCCAGTCAGCTAGGCCAGTTAACTGGTTACTTGGCAAACAGCCTGATAATGTCAATGCTAAATATCCTCTCGAAAAGCACAAATTCCACATTTTCTCTGGCAAATGGATTTCTAGGATTCCTGGAAATAACAGAACTTGTTAGGACCAAATGTAATTGGCAGAAATAATATGGGGCGAGGGAGGGAAATTACTCATGTACCTAATGCAGAAGTCACAGGAGCAGAATGCAAAGGGCAAGACGAATATAATGTCAGTCCCATTGTCCAAAGATAATATTAAATGTGACTGAAAATGGGCTTAAAGACTTTAAGATCATACAATTATTTGTCAAAAGGAAAAACAAGGTTTTTAACAATGAGAAAATAGTGCCATAGAATTATCAGCGATGACAGTAACTCTCTCATATTTCAAAGAATTTGTAACATAGTATAGCAGTGTAGGACATCTGCTCAGTATCAAGGACCTGTGAAGTCATATGGTCAAGTAACAAATTGATGACAGAAAAGGATTGTTTTGTCCCTAAATGGCTTACCTTAATTAACTGTGTTTGAAGTTCTCTATATTCCAAGATGCACCTTGGAAGAAAGTCATACCAAAGGAAGATTATAATCTTGCTGGGGGGAGGAGGGCAGAGCTGCCTGAGAGTGCTATGAGTGCTGGGGGGCAGCCCCGGACCCCCACTGGTGCTAGGGAGGGAAGTAAGCAGCGACCTGGGACCCCGACTAGTACTAGGGACGTTGCAGTCAGCAGGGCTGGCAGGTTCCCTACCTGGCTCTCGTGGCTCCCCAGAAGCGATGACAATCCCCTCCCTTAGCACTTACTCAGAAGCTAGGGATGCAAAATTTTGATTAACTGGCTAATCAAATAGTTGATTAAATTCGCATCGACTATTCGATTAGTGGATAAGGGCACCTCCGCCTTTGAAGTCTAGAAACAGCCCTGGGGCTGTAGACTTCAAAGGCGAAAGTGCTGTGGAGCGCATGGAGCCAGCGGGGGACTCAAGCAGTGCCCCGCTGTCCCCATGCTCCCTGCAGCATTTCAAAGCAGCAGCACCGCATGGAGCCCGGGGTCAACTGGCATTTCAAAGTGGCAGCACCACATGGAGACCGAGCTCTGGCCCTGGGCTCCACATGGCACTGCTGCTTTGAAGCATCCCCTCTTCTTCTCCCCTCCCCCGATGTCTCTTTCTGATAGAGGCATCAAGGGGGAGGGGGAAAGTGACTAGTTGACTAGCGTGTTGACTATCCAATTATCATTTGCTTATCAGATAGTCAACTAGTTGTTCACATTCTATCAGACGCATGGGTCCCTAATCAATGTTCTCTCTTTTCCTTCCATGTGCGGAATAGATTTTATGATGTACACTGAGGCATGTGTGAATAAGCACCACCAGTAGAAACAAATGCTGCCAGCTGGGGACGCTGTGTTAATCAGCTGGGTGGCACTTGAATCTCTGTGTGTTACCTTCACCACAACCACCATAGTTCCCCTTGTCCCACAAAGCTGCCTGGCCACACCTCTGCCTAGGAGCTGAGATATATCTCTGTTTTTGGCTGACCTGCACCCCCAGAGGTAAGCACCACTCAGACCCTTCACCCCTTCCTGAGCCTCAACCCCCAGGCCACACCCAAACTGCTCCTGCTGCTGGGGGGCGGGTTGCACAATGGCATGAGACTGCAGTCAGCGTGGTTGGCTTGGGGGCCCTCTGAGTTGCTCAGGCAGCTCCCAGACTCTACACACTTGTCACAGCAAAAGTCACGGAATTCGAGACTTACGTGACCTCTATGACAAACCTGCAGCTCTAATCATCACTAATATTTTTGGTGTCTTCTGGGCCTCACTGGGGAAGGAGGGAGGCAGTGAGGCCCAAAAAGCAGAAAAATGACAACGTTCTGGCATATTAGTGTTACTAATCTATACTCTTTATCAGGTGTTGAAAAAGAATTGTAAAGTAAGAGAAAAATTCAAGTATACAGGTGCACCCATTCTATTCCCTGGTGTAATTCCATTGATTTTAATGAAAAAAGTCACAAAGTCTTTCAATTTGGGTACCAAAACCTCAAGACCCCAAAACTGGAGGCCACCTTTGAATATCTGGCCACATATCTTCCTTGTTGTGCCAGTCTCCCTGTCAAGATACTGTGGTAATATCTACTCATTGGAATTAAGGCTTAGCTCATGGAAATTTAAGGAAACCTACCTGGTCCTGTAATTATAATTGTAATTATAGGTAGGTAATGGATTACTAACTGGATTACTGTAGGTAATAGATTACTAACATTTATTTATAATACAAGAAAATAATATGTTATTAAATACACTAAAACATTACCTAGTCTGTACAAACATCACAGCACAGTACAAAATAAATATTAAATTTTAATATTGACATTTATGACCACTAAAACATAAACCTTTTATGTCACCAATGTCATAACATTTAAGAAGCATTCCTAAAATATTAAGATGGTTCAATAAAATAATGTATATTAAAGAAATTACGCATATTAGCTGAGAGTATATATTACATTAATCATGCTGTATGTTAACTTGACATATAATATATAAATATTATAAATTACTTGTTTTGGTTATACTGTTTAATGCTAAATACAAAGAAGACCATATACATTCACATGCAATTGATATTCTTTCAGACATGCTAGTATTAATCTGCTAAAATACAGGTAATGTTTATTACACCTTAGAGCAGTCACACTCTCCAGTTTAGTTCTGGGCTTTCTAGAAGAAGGTGCCTTATTCATAATACACGGAGACTCTAGGTTTTATAAAGCATACTCTCACTTATACAAATAATTCCTATTTGAGTAGTGTCATTGAAGTTAATGAGATGACTCACACGACTAAGGACAACTCATGAGCAAGAACTGCAAGAATGTGGGTCCTTAATTTTTGCAGCCATGCTTTTAGTTTAATATGCCTGAACACTGAGCTCAATTCTGCTCTCTGAAAGAAGGAATTGAGACAATTGACTTTTTCTCCAGTACTGTTATAACCCTAGCTAATTGCATAGCTACATAAATATCACACCATATTCTAATAACTCTTTGGAGGCAATGGAAAGTATAAAGTAACTGACATTACCAAATTATCTCCTGATCATTGGATAATCCAGCAGTCCTTAGTTAGAGTCCATTGAACTCCATGGGATGTATAACTGATTAAGTACTGTTAAATCTGTTCCTTTGTAATTATTTGCCACCAGTGTATACATATCATGATTCTATGCACCATCATTACCAGTATTTGCAGTTGGAATTTGTCATATACATGACCACAAACGTGAGTATAGAATTTGATCATAAAAACATAAGTGAACCTAAAGGTGGCCATGAGGAACACCTGTTATTTCTTTTATGTTTTTAGTCCCAGGTCTAAGTTCATAAGTATGCAAATGGAATAATTAATTCCATTTCTGGATGCACGTATAAATTGTACATCCTCTGAAAAAGATTCCCTTGGTTTGCCAGTCCCTCCAAAAAGCATTCAACATTTGAATTATACATCTTTTTAAAATAATTCTGCACTACGAAAATGGTGATACATTATTGTCATAAAATTCCTTTCAGCAATTTCATTTTGTTTAATACTTGATGTTGTGACGAATAAGGCAATTTCCTGCAGTATGCTTGGGGGATTTTACTGAATTAAGATTAAATATCTTTGTGTCTATTGTATTAAATTAATGATGTATGCATTATTGTGGGTTGGGATTGTATGTAGTCTCTCAAGGGCAGGGGAGAGATATGACAGGTGTGAGACCTGGGGAATCAAAGGACTATATTGAACAATGTGTCAGACAAAAGGAGACTTTTGAAATACATGTTAAGTGGTTTTCCTGGGCAAGAGCTAGGAGGAAAGGAATGCAAATTCCCTACCTTCTGTTATGCAAAAAGCCAGTCTTTTGAAGCTATTGTCTGAGGCATGAACTGTTGTCTGTTCCATGAGGCTAAGACCAAAAGCCCAAGTTATTATAAAGGAAAGACTAAACTATTCATGGCTGTTCTGAATCTGGAACGGTTATGAACTTGTAACTTGTAAACTCAGTTGTGAATTTTGAAGGACTAATATCTACCTCAGCCTAAGGCTGGTGCCGGGGTGACCTCTTTTAAGCCTTTTAACATAAACATTCATTCTTTTAGTGTTTTTTTCTGTTACACTTTCACCTGAACAATGAACATGCTTGATTATAAAGAGCTATAAAGGTAACTTACAATTTTAGACAGTTATGCTGTTCATAAGATCTGGAAAGAAAGCAAAGTGCAGATGATGGACTTCGGCCTCAAGGAGCTGAGAGCCTAGAAGAGATCCTCTTTAGGGCACTCAGGGAAGGGCGGGGAAAGGGATACGGGCGCTCTGGCCTTGACCTATATGATATGTAAACATTTTCAAATAGTTATGTAAAAATGACTGAGAGAAATGTTGCTAATTCATAGGATAATAGAAGTGAAAATATTAGGGATGAAGTCAAGGCATTTATTAAACTGTCAAGTCATCTTAACTCACATATTCATATTACTGAAAGACTGGTGTCAGAAGGGCAGAGCAAAAGTAACTGCTTAATCAAGCCATGTGGTTACATTTGTCCTCTTGCCCTTGTGTAACACTGACCTATCTAAAGGTAAGTGCTACTCCTCTGATAGAATGGATTGTGTAATTTACTAGTTGTTTGTTCTTTAAGGACAATGTGGTCTCCATAGATGAAGAAAAGTTAAAGCTGCTTAATGCTAAGGTGTAACATGCTTTATGATCTTTAGGCAGTACATAGCATTGTACATGATTTACCCTGGAATAGTGGGCCAGATCATCTGCTGTTTTAACTGCATTAACTTCAATGTAGCTGCTCTAGCAGAGAAATTGACCTGCTTATATTTAGATAAACAAGATTCAACTTTTAATGACTGCATCAACTACTACCTCTTTTTTATCTGTTCCTTACATTTTGCTTCCCTCTTGAATTATAATTATGGAGCAAAAAATATTTCGGTAATTTCTTTCACATGGTTTCATTATCAATTAAACATAGGTTTTGCTTGCAGATATTTTAGTGGTTTTTAAAGACATTTCTTGATCAGATATGCAAAATGTAGCACAGCTATAACAAAAAATTAAAAGGGACACATCTATTTTAAAATCTGAGTGAAGCATCACTATATATTTGAAGAAATACAGATATAAATAATGGTGGGAGTTTTACCACTTGGGTTATGATCCCACAGATGTCCAAAGCAAAATAGGATTAGGTCTAAACAATGCTTGGATAGAAGACCTCTATGGAAAGTCAGATTGCTATAATAAGCACTCTCTGTGATTCAGCAGGTGTTATTCTTTCCCCTGACTTGCAGGCCTGTACCCCCTGCAAGTCGCTAATGACGGTGATAGTTAAAAATGCTATGGTCTGACTCTCTATTCCCTTGCACCTGTTATATACAGCTTGATAACTGGACCTCAAACATGTCCTAGCATTTTACATCTATTTTATTTACTTTACATGGCTGTAAACTACAGGTTGGACCTCGCTGCTTCAACACCCTCGAGACCTGACTGGTCCCGAATGAAGGGATTTGCTGAACCAGGGAAGGTCCTTCCTGTCCTGGCCTATGCCACTGCTGAGTTAGGGTTCCGGCTTGCCCCTACTGCTGCCTCAGTCCCCTAGAGCTCTCTAGATGCTGCGGCCCTGCTGCTGCTGGGGTGGAGCACCATGGCCAGAGATCCACAGCCAGGGCCGGATTAAGGCATGGGCTAGCCGGGTAGTTGTCCGGGGCGCCAACCTATGAGGGGCGCCTGATGGCAGCTGTAAGGGGTGCACAGCGCCCCTTATAGCTGCCATCAGGCGCCGTGCGCCCGGCTCCCAGGCTGCAGCAGCTTCCAGCGGCCACCCTGCAGCAGCCACCCGGGATGGGGGCCACGTTAACCCCCGCAGTGCCGGCCAGCAGTGCCCTTCCCCCCGCGGCCGCAGGGCCCTGCATGGCCAGGCTCGGCCCTCCCTGGGCAGCGTGCCAGCGGTGGTAGCCGGGCTGAGCTGGGCCAGGCACGTTCGTCCTGCCACCGCCAGCTCCGTGTGCCCTCCCCCAACCTGGGGCACAATTAAACTGTCTGCCTAGGGTGCCGGAATGGCTCGGTCCGGCCCTGTCCACAGCCAGGGCAGAGCTCTGGAGCTGCCTGGCTCTGTGGTCGGGGCCAGAGCTGTGCAGCCAGGGCAGAGCTTAGCCGCCGCCTGGCTCCACAGCTGGGCTTGAGCAGAGAGCTGGTGCCGGAGGACAGAGCTCTCCATTGTGCCACCTGCCCTCCCCCCCCCCCACTGGGTTGCCAGTGCCCCATAACATGCTCCTGCCCCACCGCCAGACCTCCCTTTTCCTATGCTCCGTGGTCCAGGAACATCCATGGTCAGTGCCAGACCATGGCTGTTGCTGGACCAGGGAGTCCTGGTTAAGGGAAGTACAACCTGTACTACACAAGGACAAAGCAGTGGAGAATAAGGCCTTGTATATTTGATGAGTAGTGACCTATTAAGTTGTAAAAATGTATGGTTAGTAAGACTCCACCCTAAATTTTGCAAGAACAGTAGTGCTAGCTTTAGTTTCCTGATCAAATCTGAAACTGGGTTATTATGCTATATAGTTATATTTTTCTTGCAGTTTAATTTTGGTGCAGTAGTATTCTTCACTTTTCCTTAATTGTTCTGAACATTTGTTTTTCACCAAGAACAAACAGCTGTGTTCTAACCTAAATAATAGCTGGTTTGGCTAGTAGGACTGACTGTAAGCATATAATATTAAGCATAGTTTGGGGATTAACTAGGAAAATAGTAGTATGGAAATAGATGTTATATTCTTGATAGTAAAGTATCTGATACCTATGTGACACCAATATTTTCAAAAGGGATCTGGTGATCCTCGCAATTACAGACCGGTAAGTTTAACGTCAGTACTGGGCAAATTAGTTGAAACTATAGCAAAGAATAAAATTGTCAGTCACGTAGATGGACATAATTTGTTGAGGGGAAAAGTCAGCATGTTTTCTGTAAAGGAAAACATGCCTTACTAGAGTTCTCTGAGGGAGGTCAACAAATTTGTGGACAAGGGGGATCCAGTAGATATAGTATACTTAGATTTCCAGAAAGAAGGCTCTTAATTAGCTGTCATGGGAAAAGAGGGAAGGTCCTCTCATGGATTGATAACTGGTTAAAAGACAGGAAACAAAAGGTAGGAATAAATGGTCAGTTTTCAGATTGGAGAGAGAGAACTAGTGGAGTCCCTCAAGGCTCTGTACTGGGACCAATCTTATTCAACCTATTTATAAGTGATCTGGAGAAAGGGGTAAATAAGTGAGGTGGCAAAATTTGCAGATGATACCAAACTGCTCAAGATAATTAAGACCAAAGCAGACTGTGAAAAGCTTCAAAAAGATCTCAGAAAACTAAGTGATGTGCAACAAAATGGCAAATGAAATTTAATGTTGATAAATGTAAAGTAATGCACATTGGAAAAAATCCCAACTATACGTAAAAAATTATACAGACCAATTTAGCTATAACCACTCAAGAGAGAGATCTTGGAATCATTGTGGATAGTTCTCTCAAAACATCCACTCAATGTGCAGCAGCAGTCAGAAAAACACACAGAATGAATGTTAGGAATCATTTAAAAAGGGATAGAGAATATCTTACTGCCTCTATATAAATCCATGGCACAGCTACATCTTGAATACTGTGTACAGATGTGGTCACCTTATCTCAAAAGAGATATATTGGCATCGGAAAAGGTTCAGAAAAGGGCAACAAAAATGATTAGGGCTTTGGAACAGGTCCCATATGAAGAGAGATTAAAAAGATTGGTATTTTCAGCTTAGAAAAGAGGAGACTAAGAGGGGATATGATAGAAGTCTATAAAATCATGACTGGTGTGGAAAAAGTGAATAAGGAAAAGTTATTTACTTGTTCCCATAATTCAAGAACTAGGGAATCATCAATTGAAATTAATAGGTATCAGATTTTAAACAAACAAAAGGACATGTTTCTTCATGCAGCACACAGTTAACTTGTGGAACTCCTTGCCATAGGATGTTGTGAAGACCAAGACTTTAAGGGCATGTCTACACAATGGCACTATTTAAGGATAATGCTCGTTATCTTAACAGCATGCTTGTTATTTTGAAATACATTCGAAATAATGGGCTTCTTATTCAGGCTTCCTTTAAGCCTCATTGCACGCGGATTAAGACACCGGAACAGTGATTATTTTTCAAAATAAGACAGTGCCAAATTTTGTAATAAGCTACGCAATTTGCATAGCTCAAATAGCGTTGTTTATTTTGAGGTATGCGCTACTGTGTAGACGTACCCTAACAGGGTTTTAAAAAGAACTAGATACATTCATGGAGGTTAGGTCCATCAATGACTACTAGCCAGGATGGGTAGGAATGGCCTCCCTAACCTCTGTTTGTCAGAGGCTGGAAATGAATGACAGGAGAGGGATCACTTAATGATACATGTTGTGTTCACTCCCTGTAGGGCATCTGGCATTAGCCACTGTTGGAAGACAGAATACTGGGATAGATGGACCTTTGGTCTGACCCAATATAGCCGTTCTTATGTTTTTAATAGCAAACTGTTTAGTATTTTTTGTTGACAGAATCTGACAAATCTTATTATAAACTACAGATTTATCTAAATATTAGGCTCTTCAAATTTACAAAATTTAATTTATATTCTTATGCAAATCATCTCGGTAAATGTTGGTTAACTTCATATGGCTGAGACCATATTTTAAGTGGGCACTATTTTTGTTTGTATCTTTAACCTCTGTAATAGAGCAGGCAACATCTGAGAATACCCGACACTGACTGGTGCAATCTTGATCTAAGACTTATAGGTTAAAAGAGGCCTTATGGACTGCAGCTAGACTCATGGGGATCTGGTAAATTTAACAATATTATGGTCACATCCACTGTCTCTCTCTCTCTTTTATCACAGGAATCCAATTGAAGAATTAAAATCTTATTTTTGTCATCTCAATATTTTGGGGTTTATAGCCAGAGAAAGACAATGTATGTTAGGCACATCTAGAAAATATTTTCAATAGGATGTGTGCAAGAATGCAAAATATTTTGCTTTTGATCTGCTATTTTTTGCAGTTAGCACTGCACTAAACTATTAATATAGTTATACGAGCAATCTAAGTTCCAGCCCTAAAAGGTTCAGCAGCACAGAGCCCCAGTGACTTTAATGGGATGTCTGCATAGCCAATTATAGAACTGAGGCCTTATATTGTATACTGTTTGAAACAAAAATATGCCACAAAGAGAGAGTGAATTTCAGACATTAATACTGACTTTACTTCTCCAAAATGCCAGTCCAGTGATGATATGGTATTGTCTAAAATGATCCAGATAGTCTCACCTATTAGAAAAGATGTATATAGCTTTCCCGCCCTGGGATTTTAATTTTTTTACATTACTTAAGTGGGATACATGCTGTTGCCAAATGCTTAGTATAAGTCTGTATAGCATAGCATGAGTTTACTGTTTTAAATATATTGTCACTATGGTATACATTTTTCATTAGGGCAAATTCAGCTGGGCTGAGCACTGGGAAGAAAAGGAGTCTTTCCTACCCAGACTGTGGAAGATTACAGAATCCTTCTGTGAAAGCTATTTTCAGTCCACTACCCCTCTACAGGACAGACATTTGTCTCCCTTATTTCCAGTCTTCCTGTGCTTGTCTCTGTGCATAGAGCCCAGTAAAGGGGGTGCATACCCTAATCAGCACCTTTTCCTCAGTGAAAGAGCCACTTTGGAGATGGGGGGGGGGGCTACAATTGCCCATGAACTATGTAGATTAATAGTAACACTAAAAATCCATTGCAGGTTTAACACTTTATTATAATGCTTACTATGTTAAAATAATCTAAGCAATATATTTAGTCTATTAGTTGCCATATAATATTTCTATACCTAAGGTGGATGGTGAGGTACAAAGTAACAGTACATATCTTAAAATGTTTTAGTTCAGTGAAACATGGACTATTTACAATTTTAAAAAATCAATTACTTGGCTTTAGAAATACTTGTCCACTTGGATTTTAAAAGTGTGGGGGTTTTTGTGTATTTCTTAAGTTCTGTATTTTGTATGCACTGAAATATACACACTTCCAAAAATAATATCTGGAATTTGTGATACAAACTGCGGTAGAGGCCAGCCAGTGACCTAAGGCTGAGCTCAACTTACAATGTTAGTTTAGACAAGTTATGTTACATAATTTACAAAAACTAAAGTAATTGAAGTCGACCTAACTTAGATTGATTAACAGCAGCGTCTACACCCCGCTATGTTGACGGTTCTCCAATTAACATAGCTTCTGCCTTCCGAGGAGGTGGAGTATATAAGTCATCGGAGAGTGCTCTCCCATTAATAGCCTGTCTTCACCAAATTCACTAAATCAACACTGCTGTATCAACTGCTGCAATGCTAATTTAGCCAGCAGCATGGGCGGTTGGTAAAGGTACAGCTTGGGGAGGCAAGCTCCCAGCCCCACCTCCAGTCCTGCCCCTTCTCCTGAAGCCCTGCCCCCACCACAGAGAGGGGAGAAGGGTCGGGTGCACGTGTCTCCCCCCATTAAAAGGGGAGAAGGCCACCCCTCTCCACAGGGAGGGGGCATGAGCACACACACCTCCCCCCAGCCCCGGAGCATGGAAAAGGAGGGTGCCATGGCCCGACCTCTACAGCCCCAGAGCACGGGGAGGGAAGAAGGCACTGTGGCCCCAATCTTCCGAGCCCTAGAGCACGTGGAAGAAGGGGAGCGCACAGCCCCAGCTTCCCCAGCCCAGAGCACGGGGAGGGAGAGCACCACACACGGCTCCAGCCTCCTCAGCCCGAGAGCACAGGGAGAGAGGGGGTCCCACAGCTCCAGCCTCCCTAGCCCCAGAGCATGGAAGGACTGCTGCTCCAGGGGCAGCAACACTCCACTCCAGTATGCCTATAGTAGGTGTTCTGGGGGCAGAGTGTAAGGGGGTCAGACTAGCGGTTTGGGAAGGCAGTGCTTTCCCCCGCCTAGGATACCAGCCACCCATGGCCAGTAGTATAAACATAGCCTTAATGCTATACACTTGAGAGATGGAAGACCTAGGTTTGAGAGCAACCTCAAGAATCTTGCTCTTTTGGCCTACTTGTGTTTGGCAACGTTACCAAGATGACCATCTGTACAGGTGCAGGAGGTTGCTGTGTGAATCACACATCAAACATCAATCATGTACAGGATGGAGTCACTCTGAGAGGTTGTCTGATAATTCAGGATGAACACCGCAAGTACAGAAGTAGGTAAAACTGACCACAATGAAATAAAACCTATAGAATCATTACTCCCTTCATACTAAATATCCAGAGAGAATGCCTTGTGAATGTGCAGTTCTCTTTGTCTGTTTACCCTTGCTGCATTGACAATAGCAAGGGCAAATGGCAATGATGTCTACGCTTCTCTACTAATGTTAAATAAAAAATATTCAGCATACTTCTCTACCTGATTAGTTCTGAAGGGAAAACATCAATGCTATTTTCTTGCTCAGCAATTTGTCTAATGGGGCATTCGTGAAGATGCAAGTAACAGTGCATAGATATTACAGAAATGAATCCCCTATTACTGTACTTTTCAAAAAATGATGTTGCGCCACAAATTATTCAAATGACATCTGAAGAGAACTTGCTTATAAATCTATGTAAAAGTTGATATACATGATTACCATAAATACAATAAAATAATTTTATGGACCTTTTAAAAAGCAAACAATTCTACAACGTAAGTTATCAACATGTTCTACTGATAATATAATACAAACTATTCACAGAAAACTATAGCAACAGTAAAAATACCATGTTCTGAAAACTTGTGCATTTAAGTAGACTATTTTAAATCAGGTTTCAATATGCTCCAGAACACACTACCTTACTGATGACCATGGGTCTCTGTATTTATTAAACTGAATCACCTGACAGTAGAACTCAGTTAAGGCTCTTGGCATTGGTGCAACTTCTTCCCACTCAGACCTGTTGCTATGGTAGACTTGTACTTCATCTGTAATTTCATCTGGAGCATAATCACCACCTAGTATGTAAATTTTATCTTCTATTCCAACTGCTCCTGCATTAAAGCCAGCACATTCAAAAGATCCTTCCCCTTTCCAAACACAAGTTTCTGGACAAAAACTATAAACCTTGTAGGTGGAAAGGTCACATATATACAATGTGCAGTTCACTGGAACAGCTTTGATTAAAGTTGCATGAAAAAACTGCCCAAACTCTGCTACAAGCTCAGACCACTGATCAGTCGTAGCATTATACTTAAAGAAACAATCCAGGGATGGATTAAAGGCATCAGTAATCTCTACTTCAGCACCAAGGACATAAATTATATTTTGACATGCACTTGCTTCTGGGTAATATATGCCTCTTGGTAATGGGCTTACAGATTTCCATTCTTTGGAGAGAGGACTATAAGATTCCACATCCAAAAGACTTCTGATGTCTTGAGCTCCCTTAGTTTTTCCACCTATTATAAATAACTGATTTAGAGTCATGACAGATGTATGCATAGTCCTTGGTTTTTTCATAGCTGACACTATGGAGAAATCATTGCTAACTGGGCAGTAGCACCAAGTCTGGTCAGTGGCATCATGAAAGGATTCAACAATATGAAGTCTAACAGTCCTACAGCAGTTCCCTTTGCACCCACCAGTTATAAATATTTTCTCTCCATAACTAGATAAACTTGATCCTGGAAGATCAATGATGTGTGTGTGAGGCAGTTCTCTCCATTTATCCGTTTTGATATTATAGCAAAATGTGTGTGTGTTTTCTCCATTTTCTTCAGTTTTGTGAACAAATATATATTTTTCTGTTGTTGAAGGACGAGCATCTGGAAACAGCCCACTGGAGTTTTGTACACTTGTAATTGCATCATTGATTATTCCTATGCAGTCAGCACTCTTAAGCAAATATTCTTCAGAATGCAACAAGTTATGCAGTGTCTTTTCAGGTAACTGATGTAATCTTACTTTTTTAATCAAGTGACGGAGATGCTTCTGTCTTGTTTCTAAATTATGTTTGGTCCACTGTAGGACAACTTTCAACACAGATTCTTCTTCGGGGACACAGAGTTCATCTGCTTCAATACATTTTTGTAATATCTCAAAATTCATCTCCAAGAAATCACTTGATTTCAGTAGCAAAGAAAAGTGGTGCTGTGCAAACTCCAGTGCACGATCAAACAAATGAACAGAACCATAACTTTCTGATAAAGACAACAACTGTAGACAATTCCCAAGATCAACACTTTCTATTAGAAAGTCACTGCAAGCTTTGGAAAGGTGTGAAACTTGAAGAAATGAGGACAATTGGAAGAACATTTCCACATTATCATTTGTTATCTCAGTTTTCCCCGTGTAGGCATAATCGAGAAAAGCCTTCACTGCCTTAGGTGATAAATTACTTATAGTAACATTCCCATCATCTCTTTCTTTCATGTTAACCTCAAACATGGCTCTGCAAGTGAAAATATAGGAAACATACACACAAATTAAGTAACATTATAGATCACCTAGCAAATAGAAGATAATATGGAGAGGGAGAGAAAAAAAATCTAGATCAGTGGTTCTCAACCAGGTGCTCTCAGCCAGGAGTTTGGGAATGGCATAGAAAAAAAAAATCACAAGATTAGCTGTGGTCCTGTGGAATTTAAGTTGACCTCCACAAAGAGATGTCAGAAAACAAGGTTGAGCTGCAGATTTGGATGGGGGGAATTAAACTAGGGAGCAGAAAGGCAGATTTTGAGCAAGTGTGAATATGTAAATTAAAGCCATGAGCAAATATCACCAAACAGTAGGGTACAAGAGAAAAAAAAATGAAAGGACCCCAGAGCTTTGTGGAACTTCTCCTCTCCTATTATCACACGATATATTATCCTAAATTATTTAAACTTAAAATGTGACTGCAACAGGAGAGACTCTTCCAGAGCCCCCACACTGATACACATAGGAGCAAATACAATCCCAAAATAAAACCTCTCTCTTCTGGAATACAGACACATTCCTACAGTACATGTCCTTATGCTGAGTTTCTGATTGATAGTCTTCTCTAATAAAAACACCCTCTCCCTCAATCTGGTCTCCAACTTTTTTCGGCCTGGTTTATAAATCATGTCTGGTTGTCTGATGGTCCTACAAAGTATGCAGCTTCCTGTCTAGCCCTTATATTCTGCCAAACAATGGATAGAGAGATTTTTTTTAGTATGATTTTTCATGGTGGTCCTAGTGTCTTCTAGAGAAGGAAGTTAATATGCACCAGTCACTGTCATATCAAAATAAGATCACGACTCCTGCACTGAACCCTTCAGATATGTACACTTACTGTCACCAAGAGTATGTCTACACATTGAGACTCCCAGCCTGAGTCAACAGATCCATAGGGTTTGTGCTACCATGGTAAAAATATCTGCGTAGACAGTGCTCTGAAATCACATCTAGAGCTCAGGAGCCCACACCTTTTCCTAAGCTTCAGAGCTCAAGCTTCAACATTTATGCAGCTATTTTTTAGTATAGTAGCTTGAGCCTGAGTCTGTTGACACAGTATGGGAGGCTTGCTGCTGTGGGCTCTGAAGACATACCCCAAGAGATTAAGTTCCAAGAGAAAGCACACACAAAGGCCACATCTTCATTCCATGGAAGATTGATACTGCCGCAATGAATATTCTGGGGTTCAGTATTCCTGCTCTTGGCAAAAGTAAAGGAAGCCAATGGGAGCATTTGCTCCCATTAGCCTCCTGTTGGGGACGCCACCAAGCTTGGCTTAAGGTAAACCAATTCCAGCTATGCAGAACATGTAGCTGGAGTTGTGTACCTTAAGCTGAGCTACTGTGTCTAGTGTAGACCTGAGCTAAAAGTTGAAGCACTCTGTGGCACATCGCTGAAGTGAAGATAATACACAACCAGCAATTACATTTCCTTCAAACATTTTACAAGACATTTCCATTCCATCGTGCTATGTTCTTTAATACTGGGCACTAGGGATGTTGGCATGTAGCCATTTACACGATTAACCGATAACCCTGAGCTCATTGGTTAATCCAAATGGTTACACACAAACACCCCAGGCTTCTCGAGAGCCAGTACACACGGGGAGCTGGCTTTTAAACCGGCTCTCTATGCATGGCACCTCCCATGGAGCTGCCTGTCCCACCCCTACTGCCTCCCAAAGAAGCAACAGGACAGAAGGACAGACGGGAGCCAAGTACATATTTTACCCACAGCAATGAATAACTAGAAAAGCTAATTACTCCAGACTTATTAGGTCCTCAGATGACACTGTGCATTTGACTTTAGATGATGCTGTGCATTTTGATGAACTTCTGTTAAGCTTGCAGCATTATACAAAGTCATTGCCATCTGCAAATTAATCCATTTGCTATGACATGGTGTGCACATTTAATTGTAAGCTGGGACTAAAGTTTCACTCTTTTTACAACGGATCATTGGCTCTGTTTAAATCAATGCCTTACTGTTTTTAAAATTTAATGAGATTTGTATGTTGTTTTTTGTATTGAAATTTGTATTAGTGTTGTGGTGGTGTATAAACTACCATAAACACAAAGAAAGGGGGCATGATCAAATAAGCCTGAGAACCACTGATCTAGTCTACCCTTCTCTGCTGAGACAGGGCCAAGTGTACCTGACATGTGTTTGTCTAGCATATTCTTAAGATTTTCCAATGAGGGTGATTCTACACACTTCTGTGCTAACCTGATCCAGTGCTTAATTATCCTTATAGTTGGAAAGATTTTACTAATATCTAACCTTTGCTGCAGATTAAACTGATAACTTCTTGTCCTATCTTCAGTGGACGACAGTTGATCAAAGTCCTCTTTCTAACAGTCCTGAATATATTTGAACATTTATCTAGCTACTCTGTCTTCTTTTCTCAAGACTAAACTGGTCTACTTTATAAATTTTTCCTGATGGTTTATTTAAAATCTGCCCTTTTTACCATTTTTAGTGCTCTCTTCTGGAGCGCTCCAATTCTTCCATATTGGACAAAGTACTCCTATAGAGGCCTCATTTATACCGACTATAGCAGGACAATCACCTGTCACGTCTTATACGTAACACTCTTGTTACTCAACACATCTACTGCTTTTCCCATCCCCATGCCAATAATCCTGTTAAAGGAAATTAGGTTGGTTTGGTATGATTTGCTCTTAACATATCAATGTTGGCTATTATTTATCATCCTTATTACCTCTACCCCCTCCTACACTACTTCTCCAGGCCAGAATCCTCTTCTGCACCCAAGCCTCCTCCCAGACCCTGCACCCTATTCCCCTGCCCCAGATCACAATCCCCTCCTTCACCCAAACTCTCAGACCTCACACCATCTCCTGCACGCTAGTCACTTACCCCGTTTGCCCTTCTGCACCCAACCTCCATCCTAGACCCCTCCCCCCCCCCCCCACACACACAAAAGAGTTCGACTCTTGACCACTTTACAAAATCTTGGAGTGGCCCCCCACCAAAAATTATTGCACACCCCTGTTCTAGGTGCTTACAGAAATCTTAGTAATTTGTTCCAGTATCTTTCCAGGAACTGAAATTCATCTGACTGCTATGCAATTCCCAGGTCCTCTTTGTTCTCCTTTTACAAAATAGATGCTAGGTTTACCCTGCTCCAGTCCTCTGGGACTCACTCATTCTTGAAGAAAATCACTAAGGCTATGTCTATACAAGAACATTATTTCGGAATAATTGACATTATTCTAAAATAACATAGTCCGCATTTACACTACAAGCAGTTATTTTTACATAATGTCAAAATAATGTTGAGCTGGAGGACTTCTTACTCCGACTCCTGTAACCTTCATTTTATGAGGAGTAAGGGAAGTTGGAGAAAGAGTGCTCTTTCTTGTACTTCCTGCTGTGTAGACAGTGCCAAAAGCCGAAATAAACTATTTCAACTTAAGCTATGCAATTGATGTAGCTGAAGTTACATAACTTATTTCAGCTTTAGCCCTGTTGTGTAGATGTGCCCATATGCCCTGAGATGGTCAAAAATTCCCCTGGGATATTTAAGAAACTAGCTGAAGCAATGTGAATACATATATCTAAATATTCTTTAACTAGTTCTTTCCCTATTCTGGCCTGTGTTCTTTCTCCACTAAATATTGTGTTAAGCATCTGGTCAAAATAACCTTTTTTAGTTATGACTGAAGCAAAAGTGTATTAAACATTGCAGCTGTTGTAGTCCATTATTGCTCTTCTTCACCGCTAAATAGTGGATCCACACTTTGCCATGTGAACTCCCTGTTACACTTAGGTTCTAAACAAAACTGTGAAAGTCTAAGATATTTAGTGTGCTCCTTTCTATCACAGAGGCCATGTCTACCACAAGAAACTTACATTGGTACAACAACACTGATAGGGGTGTGAAAAATCGACACCCTAAGCAACATAGTTAAACCAACCTAATCCCCAATGTAGACTATGCTCTACTGATGGGAAAGTTTATCTTGTTGCCATAGCTACCATCTCTCTTGGAGAAATGGAATCTCATTTGTACTAGCTTTGCTTTTCGTAACAACAGAAGTACTGCAATTTTCTGCCTCAGAGAACAGTAAACCTAGAAATCTGTTTTCAGTATAGATTTGTATGTTTGTGCCTTACTGAAGCAAACGTTAGCCAGGATCTTATCAAAATGAAGTTTATCCATATTATAATTGAAAGGACTACATCCCATGCGTTACTCATTAATTCATTTATTTATGGTTCCAAGTACCACAGGGAGGGTCACAAATCCAAACATTTGAGGCTAGATTTTGCATTAGTTGAAACTTGTGAAAAATGGTAGGAATTTTTTCAGTCATTCTTATGGCATTTATAGATTCGTTCATAGATCATAAGGCCAGAAAGGACCACTGTGATCATCTCATAAGCCCTCCTGCATAACAGAGGGCAAATATAGCCCCTGGCAACCTAGCATTTGCTAAGCTTATCATGCAAGTCTTATTTGAACTAGTGCATATCTGGATTTTAAAACTTAGCCAATGATAAAATTTAAAAAAAAATCACCAAAATCCTGGGTAAGTTGTTCCAGTGGCAAATTAGCTTGACAGTTAAAAAATGTGCATCTTATTTCCAGTCTGAATGTGTCTGCTTTCAATTTCAAGCCACTGGATTTTGGTACATTTTTGTTTGCCAAATTGAAGAGTCCATTATCAAAATTTTGTTCTTCATGTACTTACCTATAAAAATCCCTTAACCATCAGTCAGCCTACTTATCTGAGAAAGCTCTTATGTAGTTTATTCAATGTTATGGAAAATATAGAAAAATAAATCTATTAATGATCCACTTGTATGACACACAGTGTTTTGTCCTCCCCATGTTAAGTCAATCCATATTTTGTGTTGTGGACATTCAGATACAGAAGACATTCACAGTCTTACCAGTGCACAATATTTAATTAGGATTCTGCATTTACATTTTAGAATGTTAAGTCCACGTCAGGCAAAGGGTCACTTCATTTTTTTAGTAATATGCATGACTGGATTTCAAATTACTATGAGTGATTACTCTAACCAAAATGTTGAGCATCTGAATCAAAGAGACAGATATCTTAAATTTCTGTGTATATTTTCCACCAATAATTTAAAAATATGCATTCTCTGAAAAGCTACAGTAGAAGTAGGTTTACCTGAAAAAGTCACTGCATGCTGCTAGTACACAACGATGACAGGGGATTATTTCATCTTTCACAAGTATTTTAAAATCAAAAAATATATTCTGTTCTCTGAAACTTTGCAGCACATTTAGAATTTGCTGACCATGATCTTCAGCTATTAAGGAGCTGATTTTCTTTTCAGGAACAGCAATTCCATTGCAAGTTGGTCTGCTAAGGAAATCCTGTTGATTGTCCATGGTTTCTTCAATATAGCCCTAAAATGTAAATGGAAAAATAAGTCGCAGATTTTGTTATTTCAAAAAACTTAATGCAAAAACAAACTCTGAATTAAATAATTGGTATGTAAATAATGTGCACTGCTAAGATTTGTCCATTAAGTGTACCTTTTACTTTGAATCTACTAATTTTACTCCACAAGGTAGGTGCATATTTCATTAAATGAATCAGGTAACAATCCCTACACAATTTTCCTTTTTATTACTCAAAGTTGGAATTTTCCCATTTCTGTGGCAAATGAAGATGGCACTTTATAGGCCAGATCATGATGATCTATAACAGGGCCGTCCTTACGATTTATGGTGCCCTAGGCAGGATTATTAAACTGGTGCCCCTATGCCTGACTTGCTCTTAGCAACACAAACATAAGCTTACAGTATTGGTGCCCCAGAAATACTGGTGCCCTAGGCAACTGCCTATGGCTAATGACAGCCCTGATCTATGAACTCAGAGTCAAGTAAGGTGGCAAAAATATCCCCTTGCAAGCTTGCATTTGCTAGGCTTATTATGCAAGTGGGGGTGGTGAGCAGCTGTACCTATTCTGTTTAGTCAGGACCAGATTAACCTTTTGTGGCCACCTCACCAAACATATCTGTGGGCCCCTTGTGGTTGAAAATACTGTATTGTTGGGATAGGCATGAAAATATTTATTCAGAAATAAAATAGTTAAAACCACACTTAATTGAGGCCTTAACTCAGCCCATAGAGAACAAACTGGGCTAGCATCAATACACCCAGAATATTCTTGAATTTGCTGTACTTATGTGGGAGGGGTTATTTGCTAATTTTGTCTTTTTTGTTTAAACAATCATGGCCTGCTTCCAGCCCTGAATGGAATTGCTTAATTTGCATACTTATGAGTCATAAGCCCAGATGTAGCAGTCAGTGGAGTTGCACCTGCATCTCCTTATCACCACCTCCTTCCTCCACCCAAAGTTATGTTTCATAAATACATTTTCTGAAAGCTGCATTTTCTACAATACAGTTAACAATTTTAAGTTAGTTTCTTTAGCCCATTTCTCCCTTTGCCTCTCTGTCCCTCATGGCAGCAAATGAAACAGTAAAGTTAGGAGGAGGAGCATGCAGGAAGAAAATTGCTCATGGTGTCATCTTTTGCAGGGAGAAAAGGCTATTGAGACACACACAAAGATGTTACCACAAAGGCTAACACAATCCAGCCCTTCCCATGCGGCATCACTAACCCGCACTTCCATAAAGATTCTTCTCAATCAGCTACTACTGCCCTGTACTGCCTTATTTGGCAGACCAGATGCCAACTTGCAGTGAAGAGAGAATGACAATTGGTCAGTCTGGTCAGGAAAGTTGGCAAACCTAACCCCGACTTTCATTCCAGGGCTGTCACGTCTCTCCCTTTTACTGCCCCTCCCCATGCACATGTAACCCACACACACACACCTAGTGTGGTTACTCACACACATAGACAATCCCCCATTTTCAACCCAGATTCCCTGGCTTTTGCCCCCTGACACAGCCCACATCTCCACAT
The DNA here is from genome assembly GCA_032595735.1 of Pelochelys cantorii. Classification (NCBI taxonomy): domain Eukaryota; kingdom Metazoa; phylum Chordata; order Testudines; family Trionychidae; genus Pelochelys; species Pelochelys cantorii. Next base: position 38,733,804 of record CM064326.1, read on the forward strand.
CCTGCTTGTTCTACCCCGCACTCGGAGTCACCACTATCTCTCCCACTGCCCCCAGTCTTACCCCCCAACTGCCCCCCCCCCCAACGCGCTGCACCCCTTCTCTCCCGAGTACGTGGGGGTGGGGGAAGTGGCAGGTCCGGTCACCCCCACTGGCCGGGGCCTGGCAGCCAGCACTGCCCAGCCCCGCCGTTGCCCCCCTGCTCCGGGGGACCACAGACAGTCACCCCACCCCGAACTGCAGGGGCCAGACAGCGCCCAGGAGCCCCGGTGGATCATCCGGGCTGCACACCGAGAGTCACGGCTCAGCGGCCCCTCCCCCCCCCTCGGCCCCAGGAAAGCGGGGGTGGGCGTGAGCCAGGAGCCCCCATCCTGTGCCTTGGGGTGTGTGCAGCGGGATCAGCGCCAGGAACCTTTTCCCGCACCTGAGCATTTCTTTGCTGGGACGCCTCAGCCGGCAGCGTGGCGCGTGGCATTTTGGGACTGGTAGTGTGGCTGGCGGCGCATCTCCCAATTCCCCGGCGGAACGCAACCGCTTGAAAACTACAACTCCCAGCACACCCTGCAACACCAAGTCTCTTGCGCCTGCGCGCTTCGCTCTCTGGGGAAGCGACTGCTTTTTCGCGTTGCTGGGTTGGAGCTAGGGCTGGATTAACCTGTTGTGAGCCCCTGCTACGTGTGGGCCTGGCTCCACCAGAGCCGTTATAAACCCGGTACAGACTGTTACCCATCTGCCCCTCCCTCTTCTGCCTACTGCCCGGGTCTGACAGCCCCTCTCCGAGCCCCTCCTCCACGCGTTAACCCCTCTCCTGCCACAGCTCTTTAAACCCCGCTCCCCCTCCCGCCCGTGATTTTCCACCCCTCCGCTTGCCCCTTTCTACAGCAGAGCCTGAGCCCCGCTGAGGGCAGCGGCTTCGGCTAGTGTCACTGCGCCTGCTCGCTCCTGCCCAGCCGCTCGCCATGGGCGGCGTGCGCTGGGCCTTCCCCTGCGGCGCCTGGGCCCCCCGCCGCCACGAGTGGCTGCTGGCGGCGCGCCTGGTGCAGCCCGAGGAGAAGCAGCGCATCCGCCAGTTCCTCTTTGCCCGGGACGCCAAGGCTGCCATGGTAGAGGAGGCTGCTGCGCTTAATGGCGCTATGGGGGCGGGGGGGGGGGAGGGGAGCCGCGTGCGCCCGGCTGGCCGGGACCGTAGCTTGGAAGCGGGCAGTGATGAGGGCAGGGGGCTTGGAAGGAAATGAAACTAATCTCTGTCAGGCCCTGCCCGTCTGTCAGCCTAGTGCGTGTGAGCGTTGCTAAGAGCCCTGCCTGTGCGCAGAGCGGTGCCTGGTCCCTGCCCCCGCCTGCCGGGAGCACCGGTGGTGACACCTGCGTGACTTTAGCAAGGCTTTTGATGCCGTCTCCCATAATAGTCTTGCTAGCAAGTTAAGGGAATGTGGATTGGATAAATGGACGGTAAGAGGGATAGAAAACTGGCTGGAAGGCGGGGCCCAGCGGGTAGTGATCAACCGCTCGATGTCAGGATGGCGGTCGGTTTCTAGCGGAGTGCCCCAAGGTTTGGTTCTGGGACCGGTTTTGTTCAATATCTTTATTAATGACCTGGATGAGGGGATGGATTGCACCCTCAGCAAGTTTGCAGATGACACTAAGCTAGAGGGAGAGGTAGATACGCTGGAGGGCAGGGATAGAGTCCAGAGTGACTTGGACAAATTGGAGGATTGGGCCACAAGAAATCTGATGAGGTTCAACAAGTCCTGCACTTGGGACGGAAGAATCCCAAGCATAGTTACAGGCTGGGGACCAACCAGCTAAGTAGTAGTTCTGCAGAAAAGGACCTGGGGGTTACAGTGAATGAGAAGCTGGATATGAGTCAACAGTGTGTCCTTGTAGCCAAGAAGGCTAATGGCATATTAGGTTGCATTAGAAGAGCATTGCCAGCAGATCCAAAGGTGTCATTATTCCCCTTTATTTGGCTCTGGTGAGGTCACATCTGGAGTATTGTGTCCAGTTCCGGGCCCCCCACTACAAAAAGGATGTGGACGCATTGGAGAGGGTCCAGCGGAGGGCAACCAAAATGATTAGGGGGCTGGAGCATATGACCTATGAGGAGAGGCTGAGGGAGTTGGGTCTGTTTAGTCTGCAGAAGCGAAGAGTGAGGGGGGATTTGATAGCAGCCTTCAACTTCCTGAAGGGAGGTTCCAAAGAGGATGGAGAAAGGCTGTTCTCAGTAGTGACGGATGGCAGAACAAGGAGCAATGGTCTTAAGTTGTGGTGGGAGAGGTCCAGGTTGGATATTAGGAAAAATTATTTCACTAGGAGAGTGGTGAAACACTGGAATGGGTTACCTAGGGAAGTAGTGGAGTCTCCATCCCTAGAGGTGTTTAATTCTCGGCTTGACAAAGCCCTGACTGGGTTGATCTAGTTGGGATTGGTCCTGCCTTGAGCAGGGGGCTGGACTTGATGACCTCCTGAGGTCTCTTTCAGCTCTATGGCTCTATGATTCTGTGTGCGCCGCTACTTGAGCCTGTTGCACGGCAGCCAGGCCCACACTGACTTTGTGGGGGGCGCTCGAAATGTCAGGCTTCACGCCCAAAGCTCTCAAATTTCTTGGCCCCCGGCCCACCCGCTCAAGGTAGGTTTCCACAGGCCACCAGCCAACCACCCGTGCAGACAAAATGGGTGCAGGTGCGGGTGCAAGGTCTTGGCGGGGAGTAGGGTGGGGAGACCTCTCAACACTTTGGGGGGCAAAGGAGGCAATTTCCCTGGGGCTTAGCCATTCTAAGGGTCTTGGAGCTCCTTTGAACTGTCGTGGGAGCGCTGGAGTGCCATTCCACGTGGCTTTGAAGGCAGAGGGAGGGAACTAGTACCACAGTCTGGGTGGTGCTAAGGTCTGATTGCACCCAGGGAAGAGGTGGGGGCGAGCAGTGCTGCTCCTCCCTCCCTTCCCTTGCCCTGAAGCCCGCTGTGGCTGTCGGCTTCACATGGTGCAGGAACGTGCTGGGGTGGGGGAGTCTGGCTAGGTGGGAGAGTGCAGGAGCGGGTTGGGGGTGTGGGGTCTCAGGAGGGGACATGCGTGAGGGGGGATAGCTGTGCAGGGTCCAGGGATAAGGGGGATGGTAGGGTGCTTACTTGGCTTCGTCCCCCCCCCGCCCTTTGTCCCCAGTCCCAGGCATGCCTCCCGTTGCTCTCATTGTCTGCAATTCTGGTCAATGGAAGCAGCGGGGAAGACCTCCAGGCAGTTATTCCCTGCACTGCCATTCCCCTAGCCAGAGGTAGGGAGAACAGCAGCGTGTGGAGCTGCTTGCTCCCCCTGCACATTGGATCCAACCCGCAACAGGATGGTGGTGTTCCAACCTTGCTGGGGAAACACAGGCTTGGAGCTCCAGTGTGCGCTCCCTAGTGCGGGGGTGGGGTGGGGCTGAGTCTCAAGCTATAGCCCTCCTGCAAAGTGGCAGGCTGCACTTTGAGAACCACTGCTCTAGGGCAATAGTTTTCAAAATACAGGTCCCGACATAGTACTGGGTCGCTTTGCTATAGGGTGACCAGGTGACTAGTGGGGGTTGCTCAGGCATGCTTCCTCCCTGTCCTGGTACCATGGACCCTACAGCTCCTAGATGAGGGACTACAGCGCTCCACACACTGCCCTCCCCCTGAGCACCAGCTCCACTCTACCATTGGCTCTTTCCTGGCCAATGGGAAGTGGGGTGACTGGTGCCTGCGTGTGTGTAGAGCGCTTTGCACACCTTTGCCTAGGAGTCAGACCTGCCACTGACTGCTTCCAGGACATAGTGTGGTCCGAGGTGCTAGGACAGGCGAGAAGCTGGCCTTAGGATCCCCGCTGCTCTGCTGACTGTGAGTTGCTGTAGGTAAACCTGTGCCCAACCCAGTGCCCCATTTCCCTGCTCCAGCTCTGAGCCCTTTCTTGCATCCCAAATCCTTCATTCTCAGCCCCACTCCAGAGCCCAGCTCTAGTCAAAAGGTATAATTATGTTGGGTCACAGACATCAACAATTTTCTTCAAGTGGGTCGTGAGAAAAAAAATTTGAAAACCACTGCTCTTAGGGTCTGTCCCTACAGGCACTATATTTAGAAGCAAGTCTCCCAACCTAGGTTCATAGCACCCCTTGGCTTGACTGACTCAGAGACTCAACCTGAAGGCAACCTATGCACAGCTATTTTTAGGATGCTAATACAAACCCCGCTGGTACAAGTCTGAGACTCCCATCCCAGAGCCACAGTCTCCAAAGCAGAACACACATAACTGTAAGGAGATCAGCTGTCCCATTTTTCCTGGGACAGTCCCATATTTAAGGTCTATTCCCAGCATCCTGACTTTTTTAAAAAATGGGCACATTTTCCTATATTTCCATTACAGCAGGGGGCAGAGAGGAGCCACCAGTATTTAGGGCTTCAGCTGCTAAAGTCCCAAGTACCCATGGCTCCCCTCCCCTCCCCTCTTTGCATGCAGCAGGGTTGAACTCCATCCCTGCACTGGCATAGGATAGGTGTGGAGCCGCTGGCACTTGGACCATCAGCCGCTGGAACCCCAAGTGCTGATGGGTTCTCCCCACCCTACTGGGGCTGGAGCTGCAAGCGCCAGTGGTTCCTCCCCCCAACCACTCTAGGGCTGGAGCCCCGAGCACTCCCAAGTGCCAGTGGCTACTCCTTCATGTCTACTGTGGGGCTGGAGCCCAAACACCGGCCGCTCCTCTCCCCTGTCACCAAAGGGCTGAAGCCTTGAGTGCCGGTGGCCCCCCCCCTCCATTGCAGGGCTGAAACCCCAAGCATCAGCACCCCCCCCCTTTCGGTGTAAAGCCCCAGTCACTGGCAGCCCCTCTCCCTTGGTGTCCTACATTTGGCATGGGGAAATATAATCACCTTACATGCTGCCATAGTTGAGATCAGCGGAAGGCCTCAAGGCAGCCCCAGGCTGGTCTTTTTCCCTAAAAAAGAAAATAGAGGATGGCACGGTATTCTCTAGTTCAGGGCCACCCCTTTCTTTTAGAATGCACTTTCTCCTTCCTCTGATCCAGAGGAGCCCAACTGTTGACCTTCAGTGTATGCTGCACGGCTTGTCTTTTTTAGGAGGCAGTTTGTGGAATCAAATACGCCAAACCATGACTAGCTTTTGTTGTCTTAGTGGTATTAATTACAGCATGGGTGCAGAGAAAGGGGTTCTGACTGTGGACTAGTGACAGAATTTGAAATGTTGTTTTATAATTTTATTTCGTGAAGTAAAAACCAGCACTAATGTAAGGTGGCATAACTAGGAAGCATAATGTGTAAAAATATGACTATCTTTTAAAACTCAGCAAAAGTGACGTTCAAAAACTTGAGTAATATAAATTATAACTAATTGTTTTATTAATGAGCATGTTTATCATTTTTTACTATTCTGCTTCCCAATACCTTTCATTTAGCTTTTCAATATTTTTAAATAAAACATTAATAGGAAAGCTGAGAGTCTTACATCAATGTGATGCAAAGACATAGTCACTGTTATAACAGGGAGGAGAAAATAAAACATTCTCAGCTGAAAGGTGGGTGGGAGGAGGCAGAACCTATTTCAGATAATATGAATCATTACAATGGGGGATTGTTATATTGTGCTGCATAAATCATTGATACATCACAAGTAAATGCTTGTGCAAAATGTATCTAAGCTAATAAACATTTAACTTTTTCATTTATCTCATGATTTTTGTAAATAGCAAGTTTAAGTACTGTAATAAGGAAAACTTGTCTGTACTGATTAACTGGAATTTTAGGAGTTACAAATTGTTCTTTGTACGAGAGATGTAAAATCCAGTTTAATTGGTTGAATGGTTAAACGCAGTGCTGTCCATACATTTAACTGACTAAAACGGGGGTGGGCCTCTCCAGCAGGGTTGGAGCGCTCCACCTGTGGAGTCGCGCTAGAACAGGGGTGGGCCAGATCCAGGCCTCCGAGGGCCGGATCGGGCCCACCAAATGGATCCAGTCCGTGGAAGATCTGATGTTTCCCTGCCCCCAGGCCAGTCTGGGGCTGGGGGAAGTGCACGAAGTTCATCCACCATGATTGGCCTGGGGGCAGAAAGGGGAGCACACAAAGTCTCCTCCCACCACCAGGGGCATGGGTGCCTAGGGGGAATCTCTGGGGCAAAGACTTCACCTGCTCCCCCACTCCAAGACCAATCATGGTCTATGGGTGGGGAAGCAGGGAAGTATTCTGTCTCCGCCCCTTCCACTTGAGGCCCCACCTCTTCCGATGTGGACTGGGGCCACTTCAAAAATTTCTGAAGTGGCCCCTGGCAAAAAATTATTGCCCACCTGTGGGCTAGAGCAACCCAACCCAGCAGGCAAGGACCACTTTAGCTTGACTGCTCCTGGCCTCCTCCGTGGCTCCCGGCGTCCACACGAGGGCTGCCACTGCTGCCACAACTTCTGGCCCCCCCGCAGGGACTGCTGCCACCACAACTTCCAGCTCCCACATGGGGGTGCCGCAGCTGCCACTACTGGCCCTGTGTGGGAGCTGCCAACTCCCAGGCCACATGCGGGGGAGCGGGCAGGGGGAGACTGGCACAGCAGGAGCAGCCCTCTGCCTGCAGCTGGGCCAAGTATTGGGTAACTGTGTAACCTGTTAACATCCCTACTTTGTACATAGCACAATGGTTTCGTATGCATCACTTTTATTTTTTTTAATTTCATAGGCTGGTCGTCTGCTGATAAGAAAATTAATTGCAGAAAAACTGTTGATACCTTGGAATGAAATACACTTGCAAAGAACATCAAAAGGGAAGCCTTTCCTGGTGAATGACATACTCAGTGTTCATCCCAATTTTAATTTTAATGTTTCTCATCAAGGGGATTATGCAGTTCTTGCATCTGAGCCTGAGCTTCAAGTTGGCATTGATATAATGAAGACTGATTTGCCAGGTAATCTATTACTATTACCAGAGCAAATTTTACAGAGTGTAACTATTGAGCATTTTAGGTTTTCCATCAAAATCAATCAAACTCATTGCAATTTAGTGTTGTTGAAATAGAAAGAGTTAGCACTTTTGATTTTTTTTAAAACATGGGTTGAATTTATTTCTGTAAAGTCCCTGAAAGATATATTGTAATTTTTTTTTGTTGCATTTCTGATTGTGGAGCTCTTTGTTTATTTTTCCAAGTTTGAAATACAACTATTGATCAGTAAGGCCTGGATCCTGCAATGAAATTAATATGGGCACACTTCTGTAGAAACCTCATTGCAAGATTGTCCCCTAGAAGATTTTTAACATAGTCTCAGAAGCTTCCAGTTAGCCCATTCATTTGGCATAAATATGAAAGGTTGTAGATTAATAAAATGCAAGACCAAACATCTTAAAGGAAATGGTGTCAAATGCATTCCAAAAAACCCCATGCCATTTTGCAAAGAGCATTTCATAAAGAGCTCAGTTTTAAATATAACTGAATTAAAGGAGTGAGATGCTGGGATTGACATGAGCAAATTGTTTTTCTAGCATTTATCTCTGTTGTACTAAAAGCTTGTTCAGAAAATTTATCAGCACTACACAAGACTTGTTGCTACTCTTCTATGTGATGAGTGCTTTGTTCTGTTGTAATTGAAAGCTCCACAGAGTGGTGCTGTTGCCCCATGATTGCCTTTACTAGTTCCAGGTTCATCATGTCTCAGAAAATGAAGTCTTGCATGTGGCCATCTATAATCTCATTCTCCTAGCTGATTAGGACAAAGGTTTAATACACATATTCAATGTATATGAAGTGTGTTATGATGTTTTTTGAGTACTGTTTACCTTCTAACTGAATATAAATTACAGCATTACTGCATTCTAGGGATTGCCATACAGAATTGTTAATGAGGTCAGTTGTCATTGTATTCAAGTTACTGTTCCTATTTTTATAATGTTGTTTGATTGTGTAATATCCCCAGCTTGCACCAGTTGATATAATGTTGTACTACTGCTGTTGGATTTTTTTTGTGCAAAAGTATCATAAAATGTTTGGCATATGTTTTGAGAAATGCGGTATAGTTAACGTAATTTATATGCTTAGGTATTATTTTTTCTCTGTGTTGTCTATTGGGTCGCTGAAATAATTAAATGGACTTTTTCCTCCTCCTGACTTTTGCTGCATTTTAAGTATCTTTGAAATTAGACTATCAAAAGAAATAGTCTTGTTAGGTAGTACAGTGAAAGAAACAGACATTGGTCTGCAAATGCAGAATAGTGATTGTTTTCCAGTGCTTGAAGGTTGCACAGGATTACCAAAAAACTAATCTGCAGCTATTCTATAACACCATTTTCCTCCATTTAAATTAATGTTTTATAACAATGTAGCAATAGTGCTTGCAAAAGAAATTTTTTTTCTTGATGTATTTTATGTTTTTTTAAAAAATCTGCCTACTGATGCAGCAAGGTGATGGTTGTAAGAGGTTCAACCTGTCTAGACTGATAGAATGCAATCGTTTAAGTTCCTAAAGTTCTCAGATTCACATTGTGTTCTTAATTTACTTGATTCTGGAAAGGCACTGAGCTCAATTCATTTTATTTGGTTTAAAATTGTTTTAAGAGGAATTCTTCAGTCATTTGAAAAAGTGCATGCTGTTTTGTTCATTTGCTGATGGAAGTAATTGCATACAGATAATTTTCCATGGGAAGCAATGCTTCTCAAATTATTTTTATAGCTTGGAAGAGTAGCATGATACAGGTTCTCAAATTGTTTCTTCACAGGAGTCAGTAACAATGAGGAGTCCTGTGGCACCTTAGAGACTAACAGATTTATTAGTGCATAAGCTTTCATGGGTAAACCCCACTTCATCAGGTGAATTGGGGTGGACATTACAGAGGCACGGGTATATATGTACAACAAAAGAAAGAAGCTACTTATCAAATGTAGGACCAGTGTTAATAAGGCTAATCAAGTCATGGCTCATTCACAGCAGCTGATGGGGAGATGTGACTATCAAGAGAGGAGAAATTGCCTTTGTAGTGCATTAACCAGTTTAAATCTTTATTAGGGCCTAATTTGATTGTATTGAATCAGCTGTTTCTCTTTGTAATTGGATTTTGCAGTTTTTTTGTAGAAAGATGGCTACTTTTAAACCCATTACTGAATGCCCAGGGAGATTAAAGTGTTTCCTACTAAGGATGTAAAGGACTAGTCGACTATACGATAAGCAAATGTTAGTCAACTAGTTGATTCTCCGCCCCCCTCCTCCCCCCCCCCCGTGCTGCCAGATAGAGGCAGCAAAGGGGAGGGAGAGGGGGTAATTCAAAGCGGCAGTGCTCCCCAGCTGATCCCGGGCTCTGCGTGGCATTTCAAATCGGCAGCGCAACATGGAGCTCAGGCGCTGTCCTGTTTGTCCAGTGTACATGGCAGATGGGTGCTGCTGACACCTGATAACATATATCACGTTAATAGATGCATAGGTAGATGACCCATGAAGGTGTGGCTTATGTGGTTAGGTCCTGTGATGGTGTCACTTGTATAGATATGTGGACAGAGTTGGCAATGGGGTTTGTTGGAGGGATAGGTTCCTGAGTAAGTGTTTCTATTGTATGGTTTGTGGCTACTGGTGAGTATTTGCTTCAGATTGGGTGGCTGTCTGTAGGCAGGAACTCCCAAGGTCTGAAAGTGAGGGATCATTTTCCAGGGTAGGTTGTAGATTTTCAGTGATGCACTGGAGGGGTTTTAGCTACAGGCTGTAGTTGATAACCAGTGGTGTTCTGTTATTTTCCATGTAGGGCTTGTCCTGAAGTAGGTGACTTCTGAGTACTCATCTAGCTTTGTCAGTCTGTTTCTTCGCTTCCCCATGTGAGTATTTAAGTTTTAAAAATGCTTGATAAAGCTCTTGTAGGTGTTTCCCTCTGTCTGAGGGATTGGCGCAGATACAGTTATATCTTGGGATTTGACTGTAGACAGTGGATTGTGTAATGGGTCCGGATGGAAGCTAGATGCATGTAGGGAAGAATAGTGGTTAGTAGGTTTCCTGCATAGTGTGGTGACCATGTGACACTCATTTATTGGTACTGTAGTGTCCAGGAAGTGGATCTCTTGTGTGGACTGCTCCAGGCTGAGATTGATGGTGGGATTGAAATTGTTGAAATCCCAGAGGAATTTTTCAAGGGTCTCTTTCCTGTGGGTCCATATGATGATAATGTCATCAATGTAGTGCAAGTAGGGGAAGAGTGCTAAAGGATGGGAGATGAGGAAACATTTTTCTAGGTTAGCTATAAAAATGTTGGCATAATGCAGGGCTATGTGGTTATCCATAGCAGTGCTGCTGACTTGATAGTAAAAAAATTATCCAAATCGGAAATGGTTGTGGTGAGGACAAAGTCACATAGCTCAGGCACCAGCTGTGCTGTGGCATCATTGGGGAAATTGTTCTTGACAGATTGTAGTCCATCCTTGTGTAGAATATTGGTGTAGAGAATTCTGCATCCATGGTGTTCAGAATAGAGTTTTCAGAAAGGTTACCAACGCACTGCAGTTTCCTTAGGAAGTCAGTGGTGTCTCAAAGCTAGCTAGGAGAACTGGTAGCATAGGATCTGAGGAGAGTGTCCACATAGCTGGGCAACTCTGCTGTAAAGGTGCCATTGCTCTCATGTTCATAATCTGATCTACTTATGATGCTGGGGTGTTCAGGATTTTCAGGTTTATGGAGCTTGGGTAGCAGATAGAATTAGGGGTGTGAAGCAGCTTCCCGCCCACCACAGGCAGGGGGTTGCCCCAGACCCACAGAGCCTGCCATGGACAAGGACTCTGCAGTACGACTGGAGTAGCCCCTGTACACCGCAGGCAGGGGCTGCTCCCATCATGCTGGTGTAGCACCTTTCTACGGCAATGGGGCTGCTCCAGCTGGGCTGCGCCCCCTCCCACATGCCCCACCTTTAATCGGTTAACCGGTTAAAAATAACATTTAACTGGTTAATCAGTTAAATGGGAGTTTACATCCTTAGAATATTCCTTGTTGAGGCTCTAAGGGTATGTCTGTGTAGATTTGGTCCCGTGTTATTGCAAGGAGTTTTCTGAGAAGCTGGTATAATTTCTTTTGCTATTCCTCAGTGGGATGAGAAGATAATGGCCTGTAGAATGTGGTATTGGAGAGTTGCCTAGAAGCCTCCTGTTCGTAATCTGACCTATTCATGGTGACCTTCTTTGTCAGCCTCTTTGATTATAATGTCAGAAGTGTTTTTGAAGCTACGGATAATATTGCGTTCTGCACGACTGAGGTTATGGAGCATATGATGTTGCTTGTTCACAGTGTCAGCCTGTGCATGTCTGTGGAAGCACTCATTATAGAAGTTAGGGATGTTAGCTATCGGGTAATTGAATAGCCATGTAACTGCATGAAATCCTAGTGGTTACGTGACTATTCAATAGTCCCCAGCAGTGGGGCCAGCAGCCAGTGTTATTCCAGCCCCACTCCTGGGGAGCCCTCTGCCATCCCATGCTGCTGCCTCTGTATCAGGTCCCCTCGTGGACCAGCTGCCTGGTTATTTCAGAATAACTCTCTAGTATAGACCAGGGCTTAGAGACTAACAGCTTTAAGTTAATTGGACTCTTGACTTACCTTTAACCAAGGGGCATGGACTGTTACAACAGCACACATTAGCTGAGCTTAAATAATGTGAGGAATGCCTATAAAACAGAGCAGACTATAACGTATGTTCGTTTTCAGACACATTTAAAATAATCATACATTATTAAATAACGTGTTTACCATTTGAAATATTCAAAACTTTATTTCTCTGCTGTTATAGTGAATTTATTTATAGGTATTGCTATGTATTTGTTTAAATGGATTTATAAAAGTAGATCATTTATCAATTTATTCCTGGTTTTTTCCAGGCTAATCTTACTCTGCCTATTTCTCTTAGATGTCACATGAAAGTTACTTTGATCCTGAAATCTTCAATCTGAGATTACTACCAGACCCAAGTGTTTGAGTCATACAAAATTTTATCTTCCTTTTCCTCTTCAGTGTTTTCAATTTGTGCTAGTAAAGCTTATTGGAGTTCATTGAAAGCTAGTTTCTGTAGGTTGGTCAGCCATCCAGAAGCAGGATTTGAAGTTTAATGTGACCTGCAGAAGTTTAATTTGAGATTAAAAGTATTTCTTGAGATTTTTCTCTTTCTGCAACCAAACTATCATCTGAGAATACCTGATACTGTGAGGCTTGTCTTCCTCTTGTGCATGTACATTAAAGTGAATTGGACACTGGATTAAATTAACTTTTATTTATTTACTTATCTTTTAGATTTTGTCATTGAGGTGAGACATCACAATAACATGAATGTATTTCTTTTGAACTATTACATGCATCCTGAAAAATGAATAAGAATTAGGCCAAACTTTGTATAGAAAGAGCACAGAATAGTACCTCACTTCCATTTTTACAACCAAATGGAAAAAAGAGCTTTATATCCAGCATGCTGAAAAAGGATTTATGATTCTTTTGTTAAGAATTCAGAGGGTTGGATACGCTTGCAGTGTGGTCAAGACATTTGGCATAAGATCCAGCGCTGTGTTTAACTTCTGTTTTAAAAAAAATTGCAATTTGTTTGTGTTCCTTGAGCTTAGTAGAAATGTCACAAGAGAATTTTTTAAAAAGTGCATTTGTCCTTCCTCTGACTTTGATTCTACTTTCATTAAAGTTTTAATTTGTCTTAGGACTTATTGTCATGCTTCAGTACTTTCTCAGTAGTTAGCATCTAAACCTTCGCTGGAGGAGATTTATTAAAAAATAGGTCAAATTAATATAATAGCAATGTAGGCAAAGCCTCTTTGGGAGCAGGGCCATCAGCCCTTGCCTGCCCAGCTCCTGGGGAGGAAGCTTCACTGTCCTGCCACAGTGAGGCCACCTCCCGAGGAGCTGGCTGAATGTAACCAATACCATTAATCGATAAGCATCAATTAATCAGTTATACTCTAACATTCTCACTTCTCTATTTAGTAAAGTCTGCCTTACCAAAAAGATGAAACAGTAGAACGTTAGATTATCTCACATATTATACAAATTGTGGATTGTTAACAATGCACAATTCTAAATGCTGACTTTGTGTATTTGTTGCAAGAGGTTTGGAAATAGTGAAGGAATCTTTATTCCTACTTTGTTATAAGCTTCCTTTGGAAGTAATCTGTCAAGAGATTTAGCGCTCTTATCAATTTCAAAGTTAGGATACAATATTTTAAGGACAGCTGCTGCTTTGCAGGCTGACTTGTGAAGTGGCGGAACTATATCTTAAAGGTGAAAAGATTGAGCTTCAGAGTGGATTCCTGTGACATATTTCATCCTAGAGGAAACTTTGATTTTGAACAAGGCAAGATATTAAAAACTTTGCTTGGAAGAGAGACATGTTGCTATAGTTATGGTAGATTTTCAGAAATGCTTAGGATCAGATATCCTTTTGCTACTTGCATAACATTAATGTGCATTTTTATTTCTTATGATTGTAGTGTATTGGACATGACCATCTGTTTCATGCATCTGTCACTGCTGTGTATACTGTAGATATATCTTGTATACAATTAGAATATCTAATCGTGAGGTGTAAAAAGAGAATTGTAACTGATGCTGCACGTTTTGTAGTAGTTCAATGGGGTTTTTTTCAATAAGACCGTGTTTAGCATGGAAGCCATCTGGAGATAGTGTTCATAAATAAGCCTTCTACCACTGAGGTTAGAGTTTTTCCTTCTGTGCCTTTGATGTGGTCCTGAACATGTACTGTGTCTGTCTAGGTTCTTGAATGGCCCCATCACTATGCTATTGAAGTGCTTTCTACAAATAAAATGACTGTAATAATTTTCTTTCCAGTTAGCAATGAGTAAAGCATGGGTTTTGTTTGGGATTTGATGGAAATTTTGTTTATTTGCAAAGGCATGAAATTGGGGAAAAAGATGAATTTTGGATTTTCTTCTAAATACAGGGGGGATAGTGTTTATTTTTTAATATCTGGCAGAGAGTTCCATATCTTGGACAGGTTTATATGAAAATTCTTACTCTTGCAGTCACCAAGGACTCCCTGAACTATTTCATTGTTGAAGTTGAACATAGTTGCAGTGGCAGACAATAATCTGTCAGTCTCTCTTTCAAGTAATTAGGACTTGTGCCATGCTAGACTTTGAAAATCAGGACAGGGGTGTTTAACTGGGCTCTGTACAATGGGGAACATATGGGAAGAATGACATGATGTGTTGTTGAGCAGGGAAGGTGATGTGTTCTGAACTACCTTGAGCTTTCTGATGGTATGGAAGTTAATTCCTAAATTATATGTGATAATCAAAGCTATGTTACTGAAAAATGAATTACTATAGCCAGGATAAAATGCTTTTTCTTTTCCACCTTGAATTTGCTATGTAATCCACCCAAATGCCATGCATAATCTTGGATGACATCCAAGATATGAATTGATTTTTAACAATCTAGGAGCTGGGTGGTGGTGGTTGTTTTTTGGGTTTTTTATGTAAATGGTGTTTATGGGGATAAGAGTTCTTTAAAGTACGTCCCTTTTCCCACCAGTATCACCACAGTGTTTTCTGGGTTCCGTATCAGCCTGCAGTTATAATAGTTATACCATTTAATTGGTTATCTATTAGTGGGCTGGCACAGATCAGCTGGGGCCAAGGCCTCTCTGCCCAGGCTACTTCAATGGGGCTGGGGCTGTTTCAGCTTGGTGTGGATGGCCATTCAACCCATTACCCAGTAAAGCCTAATGCTTACTGGGTAAGCAGGTAACCTTTTACATCCCTAATAACACTATTGTTTGAGTCCTTTGTTGATCATCATTATCGTGTCTTGCCTTCATTTTCCTCCTCTAGGAATAGGTAAAATCCCACTGAAGATCACCTGAGCTTCCATTTCTTTAAGCACCTTCCCCAGCCTGGCATAGTCTAAGTGAGAATCCAGAAATATCATTCTTTCCAATCTGAAGAACTAGCCTTAGGTCTACATGCTGTATTTTAGCTCCAATCAGACACCATACCCTTGTGTTCTCTGGATTAGTTCTGGTAACAGTCCTGTTTGTTTTTTTTTTAGCAGGGAATCCCTGATCACATAGACCTGTCTCTTTTTAGAATTGATGCAATTCTTCCCCCATCTTTTCTCTCCGGTTACATGTCCACTTGTCTTCTGTTCTCACTTGCAAACTTCTGCAAATCATCTTCTGTCCTCTTCGGGCTTCGAACTCTGGCTATCTCCTTTTGTCTCCTCCCCAATTCTTGAAGGACAACCCACTTTTTTCTTCCTCCTTACTTTCCCAGGCTGTGTCTACACTGGCGCATTCTTGCGCGAAAACGGCCGCTCTTGCGCAAAAACATGCCGCCTGTCTACACTGGCCGCGCGTTCTTGTGCATGTAAACTGACGTTGTACTGGAGAAAATCAGGGCTTCTTGCGCGAGAACTCTGATGCTCCCTCTCAGGAAGAAGCCCTCTTGCGCAAGAGCTCTTCCAGAAGAGGCCAGTGTAGACAGGCAACATGAATTTCTTGTGCAAGAAGCCCCTATGGTTAAAGTGGCCATCAGAGCTTTCTTGCACAAGAGAGCGTCTACACTGCCATGGATGCTCTTGCGCAAAAGCACATCTCTTGTGCAAAAGCACATGCCAGTGTAGATGCACTCTTGTGGAAGACTTTTTGCACAAGAACTCTTCCGCAAAAGAGTTCTTGTACAAGAAGCTGCCAGTGTAGACATAGCCTCATTGTCTGTTACTGACTGCCTCTACCCTTAATTTTCCAACTCAGCAACTCTGTTCCTCAGCTCAATTTCTCATTTGCTAGCCTTTTCCTCATAGGATATGTCTATACTACAGTGCTATTTCGTATTAACTTAATTCGAAATAGTTAATTCGAATTAAGCTAATTCGAAATAACGCATCTATACACAAAAACTATTTCGAAATAGCATTTTGCTATTTCAAAATAGCACATCCACACTGAGTGGACCCTGAACTGAAGTTAAGGCTGGCCGGAACCAGTGCCGGCAGGGCATCAGGTTAGGACTTAGTGTGTGGGGCTGCTGCCTGAGGCTAACTGAGCTCCGTGTTTAAAAGGACCCTACCCCCACCCCGGGCAGACAGTTCTCAGGGTTCCCCGCTTGCTTGTCTACCTCGATGAGTGTTAGCCGGTGGCCGGGGTAATGAGTGGTCTGTGAGCCCTATCACACCCGAGTCTTTAACTGCTAGGACAGAGTCCCTTCGCAGCGGGCAGCCAGGGAGGCTGACGGGTGCCCCAAGAGTCTGCCCCATGGAGGCGGCACGACTCAACGCTCAGCTCTTACTGCGTTTACCCCTGACCGTGGCAAGATAGCCAAACCGGCTATGGTTCTTTTGATTGTGTTCGGTTCTGTTACAGCAACAGGAGGAGTCAGGTTAAAGCTTAACCAGTTACTACTTTATTGTTACAAGACAAGCTTAGTTGTTAAATGTTACTGCTGTGTTACAGATAACACAGCCACTACAAAGACAAGACAGAAAAATACAATAAAGGTCACTTAAAGGTACCATGGAACCCTTTTGGTTCTCTGAGCTCTTATTGAATGCGCGCAAAACAGACACCTAGCAGGTATATTCTCACCCCTGCGATCCTTACTCCGGCGAAGCCAGTGTTTCTCTCAATCCCAATGGGAAGCAGTCGGTATGAGACGAAGGCATCCCTAAAGTCTCGGGGGTCCAGGGCCGCCTGACCAGCAGGTATGTGGTTGGATCGCCAATTAGAGTGGGGTACAGGGCCCCACTTTATACCCCTGTGGTCACGTAAACGCTTCTCTTGTCATTAAAATGCCAATTAAGTTGGAACGTCTTTGTGACACCCATTCCCACAGGGGGTCCAAAGCTTAATTTGCACCTGTGAGGTGGAGGTAACTAAATCATTAGGGCCGGACATTCTTTTTTGATGGGGCGGCAGATTCCTCTTCTGGGACGGTGTGTAGGCGTATCAATTACTGGTACCAGCCAAGGGCAGCCCGAGGCCCCGATTGTCTGCTGGCCTAATTGCTGCTGTTATCTGGTTCCCGTCTAGCATCCAGGGCCATAGTTATTCCAGCACCTCTGGAGGCCCTGGAGCCTTTGAAGACAGAGTTTCGTAGGGGGGGGTGGGGGGTGTTTCTGTCTGGCTGCAATGAGGGACAGCAAAGCAGTCCTGTCTTGGAGTGCCCTGAGTGCCCGCACTCGGGACACCACAGCACTCGGCCACATGGAGCCAGAGCTGCCCCTGGGCACGCCGGTGCGTCTCGTGGGGTTGTTGCCATCAGCCCGGCTGCACTTGCTGCAGGCTGCCATCTGGGGGGTCCATTGGGGGGCTGTCAGGATCCAGGAGGCCCTGAGGGAGAGCGTCCACCCCGAGGAGCCCTCAGAGCCACCCTAGTCCTCCCCACCGGGGGCTCGTGCCCCATTCCTACCTCACATCCTTCCACTTACCCCTCCCTAGCCCCCTTTCCTGATGTCAAATGAAAGACATGTATGTTCAAAAATAGAAACTGGGTTTATTGCACAAAATTGGGGGGGGATGAACCTCTGGGGAGACTGGGAAAAGGAGGTGGGAGAGGGGAAGAGGGAGGGTGGAAGAGGGGAGGGAGAAACCTGGGAGAAGGGAGTTGGAAGGGGGAAGCAAGGGGAAGAATGGGGAGGGGAAGCTCAGGGTTGGGGGTCTTGCTGGACCAACCTGACTTTCATGCTAACCTGCTCCTGGATTTGCATGTGGCCTTTGGTGGCCAGGCTGGCAGCTATCCTGCCATAGACGGCCGCATTCCTCTGTCTAGTGCAGAGATCATGGACGTTGGAGGCATCCCCCCCCAAACCTGAATAAGGTCCATGATCTCCACCCTGGACCAGGAAGGCGCCCGCCTTCTCCACCCCCTGTCAGGCTGCTGGGAGCTGGCAGACTGCTCCTGGGGAGCGGTGTAGGGCTGGCTGCCAGTGGCTTGCTGGCTCGTGTTTTGGGGCCACTGGGTCAGGGGCCCCGGTGGCCACTGCTGGCTCTGGGCTGGCAGGCTTGGAGCTGGCACAGGCACTGTGGCCAGGGTCTACCCCTTTAATGTCTCCATGGCTGGGGGAGAGGAAAGTAAGCTTTCCTGGTTGTGCCCAGAGTGGCCACCAGGGCTCCCTAGGAAGGGCTGGAGGCCCCCTATTTCGAATTAAGTGTCTACACAGCACTTAATTCGAAATAGCTATTTTGAATTTGGTGTTACTCCTCGTAGAATGAGGTTTACCAAATTTGAAATAAGGGCTCCACTATTTCGAATTTATTTCGAAATAGCGGTTTGCCTGTGTAGACGCTATTAAAGTTAATTCGAAATAACTGCTGTTATTTCGAATTAACTTTGTAGTATAGACATACCCATAGTCTCATGCCACTTTCTTCATTCAGCCTTCTACCCTCAGAATTCTTTAATCCAGCATGCATCCACAAGTCTTCAGGTTTCTTTGCTTTTTCTTTTATGTATCCACTGTAAGCAGAAACAGAAGAAAAAACATAGTGGCTTCATGAACCACTTAAGGAAATAAAGAGTTGTTTAAATACTTTTTGGAAAAGGGGAGAAAATCACACTGGTTTGTTCATGCCAATAAAATCCTTAATTGTTAAGCTGCCCTCCAGCAAGTAGATATTCCAAACAGATATTTAGCAAGGCAGGAATGAGTAAACCAGACTAGGGATGTGAATGGGTAATGGTTAACCAGTTATCTGGGAGCAGCTCCCCTCCCGTGGCCTGCTGTGGGCAGAGGGCTGTTGGCTCCCAGTCTGCATGGGCTGAGAGGCAGCAACCCCACATGGGGAGGAGGGTAAGGGGCGAGATGGCGGATGAAGTGGCGGGGAAGGACTGCCAACTCCTCCTGCCCAGCTTCTTCCCCATCACTTCCGCCTCTACCCCACACGAGGTTGCTGACTTAGCTGGCAGCTCTGTGGGGCTGAAACGGTCTCTGACCATGGCATGGGGGCTACTCCAGCTTGGCTTTGGCTGGCAGGTGGGTTGCCCCAGCTCAGTGGGCTGGAATGCCCCCCTGCCCTGCTTGCCCGCATTTAATCAGTTAACTGGTTAAATTTAACGTTTAACCAGTTCAGGAATTAAATGGGATTTTACATCCCTAAACCAGACTACCACCAAACTTTCAGAGCATTTGGCATTTTTGAAGTTTACATGCCAAGAATTGAAAGTGTACTTCTTTTGAAGCTCAAACACCATGTTAAATAATTGGATGGTGACAGAGACATGATATTGTGTTGGGATTATTGCTTATGCCCTCTCTTCAGAGTTAGGTGGTGCAACATGTGTCAAATTTGTTACTGTGCCTGTGTAATTTCAGAAGTGGTACTGTTTAGTCCAGTATGATTCTATGGCCCTTCGCATTTTTGAAGGTTTCTTTCATTAGGCTTGCTTTATGAAAACAACTGAATACTTTGCTGATGCTTGGCTCATGAAAGTTTAACAAAGTTTGTCTGATATTGCAGTAATTATTCATTTGTATTTAGGATTATTAAATTCAGGGCCATCATTAAAAAAAGTGGTCTTTTCCTTAAGAATAATATAGAATTAATAGGGGTTAGCAACATGATTTAAATTAGGTTAATGTATCATCTGCACCATGAGACTCATTTATGACAAAATAATACCCTGATTGATCATATTTTGACTAGTGTTAGTAGGTTCTGTCATAATCCTGAATAGTTAACGCTGTTTTTTTTCATTGGGAGCAGGGGAGGCGTCTGACATAAAGGAGGAGTGCAGGGTCTGGTAGAGGGTTGTGATTTGGGGTGTAAGTATGACTGCTGGCAGGCGGAACAGAACCTGGGACCTCTGGAGCTTAGTGCTGGAACCTCTACAACTTGAGTTATAAAATCAGCTCTCTCTCAGTTTAGGCTATAGAGCTCACTCATTCTTATATCTCATTGAAAGTGGTCTAAGTGTCACTACCTGGGACAGTGAACCACAGCCAGTAGGAGTGTGGGTTACACAAGGTCTGGGAAGGGGTAGAGGTACAGGAGGGGGACAGAGTGTGGGGGTGCCAGAGGCAGGCTCTGGCCAGAAGGCACTTAGCTGGGTAGCTCCTAACCAGCGGCCGAGCAGGTTCCTCAGCCAGGGCTCCTGTCTTCTATGCCCCTGCACTAGCTGCAGGGTCCATGTGAGACTGAATTCTATGAGTCCAGATGGCGAGGGACACTTTGCATGTTGCCTGTCCTGCAAACAGGCAGCTGTCATTGGCTGGAAAAAACTGGCCAATATGCTAGCTGCAGATTTGCTAGGGCTGGGGGCAGTGCACAAAGCCTCTCCCTCCCTCCCCTCACCGCATTCAGAGAGCTGCTCTCAGTAGTGTGTGGGGGCAGGGCAGGCAGGGAACCTGGCTGGGTTTTGCTTGCCCCCCCCACCCCGGCTAAAGTTATGAGCCTGTATCACATCAGCTGAAAGCCAACTGGCACATAGCTAAGGCTACAGAGCACCCTTCACTCTCCCTAATGGTCTCAGTGTAACAGAGTTACATTAGGATTTTTTAAAAAATTACAGATGCTAAAAAAGGGCACAGTCTAGTTAAAGAAACGTATTTGCAGTTTACCTCCTAAGGTTCTGATGAATTTTAACATTACTAGGCAAGTGATTATGTGATACATTCTAACGAATTGATTCTCATTTCAGTTGTTCCAGGTTTACCTCAGGGACCTCAGTTAAATACCTGTGATTCACAAATCTGTTTCTGTGGGAGAAGCAGACCAAAAATGTCGATAGGTTTAAGAAAAGTTTAACTTTCTTTAAAAGAAAATAACAGAATATTTTCACCATTTCATCCGGATGCCCCAAAAAGTAATATGTGAACTTCACATACTGGATTTACACAAGGAGCTAAATGATAAATTCTGTAAGAGCAGTTCACATTTTTGGCAAATAACAAAATGGAGGAGCCCTGAAATCTGTGATCTGTTAGAAAGACCAAAGTAATATTTTCTAGATGACAAAAGTTCAAATGAGTTGGAAAAGACCTTTAATTTTCAGTCTTTTTTTCAAGAAACATTTCAAACAACAAATAGAAAAAGAGAACATAAAACTAGTAATGGAAGCAGGGAAATAAATTCCTTTTTTAAGCAGTTTTTCTTCATGAATCTCTGGTGACTAAATTGAAGTCTATACTCTGCTTGCTGTGAAAGTTTCCAAATTTCTGTAGTAATTGAAATTAAGAACTTTAGCTAAAGAGTCTTATTTAATCCTATCTTAAAATAGAACTGTTAGTGATTCATTAGTGATCTAGTACTGTTCTTCCATTTTCTTTAGCCAATTGCCTTAAAAACTGTCAGAAATCTTCTTTGCTTTGCTATTGCCTGGAGAATTCTATGATGTAACTCTTCAGAGTCTGGTTTGTTGTCAGCTTTTCTGTGTATTTCAGTTTTAACATTTCACTTCAAAACCTGTTCCCCATGAAAATACATCACAGTCTTATGGATAAAATTTCAGCTCTTCCTGTGAATATCAAAACAGAATACTTTCAGATTCCCACTAATGTCATTATTTGTCAACAAGTCATTTTCTTTGGTGGCCTTGGTGGTTCTACCAGACTATTTTGCCTTTCATACTTTTGGAGAAATATCTTATTTGTGTCTGAGCTTAGATTATTTTTAAATTTTATTTTTCCTTATCAATTTTAACAGTCTACTTTAATCCTTTCCCTTTATTTTTGTTTGCATATATTTTTGATTTTATCTGTTTCACGTAAACACTTTAATTTTCCTTACTTTTAATTTTCCGTTCTCCATACCTATACACACAACAGAGTTGTTATGCTTATGGTTTCTGTGTGGTAAAGTGATAGTAAGAATGAGTGTGTAGTTCTGAGTTTAATTATAGTTCTGCTACAGATTTCCTGTGTGAGGTTGAGTAAATCACTTAATGTTAGTGGTCTTGAGAGGATAAAATTATCTATATCCTTAGTTGAAGAAGTGTTACTTTTGTATACAGTCTGAAGCTGGACTAACTGAAAAAAAGAAAATAACTTAAATCTGACAAAGATTTATAGTTTGGACGAGAAATCAATCAATCAGACCAAAGAGAGGAGAAAATAAAATTCTGTAATCTTTTATTTTTATTTGAGAGTGGTAGAGAGCTTTCAGGGGAAAGTAAGGGCTTGTCTACATAAGCACTTAGTTCACAGCAAGCTGGGATGTAAATCTACTTCATGCTCGCTGGCCATGCACCAAGTGTCCCCTCCAAGCCTGCTATGATTGTATGGACCTTGCTGCCACACTGTAAAATCTCTTTACTTGATTTGAATCTCCTCCCATTTCAAAGCAGTATAGATCTAAGCACACTACTGAACTTTTGATGCACAGCAGCAAGGTCCACTGGACCACATAGCACGCAGCATACTAGCTCAGGGCAGATTTACATATGTAGACAAACCCTACAAATTTTGGGAGACCCTAAACTTGCAAATGCAGGCTTTTTTATTTTTTAAGATCACTTGACCAAGATGTGTGTTTCACTCAATCGAACCATATTTTAAATAAAAATGAGGGTTAGTTTTTAAAAAATCATCGATGCACCATACTTTTAAATGCAATCCAGGAAATATAAATGATGTACAGTATATAGTTTTAAGGTGTTCTGTTACTACTCCTACTAAATAGGATCACCCAAATGTATTTCTGTATTGTCAACTCTGTTTCCTCACAAGTAATGTGGTTTTGACCAGGGTTGAAGCTAGCCTTGTTGTATATCAACAAGCTATAGCCTTCTCAGGAATTTTAGCTCTGCCTGGGGGGAGGGGAGGATATCCCTTTGTACCTGGCTGTGATTTCATATGCAGATAATACAGAAAAATAATATATACGCAGAATTGGCAGCAACTCTGCTTTTTTATTCATTACAAGAAATATAGGAAATAATTTGCATAGCTTACTGAAAAGTAAAAAGGGCTACAAATTTCAGAGTCATTCACTAAGGGTGCGTCTACACTGCACCACAGATCAAAATAAGATATGCAATTTGAGCTATGCAAATTGCATATCTTATTTTGAAACAGCTTATTTCATAATTTAGCACTTGTTTCAAAATAACCTGCTATTCTGAAAATGTCCTTTACTCCTCGTGGAATGAGGTTTACAGGGGCAACGGAATAGAGCGCCCGTTACATTTTGAAATAATGGGCTTGCTCTTAAGACACAGAATAGCTATTTTGGGATACCTCCAGTATCCCGAAATAGTGCTGCAGTGTAGACTTACCCATTTTTCTTACCAAAGTTAGGCTATTTGGAATGAACAAACTCTTACTAATTGCAGGAGCAGTGAATGAATATGCTAGTTACTGTGATTTATTTAGTGTCTACTCAGAAGCATGAAAGAAGATAGTTTCTTGTCTTATCCTTTTACTTTAACAGATGCTGGTTAAAAGCAGTTTTCAAATGTTGTCTGGGGTGCAGAAATAGGGATGCCAGCCCAGCCAGTTGTCTGAAATTTCTAACTAACAGAAATAATAGCATTTGCATCACTACTAACATTTTGACTTTTGGTGGTACATAAAGTCAATCAGTCTGTTCTATGTGGATTCTTTGCCTGATGAGGCCTTTCACCAGCAAGTTTATTTTTCTGGTAGTATGGCATGTCTTCAGTTTTAACCAAACTTTTCCTCCAAAAGAGCAGGACTTCTGGCCTCCTTGGGTTTTTCTGGATCTGTCCATTAGTTTGTTATTGCAATTTCCATTTAGTTACCTGTCACGGAGGGCACTCCTTCTTATTGACTATTTAAACATATTTAAATGTTAACTTGAAGAGGCTTCTTATGCTCCCAAAACTGTATCTTGCACTTAATAAAATCTGGTGCAGAAGGCCTGCAGTAATTACTGAGAAAAAATTGAAATCATGTTAGCAGAGAGCATCTTCAAGCTACTGTTATACTGTAACTTGCTCACTGTGCTCTGATTACTATAAATCCTTCTGCTCATTCGGAGACATACTTGGTGATCTCAACTAGGAATGTGAACAGATAACTAATTAACCAGCGCCACAGAGGGGGGGCTACTGCAGCCCAGCCAGGCCCACTGCGCCACATGGCTGGCAGCCAGCAGCCCTGTGCGCCTGGGAACTAGTTAATTTATTAAATGGAATTTTATATCCCTAATCTCAGTTTCTGAATCCCATCACAGCTGCTCACATCTTGTCCTTTAAGCAAGACTCACTTCCCCCACACGTTCTTCTTTCACTGGCCTTTCTCATTCCATTAGAAGGAACTTTAAAAAAAAATAAATTTCTGTATTTAACAAGAATTTGGAATAATGCATCTCAACCAGTGTGCATATTGCCAATATGCAATATACATTTGCATATTGTGTGGTTACTGAATAATTACATGTGAATATGAATATCATTCTCTGAGTGTAGGTGAATGCACATGTGAAAAATAAGTGTATAGTTGCAGGTCAGCTATGGTACAGCATCCCTGCACTCTAGGTTACTAAGACAATCTCATTTTAATACTGTGATAGGTAAATATATAGAGATACTATAAATCAATATGTGTTATTAATGTTATTACATCAAGCAATCAAATATAAAAAGTTGTGTGCCTGTACTGACTATTTGCAGATGACTGCAATGGTGGGGTCAAAAAATGATTAGATGCTATTATTTTAGACTGTGCTGCAGGTGTGGGATTTTTTTTATGGCTTTTTTCCTCAAATGTACATCTTTTAAAGTTAGCACTTCAGTTGAGGGAAGACGTGTTTTGCTGCTTTTACTTTCCTTTAAATGTATAATTTGTCATAGTAGGTTTTCGTCAACATGAATACATTTTCTTTGTATTGGCTATAGTTGTTATTGCTGTTTTTAGTTTTGAGATTTTTTTAATAAGCTTAGGTCAGAACAATTTTTTCCTAATAAATAATATGTTGTATTGTGACAGTTATTTCTTGGAGCCTTATTATAAGGCAATTCATTTGCTTACAGTGATTTTTTTTGTGTTACAATTTGTGGTGTAAATGTTTTTTTGATTTTACAGGTAGTGGTTCAGTTCCAGATTTCTTTCGTATTATGAAACGACAGTTTACAGAAGCAGAGTGGAGGGTAATCAAGTCTATGAATAATGAAAGGCTTCAGCTAGATATGTTTTATAGACATTGGGTAATATATTTTTCTTTTTTAAATACGCAAAGTATAATCTCTGAGAACACACTTTATTAAAGCAGCATTTAATGTCTTGAGATAAAACTTCATTAGTTGCACACAATTTTTGTTAGATTACATCCTTGGTGCCTCAGGATATCTGTAGGTGTGTAAAAAGGTCTGCGTTTCAGCTGGAATTCTTAAGAAGAACTGTGGCTGGCCTTATGCACACATGAAAGTACCATAGAGAAGTTCTTGTTTGATCCAAGAGGGGGCACAGTCTATCCCTTGATTATTTCAGTATATTGTACAAGTCATTTTGTATTTATAGATGCATTGCAGCATCATCGGTTTTGAATTGTTCCTATAGATGAGTAAACTGCCTGTGGATGGATTCTGCTTGTAGTAATTATACCATTGTAAATGTGGAGTAATCTCAAATTTACTGATGTGTAAGAATAGAATTTATTTGATTCTCAGTCTCTGCTCAGAGATGACCTTGCAGTCTAGATTGAGCTGTGTGCTACATGTAATTGTTATGTTGCAGGTAACACAATTTCAGCCATTAAAAGCAAAAAATGTAAATAAAATATATGTCATTTTGTATTTTAGGCACTAAAGGAAAGCTTTATAAAGGCCATTGGGGTTGGAATAGGCTTTAACCTGCAAAGAATTGAATTTCATGCCTCCCCATTGCACCTGGAAGTAGGGAAGGTATACACAGAGACAAAAATGGTGTTGGATGAAGACAAAGAAGAAGGGTGGACTTTTGAGGTAAGAAATCTACCTAAAAATGTCTGTAATAGAGTTGTATCATTTCTAGTAAGCAGGATCCCTTGCAACTGTCTGTTAGAAGTGCTGAGAGAGGAATTCATGCTTCTGCTGCTCTGGACTCCCTAAAACCTCAGCAGACTCTCGTACTGGTTCCTTCCTTGGCCTCTCTGATGCATTTTCTTGGCACTGATTCAGTCTGTTACTACTTTTTGGAAATGGGGCTCCTCAGCTCACTATCCCAGGTTTCAGGACAAGCATTGACTCCAGAATACCACAGCTACTTAAACATACCCTCCCTCCCGGATTTCCATCTCAGAGGTGTGACGCTTCTGGTTTACATTTTAACTCTGTCTAGGGAATGTAGTGGTTGTGAAGCAGTGTACAGAGAGACGCTTTGTTCAGAGTTTAACACCTTTATGCTCTTTCATACCTACTATGTAGTGCACTGGAGAGTACAGATCATACAAAACAATAACATCTGAAATAGCAATATCCCTCATTTTCTACCTCACCCTTCCTTTCTCAGTGCTTAGGCAAAATCTGGGTCTAGGCTGAGTGTCTCCTCCTCATGCAAGCTGTTGTGTGCTAACTGGTCCCTCTCCTTCATGAAGCCCCTTCAGTGACCTTTTTTCCTACCCCACATTGCTTCTCCTCCTCCTTCCCCTGTTCCTGTATATTTATTTATCTTACACCCTTCTGGTCATCTGGTCTCCTCTGTTCTACTCCTGGTAAGTTTCCACTGCTTCTATCTTCTGCTCTCCTTTAAGAGGAATCAACTAAACTGATTTTTATAAGGATGCAGAACATCCACAGTCCCGGATGTTTACACCTGAACAGAGTCACTTGCATTATGGCTGCACTGCAGCTGAGAGCATGCATTCAAAAACAGGCAGACAGCCTTACACTAGCTCTCTGAGTTAGCATGCTAAAAATAGCATTGTAACAAGGGCAGCCTTTTGGGCTTAGTCCGGTCCCACCTTACTCTCAGTGTCTGTGCTTGGGTGTCTTGGCCTGTGTCACCACCCATGCTCATATGTCCACACTGATATTTTTAGTATACTAAGCTAGAGCAGAGCTAGAGCAAATCTGTCTTCCCAGGGTAAGAGGCATATTCACAGCTAGAGCCCTGTGCAGGACTAGTGTATAGCCCTGCAGTGGCAGTGGAGTCCTGCAGGACCTGTTGCCATAATAGCAAAAACAGTGGGAGTGAGATTAAAGAATAGTCCCCATGTCAGGCTCTACTTCCTACTTCAGTGTAATTATACCCTAATCCCAAGCACCTTCTGTAGTATCTGGTTCAGATGTGTAACAGGACTTGTCAGCAGTGCTGGAGTATGTAGGCACTCATGACACAGTAAATGTTCATAACACAACTTCACAATATCAAATCAGAATTGCATAGATATAGTTCCAATTCATCACAATAATTAATACCAACACTCTAAGACTGTATATTGTGATTGTGTTCAGTTTGAGCAGGAACTTTAAGTCTGATTTGAAAAGGTAAAAAACAAAACATTAGAATATAACCTTTGAGCAATAATGGAAATTTTCATGGTGGATTGAGGAAAAAATGAATATATACAGAAAGAGTAATAAGAAGAATAAACTGTTTTTTGTTGATCTGTTCTCTTCCCTCTCTTGGAGCTAGAGAGACATACTTTCTCATCAAACACCCCATTAGCCTAGTGAAAATATCCCTATGCTGAAAGATAGGTGACTGTGAGTTCATATCTTGCTTCTTATAACACCTGAAAAGTTTCAGTTTTGAAGACATTATCTGCAGCTTTGTAAATCATGTGTACTGGTAGAGTTTTGTTTAAACAGACAACTTCTGATATACATCTGTTTTAAAATGCATGTAATATAATAAACAAGAATGAATGTGCCAGAATAATGTTAAGCCTGGTGGGGTGCCAACTGACCTCTTTATATTCCTGACACGCAGACAACTGTTTTGTGCATTTCTAATGACATTTAAGCTTGCACTTCTAAAAAACTTTCCTTTTTTCTAATCTCTACCTACTGTATAGACTATCTTGGTTTCCAGAGAGTCATTATGTCAGGAATTCATAGTGATCTGAGCTTTATATAAATAGGCAAATCTTTGAAAAGACTGAACAATTATTTTGTGTATTAACTTCTATAGTAGATCTAACAATATATAACTAGTGTTCTGCAGTAATTTGCTTTTCATTATTGCATCATAATATGACTGTTATTTTATAAATATTACCAGTAGGTTTTGTCTGCCTGGGGTACTTTTCAGTGTATTTTAATCTTTTCAATGCCATTGGCTATTAATCCAATTAACTATTAGCTTTAAGTAAAATTATATTGAAGGAATAATTGGTTTCAGATATCAGTCTTAAGCCTAAAATTAAGCACTGCTTTTCCTTTTTGTTTTTTTTTTTCTTCCTTCTTGTATTTTTCATGCTTCCTGAATGACATCTGATTTTTCCAGTCCATTCTCTTCATCGTCTTTCTGTGCATTTTGAGCCCCATTTCTTTATACATAGAGGGCTAGGTCACACTTTTTGGCTGTGGTAATAATTATTTGTTGTCCTTGATACACATTCTTAAAATAATCTCTTAATTTAGAGCCCTTTTGTGTGGACTTGTAATAAATCTAGTGCAGTGTTCAAATCATTCAAGTAAAAGTCATCTGGCAGATAGCACATTGGTGTTATTTCTTACTTGGTGGCCTCTGTTTGTTGAGTTAAACTGAATCAACATCCTCTGTCAAATGAAAAGATATTTGTCAGAAAAATTATTACAGCTTAGCTTATTTTCTCTTATAGGAGATGTATCTCTGGAAGCTTGTTATAGTTTGGTTATTATCATGGTTTGGGTGTTTTTCATTTAGTCCATTTTTATATCCGGTACAATGTATCAAAAATACAGAAGAAAAAAAATATAGCTTATTTTTTTCCATTTTATTTAAATTGTGCATTCTCTTTGGTAATACCCATTAAAACATCCTAAAAGCAACTTGGAAGCATAAAGTCAAGAATAAGTAAGATCTCTTTCTTCCACATGACTCTCAACAAAAAATGTCAAAAGAAACAGAACTAAATCGAGGCAAAATCTGACACCAAGTAGGAAATACAGTTTTTCATCTCCAAAAATAATGAGCTATCTTATGCCTGTTGATCACTCTCCCGACCATTGAAACAAAGTGATCCCATTTAAATCACAGAAATTAACCTCAACCCAACACCTGTTACATCTTGTCCCAGCTCTTTATGGCTGATAAACATTACAACTATTAGAGCCTTTTTTGACCGAAATAGCCAGTGCCCCATTTTCCTTTCATCTTGAAATACATAATAGTCTGACATACATGTAAAAACCCATACTGGATACATTGACCCTTACTGCTACCTTCCATTTCAGGAGGAGGGAGGCGGGAGGGAGACCAGCAGCTACAGCACCATCCTCACACCCCCCTGGTGAGCCTCCAAGACCTCCCAGTCCCCTGCCCTCAACCCCCTACCCTGACTCCTGCACTCCCCAACACACCAGAAGCCCCCTGCCCTGAAGGACTCGAGCAATGCTGGGTAAGCCTTCTAATATAAAATATATGCAGTGAGCATTTGTTATGCCATACTTTGGTCAAAACTCTTCTTTGGTATTCTTTTTGTGAAATTTCAAGATGTACAATTGTATAAGTACAGTAATTCTTAAATAAAGAATACTAACAGCAAGACATTTCTTAGATAACTATTAAATCAGTATTCTTCCCATGAGCCTTCATTATATTGTCATTTAAAAAAAAAAGACGCTTCATATAAATATATCCAAAAGGAGATAGAATTAGTTTCTATTACATTTAATAGACAGAAAAATCTTGAAACAAATCAAGGAATTTCTCAGAATATAAGAGTGAGGGAGGATGTAATTGCTAAAAACTAAACCCATTAAAGAGCAAAAATGTTGAGAAAGGAATTGTCAGTATAGAAAAACATGTCAACTAAGTTTGTGCTTAAAACTCTGCAATATCTAGTTAATCAGCTCTATGAAGAGACTAGTTCCCAAACTAATATTTTCTTACAAAGCAGCATTGGGTAACACAGGAAATACAAGCAAAGATAAATATTTCAATCTTGATGTGATTTTTGTGGTGGACTTGATGTATTTAAATGTAAAAGTTTCATGTTTTAATCCCAAGTGTAAAGAATGTAAGTATAAGCTTAGTAAAATCTGCAGGTGGAAAATACTATGTCTGTGCCTGCAGTGCTCCTTATTGTTGTTCTTACTCCAAAATGAAGCCTATTATAAACACTCCATTTAAAAGTGTCTATCAAATGCATGGAATTCACAGAGGATTCTGCTTTTTGGGCTTTTAGAAGTTATTAGAATATATGTTTGTGTAATTTTCTAAATATAAATCCTTTTGGTGGAAAAACTTTGTAAAAATAATCTCGTGTCAGATGTAGAATTGGCATGTATCCCTTCTTTTAGTTTATACTATAGCTAGTTTCCATATGTTCTTTCACCAGCCAAGAGTATTGCAGATCTGTTTACAGTTGATGGTTTACATACTTCTCAGGTCTTTTTGAGCTTCATCACAGGGCTGCACTGTGATATTCTCCAATCTGGACTGCTGGACTGCCATATCCCTTAACTCTCCACTCTGGAGTTCCTTTTACACTGCTTTGCTGTTGAGCAGTAAACTGCATATTCTGCTCTCTCATAGCCACCAGCATGTAAAGTCATTCCCAGCTGAGTATGTGAATGCTATGGCCATCCATCCATGAAGTACATATAGAGTGATACCTGTATATCCTCAGCCCCTGGCTGACTCACAGAAAATGTGCATCTTACACTGTTCGTTACCCTTCTGGGCTCGTAGGTAGTCTGTCACTGCAAAATTGGGAATGATTATGCACAAGCCTTAATTATCTCAAGAAAATATTTCCCAAGCACTTCAATCAGCATACTGGTTTAGATAAAACTGTAAAACAAGCTTATCAACTCGAGAAAGATAGATTTCAAATGATTACAAGTGACAAGGTATTAAGGTGATAGATTCATAGGGATGGAAGAGATCACAGGAAGTCATCGAGTCCAGTCCCCTGCCCAAAGCAGGACCAAACCCAACTAAATCATCCTCGCCAGTGCTTTGTCAAGCTGGAACTTAAACACCTCTAGGGATAGAGATTCCACCATTTCCCTAGGTAATGCATTCCAGTGCTTCATCACCCTCCTAGTGAAATAGTTTTTCCTAATATCCATCCTAAACCTCTCCCACTGTAACTTGAGACCATTGCTCCTCATTCTGTCATCTGTCACCACTGAAAACAGCCGCTCTCCATCATCTTTGGAACCTCCCTTCAGGTAGTTAAAGGCTGCTATCAAATCCCCCCTCACTCTTCTCTTCTGTAGACTAAATAAGCCCAAATCCCCTAGTCTCTCCTTGTAAGTCATGTGCTCCAGTCTCCTAATCATTTACCCTCTGCTGAACCCTCTCCAGTGCATGCACATCCTTTCTACAATTGCCGGGGGGAGGGGAGATTTGGACACAGTACTCCAGATGTGGCCTCACCAGTGCTGAATAAAGGGGAAAAATCACTTATCTAGGTCTGCTGGCAATGCTCCTCCTAATGTACCTTAATATGCTATTAGCCTTAGAATCATAGGGTCAGATCGTGCGCTGACCCCAGGCTCCATGTGGGCGCTTCTGCTTTGAAATGTACAAGAGCCCTTGTTGGGAGTTCTTATAATAGACTAATCGACTATAGGATCCATGGGGCTGAAGCAGTCCCCTGCTCATGGCGGGCGGGGAGCTGCTCCAGCCCCCCGCTGGTTAACCTGAATTGGTAAGCATCATCCATTAAGAGTGAGCTTACTGGTTAACCTTTCACATCCCTATTACATTTTTTCGACAGGATGTTACTACTCAGCTGATTGAGTTTTCAAATAATACCTTCTAAGGTATAATTTGTACAAAATATAACCATGTAAAAGTAGTGAACATGGAGTACAGCACGTCATATGGGGTAGAAGGTGTCACGCGTGCACACTGAATCAATTTAGAATTTTCCGTGTTGGTGGGATCTTATTTGCAAAATAGTCTGAGAGCACTCAATACTTAAATTATGCTGTGCTGGTTAATTAGTTAGTTTACTGTTCAGAATAGCTCTACAAGCTATGATTTTGTGGCTGCAGTAGCAGAGGAAAAGAAGTAACATTTGTACTAACTAGGAGTATATGCTATCTATTTATGCAACTGCTGATATGTATCTTACATGTATACATTAATTATGACTAGAAACCAGCACTCTAGGAAGAGCAGAAGTTAATTACCTTCAAGGTTCTTCAAGGTGTGTGATCTCTGTCTGTATTCCACTTACCGTTCTCCTTCCTCTCTGCTTTGGATCATTCTTCAATTTATGGTAGAAAAGGAACTGGAGAAGCAGTTGGTCCAGTCCACCATGTGTATTCTTGCTGAGAGGCACAAGGTATGCTAGGTAACATGTATGAACCACTGGACACTGCTTTAAAAATTCTCTGTCTCCAGACATATGGCACACATGTATACACACAATGGAATATAGGTAGGGACCAAACATCTCTAAGAACTTCCATTTATGAAGGTAAGTAACTTCCTCTTTTCTTGCCATATCTTCTTGTGAACGTACATAAGACTAATTCTTTGCACCTCAAATCTGATTTTAGTGAAGTCTCATATGTCTCTCCTTAAGAAAATTACATGTCTTTTCTTCCACTCGCTCCCAGTTTTACAGATTGAGGTAACTGAGGCAGATTAAAGATAAATGGTATGCCCAAATTTACACACACTATTTTCAGCAGAGTTGGGAGAGAATCCTGATTTTTCACACAATTGAATTGTGTCTTTTTTACCAAATTTTCCAAAAGCTGCATTTCACTTGTGAATGTTGATGATTTTAAATGAATTCTGGTCCCATCTTCAAATTTATTCCTTGTTTTGTCCTAAATTCATGCGTGTGTGTAAATGTATTCTAGTTCAGACATGTAGTAGTGAAAATTAATTTACCCTTATTTTTTCTTTACTAGGAAACCCGGTTGGATGATCTCCATCATATTGCTGTAGCTCTGGGGAAACCAGAAGTATTTGGACAGAAGGATTCTGATGTAAGATGTTATGAGTTTTAGTCTCTAAAATACTTTGCCATATGAAAGGAAATAAAGGTGTTACACAATTTGAATGGAATACTAAGTATTTTGGTCATAAATGTCAATTTTTTCTATCCTATAACACTAGCTTTACAATAACCATAATGGTTAGCAGAGTCACTCCAAAGGAGTTCATGTAATTAATCTAATTAATTTCCCTTCATTTGTTTCATTCATTCATTCTGGAAATGGAATTCAGCTCCCATGACTTCTCCAGTCTCACTTTTCCCGATCTCACTGGAAGTCCTAAAAGTATAATTCTTTGGAGCCTTGTTCTTTAAAATTTCAGCTATAAAAGAGATGACAACTCTTCCCCATCCACAGCTTGTGATGTTTGTGGGTCTGGTCTCAATCACCGCAGTGATAAAAGTGCAGTGGTTGTATGTTCTTCTATGGTGCTCAGTCTATCTCTTTGCTTCAGTTTAGATCAGGGCTGGGGATCAGGTTGGATACTGACCCCTGCTTCATTTCATATGTTCTGCAGCAAGTCTCAGAGGCCCCAAGCCTTCGTGTACCCCACAGGTCTGGAGCAGGAGTATCAGCTCACCAGCATCTCCCTCTGGCCCCTGTGCAGAGGGGCAATCAGGAAAGCTCTGCATGCTGCCCCAGTAACAGCTCCACAGCTCCTATTGGCAGGAACCAAGGCTAATGGGAGTTGTGGGGGCAGTGCACCTGGGCAGGACGAACCATGCAGTCACTTTCATCTAGAGGTCAGACATGATGGCTGCTTACGGGAGTGGCATAGGGCCAGGGCAGTCAAGGAGCCTGCCTTAGTCCTGCTGCAGTGCTGCCCAGAAGCAGCCTAAGGTAAGCGCTGCCTAGACGGAGCCCACACCCCAAACTTTCTCCCACACTCTTAACTCCCTCTCAGATCATGCATCCCTACCTGCACCTCTCTCCTGAGCTACCTCCTGTCCCCAGACTCCCTCCTAGAGCCCACACCCCGAATCTCTTCCCACATCTCTACCCCTTCCCCCATCCCTGTGCACATGCTAGACCTCTTGGCCACAGAGATCTCTCCTGTACCCCAAACCCCTCATCCCAGAGCCCACCCACCCAGCCGAAGCTTTCATTCTCTCCCAATCCCCTACCCCAGTCTGGAGCCCCCTTCTGAACTTGGAACCCCACATTTCTGGCTTGATCCTCTGTGCACCCACCCCCACAAGGCCATGTGTAGCCCCTGAATTATGTTTTCTGTGTATCAGTGGTCCTCATATAAAAAAGTTTCTCCACCCCTGATTTAGACCAACAAAATGAAAGGACTTGAGTCTAGAGACAAAGTTATAAGATGGGGGCTTGTTTTCATGAATGTGGTTACCATGAAAGGGAATTAGGAGTCATGGTAGATGACCAGTTGAATGAGAGCTGTTAATGCAGTGCTCTAGCTAATAATGTGAATCTGATGCTTGAATATATAAGCAGAGGAATGTCTAGTAAGAATAGGGAGAAGTGATGTTACCTCTGCGTATGGCATTAAGAAGGTCATTACTGAAATGCTGTGTCCAGCTCTCATGTTCACATTTCAAAAAGAATGTTGAAAACTTAGAAAGGGTTCCAAAAAGTGCTACAAGAATTATTCTTGTCTGAAAAATACGTTTAAAAGTGAAGAAGCAATGAAGCTCTCTGTTTCTCCCAGAGAAAGTTGAGGTGACTTGATCAGTCTACAAAAATGTACTTGGGAAAGAGTCTTACAATAGAAGACAAACATCTCATTAATCTATCAGAAAAAAGCATAACAAGATGCATAACAAGAGGTTAAAAGTTGAGGCTATACAAATTCTGAATAGAAATCTGAATATTTGAAAAGAATAATTTTAAGCGTTTATAATAGTTTGAACTGCGGCAAAAGAGGAGGGAGAATAGTGAAATTTGTCCATGCTTCTCTCTAACTAAAATGTATTTTCCATAGGTTCTTCCTAAAGACCCAACCCAGACACAGTTCCAGATTTTGACTTTTGATGATTTAGTTGCCTCTGGTGTTCCTATAGCACCTGAAGACCCTGCTTATTGGGATAACTTTTGTTCCAAGCAGGAGTGCCCAGCACGACAGAATACTCATTCAAGATAAGATCATGTTGACAAGAGAAGAAACTGAAATATTTTAAAGATCACCTATTGTTCCTTTGCAACACTTAATTTGAGTGTATATATACATTTCCCCTCTGAGACCAATATAGGGTTTCTCAGCATCACAAAGCTGCCACCTTTTACCCCCTGTACCGTATGCCAAGATCACTCCAGGCTAAAGAAACTGTGAAGTGAAAGATTTAAATTGACCCCGCACCTTTTCTTTTATTGTGTAATTTGCCTCTACCTCGGTGTGAATCTCATATCTCCATGAGTGCCACCTGCAAACGGCATGAACACAGCTTCATTAATGCTGCTTTTGATGAGCAAAAAGTGTTTAATATTTAAAGAAAATGTGTTTTCATACTTAATTTATGCTGCTGTTTAAATTATACTATTGCCTCTCTCATATAATATATAGGTTTCTTGTCTCTCATTTAGATATGATTCCTCAGAAGTTGATACATGCCCAGCAGCAATTCTGCATTTGCATCTCTGTTCTCTCCATTTCTGGAGACCCCAATTTTTAAATACATAAGCACTGTCTGCCCTTTTCCAAACAGAGCTGGAGCTGGGGATGTAGAGTATTGTATTGTCATATAGACTTCATAGAGACTTAGGAGAAAGCAATAGGTGCTCAAAAACAATTTTAGAGTATTTGTCATGTCCTTTTCAAAGAATACCTTTTCCCATTGTATATCCTTTATTTTGTTCAAGGAAGTCTGGATACGTGAGGTCATCTGAAAGGTTCAGGGAATGGATATTGAGCAGAATCATTACCTCAGAATAAAAGACTCAATTCTCTTCCCCTTGTAGTTAAACGAAATTCATGTTGACTTCTGTGAGAGCAGGATTGTGCCATTTGGTTGTTGCCCTGCATTCTGACTAGGTGAAAACCTGCTTGTATTATAACCTTTAAACTTGCACCTCTGATGTTAAATAGGATTTGAGGCAGGAAGAAAATGGGTTTTACAGTCTTACATGAGCTTTCATGCTGCTGGTGCCGATAATCACTTTCTCACACTCAAATAATAAATGTTAAAATCATCTTTTTTTTGCCTGCTTTTACCACAAACTTTTTTGTTGCATTGTCTCAGAAGTTCCCTGGAGCTTCTCATATTGCTGAATTGCACATTAAGCATACTTTTCATTAAAAGCTGGACAAAGCACTGAAGCAGAAAATCCCTTCTTCAGGCTTCACAGGGGTTAAATTAGATGATTCATTAACTCCAAATTCAAGGTTATGTAAAGGTAGAACAACCCTGATGCCCTTGGTTGGTAACATATTCCAGACCTATTTCATGCACTAAAGTAACTTGAATTAAAATCTAATAACAGCTAAAAAGAGACATGTAATAACAAATATTGTCTCCCAGGATAAGTAGTATAATTACCCTTGTGCTGTTACCTGTGAACAATAATTATAACTATACTTCCATTTTCCTCATTGTTTAAGTTGGTGTATTCCTGAAAGTCATTTTACTTGCTAAAACTGTATCTTCATATATGAACATTCACATATGTAGGAATACTTAACATAGTTTAAGAACTGAGAGAACTGAAAACTGCAATTAACTGTAAATGAAAACCATCTGTTAGTCAAAAAGTATAGTGCTTTTTTATCTTTTTGAGCATTGATTACATTTGAAATAAAACATGAGAAATATTCATAGGAGCAGTTCCAGTAGTAAAGTCTGCTGTTTTCATGTAACATTCCTGGGCCTGTTTTGAAGAAAACTGGATTAATAGTGTTAAAGACACACTTTTAAATTGAGCCATTAATTAATAAATAATTGCTTAATTCTCTGTCAATCATTACGGCTTTACCTTGTAGGTAGGAATAAATCTGAAAATTACAAATTTCTAGTACTGAAAGTAGGGTGATTATTGGATCTTGGTTTAGGAGTCCCCAATGGCCAAAGTTATTTTGTTCAAAATCAAGGCAAATTTCTTAATGGAGAAATCCAGTATTAAATCAGTTGTACCCTGTTGATTGTAATTTATTTTATTTGCTAAAATAATAGCCGCCACAAAGATTTTTCGTGTTTTCCTACAAACTACAGTAGATGTTGAATGTATTTTTTAAAATAATCCTGTTTATTTCCTGTTGGTCTTAATTGTCCCTGCTGCTAGTGTTTCAAACCAAACTGAGAATCCAGTGTATTTTAGCAGACCACACTGCAAACACTAAGCCAGTGGGCTCTTGGGGAGCTTATCATAGGTAGGAAGTGAAGAATAACTGCTGTTATTCTGGAAAAACACTGTAGTATAGACGTAACATAAGTCTGCATAAGGGTGCATGAGCTGATTTCCACTCAGTTCCCTCCCTGTGGCCTTAGTCTGAAGATGGAGCCCCAGCATGTCTGTCTAGAGCAGTGGTTCCCAAACTTTTTGGCATCATGCCCCCTTTTTGATTTTTGAGACCCCCCCCCTCCCCCCAAAGCAGCAAAACTTGTTGAGGAGGAAAAAAAAGGAACTGACTGGGAATGAAAAACAAAAATAGCAGCAAAACTTGGGGGGGATTGATGGGGGGAGGGCGTCTGGTTCGCCTCGTGCCCCCCTGGAATTTCTTCATGCCCCCCTCCCCCAGGGGGGCATGCTCCCCAGTTTGGGAGCCCATGGTCTAGAGCATACTCAATTTTCTGTTTTTATTGCAGTTAGATAGTTTATAGTTTTCAGTGAGAGAATTATGTTTTTCCCCTCTCTTTTCACCTCTGGGAAACTTGTCTTCTCCTAGAAGGGAATGCATAGCTGACAAGGCTTCAAACAGTGCCCCTCTTGCTGGAAGTCTATTCCAGTAAGTGGCAGGCATTCCAAGTATGTCCATTGTTTAGGGGAGTTCCAGGGGCAAGGGCTGCTGCTGCAGAATAGAGGCAGCAGTGTGGGAAGGGGGCAGGCAGCACCTCAGAGACAGCAGAGGGGGGAACCAGATTTTAAGCCGGCTCCCCTCACCTCCGGCCCCTGCTTCCTCCCCACTTGCTGCCTCTGATACTGAGACAGCAGGGGGTGGGGCACAATTGAGTAGTCGACTGCTCAACTACTCGCTTAGATCCCTACACTTGACATCAGCACAGACCTTTGCTGGTTTTCAAAAACCACTTGTCATAAATGCTAGTGACTGGGGGTTGAGGTAAGGGCTGGAATGCCTAAGGAGACTGCATTTTTTACTTTTTGTTCATCAGTGTGGTTGAGACCATTACTTGCTTGGTGTAATCTAATAATAAAATACCACCAGGTTGGGATGAGTCTGCCCAATTTCTCAACAAGTCCTGAATCTGGCATTCTCAGCTGTGACCAACTGAGGCAAAGAGGTGCTGGAATATTTTTTATAGTGGGGGTGCTGAGTGCCATTGGACCAAACTGTAAACCCTGTATATAATGGGAGGAGCTACAGCACCCCCACAACCTAGTTCTAGCACCTATGGGCACAGTGATACCTCCTCTCCCCCACATCCAATTGTCAGGTAAGATCCATAAATGAGCAGCCCTTCTTCTGACTTGCTTTTGAAACCATTCTGCAAAATAAAGACAAAAGCTTGAGAGTCTTGTAATAGATATTCTTCTTCGAGTGATTGCTCATGTGCATTCCAAAATAGGTGTGTGCACGCAGCGTGCATGCGTCATCAGAAGATTTTCCCTCAGCAGTACCCTTCGGGCCAGCAGGGAGCCCCCTACAGTGGTGCTAGTATATCAGTGTATATATACCCTGCTGGCCCCCTCCCCACCCCTGTTCCTTCTTACCGCCGTGATGGTCGTTGGAACAACCTCAGCTTTCGAGTTGTGTTTTCACTTGCTAATTCTTTGATTACTTATCTCTGTGCTTCACTTAAGTACCTGTGAACTTTCTTTAAAGACTCTCTTTGTGTTTGTCCTCTCCACCCCACCGCGGCATTCTGCGCACCTGCGGCAGGGCATGCCCGGCCATCAGGGCTTCAAACCCTGCAAGAAGTGTGGCAAGCCCATGCCCTGCAGCAATCCCCACTCTTCTTGTTTGAGGTGTTTGGGAGAATCGCAC
Organism: Pelochelys cantorii; assembly: GCA_032595735.1. Classification (NCBI taxonomy): domain Eukaryota; kingdom Metazoa; phylum Chordata; order Testudines; family Trionychidae; genus Pelochelys; species Pelochelys cantorii. The sequence goes on from CM064326.1 coordinate 38,772,875, forward strand.
ATAACATCAATGTGCAAAATCTGCAAGGCCTTTAAACCCAGGACTAAGCGAGAGCGTGAGTCTCGCCTCTGGACACTTCTAATAGAGTCAGCTCTATGGCCGGCACCGGCCTCGGCACCAGGCACGGGCAGCGCCTCCGTGCACTCCTCGGTGGGCACGTGGCGCCTGATAGCCCATGCCCCGGGCCTTCGAGGCTGGGCGCTCATCTATCCCGGTGGCGGGTTGATAGCTCCCCGGAGGATCTGCCCGACCCATCCACCCTGGAGGCACTGGAGGCAGCTAGGGTGCTCATCGAGTCGTCCCCCTGCCGTGACACCACCTAGACGGCACAGGGACTTCTGGCACCACTCGCCGTGGGCGTCCTGAGAGCAGCAGCATGAGGCACGTAGCCTCGGGCCACAGTCAGCACTGCCCTCGGCACCGGGTTTGGAGACGGCACCGACACCGGACGAGCCCCGCGCCCCCGGTGCCGCGGCACCTGCCCCACCCAAGGAACTGGCACCGGTCATGCCTCTTCCTCCCCCGCCTCAGCATCGCGGCAAACCTGAGGCTATGTCCCATCATGCTCTGCCACGATCGATGTCGGCGCCTCTGTGGTCTGCGTCGGACTACTCTTCTGACTCCGGTGCGACATCTGTGTGGTCATCTAGGGGCTCCAGGTCATGCTCCCGGCACCAGTCCAGATCATGGCACCGTTCCCGATCACGGTACCACTCCCGGCACCGGTCTCCTTCACAGCAGCAACAGTGGGGGCAGCCAATCTCGGTGCTGCTGTTGCAACAAACCTGGCCTCCCCAACCATCTGGGCAATGGCCTTTCTGGACTCCCTGGGCCTACCACCAGAGCCGGGGCTCCGTGCTGCCCCGACCGGCCTCTTCTGTATCAGGGCCTCGGGTTCTCTCGTTGGCGACCCCCTTGGTCTGGTCCCCTGCCTCAACACGTTCCCTGGCCCCAGGCCAATCAGCCCCAGGCTGGGCAGGGAGTACGGGCCAGACAAGCCAACCAGGTCCCCCTCCTTCTTCTGTGACCACCTCTGAGGGTCCAGGGCACGGGGATGCCCCCATGGGGGACATTGCAAAGGGGTCATCGTCCTCTTCTCTGGACGAAGCGCTGGCTAACGCGGCACCCCCCCCATGCCCTCTATGGATGCCAGGGCCCATCAGGACCTCCTCTGCCGACTGGCCCAAAACCTAGGGGTTCAGGTGGATAAGGTGGTTGAGGACTCTGACCCTACTGTCAACATTCTACAAGCAGACAGCCCCCCTAAAGTGGCACTGCCTATAAATAAGACCGTTGCCAAGATCTCGACCACCCTCTGGCAAACGCCGGCCTCCATTCCACCCACCGATAAGAGAGCCGAGCGCAGATACTTTGTTCCTCCAGAGGGTAACGAACACCTTTTCTCACACCCTCCCCCCGGCTGCATGGTGGTCCAGGTGGTCAACCAGAGGGAGAGGCAGGAGCAACCGGCAGCCACTCCCAAGAGTGAGGATGCCAAAAAGGCTGACTTACTGGGGAGGAAGGTTTATGCGTCCCGAGGAATTCAGTACCGGATTGCTAACCAGCAGGCCCTCCTCTCCCAGTACAGCTATAACACCTGGGTGTCGATGGCCAAGTTTGCTGATTTGCTCCTCCGGAAGTCCCGGGCAGAGTTTAAAGCCCTGCAGGAAGAGGGACGGACCATCTCCTGGGCAGCTCTGCAAGCGGCGCTCGACGTGGCCGCCGCCGCCTCCAGGGTCATGGCCACGGGGGTCGTGCTGCGCTGCAGCTCCTGGTTACAGGGTTCCGGGGTGCCACCCGAGGTTCAGAACACCCTCCAGGACCTCCCCTTCGAGGGTACCTCGCTCTTTTCAGAGCAAACAGATCAGCACCTCCATGGGCTGAAAGACACAAGGGCCACGCTCAAGTCGTTGGGCCTGCACACCCTGGTTACGCAAAGGCGTTCCTTCGTGGGTAGGAGTGCGACCCAGGATGTCTCCTCAGGGCCCGCAGCCCGACTTCACACGCCGGCGGGGCAGGGGAAATAACGGCAGGAACAACCGCCCTCCAACAAGCCCCCTGGACCCTGTCAGGGGTTTTGACGGGACCCCTGAGGGCCTCGTACCAGTCTCCCCATTTCCCTTCCGGAACCGTTTGTTCCACTTTATCCAGGACCTCCCCTTGAAGGATACCTCACTCTTTTCAGAGCAAACAGATCAGCACCTCCATGGGCTGAAAGACACAAGGGCCACGCTCAAGTCGTTGGGCCTGCACACCCTGGTTACGCAAAGGCGTTCCTTCGTGGGTAGGAGTGCGACCCAGGATGTCTCCTCAGGGCCCGCAGCCCGACTTCACACGCCGGCGGGGCAGGGGAAATAACGGCAGGAACAACCGCCCTCCAACAAGCCCCCTGGACCCTGTCAGGGGTTTTGACGGGACCCCCGAGGGCCTCGTACCAGTCTCCCCATTTCCCTTCCGGGACCGTTTGTTCCACTTTATCCAGTCCTGGAGGTCAATTACATCATACCACTGGGTCCTGGAGATAGTGGAATCGGGCTATTCCATTCCCTTTCTGTCACCCCCCACCTACCCAGCCCTCCACCCCGTTCCTTTTCAGGGACCCCTCTCACGAGTCCCTATTGCAGGAGGAAGTGAGCCACCTCCTTGACCTGGGGGCCGTGGAACCTGTCCCCCATGAACATCGGGGCAGGGGTTTTTACTCACGGTACTTCCTAGTCCCAAAAGCAAAAGGGGGCTTCCGCCCGATCCTAGACCTCAGGGCTCTGAACTGCTTCATCGCGAAGAGAAAGTTCAAAATGGTGACCCCGGTAGCTATTATCCCTTCCCTAGCACCCGGAGACTGGTGCGCCGCCCTCGATCTAAAGGACGCTTATTTTCATGTCTCGATTGCACCCTCCCATCGCAGGTTCCTACATTTTATGGTGGGTCGGGAGCACTACCAATTTATGGCCCTCCCTTTTGGCATCTCTACGGCCCCTTGGGTCTTCACCAAATGCATGGCAGTAGTGGCCGCAGAACTCAGGAGAAGGGGTATCCAAGTGTTCCCCTACTTGGACGACTGGCTCCTCCGAGGGGGGTCGGACGCCCAGGTGAGGAATCATATTGCGATGGTCCAAAACCTTTTTCTGGAGCTAGGTCTCCTGTTGAACCTGGACAAGTCCACCCTAGTCCCCACTCAAACAATAGAATTCGTGGGTGCCACCCTGGACTCCCAGTCCCAGAGGGCCTCGTTGCCCGACTCCCGCTTCCTCACGCTGAAGGCGGAGGTTGAGTCGCTCCAGAGCTTCCCAATGACTACCGCTCGGACTTGCATGTGCCTGCTCAGCCTCATGGCCGCTTGCACTTACATAGTGCAACATGCCAGGCTGCACATGCGCCCCCTGCAAATGTGGCTCGCACGGGTGCACAGGCTGATCACCCATTCCTGGGACAGGGTTCTGACCATCCCTCCGAGTGTCCTTCTCATGTTGCAGTGGTGGACTCGCCGAGAGGAGGTCTGTGCAGGAGTCCCATTTTCCAGACTGGACCCGTCGCTCTGGCTTGTAATAGATGCATTGGATACGGGATGGGGAGCCCACCTCGGGGACCTGCACACTCAAGGTACATGGTCCACGCACGAAGCCTCCCTACATATCAATGTCAGGGAGCTCAGGGCAGTCCGGCTCGCCTGTGCGGTTTTCCTTCCCCACCTGAGGGGCAAGTCGGTCCTCATTCTGTCGGACAACACAACAGCTGTAGCATATATAAACAAACAGGGTGGGACCCGCTCCCCCACCTGTGCTCCGAGGCACTCCGCCTCTGGGAGCTCTGCGTCAGGGCGGATGTCCACCCGATGGCCTTGTACCTCCCGGGCTCCCAGAACATCTTGTCGGACAGGTTGAGCAGGTCGTTCGCGAGTCACGAGTGGTCCCTGTGTTGGGATGTGGCCCAATCCATTTTCCATGCGTCGGGTTTTCCCCACCTGGACCTGTTTGCCACAGCCCAGAATGCCAAGTGTCCCCGCTATTGCTCCCTCCTGGGACAGGGACAGGGTTCCCTAGGGGATGCTCTCCTTCATTGGCTGTGGGGCCTACTATACGCCTTCCCACCGTTCCCTCTAGTCAACAAGGTTTTGCTGAAGGTAAGGGAATTCAGGTCCCTACTAATCCTAATTGCCCCGCGTTGTCAGCATTGGTATTCGATGCTCCTCAGCCTCTCGTGCGAGAGGCCCGTAGCCCTCCCATTAGTCCTGGACCTCATATCGCAGGACTCGGGCAGGCTGCACCACCCAGACCTGCGGTCCCTCCACCTGACAGTGTGGAAGCTCCGTGGCTAACGGCTCACGAGCTCCAGTGCTCCCAGCGGGTTCAGGAGGTCCTGCTAGGTAGCAGGAAACCGTCCACTAGATCCACTTACCTGGCTAAATGGAAACGCTTCTGTTCCTGGGCATCACAACAGGGGGTACACCCTAGATGGGTACTGGTCCCCAGGATTCTAGATTATTTACTAGACCTTAGGCTCCAGCACCTGTCCTCCTCATCCAATAAGGTCCACCTGGCAGCCATATCAGCTTTCCACCCAAGGGAGGGGGGCAAAACACTGTTTGCCAACCTGTTGGTGAACAAGTTTTTTAAAGGCCTGGATAGACTGTACCCACATGTACGGCTCCCTGCCCCGCAGTGGGATCTAAACCTAGTCCTCTCTAAGCTTATGGGACCCCCTTTTGAGCCGATGGCTACGTGTTCGCTCCTCTACCTCTCGTATAAGGTTTCTCTGCTGGTAGCAATCACATCCATGAGGTGGGTATCCGAGCTTAGGGTGCTCACGTGTGATCCCCCTTACACGGTATTTTTTAAGGATAAAGTCAGACTCCGCCCCCATCCAGCTTTTCTGCCGAAGGTGGTCTTCTCTTTTCACACTTCCCAAGATATTTTCCTCCCGGTTTTCTTCCCTAAACCGCACGCATCTGGGAAAGAACAGGCCCTGCACACGCTAGACGTTCGGAGGGCGTTAGCCTTTTATTAGGACAGAACTAAGCCATTCTGCAAGTCACAGCAGCTCTTTGTAGCCATTGCGGAACGTATGAAAGGTCAGCCCATATCCACTCAGAGGATTGCTTCGTGGATTACCGCTTGCATTAGGGAGTGCTACTCTTTCGCAGGTACACCAGCCCCGCCCCTCAGGGCGCACTCCACACGGGCAATGGCGGTGTCCACCGCTTTCGCTGCACAGGTCCCCATCTCAGACATCAGCAGGGCTGCCACGTGGTCTTCGGTCCACTTGTTTGCTAACCATTATGCCCTTCCACAGCAGGCCAGGGAGGACACCGCCCTACGTAAGGCGGTCCTTAGCTCAGGGGTTTTTTCTTCCTCCGGCCCCCCACCTAGTTAGGTTCTGCTTTGGAATCACCTATATTGGAATGCACATGAGCAATCACTCAAAGAAGAAAGAACGGTTACTTACCTCGTAACTGATTCTTCGAGATGTGTTGCTCATGTCCATTCCAAATCCCCACCCACCCCCCTTCTCTGCTGGTAGCGTACTGGTAAGCAGGAACAGGAGTGGGGAGGGGGCCAGCATGGTATATATGCACTGATATACTAGCGCCAATGTAGGGGGCTCCTTACTGGCCCTAAGGATACTGCTGAGGGAAAATCTTCCGACAACGCGTGCATGCTGCGCGCACACACCTATTTTGGAATGGACATGAGCAACACATCTTGAAGAATCACAGTTACGAGGTAAGTAACCGTTCATTCATGCACCAAAAATTTTACACAAAAAGAATGTTATCTGTGAGCAATATCTAGGATATGTAGGTTAGCTTTACAAATACTATTTGTCCTGTATTACCTAAGGGATGCCAATGTGCCACATTTATAAAGCTATGAAAGGAGCACAATGCAGTAAATGGATATAAGTGAACATGCCTAATTGTCCACTTTATAAAGGTTAATTTCTTGGTCACATTCAGGGCTAGCAGAAGAGATAATATTGGACAAATGTGTGTAATTCAACAGATAATTTACTTTTCAAGTAAGAAATTTGCTTCATCAAGGACAAAGTCACTTGGTGGAGGATCCCCAAAAAGACGTAGACATTGCAATCCTGAGCATCACAGCACCTAACTTTTAGGCCCCGAGGAAATCACAGTCACAATACTTTGCTCCTCAAAGACGAGTTAAGCACCTAGGCTCCCTATTCAAGGAATGGGAAGTGATAGACCTCTTAGAATGTGATCCACAAAAGCCATTCCACTAGGGACATGTCTACACTAGGGAATTATTTAAAAGTAATGAAATTCAACTTAATAACTCCTGATTTTACAAAATCAAAATAACATGTCCCTGCTACAGGGAAGCCTCAAAATTAGTCCAAGGCAGACTCCCTTAATGTGGACGTGCTACCTCGACTTAGAGCCCCAGGAAACACTGGGGAGTAATTAATTCAAATTACTCTGGGGAGTAGTTATTTCGAAATAGCAGCACCGGCATGACCACACTATTTCAAAATTAGCGTTATTCCCCGAGGAAAGCAGGAGTACAGATTTCAAAATAACAGGTGGTCGCTCTACTTATAAACTCAACCTAAGAAGGGTTATTTCAAAATAACACCCTAGTAGACCAGGGCTAGGTGTGGAACCATCTAAGCTAAGCAATGCAAGATGCTGACACGAAGAATGTGTTATATAAGTTCTGGCCGTCTCTGAGGTAGGTGCCTAACTCCAGGCTGCAGGTAGGCACATTTTCCCATGATGAATAACAGCACTTTTGCTTCGGTTCTGTTTCTTTTTTTCATGTGGCAATTTCTGTGTCATTTGAATTGATCTTGTAGCAAAGTGAGAGCAGGCTGAAGTGCAGCTGGGAGACACGGGTCTCTGTTTCTTAATCCAGGGGAGCTACAACATGCTCATACACACGAAAAGATTAATCAGGGAGTCAGGAAGGGTTCAGATCACTTACAACATTCTTTTCTGTGACTTGCATCAAGTATTAATTCAATTGTTCTATTCTGATGAAATCCAGCCCTTGTGATAGTTAAGCAGGCACCCTTTGAGATACCATGGTTCCTACAACACGTCTACATCCTGGCCAGATACAAAATGAGTCTTTGCGGCCAAGTGAAAAATGTTATGCCAAAAAAGTTTATAAATCTGAGGCAAGAAACTCCAAAGAGAAATAAAATGTATCTAAAATACACAAAAAGAATATACAGGCATCCCCTGAAAAATGATTTTAAATACAAAGGCAATATAACCTGTTCTGCTGTGCATCTTTTACATTTTCAGCAGCTTGATAAAGGAAAGGTTGCACTTAGATTTTTCTGTTAAAATTGTGTTTAGACCCATTCTGAATTCCACAAAGACATGGAGGTTTGTCTGATTTGGGACTTCAAGTTGCTGTCTGATGGCAGCTGTGTCCACACTGCTGGCTGTAGCTACATGTCAGCAAAATGCTCTGGCATCTCTCTGCTGCCAGAGCCTTTCACCTCAGCTTCCTCCCAGCTAGAGCCTTTCTCCACTGATAGAGGTTTTCCTTGTGACGAGGAAAGGTTCCATCAGCTCTGCAGTGGGACAAGGCTCTTTGCAGTGGGGGAGCTACCAGACCCTTTTTTCTACTGCCTCCCCCCTGCCAGAGCCTTCTCCCCTTCCTGGTAGAGGGGAAAGACTGGCAGTAGGGAGGCAATTTGACTAAAAATAGCAATGTGAATGGGGGGAGGCATTCCATGGACATATAGAAACCTGTGCAGGACACGTACCCCCAGGGCTCAGGAGCAGTGCCTCCCCGTCTATACTATTTATACCCATGCTAGGGGGACATGCAGCATATGTACCAGGGTGGCCAAACTTACTGGCCCCCTGAGCTGTGTGCAACAATCTTCTGACGTTTGAGAGCCAGGGTATGCCTGCTGGGGCTTGGGCATTAGCCCCACAGGAAGCACATACTGGAGCTCAGAGTTTCAGTAATGCTGGGGGCAGGGGAGTCTCAGGTTTCAGTCCCATAGGAGGTGCCTGCCAGGGCTCAGGACTGAAACCCAGGACTGAAGTCCCAAGCCCTGGTAGGTGTGCTTAGTGGGGATGAAGACCCAGCTCTCCCTCCCCATTGGGCAGAAGCCAGAAGTGACTTATGGAGGGAGGAATCGTGCAGTCATCTGTGCCACACATCCCATCTTTGCCAGAGTTTGCGGGTCCCACTACGTCACATGTGCCACTGGGTCCCCTCCCAGCACAGCAGCTGTTGGAACCAGCAAGCAGAGATGCTGCCATGGACAGAGGCAGGAGCATCAGCTGGGAACTGCAGGGAGAGCTGCTGCTTTTGCTGTAGCCTCTTCCAGAGGCACTAAAGCATTGGTCCCTTCCTGCAGCTTCCCGTTGTTTGCTGCTGCCTCTCCATGTGGAGTGAACAGCTGGGAGCTACAAAGATGGACTGATTAAGGAAGGGGAGGGGAACCTTTTTTGGGAAGGGCACCACTAACCCACAGAAAGATCAGTTGGGAGCTACACACAAACAAAACCCTCAGTGACCTGGCCCCCAAGTGAGGAGAAAGAAAGTCACTCCCCTCAAGCTCCAGCTTCATGGGGGGGTACCAAAGTTCAAAGTTTCCCCCCAGATTAACTCTTCTGGGGGCCTGGGGCTAGTAGATTTTGTGGGGCCCTCTAGACTCTGGGGTGACGCCAAAAAGAAGGATTCGGTGTGTGGGAGGGGGCTGCCGGGGAACGGGCAGGTCGTGGTGGGAGGTAGAGTGCAGGAGCAGGCTGCAGGTGAGGGACTGGGGCACTTACTTGGTGCAACTCCTAGGGGAGCACAGGTGGCAGTGCACCACTCTATGCTTGCAGGTACTGCATCCTGCCACATAGTCCCATGGGCCATGATTCCTGGCCAGTGGCAACGATGGGGGTGGAGCCTGCAAACAATGCAGAGACAGAGCTTCCCTGTGCTGCCATTCCCCCAGCTGCTTCCCTGCAGAGCTGCTTCCTCTCCCTGCCAGGCTGAACCCATGGGTGGATCTGGCCCATGGGCTGTAGGTGCCTATGCCTGGCCTAGGGCAAGGAAGAGGTCAAGACTCAAGGTGTTGTACGAGCCAGACCTTCAGACGGTGCCCTATCCTTTTCAGCAGGCACCAGTCTCTCTGACAGAAGCCTCTAGCTCCCTATCACGCAGAAGCCCTGAGCTCTCCCCCAGTCTGGTAGGCAGAGAATGGGGGTGAGGAGTGCTCCATGAGCTGCACTGGAAACATAAAAGAGTCCCATGTGGTTTGCAAGCCACAAGTTGGCCACCCCAATATATATTCTACATCTGCAGTAATGAGTGTTCAGAATAGACATACGCCAGGTGAAATTTACTTCTTGGCAGGGAGCTTGCTCACCTCTTATGCACCATTTAAATTGTGGTTTGGAGGGCTTATATAGGGCAAAATGCCTTGTTCTGTATCTGCTGGAAAAGAGTGAATTTTAGCCTGGCTGCCCAAGATACCTTCTGTAGCAATAATTAACACAGGCTGTTCCCAGGGCTTTGTACATTCCTGCTGATAACAGTGTTGTCACCCAACTGACAGTAAAATAAGTAATGCTGGTTTTGGCATCACTGCAGAAAGTAGCAGAATGTTTCCCCAAATGACTGGGCAAAAATAAAACAGGAAAAGGATTTGTATGGTAAGACTTGAAGGTTGTATTGCAAATAGTAATGTAAACAAGATATTTAAAAGGCAAGCAGAAAGTGTCTGTTATTATCTTCATACCTCTGGAGGGAAAATATTTCTGGGCTCAGGTTTTGTTTTGATATCTCAATCACAGCTGAATGTCTTAATCATTTCCCTTTTTTTGTTAATTTTGCTTTTTATTTGAACAGAGGGCTTTGTGCACTTCTTACTCAGGCATGTCACCAAAATTGTTGCACTCCATTTTTATTCTGCCAATTCAGCTGTTATGTCCTTGAGCATATTTTTAAAAGATAAACACTGAGGTGCATTGGAAGCCAAAGGATACATCGGAATCTCAGTATCCTGTTTGCCTGTGTCCTGAGTGTCTAGGATGTCACAGCTGCACTGGAACTATCAGCTGATAATTAGGGTAGGGATGGGGAGCCTCCAGCATGCTGGCTGTATATGGTTCATCTGGATTAGCTGCTGGTGGGCTGCCAGAGGGCTTGTTTACCTGACCATCCACAGCCCACAACACATCCTACAGCTCCTATTGTCTGGGAACAGCGAACCACAGCCATTTTGAGTGGCCATGCCTGCAGACGCTCAGGTAAACAAACTGGTGGCCTATCAATGGCTAGCCCTAATAAATCCCACATGGCTGGTGCACCGGAAGTTCTCTATCTCTGAATTAGGGCATATTCACTGCCTTTGTGCTGTCAGAGAAGGGCTACAGGACCAGCAAAAAGTCTAGGATCTGGTTTAAGTGTGATGCATCAGAGGATCCATAAACTCTGCTAGACTTGATAGAAAATTGCTCTACATGACTAGTTACACCTATCTGCAGTTATTTTGTTGTTCAACAAGCTCCCATGTTTCTTAGAAGTGGAACGAGTGTGTTTCTTTTCTCTCACCGGGGTGGTTTTTAATTGCCTGATTATATATTGGAATTTTAAAAATGTATTGAACTTGTTTTACAGATAATTAGTTTGATGTTGTTTTCAAAAGGCTGTAACTAATTGAGTAATGCCAACTGGAATGTGCCAGTTCCTGGAGGGTTTTGCAATCTCATATCAAAGATGCCTTTTAACAAATAACCAAACTGTGCAGCAGCCCTTTGCAATATTGCCTCCTGGCAATTTGTGTAATGAAATACGGATTTATTTTACTTGACCCATAAGAGACTAGTGGTGGGGAGTCCACTCCACAAAGGACTGGAAGGGGTGCATTATAAGCTTATGGATGCTGTCACTTCACTGAGGGGAGGGAGAGGGAAATACATGTGGTCACTGTACAGGACCTAAGCTTGAGGAGATGAAGGCACCATATACACATCAATTTCCTCAATCAGTTAGTATATGCAGCTCATGTATCATGGACTTTCAACACACACTTTTTCTGTCTTAATGCTCTTTCTAAAAGCACGTAAGAATGGTTAGTCAATCAGGTCAATGTGCCCTCTTATAGGAAAAGTGATTGTTTTTTTACAAAAATGTTAATTTATAACACAAATAATATACTGAATGGAGAGAAACTTTGAGCATACAGCCTTGCATTAGTCTGGTGACAGTTATATGATCTACAATTAATTAGTTACTTTATAATATTAGAAAAAGTATTGGATTAATTTTGTTTATTAAAATGGTATACTGATAAGGGCTGCACTTCAACTGTGTTCTTGGTTGTACCATCATTAAAATTCTTACGCGAGTGAATACACTACATTACAAAGACAGTGATTTTTGCGATACCACTGTTTTTGTGACTAATTGCCTATTAGGACCTTTAAATAATTGTCTCCAGTTAATTAAAGGATCTACTTCCTGAAATGCAATAAGGATATTTATTCATCTTAAATTATTACAGCATGGCTCCTAGTTGCAGAAATTGTTACATTTCAGCAGCTTGGATAGAAGATGGCAACATGCTAGTAGCATCCATTGTACCGTGAATGTGTGAATTTCTATAGAGGTGTAGAAATAAGCTACGTTTACCATACAGAACTATAGAATTAAGATATAAGTACTCAAAGTAGTGGGACAATAACAGATTTGGTTCAATGGATTCTGTAGTGAATGTGCTACCTTTATTCTCATTGGAGACTGAGGTAAGAAGAAGAGACTGAGGTAAACCTAGGCCAGTAGTTTAATGTGACACAGAGGCTGAAGCCAGGAAGGAAACTTGGATGTGCCAAGAATTTTAAGAGTGAATGATTCTATTATAAAAGTCAATGTCAAAACTTATGATACAAAAGGATAGGATGAATGGGTTTGTTTGGTGACTTTGTGAGTAGGGCAGCACTTTTGAGTACAGAGTTGATTAGATTGTCAAGCAACAACTTTTCAGAAAAGAAGAAAGTTAGTAGTTGAGTGTAGTCATTTTAAATGGATACATTAAAATATTAAGGCTCATCTAGAGTACGCCGAAGTGCTGAAAGAGGATATGCAAATTCAGTGGGAATTTGCATATCTTCTTCCAATCTCACTTTCAAAAGTGAAAGTAGTTTGGACGCAGCTTTTTCGGCGAATCCTCCCTCTCTTTCGAAAAGCCGTGTAAACCTCATTTTTTGAAAGTTTTGAAAGCCGCTTTCAAAAGTAAGATCGGAAGATGATGTGCAAATTCCTGTGGAATTTGCATATCCTCTTTTGGCACTTCAGCGTAGTCTAGATGAGCCCTTACAGAGCTCCTAGAAATACAATCTTAGCTTTTAGTCATACTGCAGGTTAGTTCTCAGACTTAATTCTATGCAACATAGGCTGATGCTTCACAAAGTTGCCACTGGCACATTGGTGAAGCTGATCTCAGTGTCCTAGCAAGTTGGTAGTTGTAGCAGGGTACAGGAGGCTAGAATTAAACTACTGCAAAGTGACCTGGAGCGATTAAAGGGTAGCTTCAAGCAATGAGGGGAGGACTTGACCTAATTGTTCGTGGATGATATAGTTATCATCGAGGAAGATGAAGAGAAGCTAGCAAGAATGGTGCAGGTGCTAAATGAGGAAGGGAAGCGATATGGACTGATTATGAATATCGATAAAACAAAGACAATGATATTTGGAGATAAGAAAATAGGAAGGAAGATCAGTGTAGATGGGATTGAACTAGAGAATGTAGAGAAGTTCACGTATTTGGGGAGCAACATGACATGATCTAGACTGTAAGAAGGAAATAGCGACTAGAATAGCGAAAGCAAGAGCGACTTTGAAGGCGATGGATAAGATCTGGAAAAGTAAAGCGATCAGCTTAGGAATGAAGCTGAGTATCTTGAAAACATGTGTATTTAGCAGCATTTTGTACAGATGTGAGACATAAGTGATAACGAAAGATTCTAAGAGAAGGATATTGGCATTTGAGAGGAGTTGTTATAGAAAGATCCTGAGAATAGGATGGATGCAGAGGTCACCAACAAGGAATTATATAGGAAGATACAGCCAAAAGAGAACCTACTGCAGAAGGCTATACAATGGAAGTTACAGCTATTGAGGCATATCTGCAGAATCGACGATGAGTGAAAAGTTAAGACCCTGGTATTCGGCATCATGGGCAGACCCCACAGAGAATGGGTAGATAATAAAGTACAGTGGTCCCCACCGCGGTGCCCAGGGGCGCCATAGTGCCCGCTGGGGCATTTATGTGCGCCCGCTGAACGATCTGGGCCGGCCCTGCCCCGGGCGTGTGGCGCATGCGTGGTGCCGGCCCCGGGCGCGTGGCACATGGGCAGCTCCTGCCCCAGGCACGCGGCACATGCGCAGTGCCAGCCCCGGGCGCATGGCGCATGGGCGGCCCCTGCCCCGGGCGCATGGCGCATGGGCGGCCCCTGCCCCGGGCGCATGGCGCATGCGTGGCCCTGCCCCTGGGTGCGTGGTGCATGCGTGGCCCTGCCCCCGGACGCGCGGCATGTGAGCGGTCCCACCCCCGGACACGTGGCGCGTGAGTGGTCCCGCCCCCGGGCGCCCAGCAGCCCCAAAAGGTTGGGGATCACTGATATAGTAGATTGGTGCGGAGCTCGTCTACAGAAACTAAGCCACCCCGCACTGGACAGGGAAAGATGGAAGGAAATAGTGAGGGAGGCATCGGACACCAACAGGCATTGAGCCCATGGTGGTTGTTGATGATGATGATGACGACTTTACCCAGGAAGAGTAGATATGAGGCACATACACACAATGGTGACACAATCAACCATACACTCTCTACACTAATATGGCTACCCCTCTGAGTACATTAAAATACATTAATTTTCATCTTGTCTCAATGCCATCTTAATATTACTTCATGTAACAAAGATCTATGCAATATTGTAAAGTGTAAAATTTGGATTAGGAGGGTAGAATTAGAAGTGGCTCATGAGAATATCTGATTTAAAAAATAGTCCAAAATATGGAAAAGAATTAAGAATCATTGTCTTAACTAATTAGAAACAACAGAAAAAAATTATCCTATACCATGTTTTTTAGTCTTTTCCACTAACTTTCTGGTTTTGTTGGTGCTATATTTGATTTTTTTTTAGTTTTTTAATTGTCATGATTTCTTCTGCATTTTGTAAAAAGTCAAGGTTCCAGCAAGGCATGTTTGGTGTATTATAGCAATGGGTAGATACTTAATCATGAATGATCAGGGCTATGTTTAGCATGATGTTGCAATATTTCATAAAGGTTTCAATTAATTATTTGTATTGTTATTTTTGTACACACAAAACCCATCTGACAACAAACAAATTGCAAAGGACTGGGAATGAACCCCACATCTAATCTACTACATATTTGAGAGAGTTTGTCTATGTGCCTGTCTGTTTGTTCAAGAATTCCTCCTAAATGGTAAAAGCTAGGACCGCCAAATACAATATACAGATTCTTCTTATTGTAACTACCAAAGTTAAAATGTTGGTTGTGCCTGGCAAATGGAATATGCCTGGAAAATGGAATTGCTTCTTATAAAATCATTCAGAAAAGAGACAATCACTGGGCAGGTGAAAAGGGCTGCTAAGGTAAGAAAACAACATTCAGTGGAGAGATTAAAAAAGGAATCATTGTACAACAATATCAGGATATAACAATTTTGCACTAAGTATTTGCATATATTTAGTAAATTGTAAATATTCCTGTAAAAGTAACCCAAAAAGATAAACTACCCCTGTTTGCTTATGAGACTTGCACATCAGATCATTACTTGATGTCTAGCATACTGCCTAAAGGAAAAGTCTGACTATAGATTCGTCTGTTTTGTTGGGGAAAGTGGAACTGATTCCTGGTGGATTTGCTATTGCTAAGAATTATATAGAAACGGAGACTTTTTACAGTTATATTAAAATGCCTGCAGCTCTTGGTTAGGCTTTCTCTGTACAAACCTAAAGGAAAATATACAAATTAAATATAGTGGATATAATAGAGAACTGGGAGCCTGAGCTTTGAAGTTCTATTCCTGGCTCTAATACTACCATGTTGTATAGTATGTAGGCAAGCAATTTAAACTCTCTGGGCTTGATTCTCCAGTGCTTTGCCTCTAACGTTGCCATTTACACCTGTGCAAAGGGAAATGATTGGGCAAAGCTCTATCATAACATAATATTTTACACCCAGTTTTCTCGTGGGTCTGAGGTGGAAGCAATGTCTCAGTTTCTCCATGTGTATAATGGAGATAGTATTTTCAACGACATGAGAGTGTGAAGAGGCTAGTTAATTGTATGTTAAATGTTTTGTGCACCTCAGATGAAAAGCACTGTAAAATGCAAAGCATTAGTCCTAGCATAATCATTGAACCAGAAACTACACTTATCAAATCTCATAGTGGATCAGGTACCCTAGGAAAGTGGAAAATCATAGACCTTTGAGATTTAAGTACTCTCTCTCGGGGCTGATTTAGAGAGAGAATGTGTGATAGGGAACGAGAGTGGGAGTCAGGAGACTAAGGTATGTCTACACTGCAACTGGACACCCATGGCTGGCCCATGTCTGCTGACTCAGGCTAAGAAGTCATTTTAATTATGCTGTAGATGTTCGATTTGGGACCCTCCCATCATGTAAGGTCCTAAAGCCAGGCTCCAGCCAAAGCCCAAATGTTTACAGCCTAATTAAACAGCTCTTTAGCCTGAGTCCTGTGATCCTGAGTCTGGAAAGGGTGAGCTGCAAGTTTTTAAAGACAGTGTACACATATCCTTATGTTCTATTCCTGACTTGGTTGCTGAGGACCTTATAAAGTCACTTCATTTCTCTGTGCCTCTGTCTTTCCATCCTTCGTCTGTCTTGTCTACTTGGATTGCAAGCTCTTTACGGAAGGGACTACTTCATATTATGTTTGCACCAAAACTGACACAAGAATAGAGCCCCGCTGGAGCCACTAGACTATAGAGATAGAAATACTAATTAAAACTATCACATGACAAACCAGATATTCTAACAACAGCTCCTTCACACTGACAAGGTGTTATTCTGTGATTCAGGAGATGACCGTATGTCATTATGAATATATAAAACATTGTTATTCATGGGCAGATAATTCCATAAATGATTCTGCACTTCCACGGAATGGCTACTTAGACAAGCCACTGCTAGATGATTTTGCTATCACATGCTGCACTTCTCTGTATAACCTACGGGTGGTTTTCAGTTGGCATTTGTACATCGTTTCATGTCTGCCTGCTCCTCCATTCAAATTAGCAGCTCTAATAAAATTATGGATTATGGAAGCCAAAAATATTTACACAGCAGGAAGCATGCCAAAGGCTCAACAATAGTATCATAACTTTATTAAAGCAGGAGTATACTGTATGGCCTAAAAGATGATTTGTTTTGCTACAGTATGTTGTTCTTGCTTCCTGTTTAGCACACTGCCTCTCCGCTATATCATTTTTCTCCTTCACATGGCACAATCTCCATTATGTTGTCTGGGCAGGAGAGGAAAGTGGAGCAGGAGAGACCCTGACCACTGTCCCAGGCTGCGTGTGGGTGAGACACACCCGCTGGGGCACTAACAAGCAGCCGTGGCCTCAAAAAGTGTAAGCAGGATTGCTGGCACAACTTTGCCTCCTCTCCATCCCAGATTTTTTCTGAAATGGTGCCCCTGGTTAGTAACCATTATCCATCCCCTCACAGCTCCTAGTGCTGAGCCTTCAGAATGACTGAGCATGCTCCATTCCTGGGCACAAGTGGGGGCTCAGAAGGGTCTGCACTGAAAAGACTGTTCTCAGCCTCTCTGGGCCAAGGCCAGGGTAGGGACAGGCACCAGAATTAATGGCAGGAACTTCTCTCTTGTGCTCTCATAACTCTCTTCTGGGTATGAGCAGCACAGGGGAGGAAGCTGTCTGATTCAAATGTGTGTGGGGGGTGGGAGGGAGGAGGGAAGGGGAAAGCCAGCTATGGGGGGAGGGAATGGAGTAGATTGGGACAAGGAGACTGGTGAGGGGGGAAAATGTGACTAGAGCTTTGACGGGAGTGGGGGATGTGACTGAGACTGGCTGGGTTAGGAATTTGAGGCTGGAGGAAGGAGGACAGGCTGGGGGCTGCATGGGGGGGAGGCTGGCACTGAGAGCTGGCGAGGAATATGGGGGTGGAGATACTCAGATCAAAACAGCTGGTGGAGAGAGGTGACTGGAAGTGGATGGTCAGGGAAACCGGCAATAGGAACCAGTGGCATGAGGAATTAGGGCAGTGAGGGAGAGAGAGATCTGCCAAGCAGCTGGAATGCAGGTCAGGAACTGTCTGAGCAAAGAACTGGGACTAGAATCCAGGGAGGAGATGGGTAGGGGGAGGTGGAGATTAAGATTGAATGAGAAGTGTCATAAGTGGGACAGGGAACCAGTGATTGGGGAGGAAAGGCGAGAGATTGGCTGGGGAAGGGGAACTGGAATTGGCTAAGCAAGGAGAATAGGACAGGGCATGGAGAGGGCGAGACTGTAATTTGAGGGTGGAAATGTAGATTGGGATTTGGACAGTGAGCCCAAAGGGGGACACTAGGATTGGTGAGAATGGGACAGGAAGCTAGGAAATAGAACTGGGCAAGAACAGATTGGAGGGGTCATGCTTGGGAGGAATGGGCAGAAGAGTCTGCGGCTGCTAGATGCACACCTCTGCAGAGCCGAGGTTCTCAAGTCCCACCATTCTTCAGCAGTCAGCTAATGCCTGTAAAACCCACTGGCAAAGTGAGGGTATTCTTCCCCCTCTTGTGCTGATCCACAGAAAGTACAAGTAGGTTGTTATACTATATTAGCTCAGGTGGCAGAGCTCTTTGTGGTGGATGTAAAAGCTCCAGTCCTGCAGTTGACCCATATGATGTCAATATGAGATCACATGATGGATGTTTTTTCAGTTTTCTTTTACAAAACAAGGAAGTTGCATCCAAAATATGAAAGTTAGGAAATGCCAAATTTAAGATTTCCTGTGCAACCTTAACTTGGCTTCCTTGTGCATATGCACTGTGATTCAATCTTTAATTATATGATGATGAACTATTTTTCCCACAGGACCACTACCTCATTCAGCACACAGAATGAACAACTTGGGGGAAGAATCAGGGTTGTGTAACAAAGGAGGTTGTTGTCTGTAGGATCACTATCTCATTTGTTGCAGAAGATGGAAGATGTGCAGTGAATGAGGCAGGAAAGTGCAGGAAGAAAACACTACAGAACTCCTGTGTCATGCTGGGCAAGTCACTGAAACCAAACTTTTCAAAGGTGGTTACTAAATGTACGTACTTATTTTCTAGGTGCCCAATTTGAGACCTGATATCTGATTTGCAGAAGTGTTGATCACTCACAACTACAACTCAAATCTATGGCATCTGTGTTTGAACATATAAAGTGCTGTAAAATGGTAATACTCTGAAAAATCACATCCCAAACCTCTAAAATTGGGCACACAATTTTAAAGTGGAAACTAGATCTCAATCCCTTTATACCTCAGCTCCTCACCTGTAAAGTGGGGATAATACCACCTGCTGACTTCAGAGGAGTGTTGTGAAGTTATTTAAGATTCATGAATCACTAAAAAAAGAGCAGTTTTGTAGCACCGTAGAGCCTAACAAACATATAGTATCATGAGCTTTTGTGGTCCAAACCCACTTCCTCAGCCCCATATGCCCCAACCGCCTAATAATTTTAATTTCCTTCTGCTGGACTCTGTCCAATTTGTCCACATTCTCTCTCTAGTGTGGGGAGGTCCAAAACTGGATGCAATGTGGCCTCAACAGTGCCGAATAGAGGGGAATAATCACTTCCCTCGATTTGCTGGCAATACTCCTTCTAATGCAGCCCAATATGCCATTAGCCTTCTTGGAAACAAGGCACACTGACTCATATGCATCTTTTTGTCCACTGTAATCCCCAAATCCTTTTCTGCAGAACTGCTGCTTTGACAGTTGGTTCTCAGCCTATAGTGATGCATGGAATTCTTATGTCTTAAGTGCAGGACTTTGCATTTGCCCTTCTTGAACCTCATGAGATTTTGTTCTGGCCCAGTCTTCTGATTTGTCTAGGTCACTCCGGACTCTATCCCTACCCTCCAGCGTATCTACCTGTCTCCCATCTCATTGTAATCCATGAACTTGCTGAGGGTGCAATCCATCCCATCATCTAGACCATTAATGAAGATGTTGAACAAAACCATCCCCAGGACCAACCCTGAGACACTCCACATGATATCGGCTGCCAGCTAGATACCGAGCCATTGATCACTACCTGTTGAGGCTGACGATCTAGCCAGTTTTCTATTTACCATATAGTTAATTTATTCCAAGCCGTACATCTTTTACTTGCAGGCAAATATACTGTGGGAGACTATCAAAAACTTGGTTGATGTCAACATATATTGAATCCCCCGCTTTCCCCATGTCAACGGAGCCAGTTATATCTCATAAAAGAAGGCAATTAAGTTGGTCAGGCATAACTTGTCCTTGGTGAATCCATGTAGACTATTCCTGATCACCTTCCTCTCCTCCATCTCCAGCTGTCTCAAAATGGATTCCTTGATGACCTGTTCCATGAATATTTCAAGGACTGAGGTGAGGCTGATCGGTCTCCTGCTCCCCAGATTCTCCTTCTTCCTTTTTTTTTTTTTAAAGTTGGACTCAACATTTGCTTTTTTCCAGTTGTCTGGGACCTCCCCTGACTGCCACAAATTTTCAAAGATACAGGCCAATGACCACAATCATGTCAGCCAACTGTCTCCACATCCTTGGATACATTAGGTCCAGCCCCATGGACTTGTACATGTCCAACTTTTCTAAATACTCCTTAACCTGTTCTTTCATCACTGAAGGCTGCTCATCTCTGATCCATATTGTGCTGCCCAGTACAGCAATCTGAGACCTGTGAAAACCAAGTAAAAAAAGGCATTGAGTATTTCAGCTTTTTCCACATAATCTGTTACTAGGTTGCCTTCCCCCCCAAGGGTCCCACTCTTTCCCCGAACTTCTTTTTATTGCTAACCTACTTGCAGAAAACCTTCTTGTTATCCTTCATATTCCTTGTTTGGTGCAACTCCAATTGTGCTTTGGTCTTCCTGATTACTTCCCTGCAACCTTGAGCAATATTTTTATACTCCTCCCTAGTCAATCTGTTCAAGTTTTCCATTATTGTTTTTCTCCCCTTAAGGAGTAACAGGCATACTCTACTCTTGGTCTTCCTCTTGCTCCTAATGTATTTGTAGAATGCTTTCTTGTTACCTTTTATATTTCTATCTGGCTTGATCTCATTTTATGCCTTGGCCTTTCAAATTTGGTCCCTACATACCTGTGGGTTTTGTTTATATTTATCCTTTGTAATTTGACCTAGTTTCCACTTTTTATAGAATTCTTTTTTGAGTTTCAGATAATTGAAGATCTTCTAGTTAAGTGAGGGTGATCTTTTGCCATTCTTATCTTTCCTATGCTGCTTATTAATTGAGCGTTGTCCATCCTCTGTCCATTGAATGACTCAGGGTACCTGTGGGGGAAAAAAATGTGATCATGTCATTAAAGACTCTATCATAATACATATAGACAGGCAATCTTAATGCTGGCATAATGCTGGCATTTCCTAATTTCTGAGTGGTTGACTTTACAACCTGAACAATATTTTTTAACATTGTATTTTGTGTATGAGATGTAAGCAGGATCTGAAGGAATGCATACCTTAGAGCTAGCTGAGTGTGTATATGTAAATACAGTTTGCTCCTGCTCTGTTTTTGCTTAGACTTGTTAGATATTCAGCAGATGGAGTTGTATTTTGCACACTGTAATCAACTTAATTTGTGACCCAACACCAGCTATGTTTGTATTAAATGTAGGGATAGTTGAAATATGGTTACCAATGTTCGTAATTTTGTGAGCATACATAAAAGCAGGACTGTGCTAGATCTGTTCCAAAGGGAAAGGTTCACAGTTAGCAGAGAGAATCTTGCTAAGCAGGGACTCAACTTTCAGAGCTCTATAAGGCCTGGTTTATACTAGAACCTTAGTCCAAAATAAGCCTCCCAAGATCTATTTTGTAAGCGATGCGTCCACACTACCAAGCCCGTTATTCCAGAATAAGGGGCTGTGGAATTCAAACTCTGTAGTCCTGCTTTTCATGAGGAACAACGCTATTCCTGAATTTGTAAGTCCGAAACAATGTTAGCGTGGATGCTCGGGTGCCACTAATTTGAACTAATTGGCCGCTGGGAGGCATCCTGCAGTTCCCCAGAGTGCTTCCTGGGGCTCTGAGTCTGAGGTAACGCATCCACATTAATGGAACCTACCTCAGACTACATTCAATTCTTCCTCATAGTGAGGACATGGAACTTTGAATTTGTAAAATTGGGTGCCCAGAAGTCGAACTTAGTAAATTTGAAATAATCTCCTAGAGTGACATGGCCTCCTAGAGTGAGGGAAGGTTATTCTGCTTATAGGTCCTCTCCTGCCTAGACTGGTTTGACTTGTTCCCCCCAGTGTTCAAAGACCAGAGCTAAGTAGGCATCAATTGGTGCCTCTTTCTTGCATTAATTGCGTTGGAGCTGTGTTTTTTCTACCCTGCTTGCTAAGAGTGAAATCACTGGAAGCTGAAATCACTTGAAACTGATGGGCAGAAGTCATAGCCAAGAAGTGGACGGCAGCCAATGGTGAATGACAGCCACCTGGGTAGTGGTAGAGAAATGTGATGCGTGGCCAGCAGGGCAGCAGGACAGATGCAACAAGTGACCAGCAAGAGGGCAACGGCATGATGAGCAGCCAGCAGGGCTGCAGCAGTGAGCAGGGATCAAAGCATAGCTGGTGGCAAGAGGCCAGGACTTGCTAAGCTACAGTATTGGATAAACCCTTAATTATCTGGCAAATAAGCAAACAATCATTTGTTAGGTAAATGGTTTTGAAAGACTGCATATTGTATCATTATGGCACATGAATCATTAATGTACAAATAATAACAGTGACTGACTTGATTACCCATAAAAGAAGAAAACTTTCACATTTCACTGCCTTCTTTAGAAAAGAACAAGTCTGAAGTTTCTTCCAGGGAAAATACAGTTCTCTATAAATGTACAATGAGTAATCACTACTCCGACTCCAATATTTATGTAGTAAACTGGAGGATGTCAAAGTCTATGTAGTAAAGTGGAGGATGTCACGAGGCATAAGGGAACGGTCGACAAAGGCTTCCCTTGTCAACCAATCCACGCCTAGACTGCTGCGCTGTGCCAGATCAGCTGATTGTCGGCCTGTTTTATTTTAATGAAGCGGGAATTATTTAAATCCCCACTTCATTGACTATGTCAGGTAAACTACTTTACATGGCTCCGTCGATGGAGCCATGTAGTCTAGACACACCCCTTGTGGTTCCTTCTGATATCCCACTTCCCCACTTGCCTCAGGACTTAGGTTACCATCCCCTGGTGAACCTAGTTTAAAGCCCTCCTTGTTCAGTTAGCAATCATGCCTGCATAGATACCCTTCCTTCTCTTTATTAGGTGGATCCCATCTCTTTCTAGCAATCCTTCTTCCAGTCTAAAGCTCTCTCTCCAACACCACCTGCACCAACACCCATTTACCTCTACAATTTGATGGGCCCTTCTTGGGCCTTTTCCTTCAACAGAGAGAATGGTTGAAAACATGATATGCACCTCAAAATCCTTTATCCTTCTTCCCAGATCCATGTAGTCTGCAGTGACCCACTCAAGGTCATTTTTGGCAGTATCATTGGTGCCCACATGGAGAAGAAGGAAGGGATAGTGGACCAATGACTTAATCAGTTTCTGTAGACCTAAATGAATAAATTATGACCAGATTCTTAGATGGTGTAACTGGGTGTAACTTGATTCAACTCCATAATGTCAAGGAGCTGCACTGATTTACACCAGCATAAACCTGGCCTTATGTTTTTTGAAATAATGACTTTGTTTTAAAACCAAATTCCCTGTTCTGACAGGTTTTCAGATGGCCTTGTTTTGACTGAAATAACAATGTACCCATCAAAAATCTAATGGAGCATAGAAAATAACTTATTTCTGGTAAGTGGAAAGTTGTTTTTTGGGGTTTGTTATTGTTACTGTGAGAAGGCATTTAAGAATTCTGAGAACTAATGGTGGGTTTATAACATTTATCTAAATAGGAGTGAGAATATTAGTGTTTATATACATATTTTTCACTTAAGTATTTTCTATCAGAAAAATGGAACATGAAATGCCTGGATAAATTTGTAAAATTTACAGCTTTCT
Organism: Pelochelys cantorii; assembly: GCA_032595735.1. NCBI lineage: Eukaryota > Metazoa > Chordata > Testudines > Trionychidae > Pelochelys > Pelochelys cantorii. Next base: position 38,796,148 of record CM064326.1, read on the forward strand.
AAGGTAAATTTCTAGTGTTGAGAGAGGTAGATAAGAATTTTTTTAAAAAAACTTCTACCACCACCCCTAAAGTGTTCGAGCAAGTACTATCTATATTATGTATCTGGTACACTGCTGGCACTTCATTTATTCATGTATGATACACTGAGCCCATTAAGACAAACTGTGGTTACTTTCTTTGTATAATGGGAGAATTTTTCTTCCTTGATACATATATGTCTTATATTCCTAGACAGGAGGCAAAAACTCAAGTTCTAGTAATACATTTCAGCATAAGCAAAAGGTCAAGAACATAAGGATGGCCTTCTTTTGTCAGAATAAAGGTCTCTCTAGCCCAGTCCATTTTCCAACAATAGTAGGCTCACGCTTCAGAGGGAATGAAATGAAGATGGCAATTTACTGAGTGATCCATCCTCTGTCATCAAGTCCCAGCATCCATCAGTCAGAGGTTAGGAACACCCAGAATATGGGGTTGCATCCCTGATCATTGACTGATAGCCATCGGTGGACCTATCCTCCATGAACTTCTTTGATTCTTTTCTGAACCCAGATATACTTTTTGGCCTTCACAGTTTCTCCTGGCAACAGGTTGACTGTGTGGAGAAATATTTCCTTATGCTTATTTTAACCTTGCTGCCTGTTAATTTCATTGGATGACCCCTGCTTCGTGTTTTACGTGAAGGGTAAACAACACTTCCTTATTCACTTTTGCCACTCACTCATGATTCACAGACCTTTATCAAATTACGTTTGTCATTTCGTTTCTAAGCTACAGAAATTCAGTCTTTTAAATCCTTCTTCACACACCCCAGTCATTTCTATTGCCTTTCTCTGTATTTTCTTCTATTCTAATATATATTTTCTGAGATTTGCAAACATAACTGCACACAGTATTGAAGGACTAGGAGTACCATGGATTTATATTATGGCATTATGATATTTTCTGTTCTATCATCTACCCATTTCCTAATGGCTCCTAATGTTAACTTTTTTGACTACTGCTGCACATTGAGCAGATATTTTCAGAGAATGATCCATAATGACTCCAAGAACTTTCTTTAGAGGTAATGACTATTTAGACCCATCATTCTGTACGCATAGTTGGGATTATGTTTCCCAATGAGCATAACTTTGCATTTATCAACACTAAATTTCAATTCATTTTGTTGCCTGATCACCTTGTTTTGTGACATTCTCTAAGAGCCCAGCTTTGTCGTCTCTCTGTGGTCTAGTTCTTAGCCTCCATCCTGTGCTCTCACTTTTTGGCTGCAGAACAAGGCCATTCCTATTGCACAAGGAGAAAGAGATTCTTTCTGCCCTCCATGCTTCCACATCTCTGCAGCTGAAGATTGCTTTGACTGATTTCTATTATACGCCCCAAGGGAATGGTCACTTTGTTACCTACACGTTATGCTCTGTTATCTGGAGCAGGGAACTATACCCACAAAGGCGTGTTTTTTATATTTGTTAGAGTCCAGTGTTTGTTTTAGCTCCTACCACAACATTGTTATGTGTCTATCATCCAGATGACCTCGTCTTAGAACTCCTACATCCTCCCTGGTTATGAAAGAGCACTGCCTGGAAATCAGAATTCAAGTTAACACTCTGCAGTTGATGTGGAAAGGTACTCAAAAGGAATTTGTACTTGGCTGTCAGGAAAAATGAGAATGACACTGTTAAAATGATTTCAAAATATCCCATAAAGGATGCAATGTCCAGCTCTTCCCACTGTGAGAAATATTTATCAGTTCAGGGTACTCTCCAGAAAAGACAGGGAGGCAGAACACTTGGGCAAGGACCCCTGGGGTAGGAAACCACAAGCTCTGGGTTCTAATCCCTGCCTCTGCTTTCTGTTTTGTTTTGTGCCCATGGGGAAATTGCTAATGCCACCACCTTCCCAGTTGGATTCCTAAAGTTAGGCTCCTAATCCCATATTTAGGAAAATTAAATATGTTGTTGTTTATATTGCTGTAGTATGTAGGAGCCCTAGTCATGGACCAGGATCCTAGGCACTGTACACACACAAAACAAAAGATGGTTCCTACCTCCACAAGCTTACAATCTAAGCAGTATGCATTCCACTGAAGCAAAATCCCCCATTAAATGAAAGTTGTTTGTGCTAAATTTCTCTGAGAATTGGGAGAATTTTTAAGGTGCCTAATTAAGGATATAAGTGCCTAACTGTAGGCACCAGTTTGCTAAGGTTGACCTTAATCCCTCTGCTGCAATTTCCGCATCAATAAAATGGAGAAAATAATCTTATTAACTCTTTGGCCTCTGCATTTTAGCCAATATTCAGGGACTTGTGGGCTGTTTCTTCTTTGAGGAAAAATTGGTGATGGAGTCAGGTCTTTCTCTGATACAATCTCCTTAATTACAAAGAATGTCCTGTTTTCCTGAACACAATAGGAATCAAACACTGAGGCTATGTCTAGACTACATCCCTCTGTCGAAAGAGGGATGTAAATGAGCCCGATCGAAAGTGCAAATGAAGCACGGATTTAAATGTCCCGCACTTCATTTGCATATTTGTGTCCGATCGCTGTTTCAAAAAAGGGTATTTCGAAAGTGATTCTACAGTCTAGATGCAGTTCTTTTGGGGAAAAAAACCCCTTTTTTGAAAGAACCCATACTCATTTTTTCAGGAGTACGGGTTCTTTCAAAAAAGGGTTTTTTTTCCCAAAAGAACCGCAGCTAGAGTGCGGTTTTACTTTCAAAATACCCTTTTTTGAAACAGTGATTGGACTTGAATATGCAAATGAAGCACGGGATATTTAAATCTGTGCTTCATTTGCACTTTCAATTGGACTCATTTACATCCCTCTTTCAACAGAGGGATGTAGTCTAGATGTGCCCTCGGAGACAAGTCTGAGGGGGTAGCCATTTTAGTCTTTGTCTGCAAAAACAATGAGGAGTCCTGTACCATCTTAAAGACTAACAGATTTATTTGGGCATAAGTTTTGTAGGCAAAGACCCACTTTGTCAGATGCAACAACAGGAGACAGTTTTCTTGATGACTATTCCAAGCCTCTTTTTCTCCTCAAAAAGCACTCTCTCTGCTTCTTCTCAGATCACATGCTTTGATAGCTGGCCTTGCTTTTCATCTGCTATCTTCGTCTGCTTCTGTGGTATTTCTACCTGTATGTGCTCCTACACCCAGCTCCACCAAAACAATACACAGCAATAGCTTGCATAGTTTCTGACTGGCCTTACATGTGGCCTGTGTTTTGAGTGGAGGCTCCATTGTTTCAACTATCTTACACCATAAAGGAGCTTAACTGCTTCTATCCCAAATGAGGGACAACTATTATGCCCACTAGTTTCAACACAGTTTCACCCAAACCCCAGTGGAACAATGCTTAGTTACTTGCCTAAGAAGGTTTCTGGGATGCCCCTTCTGAGCAGTTAGTGAGTAAAAGTTTGTACAGACATTTGAACAAGTAAAACATTTAGCATTATTAATAAATCTTACTATATATTTTAGAAATGTACATCTGTTTGTCCATCTGTCTGTGAGTCTGTTTGTTCAAGAACGTCTTCTAAACAGTAAGAGCTAGGGCCACCAAATTCAGTATGCAGCTTTCACTTATCATAACTTAAAGCAAGGCAAGGGTTTGGTTGTACCAGGACTTGCATTTGATTGTTTCTCATAAAAGGAAAGGGAGGGATTTGACAGGAAGGACAGTTATACTGCAGAATGACTACAGGGGGCATCAAGGAGCCAAAGATGGGGATCAGGACAGCTAACCCCATTGGACCAACAGAGGCCAGGGGTGGAGAAAGATACAGCTAGTTACTATATATTTTAGAGTGTTTCTGTTTTTCTATGTAACTGTCTGTCCCACAGCCAGGTGGCATACACCCACTCCCCAGCTGTGCCCGCCAGAGCTGCAGCTGCCACTGCCATGGATAGGTGCTTCTCACCTGGCCCCAAGCTGCTGCAGTCACAGAGGGCTGGGGTTGTCCCCTCTCCCCTCAGGAGCCTGCATACTGAACTCCTTATCCCCCATAACACCCCAGAACAATGATTAAAATGAAGAAAAACAAAAGTTATTTGAGCTAAGACCTGAGCAATACTGAGTAAATCTTCTAGTACTTTAATATTCCAAATGAGTACAATAATTGTGGATATGGGAAAAAATAATTGTTTAAAAAGCCATTTTAAATAAGTCTTTTAAGTTGCTGCAACATATTTAAATCTGTCATATGCCCTTCATTATCCACAATTCTGAAAGTAGCCTGAGGAATGGATGGAAACTTATTATGTAGTTATCAATGTTTTAAAAGACAATGATTGCAGAAGTGATATGTTTTCCGTGCATTTCTTAAATGATGCACTGTCAGAGGCATAGCAATAAAGGAGCTTCAGACTCTGAACTTGTTCGATATTAGAGTGAATTGCATGTGGTAGTTACTGAAAAGGGACTGCGATGACATGATTTCACTCCTACACTTCTGAAGGTTTGTGTGCTCCAGGTTGTCTTTCTATATATTGTTGCTGTAGGAAATGAGTTAGCTCTGATAGGCTATGAAAATTAAGATCCTGTGCATGGAAGTTTTGTCACTAACTTCAGTGAATGCAGGAGTGGGCATTAATTCTGAATTCAGCCAGTTTTAAGGTATTGTGTAACTGGATTATCATCAGCTGCCTTAATATAAATTGCTACCAAGATTGAGAATTGGGAATTCCTGATTTCTAATCTTAGCTCAGCTGTTGATTGCCTCTATGGTATAGGTAATAACTTACCCCTAAAATGAGTCTTGGGACACTGCTATATTAACCTGCCTATTGCCCCCTTAATCTGTTCTTCCAGAGGTAAAAGTTCTTGGAGTTGCTAAGGAAATGCCCAAAGGACATGGATGTAACCTTGGAATAAAGTAATTGACACAAGCAGTGTCCTTTCCAAAACAAAGTATCTTTTTATTAAAATAGCTAATAATTCCAAATATAATATATCCTAAAAATTCTAAACAATGCACAAAAATCCCTGAGACACAAATCCCTTATGGAAAGTTAAAGAGCATTTGACCTATAATAGCACATAGTTCAAATGACACTAAGCAAAGCAATTTGTTGCAAGTGGCCAGTTTGCGACAAATTGCCAACAGCAGATACTAAGTTGGTTTAAAATTCACATAGATAAAATAAAATACATTGGAAATTCAGGTGTAATTGGAGTGTGAATAGCAAAATTAGTGAAGACATTGGTAGAGGCTTCATTGCAAGCCTACTGAGGAGCCTTTTTATGTACTTGGGTTGCTAGTCCACACTGAAGCCCATGCTGCCAAATATTCACTGCTAATGTTATCCATAGTAGCTAGATTAAAGCCAGGGCAGGCCAATGCTGCAATCACACCTTCATTTGCCATACAGATGACCCTTACGACTACATTGTTCAGGTTGATGGGGGAATAGCTATTTTCATTATTAACTGAAGAGTGTTTCAATACAAATATCAGACAGTTACTGTCATAACTCACTGCTAAACTCTGGGACAAAATAGTTGCCATGGAGACAGCAGTTTATGAATATCTGACTTAGCTTTTTTTTAAAAAATCTGCTTCTAAACTATAGCATGTGGCATTTTTTTCCACCATCACAAAGCAAGGCTTAATGATGGGTTCTCATCATTTCGGAGAATCTATCTGTTAAAGAATTAAAGATAGTGGATTAAAAAATCCTTAATATGTATCGTGCATCTGCACTAGGCATGTGGTATGATGAGTTCTTTAAAATAAAGCACAATTTTCCCACAAGTTACTCAATTTCAACTTCTTGGATTTTCATACTAAACTCTAGCACTTTTAAGAGGGTTGTTCCAATAAAACTTATACAGGTTGGACCTCTCTGGTCTGGTACCCGCGGGACCTCATTGGTCCCAAAGGAGGACATTTGCCACACCAGGGAGGTCCCTTGCTACCAGCCCCAAGCCCGCCTCCTCTCCCTGCTGATGGCCCTAGCTGCCCTCCCTGCTGGGCTGATGCAGTGCTGTGGCCCCTGCAGCCCAGATTGCCACTTCCCCAGCCCCACTACTAGGGTTGCTGTGGCTGCTGCATCCTTGTCCATGGCCCCATTATTGGGGCAGCTGCAGCCCTGGCTGTGCAACCGGGGCTCTGGCCCCGGACCTAGCCCCTGTGGCTCCGAGCTGCCAGCCCTCTTGCCCTGGGCTCCCAGCCAGGACTCCCTGGTCCAGGAACATCTGTGGTCCTGTTGGAGCACGGATGTTGCTGGATGAGGAAGTCCTAGTTTTTGGAGGTCCAATCTGTAGTACAAAATGTTTCACATAGAAAAAAGAGATTTCAAACCAACCTAAGACTGCACCATCACAAATACAAAAGTTCATGCCTGACTTAATCTTTTATTAGGCATAACAAGCTATTTCTAACAGTGTATAAATAATTACCAACATGAGAGTGAGGAATACAGAGCAAGAAGGAGCATCAAGAAAAAACACAGATTTTTATGTTGTCTTGAAATAAATGTACTTTCTCTGTTGAACAAGCAATGGCCAATCCAAGGAAATAAACATAGTACAATGATGAATGTCTAAAGGAAAGTTTTAAAATAAATTGCAAAATCTTCTTACAGGCGATATCTAATTTGGCAAACAAAATCAAATTTGCTGACTTGTAAACAGTATCTCCATAATCTAATATAAGAAATAAGTGGCTGCACAACTTGTAACATTTTCTGGCAGGTCTAAACTCTGGCAACACACCACAGATACTCTGTATTAAATTTTGAATGTGCAAGATAACATTTAATGACACATCAAAAACAAACCGAAGTATTAAAATCTTTGTACATGTGTGGATGAAGTTTGCCATCTGGAGTGACATTCCATTGGATGGGAAACAGTGTGCTGCAATATAATCCAGTGAACATGACTTTGATGTCTTCAAGGAAAATGTACTCAAAGTAGAACTAAAGGATATTGATAATATTCAATGACCCTTAATATTCCTTGCTAATAATACAAAATGGGCTGGATTATGGGGTCTGGATGAAGGGCCTGCAACCCTGTGGAGATACAGGTTGAACCTCCCAAATCCAGGACTCTGTGGTCCAGCAACATCCGTGGTCCAGCAAGGCCACAGATGTTGCTGGACCAAAGAGCCCCGGAGGAGGCGGGAGCAATGCAGGGGCTGGGGAGCCCCAGCTGGCCAGGGAACTGGGGAGACCCCACCCTGACTGGGGAACCCTGGCATCAGTGGGGACAGGCGGCATTTGGGGAATCCCTGCCCAGGCCAGGGAATCACTGACTTTAGTGGGGCCAAGTGACATGGGAGTCCCGGCCTCAGCTGGGGAACCCCTGGCTGCAGCGGGGCTGCCTGCGGCTGAATGGCACCGGCCAGGAATCCCAGCAACCCACCAGTGGCAGCAGGGCTGGGGTAACCAGGCAGTTTCTGCCATGGAACCCTCCCCGCCCATCTGAATCGGGGCTGGTGGAGGTAGGTGGCTGGAATCCCCAGCAGCAGCACGACCAGCCCTAGCAGTGGTCGGGCACCCCAGACCTCCCCAGCAGCAGCAGGGCTGACAGAAGCCAAGTGGTCCCCTCCTGGAACCCCGGGAGACCCTGGGGCAGCAGGCGAGAAGCAAGGTGGGGAGCCGGGCCGGGCTAGTAGTAGGGGGCCAGTGGCAGGGCAGGGAGCCCCAAGGGGAGGAGCTTGGGAGCGGTCACCCAGCAGTGGAGCACTGACCTCACCTGGTCTGGCAAACTCCCTGGTCCAGGACAGCTCAGGTCCCGAGGGTGCTGGACCAGGGATGTCCAAGCTGTATAACGTTCATTTGGGCAAATATGACATTAATGCTCACCATTGCACTCCTCCATTCTTGTGTTCATTCTCTGCTAAACTATGCTTCCTTCCTTGCTTTAACTTATGCCAATCACTAGGTGGGGGGAGGAGGCGGGAGAGGGTCTGAAGCAGCAAACAGTGATCGTTGTGACAGAAGGAAGCCTCAGCCATACCCCTTTGCCCCGGTCATGTTCCCTTACATCTGCAGCATAGATACCTTCCTGTCACTGGTTCAGACACCTTTATCAGTATATCCTTTCAACAATAGGTAGGGGTATGTCTAGACTACATGGCTCTGTCGACGGAGCCATGTAGATGAGTTTACTAGACATAGAAAAATGAAGCAGCGATTTAAATAATCGCTGCTTCATTTACATCAAAATGGCCGCCGTGCTGTGCCGATCAGCTGTTTGGCGGCACAGCGGGGCAGTCTGGATACTCCCTGGTCAACAACGGAAGCCTTTGTCGACTGCTCTGTTATGCTTCATGGAATGAGGTTTACCGGAGCGGTCGACAAAGGCTTCCCTTGTCGATCACGGAGCGTCCAGACTGCCCCGCTGTGCCACCAAACAGCTGATCGGCACAGCGTGGCGGCCATTTTGATGTAAATGAAGCGGCGATTATTTAAATCGCCGCTTCATTTTCCTATGTCTAGTAAACTCATCTACATGGCTCCATTGACGGAGCCATGTAGTCTAGACATACCCTATAAGACAAGCTGATAGCTCCCCTCCCCAGGGGCTGGATTTGTTTTGTCACTATTTTGTTCACCTCTTTCTTTTTCTTCCTCTCTATCAGTGTCTTGTCCCAGACTCATCCCATCTCTAGTCCAGTCTTCCTCTCATTTCTCTCTTGTATTCTGTAGTTTAGAATTTCCTCTCTTCAGTTTCACCTTTCTTTGTTTCTCTGGTTTTCTTTCTTTGAGGACAGCATCTCCTTTCCTCTCTCTTCCTTCTTTGCCTTATTTTCCTGTTGCCCATTCTCTTGCTCTCTCAGGTTTTCCATTAAATAGACCAGATTTCAATTGCCCACCACTTTCGTATGGCCCATGGAGAAGTGTGACTCCTATGATTCTAAGGTATGGCTAAGCTACAATATAACTCCAGGGTTCAAACTCAGGGTCAAGCCTAAACCACTTTCCATCTACACACAAGTCATGATAACTCAAGTCTCGGACCCAGAGTGCCAGGACTCCACATGGATGTAGAGTCTGAACCTGACTTAAGATGGGACCCAGGATTCAAACTCTAGTGTTTTGCAGGGTAGACACAGCCCAACTGGACTCACACTTTTAAAGTCTGCCAAAAGTATTTCACAGTTCTACAGGCCTATTATCTTTGTCCTCTGGACAGGCAAGTATGGTGGACAGTCAGGATTTTCCACACTGTCACATGAACCAAAGGCAAGAGTGGACACACTTTGGGAAGGTGCTAGGAAGTCTGGAATATGGGTGTGTGACAGGGTGTTTGCCCTGCACTGGCCCTTTAAGGGCAAAACCCCAGCCCTGAGCAAGGGCTGCGAGCAAAGCTCCAGCTGAGGCAGTGCTTGCTAATGAGGGCTCAGCTGGGGTCTATATAAAGAAGGACTCCTGGGGGGCAAGGGGAGGGCAGAAAGAATGGATTGTTGCTCTGGACAGAAATCACTAAGGATCTGACTGCCAGGGAAGCAGGAGACTTACTGGAGGTAGAGCAGTGCTGGGGAAGGAAGGCAGGGCTGGGGAGGCTCTGGCCAAGCAAGCTCCCAGGCTTCAAGGCCTGAAGCTACTGGGGCTGCAAAGGGCTGCTATGGTAGGCAGAGGCTAGATGGAGACTAATAGTGGGTCACTGAGACAAGGGGGGTACAGGGGAACTGGGTGTTCCCTGGGAGAAGAATTGGGTGCTCCTTGGGAGGGGAGGACCCTGGAGTGTGCAGTTGAGTAAACAATACCCCCTAGAAGGGGGGTGCAGAGATACTGGAGTGGGCACTGCTGGAGGGCAGCGTCCTGAAGAGGATGCCGTGGTCAAAGGGTGATACGGGTCTGGACTAGAGAGAAGAGTGAAAACACGGGGAGACATGAAATTGTGCCACGGTCCATGAAGAGCTGATGCAGCAGGATGCTGACATGCTGCTGCATAACATGCAGCAGACCCTGGCACAGATGATCCAGAAGGACGCAGAGTGGCGGAACCACGCATGGGACCAGCTCATGCAGCGGTGCGATAGCATGTGTGACACCATGTGCAATATGATGGTACACCTGGCTGCTGTCACTGCTCCTTCCTACCACCCTCCTGTCCCCCACAAGTGATGCCCATGCCCCCTCCCCAAGTGATGCCTATGTCCCCCTCTCCCTGACCCCGCTCCAGTCCCCCCTTCTGCCCATCCCCCTGTGGTCCCAGGACCCACCCAACCCCAAGTCTGACGAGGCTCCCTCTTCCTCTCCACAATGTTGTGGAGGACACAACATGCTGATACCACCTCAGGGATGTTGTGCTTCCCCACGTCCAGGTGAGTCAGGACTCAGGAGGCACCTGAACTGTGCCTTGTGTGCCTTCAGCAGCCTCTCGACCTGAATCCTGACCCAGTTGAGGTGGGCATTAAATTGGTCCCTGCTGGGGTCTAGAGGGCCAGTATAAAGCTTCATAAGCTGTGGCAGGAGGGGGTAGGCCGCATCTCCCACGATGCACAGTGGCATCTGCGCATCCCCTACCACAAAGTCAGGTGGGGGAAGAATGTGCTCACCTCCAGCTTCCCGTAGAGGCTGGAGTTCTGAAAAATGTGAGCATTGTGTGCCCTGCCCACCCACGCAACAAAGATGTCCGTGAACTGTCCACAGTGGTCGACCAGGGCTTGCAGCACCATTGAGAAGTAGCCCTTGCAGTTGATATACTGGACTGCTCGATGTTGAGGTGCACGGATCGGGATGTGGGTCCCATCAATTGCTCCACTGCAGTTTGGGAGCCCCAGGGCAGCAAATCTGGCCACGATGGGGTCCAGGTCTCCCAGGCGGATGACCCTCCGCAGCAGGATGGAGTTGATAGCCTTCACAACCTGCAGAAGGAGACAAACAAACACACAAAACAGAGAATGAGAGAGGGGGTGCCTGAGTCCTTGGGAGGTGCCCACCCCCATTCCATCCACTCTCCCCCCTCAAACACTGCAGGAGCTATCCCCTATGATGCCACCCCCCCAGCAGCAGGCTGTATGAGGGCAGGATGGCACAACCCCCCGGGGACTGGGCTTCCCCCCCAGTCCACCCCCCACACACCCTTTCCTGAGGGTCCCTGTTTTCCAGGACTCCACGCCTCCCATGCAGGGACTGCAGCCCCAGAGTACCTTATCTCCGTGAGGAGGGCCCTGACGGTCCCTCAAAGAGGTAGGCAAGCACAGAGCAGAAGCAGAGAAACGGCTGTCCGGGGGGGGGGTCCCTTTAAGCGCATGTCTCTGCAGGGCTCCGGCACCAGCACTTGGAAGCAACTGGTGACCTAAAGCCCTGCCTGAAGTGGTTCCAGGTGTCCTTATATGCGAAATAGCTTTCAATGAGTGTGGACACTCTCTTTTGGAGAAGTTTTTTTGGAAGATCTCTTCCAGAAAAGTTTCTTCCGAAAGAAGCCTGCAGTCTAGACATAGCCATGACGTGAATCACAGCAGTAATGACTGCAGTGTTTGGTAAGTCAAGCTAACACCGGTCAACTTAACATTTCTAGTGAAGCCATGCCACCAGGGTATGCTCAGGAATGTTCTACTAACCCTGGGTTCACATTACAGTGCAGATGTATTCCTGGCATGTAATATGACCTCTCCTCTCTGATCAAGGTGCAGTGTGGCACATTGCGATCCCAGGATCTGTGTCTTTATATTAATGAAAAAGGCAGTAGCAGGCCACATTGTAGAGCTCTGTTGCATTTACTCCATATTCTGTGCTTTAGCTAACTGCTGCCCTCTGTACTGCAGAAGTAATATGGATATTTACAGTCTTTGCTTAGTTTATTACAAACCACTTCATTTTAATGGGTTTGTTTTATAGTCCTGCTGCCCATGTATAGCATAATAATTTCACTGATCCTGGAGAAGTTGTATAAAGTTCTATTGATTTATGTTTGGTACTCAGAAGGAAAATGTACTTTGTGTACATTTCCCCCCCTGTGTTTCATTTTGGGGGGGTTATGAATGGATCTGTAAAAGATAAAGATAAAACAAAATGACCCTTGAAAGGATGTCAGTGGGATTCTGCTGAATGGAAACAGTATCTTTGCTCTCTCAGTAGCAATAACTTTTTTGTGGTTTTTTTCCTCCTCATGACAATGTCAGGCGTCTTGTTTTTCATTGTTTTCATAGCTGCTTTGCATTCCATTGAGTAACACATTTACAATTTCCCATAAAATCCAAGCTATTCTGTTAAAATAAACAGAAAACAGTCAAGTTGCAGCTCTGGAAGTGAATGAAAATGGACATCTCAGTTAATTCCCAGAGAATTAGCCAGACATCTGTTCGCTCACTGAAATACTGCACTGACACACTGTTTGCCACCCTGTAAGCTACTGACAGTAGCTTGTGGAACAGAAATGGTTTATCTTAGATTTTCAGAAGAGAAAATTCTGTTCATTGAAGGGGAATGGTACATTTTTCTCCTATTTAAAAATCATCTTTAAGATGATCTGACATGAGGACTAACTGGCCCTCATGCCAAAAGCCATAATCTCCCTCCCAGCTGTATAAAAGCTCTTAACTTCTAATTTTGGAGAAATTTGAAACAATTGTGTAGATGTGGGGATCTGTAAAATACAAAGGACTTGATTATTTCTTGAGAGAGTCATACTGAGCTCCTAATCATTGAGGTAATACAGCTCCAGACTGTTATCCACGAGCACTTTCCAGGTTTGAAAAAAAAATACTCAAGATGACAAAATATACTTGAGATGGCAAATGAGTTCTGAATTGCCATGTGGAGCAGCAAAATGAATTTTTCATTTAAACCTGAAAATGAGAAGGTTTGTAGGCATTCTTAGTTCCCGTGGGAGTTAACTCTACAGGCCCGTGCCAGCCCCTCAGGAAACTTCATCTCCAGTGCACCTGAGCATTGCCCTTGACGTTCATAGTTCTCTTGTTCCTAAGGAGCAGAGCTGCTGAGGTTCCCAAGGAGAAGACCTGGTCCTAGACTCCTGAAGTGACCTTAAACTTAAGAAACCTCAGTGTTCAAGAAGGATTCAGTGAGGTGTATGGGGGATATACTCTGCTGAGGAGTGTTGCTGACAAGCCACACTGCTGCATTCTGACTAAGTTGTATTCAGGGTTGAGGCTTATAAACCGTTTCTGAAGGTAACAAACAACAGAGGCTGAAGAGCTACATGGTACAGGAGTTTTGTGAGAGTCCGATATCAGTGAGAACTGATGAAGTCCAGAAGGTCTCCTAAACTGTGGACTAACTGAACAACTTGAGGACATATATCCTTGACTGGAGGAGATAACACAATAGTGGAAAGCGCTAAGTGTGTCCCTTTGCATCAAGCATAACCTCCATTTTGCTTGGAATTAGTTCTGCTGGCTCTTTCATCTATGTACTGATCACACCCACATATTAGGATAACTGGGTGACAGTGTCTTGTGGAAGACAGACAGCATCGGGGATTGCATATTGTTGGTGGCATTGCATCATAATGGAGATTGACTATTTCTCTTACTAGCTACATGTAAAAGTGGAGTAGAACAAAAGAAAAAACTAGAAATGAGGACTTTTATACAAATGTGCTGTACCCATTACCAGGCCCACTGAGGGGGAGTAAAGGAGGCAACTTCCCCAGATCCTGCGGATTCAAAATGACCCAGGGCTCCCGACTGCTGCTGCTGCTGCTGCTATCTTCCAGGGTTCAAAAAAATACTCGTGGTGACATAATCATCAAGTGATCCATCCCCTGTGGAAAACATAGGTAAGGGATACTTCAGAAAATGGTCTTACATCTCTGCCCATCCTGGCTAATAGCCTTGGATGGACCTACTCTCCATTAGTTTGTCTAGTTCTTTTTTGAACCCTGTTATAGTCTTGGCCTTCATAGCATCTTCTGGCAAAGAATTCCACATTACTAGAAAACCCAAAGACATTTAACACATCCACTGTGGCTGAGACATACAGCCAGGGAAACCCTCTGAATGTGCTGCAAGTAGGATATTGTCTAGAAAATGTTCTTTGTAAGGTCCTTAGGAGATGAATCATGAGTCTAAAAACCAAAGAAAATACTCTTGGAGCAATGCAGAGATCAAAGACTATATCTCTTCTCTGTTGTAACATTCCCTTCCAGGATTCTCTTTAGGATATTTTGTAGTTTGGATGCCTAACAATCCCAAAGAAGGTTTTGCTTAGTTTTATTTTTGCAAAGAAATTCCCTTTGCTTATAATAACTTTTTAAGTCTTGTAGACTGTGTAGGTAACTTTATGCAAAAGTGTAGTGATTTGAGGTTTAGAATGGGAATGTATCTCTAGTGGGTTTGGGATGGAATATGGAGACTATTCATCATTTGGAATGTCTCTATCTGGTGACCTCTAGTTGGCCCTTTGGTGTCACTAGCTGCTGGCACAGGATAGAGAAGTCATCAGTCTAATGTGGTTACAAATATTCCTTGTTGCAAACATGCATTCAATCTGACTGAAGTTACGTGTGCTAGGCTGGGGGAATGATCAATGCAGCTTCTGGCTTGTGAGAAAGCAATGTGCACCTTCTTCAGCTGCAGTGGTTCACAGCTAAGAATCGGGTTCATTGTCTTCACAAGATTTCTGGCAAAAGGTTAACTCTCTATCTGCCCTTAACAAAACAAACAAACAAACTGCTCACACTAATCTTACCTGCTTAATATCTCTCCCAAATGCCTGATGCATGTTTGGAGAGTTTGTTTTAATTTTATAACATAATACACATCATATTCATTTACCCAAAGCTATTCTTGAAAAACAGCACTGGTTGTGCTCACACAGTTATTAGGCTTTCCCACTATGAAGCTCAATTTTCAGGTTTTCTTTGATGCTTGGGAGATGAAGAGAGATATGGTGATTCTTTCTATAGGTACCTCTCTTCCTTTTGAGACCATACTGAACTGGTGATGAACATGAGGACACTGTACAACTGGTAATGTCACATTTCAAATGGAACATAAATCTGTAGTCATAAAAATCCCATGGAATGTTTTCTTTTGCAAGGGTAGGGGCCTGGCCCAATTTCACATTGAGAAAGTTGTATTTTGTCTACCTAAGTTCCCACTGTAGTTCAACATCTTATCTTAGGTTGTGTCTACAGTACGGAGATTATACTGCCATACTTACGTCAACATTACCCAAGCTTGTCTTCACTACTGGGGAGCGTGACTCTGCTGCAATTGATGTTGTCGATTTAGTGGATTTAGTGAAGACTCACTAAATTGACAGCAGAGCACTCTGTGGTCAACTCCAGCTCCTAAAGAAAAATAAGGTAAGTGGATGGGAGAGCATATCCTGTTAATGCAAAACAGTGAAGACACTACAATAATTCAACCTAAACTCTGTCAACTCCAGTTATGTTATTCACATAACGGAAGTAGCGTAACATAGGTCAACTTACCCCAGTAGCAGAGACATGGATCCCGTAGCGTAGTCACAGCCTGTATCAGAATAAGGGTATTTTTTTCTGTGGCTGTAGGAACACCACCTCCATAGACAAAATGAGTTATGCTGACAGAAGCATTCTTCTATCACCATATCTGCCTCTACAATGGGGGTTATTTCACCATAGCCATGTAAGTAAAGAATGTGGTCTTTTCACACTCCTGACCGACGTAGCTTTGTTGACCTAACTCAAGTATAAACCAAACCTTAATCTGCTGGATAGAATTATTACTGGGTTTTTATACAACTGGCCTAAATTGTCAGTTGCGTTAAGATTCCTTCCAACCAATTTGGCTGTATAAAGGGACCTTAGAAAGGATGTCCCCTTTCAGACTCCTTTACACTGCTATGGTCATGAATAATTAGCAGGGCTGGTTCTATGGAAAAATTTCAGTTTTTTGATATAGTTCAAATATATCCCAGGGACTGACTGGGCAGGCACTGGCAGCGTATGTACTGTCACAAATGAGACTCAATTTGGCTAATGTTTAGATTCATATTCTTGGGCTTGGCAGAAAATGGGATAATACTGATTTAGTGCTTTCTCTCCAGAGAAGTGTGCAGTTTATATGTTATTTTGTTTACCATGGAAAATAGCTTTGGAGAGGCCTTGCTATTTCATTCTCGTGGCTGTAGAGTAATCCACTTGCATGCAATTATGTGTCAAGGGATTGTGGGAGTAGCAAGTGAGGAGAAACATTAAAATCAGAAAGATTGTTTTATTAAATTCAAGAATGACACTAAACTAAATCAGATGCTCTGCAAGTGCAGAGAGAAGAGTGAAGAGAAGAGTGAAGAATGCCCAGTGCACAGCCTCCATTCCTACATGCTTATGAAGCTGTCTCTGATCCTCTTCCATTGAGAGATACATCAGGAGTGGTAGCATATTTCCTCTTTCTCTGTTCATAGGTCAAACTCTGACTTAAGTTTCACTGTAGTTGGAAATTTTTCAGTGGAAAAATGTTTTAACAGCAAATGCCCTTTTGTCAAAAAGCTAAACACATTGGCTATGATGAAATTTGCTTAGAAAGAAAATTGAAATTGAAGAATTCTGATTTGACATTGACATTTTCAGAATGGAACATTTCAATTTTCCATTTAAAAACATTTTGTTGTGCAATTGTATGTTATATTATGAATCACAATACAATACAGTATAAAAGAAAGTGTCAACATCAAAATGAAACATTTGGACTGACCCACATTTTTAAAAAAGACATTAAAATTTAATTTCATCTGAAATTTCAATTTTTTTTGTTCCAACTTGGAGTGACTCAACCCCAACTCTTCTGTGACAAGCTAGAAACTTCTGTTCTTACCCATCTTGTTCTTTGGCCAGTTCTGATTTGTAAATACAGTAATTCCTCATTTAACCCTGTAGATGCATTTCTGAAAAATGTTCGTGCTAAGCAAAAACGTGCTATGTGGAGTCAATTTTCCCATTAAAAATAATGGAAAAGGTGGGCATTGTATTTCAGATGGTGGTGGCAAAGTCAATTTTTTGTTGGTGCTGGGTCGTCAACATCAACATTAGATATCTAGCAACACAAGTCGCTGCGGTTTGTTAAAACACAAAGATAAACACGTTAGTGAACGGAGGAGTGCTGTGACCACATGTATTCATCTGCTCATGCGTATTACCACTGTTCTGACCAACTTATACTGCCACGCAAAGTAGTCTGCCACTTGATTATTTTTGTGTTATTTCGGGGATGGTCATGTTATTCAAAAAACGTTCTCCAAAAAAAAAATTGTGCTATTGTGAAAATATGTTAAGTGGTCATGCGTTAAATGAGTAATTACTGTACACTTGTGTAAAGCCAGAGTAACTCAGTGAAACTGAAGTTAATATCTGGGTCAACTGTTTATCTTTATTATCATGAAAACAACAAGTATTACTCATCTGTGCATGCCTCCTGACACATTTAATTCCTCCTTGTCTATACACTGTGCCTGCACTGACCAAGCACACCTGTGGCTTCATGTCAGCTTTGATTAGTGAAATATCTCAAAATAGAAGAAATGCTTGTCTCTTAACAGGAGAGTCTTTAAGCATAAATCTTTCCTTTGACCTCACTCCTCAGCTGTGATCTCTTATCCTCTACTTTCCTTTACTTCAGCCTCATCTGTGACTGTGAATTCTCCAATCTCTTTCGCAATTACCAAGTTCATAAATCTCTTTGTCATCATCTCCAAAGTAGCACCCGTGTCTTTACCACCTCTTGGCTTTTACTATGGAATGCTACACTACCTATCTCCACTAGGGGAAGAAGCATGGAACAGGCTATGAGCCCAGAGGAAAAGGGACCAGGAGAAAGCTAGAGGGGGTGGGTGTTTTGTTTTGATGTCCCCTCAGTCTTGTCATCTTACATAGATGAGTGCTCTGCCTGTAGACTGCATCTACACTGGAAGGTTTTGGGGCAAAAACCTGCGGAGTGTCCACACCTCAAATGTGCTTTTGCGCAAGTAAATCGGGCAGCAAAATGGCAGAACAGAGGGCTTTTGCCGGTGTAGGTAAACCTCCTTCTACGAGACATAACTCCCCTTTGCACTATAGCTATTGCACAGAAAGGCAAGTGTGGATGCTCCAGAGGGGTTTCTTGCGCAAGAGCATCCATGCAGTGTGGATGCTCTCTTGCACAAAAGCACATTGCTTTTGCAATGCACTTTGAGGTGTGGACGCGCTTTTGTGCAAGAAGTTTTTGCGCAAAAACTCCTGCGCAAAAGGTTTCTTGTGCAAGAAGCCTGCAGTGTAGATGCAGCCATACAGTATGAATGACTTTCTGCACCTATGTTCTCACTAGAGAATACTTGGTCAGTATTATTAATTGTATTACTGCAGCACCTACCGCCCAACTAAGAATGAGACTCTGTTGTGTTAGGCACTGAATAAATACCTAGTACAAGGCATCCCCTCTCTTGAACAGCTTACTGTCCAAACAGACAACACAGGCAAAGGGTGACAAGGAGAGAAAAATTGTTGAATACATGGCTACGGGGCTAGACACTGATGTGTCTCAACTGAAGTTTTTGCAAATGGCATTGCCTTTATGTACCTCTGCTGTTGTTTTCACCAGATCTGTTCAGGGTAAACAGGACTTAAGTGCATTTTTTAAATAAAAAGAAACTAGGAGAAAATCTCCTGACTCCATCAAACATTTCTTTGCCAAAGAGAAACTGATGCTAAAATCTATTAGGGGGGACACTTTTTTTTAAATTGTATGACATTTCCAGAGAAAGAAGTTCTGAATTAGTAATGTATTCCAATTGAATATAGACAGAGAAAACAGCTGAGGTGCTTGCAGCAATCAATGCCAGCCAAGAAGCAATGAAAGGAGACCAGGGAAAAAAAGTTAATGGGGGCAGATTCCAAAGGAATTAAATTAAGTCTGGAGGCTCCTCAGAGAAACTGAGACAAAATCTGAAAGCAGAGGTCACATCTACTCAGGTGGAAATTAAAACTTAATTGGATCACGAGATATAAAGTGTTTGAAAAAATTCAGAAATGCAGCTTCAAAATGCTCACCCTGGCATGCTAAAATAGACCAAGGAGGTCACCAACAAATTGACCAACAAGGACCATAAAATCTTCCAGGAAATACAGAAGAACCAGAAAGCTTCAGTAAATATAGAACTTGCAAACAGAGAAGAGCTTCCACAAGGACTTAAAGACATAACAATGCCCAAGAAAGAAGCTTCTGGTGACACAGTTGCTTGGACTAGGAATTGGAACAGCCTTGGGTCATTGGGTAAGACTGAGCATTTAAAACATTCCTCTGTCCGATATCTGCTCAGATCAGACGGTAGTGAAGGTAACTAACGGATCTAACAATTTCAGCAGAGATAATTGGTCTTTGTATGACACCCAGAGGAAACTATATTTGAAAATTACTATTGCAGCCTCCATACTATGTCCAGGTCTGTGCCCAGAATGTTAAGGACCAAAGAGCTATCAAGTGGGGTGGATCATCTGCAAGTATTCTCAGCATGACCTTCTCAATGAACATAGACAATAATAAAAGATTAGATCCTGGGCAGCAGTGGGCCAGACTGTCAACATGGTGTGATGTTTTTTGAGTAACAGTTCTTCAATAACTTCCTTTAGAGAAGCAAGTAACCTGGTCACTCTAAGGGGGAAATCTTCTGTATGTTGTGGTAAGATCTGGCACAATTAGGCTGGGATATTCAAAGGATTCCAAGAAAATTAGGCACCTAATTTCCATTGAAGTGTGATTTGGGTTCCTGATTCCCCTATGCTACTTTAAAAATCCCTGACTAAATGTGTCTGGTATGACGAAACCATGGTAACGAAGAATTTTGTGGTGGCATAGGAAGTTAGTGGACTATCCCGGTTCATCCAATTTGGATTTTAATGATTGTAAGCATTTTGGAGTAAATACTTCAACAGAGAGAGTGAAAGCTGAACATCTCCCTTTAAGTAGAGTGAGCGTTCCAGTTCCTATTTTTTCTTCTTTAGAGCGCAGTCCTGTAATGAATTGTGCATGGATGTAAGGGCACATTGCAGGGTTGAAGTTTTGGCTAAAATAAAAGTCCCTGAACAGGGTGTTTTCTGCACTGCATTTACCATTGTGGCATGGAACATTACTGTGAAGATGTGTATTATTTGAATCTCAGAATAATTCATTGTAAGAGCCAATAGAAGTGGTTCCTCAAGCAAGCCTGAAATTATGTATTGAGGCTGATGTGGGAAAAATCCCAAATGCTTTTAAACTGGATAGTAACCAGTGAAGAAATTATATTTTGGAGATCTCTACCCACTCTAGGGCAAAGAAACACTGAACTGTAATAGCATAGAGTTCAGAAATGTATGTGTAACTGTATACAAGAAACATCTTCCTAGAACAACTCTGTTCATTAGAATATGCAAATTATAATGGTTTATCTATAACTTGTGCATAATTTAGTCCTATCAGAATGCACAAGTTGGCGAAATCACTTCTCCAAGGGCTGATTCTCTACACTATTTTCATTCTGTTTAATCATGATTAGAGTGTATTCCTGCAAAGTACATATCAACACTTGTACTCTTGTGTTACGTTAACACAATTAAAGGGGAAAGGGGGTAGGAGAGAGAGAGGAGTCAAAAAGTTGATTTTGAGAGGTTAAGCATTTAATAGAAATAACTGAAGTGAGGCTGTGTCTAGATGGCCGGCTTCTTTCGGAAGAAGCTTTTCTGGAAGAGATCTTCTGAAAAAACTTCTTCCGAAAGAGCACGTCCACACTGCTGAAGATCATCGAAAAAGCGATCTGCTTTTTTGAAAGATAGCATCCACATTGACTGGACGCTATCTCACATTTAAACTGTGATTACTATGGACGGAGTGGCCACCAGTGTTTTTTCCTCTTTCCTCTTCTTTCGAAAGAACTCCCTCTTCCCCGTCCACACAAGCCTTTTTCCGAAAGAGCTCTTTTGGAACAAAGAGACAAACAGATAGATAAACTCTCTCAAGTATGTAGTAAATTACTTTTGCTCACTTCTGAAGCCAAATGTATTTTCAGATTCAGAAATGTCTGCTGCTTTTCCCTTCTCTTCTATTTTCTGTCAGCTCTGCATTCTCTATGGCTTTGTCTACACTGCAGGGTTTTTGCGCAAGAAACTTTTTGCGGAAGAGATCTTCCACAAAAACTTCTTGCGCAAAAGCACATCCACACCTCAAAAGTGCATCGCAAAAACGATCCGCTTTTGCGCAAGGGCATGTCCATACTGCATGGACACTCTCTTGCACAAGAAAGTTCTGATTGCCATTCACAGAATGGCCATCAGAGCACCTGTGCTTTTTCTCTTTTTGTGCAAGAAACCCCTGTTGAGCATCCACACACACCTTTTTATGCAAGAACTCTTGCGCAAAAAGGAGTTATTCCTAGTAGAAAGAGCTATACCTACACCGCAAAAAGCCCTCTGATCTGCCGTTTTACTGTAAATTTTCTTGTGCAAAAATGTGCTTAAGGTGTGGACTCTCCGTGAGTTTTTGCGCAAAAACCCTGTAGTCTAGACATAGCCCATATATTTCTAGAATGTGGGAAGATTAAACAAAACAACATTTTTCTTATGATATGTCCCAAGTGGCCAAAGCCAGCAGGTAGATTTTGTACATTTTAAGGCCAGAAGGGTCATGTAGTCTGACTCCTGCATAATTCTCTCCACAGAATTTCATCTAGTGATCCCTTGTGCTTCCTAATAACTGGGGTGCTTAAATGAAAGCACATCTTTTATAAAACCATCTAATCTTGATTCAGAGATGCCAGGTGATATGGTAAATTCTCCTTCACTTGGCAATCTTCTCCTATGGTAAATTAGCCTTGCGGTTTAAAAAATTGCATTTCCTTTTTGAACTCTGCTGACTTCAACTTCCAATCATTGAATCACATGCCTTTTTTGTTAAATTAAAGTGGCGGCTCCCTAGCTACTATAGCAGAAAAGTGGTGAAAGAGTCAATTTATAGATAAAAATGGGTATGTATGGTGGCTCAGTTGAATTCTTTGAGGTTTGCCCATCATAAAGACATATATTGATTCTGCTACCTAAATAAAGTGCAGTTTTATCACTGATTGCTGATTCAAGATTCTGATGAAGATATTTTCCAGCTCCTATAATTTTATGTGGCTGTGAATCAGAAGACTCCAATGTAAAAAAATGATATTTACTGGCAAAAGCAAGATCAGAAATATTGAGGGCAAGATTTACAAGGAAAAGTACTGAATTTCTTTTGCAGAACAAAGCAACCTCTGGGCTGTGATAATTTTTCTGTTACAGAAAAGATAAGTGATTTGGAGAGCATGTTCTGAGAGAACCAGTGATGAGTTGTTGTACTGTGAGGCATTATTTTCATTAAAAATGTCTTGCTACTGCAGTAGTTTATGGTAACGTGATATAATACTGGGAGATCTTATGACTGGAACAAAATTATCTTTTGACACCATTGTGCATATCAAAAAGCTAATTCACGCTTACAAAATATTAAATGAGTGGGAAACATCCCCCACTCTGCCACAATGCTATCAAGTCAGTCAGTAATTTCAGAAATTCTGTCGGATAATTGGTTGAAGTATTATTTGTGCCTGTTTACCTCTCAAGTGTGTTCAAATGTGTGGCCTTTTATTACAAGAGAATAAATACTTTCCCCCTTCTAGGTGATAAGATTCACACTGACCATATTAAGGATAGCAAAATAGTGCAATCAAGTAGAAACACAAAGATTTCTGACTCATTCAGTTCCAAGCAGAAAGATAAGACACTAGAATACAAACCCACATAGGATCCCTCAGCTTTAACAATAAGATAAAACTTTGGAGTATACGGGCCCACCTGGGAGCCGTGAAAGACCAAGCCAGACAAAAGGAACATTGTCTAATAATAGTACCACCTCCATGCTGTATTAAACCCATCATTTACTGCAAGATGAAAAGAAAACGATAAAGATGATGTTGTGAAGACCAGGACTTTAACAGGGAAAAAACCTTAGATAAATCTATGTAGGATAGTTCCCTTAATGCTTATTAGCCAGGATGGGTAGGAATGGTGTCCCTAGCCTCTGTTTGTTAGAGGCTGGGAATGGGTGACAGGGGAGGGATCACTTGATGATTATCTGTTCTGTTCATTTCCTCTGGGGCTTCTGGCATTGGCCACTGTCAGGATACTGGATACTGAATTATATGAACCTTTGGTCTGACCCAGTATGGCCGTTCTTAATTTCTTAAAGAATTTTTACAAACCTTCAGACCCAGGCACTGGACATCAGATTGCTAAGGCCTCAGTGCTGGGCTGTATTGGAGATAGATTCCGTAGAGCCAGCAAGAAGATTAGAGGGCAGGACTAGGCAAAGGTGAACTGCAGATGTAGACAGGAACCAGAAGGAGCAATAGCCTAAACTGCTGAGGTTTTCCCAGGGGCCACTCTAATTTATATTAAGGTATTATAGCTCCCTGTGAAGCTGTTAAACAACCCACAGTTGCCAGAGTCCAGTGTGCTCTGACCAGACTTCCTCAGTTTCTCCCTGGGATCTATGAGAGGCCCACTGCAGGGCTGCTTCATCTGCTCTATGCTGTCAAAGGTATTGCCAAGGGCCTGGTTAATACGATTTAATAACCTTGAGGGCCAGACTGTGGTGGCAATGCCAGAGTTGCCACTGCTTGTCATATAGAGTGTTTTTCTGACAGTCACCAGCTCATGGGGTCATGTGATTCTGCAAGAGTTTTTGAATGTTTGGGTTTGTCAATGTTATAGTGCAGAGGCACCCTGTCTGAACAGCTGTGCAAAGATGCACCCCTGTAGTTCACAGGGAAACCTCTAATGAGGGTGCAGCCTTTCAGTGATGGAGGAGACAGGTTTTAGGATAACTTCCAAGTCTCTGTCCTGGGAAGCCGTGATTCTGAACAAGATTTGGAGTTTGTGGTGGATAATCAGCTGGACACAAGCCCCCAGTGCGAGGCTGTGTCCAAAAGATCTAATTCAATCCTGGGATGCATAAACAGTGGAATTTTGAGTGCAGCGGTTATTTGGCACTGGTGTGACCTCTGCTCTAATACTATGTCCAGTTCTGCTGTCAACAATTCAAGAAGGATGTTGATAAATTTGACAGAGTTCAGAGAAGAGCCCCAAGAATGTTTAAAGGATTAGAAAATCTGCCTTACAGTGACAGACACAAGGAGCTCAATCTCATTAGCTGAACAAAGACAAAGTTAAGAGGTAACTTGATTACAGTCTGTGAATATTTACAAGAGGAACAAATATTTAATACTGGGCTCCTAAGCTAGCTCCTAAGAAAGACTTAACATGTTCCAATGGCTGAAAGCTGAAGCTAGGTAAATTCAGCATGGAAATCAGGCATAATTTTTTAACAGCGAGAGTAGTTAATCCTTGGAAC
The DNA here is from genome assembly GCA_032595735.1 of Pelochelys cantorii. NCBI lineage: Eukaryota > Metazoa > Chordata > Testudines > Trionychidae > Pelochelys > Pelochelys cantorii. Next base: position 38,820,439 of record CM064326.1, read on the forward strand.
AGATTACCAAGGGTTGTGGTAGATTCTCCCTCACTGGCATTTTTTAATCAAGACTGGATGTTTTTCTAGAAGACCTGATCTAGGAATAATTTGGGGGGAGTTCTATAGTCTGTGTTATACATGAGATCAGAGTAGATGTGCAATGGTCTTGAAATCTATAACTCTATAAGAAATAATTCATAAAGCAAGTACCCAGACTGTTATATGGTCTGGCTGTATGGACTTGCAGTCTCTGCCACTAGTTCCTATCTGTGTGTGTGTGTGTGAGAGAGAGAGAGAGAGAGAGAGAGAGAGCAATCTATGACAAAGCCTCAGCTGGCATTATTTGACAGCATTCCATGGATTTCAGTGGAGTGATGCTTTTGTCAAACCATGTGAGTATTTTACCCATTGACTGTGAGAGAGCACTGGCATTTATGGCGTTGCACAGCCTCCTGTAGGAGATGCGGCAACTTCAAACTTCCTGCTAAAACTTAACTGTTTGTAGCACAGGTCTCTCCCTTGCATCTGGACAGCTTTGTTTGCCGGTACAGTGTGGGGAGGGCTTGCCTGTCCTCTCTGTTCTCAGTGGAGGTGGCTAAAGTGCCCAGGAGTGCAGTGGAGAGCAGGCCTTGCTTCCAAGAGGGTGTAAGAACTGCATTTGTGAAGGCTGAAAAAAAAAGATACTTTGTGTTCCCCTGATTTTTATGAACTTGTTAAAAGATCAGGCACAAACTGGTCCATAATGTGCAGGCCTCACTGAAGAAATCAAATCATAGTCAGTGTTGGACCAGAGTACACAGACCATTAGACTGTCTATAATAGCTGTGCTAATTTCAGCTCGTGTGTTTCCTATTTCTTATGTACTATCCTTTTAAATATGCCTGCCTGCCATCTATGGACTGTGGGAGGATCTTACAGACTGAGAAAAACATTCCCTACGAAGTGAGAAAAAGTCTTGTGGAGATTTTACATTTATTCTGAGTGGAATTCATCCCTGTGCAAAAGGGGTTTTAGAGGCTAATGCTGCCGGAGGATGTATGAAACTGAAGTGGTGCACGGGCTTTGACCTGGCCCTGTGCAGAGGGGCTAATTTCATCTTCATTCCTTTCGCCTCAAATAAACCAGCTAAACTGAAAATACACATTCTTTGTATGTGGGAACATCTGGCATGATTGACCCTTGGATGGGGCCAAACAGTGTGTAATAATCAGGGTCAGAAATGGTATGGCAGGATATAGGCATTGCATGGGATGACATTGTAGGCAGCTAGGGCTGATGTTTCAAAGGTATTTAGGCCTCTCTGAGCATCTTTAGACATCCACTGTCCATTGAAAAATCTCACCCTTAGAGTACTGCAGTACCAGGGAAAACATATGGGGCAGGGGTGGAGCCTGAAATGCAGCCCAAGAGTAAAGCTAAGCTCCCTAAAACAGAATAATAGCCAGAAAGGAAACAAAGGTGGCTCAAGCTGCTGAATACAGCACTATGACACCCCCCCTCCCCGTGTTATTAATAACTCAGGGAAAACTTCCTGCAAAGGATTTTTCAGGCATCCACCTAAAAAGGACACCCAGAAGCATCTTAGCATTCATAAATCATCAAAGCTCACAGATGGGAAGAAAAGAGGCCATCGCATATAAGGAACAAGAAATTCGGGTAATGAAAGCCATAAAGCTTCTGTAACCTAAAAGTACATATACAGCATTTTCAGACACAGTTTTTACTTGCTTCACAGGGAACAAGCTCCATTCTTCAGGCCATTCCAAACACTATGTAAAGCAATTTGTCACCCCTTCATGATCAAATCTGTGCAAAGAGTCAGAAATGTTATCCTGGCTCTCAGCATGAATGTTAGCTGTTAAGCAAGCTGTCCAACAGAAAAGGAGTTTTTAAGATCTTAAACATCATGCCAAGGCTTTCTGTATGTGGAGACTGGAAAGGCCAGGGCCATTTTTTCTAAAAGCAGCTTCCATGCGTTAACTTCATGTATGAATCCCAGGGTGGATTGTTAGCAAGAGCTGAGCCCGGGGATCCTCTCCATTGCAGCACACATCTTAGCCACTTGAAGCCTCAAGTGGAGTACTGTGTCCTATTTTGGTCACCAATGTATGGAAAGGATCCAGAGGCAAGTGACAAAGATGATCAAAGGGAAGGAATGCAAGCCTTAAAGGCTGAAGAAACTGGGTAGGTTTCGTTTGAAAAAAATAAAAATAAAAAAGGATGAAGAAAAGTTATTCTCTCTTGCTATAGAGGGCAGGAGAAGGGGCAATGGGTTCAAAGTATAGCAGAGCAGGTTTATATTAAATCTCAGAAACAAAATTGCTAGCTGTAAGAACAGTAGGGCAATGGAACAGACTGCCTAGGGTGGTTACGGAAGCTTCTTCCCTGGGGATTTTCTAAAGGAGACCTGACAGCCATCTGTCTTGGATAGTTTAAACCAGAGGATCTCAAACCTGACTGCACTGTCAAATGATCCCTGTAATGTGCGCACTTGTGCAGCTGCTCAGAAGAGATTCAGATGTTGGCCAGCTTATTAGCAGAATGCCCACAGCAAGGTTGTGTTTCCAATGGGGGTGCACATTAGCACATGCCGTGTGCATATAACAAACCTTATTCCACACATGGATGGAAAAGACTAGTGGGAATGTTGACTGTGATCCCCTTCTCACAACAAAATTTACTACAAGACCCCAGGAGGCCAGATTGAGCCTGAGCCCACCCAAGTCTCGCTGCCCTGCGCAGGGGGTGGAGGGAGAGCAAAACCCAAGGACATCAGCACCAAGTGGTGGGGAGGGCCCGTAATTTGAGCCCTGCCACCCAGAACTGAAGCCCTTGAGCTCAGGCTTCAGCCTGGGCCGTGGAGCTGGGCTTCAGCTCCACAATACAGCAAGTCTAACTACAGCCCTTGTGACCCCATTAAAATGGAGTCACAGCCTACTTTGGGGTCCCAGTCCACAGTTGGAGAACTGCTGGTTTAGACACAACAAATTCTGCATCTCAGCAGGAGTTCAGACTAAATGACCCTTGCAGTTCCCCCTAGCCTATGATTTTAGACTAACTCTAAACCTGGGAGTGGTAGGCAATTATCTTCACATGGACAAGCCACTAAATCAGAGTGCGTACACATTTTTCAAGCACTAACACCTGCATTTTCTGCTTATTATTTTTTTAAAAAAATTCCTGTTTTTGCAGATTGCGATGCGGAGTTCCATTGTTTTAACAGAGGGCAATGGAGAAGGGCAATGGGAATTGGAGAAGTTACTCATTACCTGGGTGGCTGCACTTCAGAGACATGGGGGGAGAGGGACAAGTCATAAGCAGCGTGCAACCTCTGTGAGAGCCAGATCAGCTGAGGCACATGTAATAGGGTCTAGTGAAGTTTCTGAATGGAAGCAAAGCTCAGCCTCCTCCATAAGCTGGTTCTAATTTTCAACCACAATTGGATGTTTTTCATAACACATTTTGGAGAGTCCAGAGTTAGAGGGAATTGTTTTGAATGGTAAGGAGAAAGCTGAAGCTTTCCTCACATGTCAGTTATTTTGCTGTCAGCAGAACCAATCACCAATCAATTTGCTCTTTGTCTGGGGCATACTCCTTGCTGATGCCAGCTGCTTCTGGAGGAAAACAGCCAGCGCTGTGGGAATCTCTAGTACTTCACCATTCCTCCCAGGCACCAGTACCAGCTTCCTCTCATGCTCCTGCATAGTATTCATCTGCTTTCTTGTGGGACAATGTGGATGTGAGCTATCACAGCAAACTCTCTCCCCTTGCTGTAACCCAGGGACCTCTTGCTTCCAACTGGCAGAGGGCATATGTGTGTGGGGGGGGGGGCTGCGCAGAATTTGACAGGGATCCTGATGGGCAAGGGCACCATTTTGGGTGCATAGGGAGGGCAGCAGCCATGCACTCCAGGACATGGCTAGCTTTTCATCTTGTTCCCTGGACGCTAAGGGAGCGAGGGGAAAGTGCTTGCATTCCGTGCATAGCTCTCACACCTGGGTGGTGAAGGGAGCTTGGAATGCAAGCACTTTCCCCTCACTCTCTTAGCATCTGGGGAACAGGATGAAAAGCTAGCTGCATCCCAGAGTGCATGGCTGCTGCCCCCCCTGCTCTCCCTAAATGGCGCCCTTGCTCATGGGCAGTGTATGTCTCTGGCATGTGGGAAAGCTGGATGCAAGTGCCAGAAGCTCCCTGCAATGGGGATTGTGTCCCTGTTCACTGCTCTGCCCCACTCAGCCTCCTCCCCCAAAGCCCCTCCACGTGCCACTTGCTTGTTTCTGCCCCCCTCCTGCCTAAGGGTAAGTGATGGGGGAGGAGACATAGAGGAGTGAATGGTGGGGCCCTACCAAACAGCTGATGGGCAGGGCCTTTGGGCAGAGCGCAAGAGGTATTCCTAAAACAGCAGATGGGTCTATTTGGAAAGGCTTAGTCTCCCCTGACCTATGATATCTGCTGCCCATGAGGATCCTCTGAGACAGCCAGTAGCCCACTGAGGGTATGTCTAGATTACATGGCTCCGTCAATGGAGCCATGTAGATGAGTTTACTAGACACAGGAAAATGAAGTGGCAATTTAAATAATCGCTGCTTCATTTATCTCAAAATGGCCACCGCGCTGTGCCGATCAGCTGTTTGGTGGCACAGCGAAGCAGTCTGGATGCGCCGTGGTCGACAAGGGAAGCCTTTGTCCAGCGCTCCGGTAAACCTCATTTCACGAGGCATAACGGAGCGGTGGACAAAGGCTTCCCTTGTCGACCGCAGCGTGTCCAGACTGCCCCACTGTGCCGCCAAACAGGTGATCGGCACAGCGTGGTGGCCATTTTGATGTAAATGAGGCAACGATTATTTAAATCGCCACTTCATTTTCCTATGTCTAGTAAACTCATCTACATGGCTCCGTTGACGGAGCCATGTAGTCTAGACATACCTGAGTGTCCTGATCACTGTGAAATATATGTACAGAAATATTTAAGGAATTATGGGTCTATATTGCAAATTATGTTCTTAAGACAGATACCAAGACATGACACATCTCAGTCAGATTCCTTTTAGGCAGGGAGTAACAGATGCTTATCTCCCTTTCTAGTGTGACTTACAGTGTAGGCTCATTTGCATATTGAGCCAGATGCCTGTTAAAGTGCACAATTTACAGGGAAAGAGTATATAGGAAAAAAGACTTAGCGGGGGCATCCTGTTTTTGAATAAGGACAGTGGATTGTTCTGATGTGTCTTGACTGCAAAGAAACATCCTTAACCTTTCACTGAGGAGGCAAGCTGACAGCGTGACTTGTCTTGTGAATAGAGGTCCCAGCCAAGTCAAGCTGTAAAATAGCCAAGCTGAGCTGTAAAACACTGGAAGGACTTTGGGTAAGTATTACTCTGTGAGGCATGAACGTATCTAGTTAGTTGTATAGGTTATTGTTTGTTTCAAATACTTCTGTTTGCTGTGTCACTTGAATGTCTGTGCATTTACTGGTTTTCACTGTAAACATAGGATCATAGAACACTAGAACTGGAAGGGACCTCGAGAGGTCATCAAGTCCAGTCCCTTGCCCTCACAGCAGCACCAAACACCAGCTAGACCATCCCTGATAGATGATTATCTAAGCTGCTCTTAAATATCTCCAATGATGGAGACTCTAAAACCTCTCTAGGCAATTTATTCTAGTGCTTAACCACCCTGACTGTTAGGAAGTTTTTCCTAATGTCCGACCTAAACCTCCCTTGGTACAATTTAAGCCCATTGCCTCTTTTAGTCTTTCCTCATAAGTCATGTTTTCTAGACCTTCAATCATTTTGGTTGCTCTTCTCTGGACCCTCTCCAATTTCTCCACATCTTTCCTGAAATGTGGTTCTCAGAACTGGACATAATGCTCCAGTTGAGGCCTAAGCAGCGCAGAGTGGAAAAATTACTTCTTGAGTCTTGCTCACAACACCCCTGTTAATGCATCTCAGAATGATATTTGCTTTTTTTTGTAACGGTATCACACTGTTGACTCATATTAAGCTTCTGGCCCTAAATCCCCACCCCTAGATCCTTTTCTGCAGTACTCCTTCCTAGACAGTCACTTCCCATTCTGTATGTGTGAAACGGATTGTTCCTTCCTGAGTGCAGTACTTTGCATTTGTCCTTTTTGAACTTCATCCTATTTACTTCAGACCATTTCTCCAGCACATAGCAAAGTATAGCGTGTTAAGCAGATGGTGATTTGGTATGGAACTGGTCATCTGGAAGCTTTGGAAATAGTGAATTTGTGAATTCAGTGTGTGTCCAGTGGAATAGAGATTGGATAGTCCAAGGAGATGGTGGGTGGGCTTGGGAGTTGGTATATGTCATTTGCTAACTTGTATAGAGAGAATGAGGCCTGCATGGGCCTAGAGGGGAGTGCTTGTGTTGCCTGACACTGATAGAGTTGGGGAAATGATCTACAGCAGGCACAGATTAGGTTTTCTCAAGCTCAGGAAAGAGCAAGGCGCCTCACAATCAGGGGTATCCCCTGGAAGCACATGCTTGCCCACCTGCCCCATAGCACTATCTTCATGCATCTCCTCACTGTGGTGGTGTCACCATCATCTTTATCTGACCTGATCTGCATCTTTTTATGAAGTAGTCTCTATACTCCAGCACAGCCTCCTCTAAGCAATTTGTGCCAAAAGTGAAGGTATTTTCTGTGTAGTGGATAAAAGTGCCCCTTTTCTCTTTCTGTTTATAAATTCCCATAATCCATTCAGGGGACAGAAACAATACTGAGTGATTTAGCTGACCCGTCAGACAGCTCAAATTTCAAATTCTAAATATCTGATACATGCATCGGTATTTTACAACTCATGAAAAATTCATATGCTGAAATATGTTTGCATGAAACATTAACTGTGAATCACAAACAACTCTGTAAAGAATGAAGGCACTGCCTGCCGGGGACAGCCAGCAAACGGAAACACGAGCTAAATTCAGTCAAAGCAGTCATAACAAATAATTCATACAGCTCTGCAGGGGAGAGCACTGAACATTTTGTTGTGTTCTCAGACCAAATTCATGTGGGGTTCAGTCCCCTAGTGCTTGTTGGGTTGTTTTGTCTGCATCTATCTGGGCATTTGCCCAAACAGAATTTAAAAAGAATCATGAGAAGTTAGTTTTTACTGTAGCAAGCATGTTCTATTGGGCATATGCTGCAAAGTTTTCCTTGGTTAAGATAAAATGAAAAATAAAGGGGGATTACTTTCCTCTCATTTCAGGTGGTTATGCTCCCTGGCCTGGGCCGGAGGAAACCATTCCCTCTCCACTCCCCGCCCCCCAACAAAGAGCCCTATCTTGCAATCTGTTAAGCACCCCTCTCAGAAGCAGGGCTGTCCTTTGGATTTATGGGGCCTTGCTCAGTACTATTAAACTGGTGCCCCTTTGCCCAATGGCAGCTGGGAAGGGTGATGATTTTTTAGAGATGTAATTTTATAATTAGGGCTGTCAATTAGCACAGAGCACAATTAACGCATTAATTTTTTCAATGCATGCCCCTTTGAAATGCTGCCAGCTGAACCATGGCTCTTGCGGTTCTGCCCCTTTGAAACGCTGGGGCAGTGTTTCAAAGGGGCAGCACTGCATGGAGCCAGGGTCAGCTGGGGACTCCAGCTGATCCTGGCCTCCCACTGCGTTCTCCTTTGAAATGCCTGGAGACTCCAGTTGACCTGGGCTCCTCATTGTGCTGCCCCTTTGAAATGCTGTGCAACATTTCAAAGGGGCAGCGCCACGGGAGCCCGGGGTCAGCTGGAGTCTCATTATTGTTTAACAGCGCGATTAATTAAGATTAATTTTTTTAATTGCTTGACAGCCCTATTTATAATCTCTAAATTTTTTAAAGCAAATTTTAAACTGAGGTCCTGTAGACTAACACAGTCAATTCAGAAACTGACAATATATACCCGGGGCTGGCAAATGTATGTTAAATGGCTTCATTACCACTTGACTGGCTCTTTCACAGGTTCAGTGTCAGCTAAAAGATCTGCCAGGCTTTTTCACTGTTAAGTTAACTAGATCCTCTCTGGAGGAAGCAGAGCCACAGAACAGGGATAGGAAGAGTTGGGTGGGCAGACAGTAAGACCCAGCGGTGTCCCAAATTTTCAGGTGCCCTACCTAACTGCATGTCCTGCATATGAGTAAGTAAAGCCCTGCTTAGAAAATAGGGAAGAGATGAAGGACATCATGCAGCATCAGGTCAAGTGTTAGTCCCTGCTAAGACTGGGTTGAGAGCAGAGGAATTGGCTTGTATACTTAGGTACTAGCTGAGGGCCAGTGCATTTCCTAGTGCAAACTTAGGGCATCCTTGGTGGTTACCCTGACTCATAACTCTGCTTCAGTGGCTCTTCTGAGCCATTGCAAGCAACATGCCACCTCTCAGCCATGCCTCCACCTATGCTATGCCTATTGATTTCAATGGAGCAGGACGGAGTCCTTAGAAATCTACTGGCTTTATTCATTTGGCTGTGTAGACAGCAAGTGAATATCCTTTAAACCAAGCACTCCACCTGGAGATGGGCACCAACATAAGAACCTATGCAGCTAGCAGACATTACTTACCAGGCAGGGCATAATAAGCTGCAGCTGGGTGAGCCACATGAAACAATGTCAGTGCCACAGCATTCTCTCAGAACAGCTGCAAACCACCAAGACTCCAGAAGTATGATTTGTTTAAGTTTCACTGTCATTATTATGAGAGGTTTATGAAAAGAAACCATAACAACACAATGATGATAGGTTACTTTCTACTGCAGCTAGGTCACTTGTTTCACAGCAGCATTCAAATGAAACCCAATTAGACCTAATACCTGAGAAGGTTTATTGTTCTAAGTTACTTATAACATCCAACAAGCAAAATGAAGTGCTGACAGGGACACTAGGAGTGGGAGAGTAACAGGAAGGGGGGTGGAGAGGGAGGGGAAGGAGGCACAAAATATGTATTAGGTGTTTGCAGACTTCTGAGTTTCTTTTTCTTTCAATAAGTGAAGCAGTGAATTCATTAGACATGCCTAGTGCTCTGCTTCAGAGCCTTCGCATGGGAATGACAGCAATTTCCATGCTATCTTTGAATTGCAATATGTCAAGCCTTTTATCATGTAAAAAATACGGAAACTTCATGCCTACACTGGAGTCAAGAGCCATATTAGCATCCATAGCACAGAATTGGTACAATGGTACTGTGCCTCATGCTGATTGCATACCCTCTGATTTGACACCAGTATAACTCCACTGACTTCTTTGGACTAACTCCTGACTTATACCCATGTGAGACAAGAACCAATCCCACTAAATTCTTACTGTGGACTGCTGTTAAGTTTATTGCTTTCATGTTTATAAAGGATTTGAGTTCTTGACTGAAAGTATCTAAAGTATCATAGAGCCCAAACTTAGATAGTTGTTAATCACCTATCCTAAGGCGCCATTTCTCCTTCTTTCTTAGGTTTTTATCCTGTTACTTTCTCTACGTTCATCAATGGCTATTAGCCAGGATGGGCAGGGATGCAAAACCATGCTCTGAAGTGTCCCTCACCTCTGTTTGCTGGAACCTGGGAATGGGTGACAGGGATGGAATCATTTGATGATTACCTGTTCTGTTTATTCGCTCTGAGGCACCTAGCATGTCGGAAAAGATGATGCTGAGCTAGATAAACCTTTGGCCTCACCCAGTATGGCCATTCTTTTTGTATGTGAACATTTTACATGTGGAATCTACAATGTTACAGTCTTTGCTTGGATTAGGGTTGTCTGATGTATTGATTTTTCATTGGCTGATTCCTTAAATAGTTTCAGGCCATGGCTGCTGTTGTGGTTTTCTATTTACTGAATTTTCTTTTTTTGGAAGGGATGGGTAGAAAGAGCTATCATCATTGTGAGGGTTATTCTTGTGATGATGGGAAAGCTTTATCACACAGAAAAGTGATGTTCAGTGCCTAAATTTCAACAGAAGACCAAGGAGATCAATGGGAATTGAGAGTACTATGCAGTTTTCAGGATGTATGGAATTATTTATAGAGTCTGGCCCCAAAACCCATTCAGACCCAATGCTCCTCCTTCCAGTAAAGTCAATAACAAAACTTCTTTGTGGGAGCAGAACAGAGCCCTTGCTGAGCACCCACAGCTCTCCTCTGACTTCAGTGGATTCTCAATGCTTCTCCGGACAGGGCCCACCGTGAGACAACATGAAAGTCTCCCAACTGTTTCACTGCATCACAATCTGGAAAATACAATTCTGACTATAGCAAACTTGCTCTGAGAGGGAAGTCATCCTATGGGTGTGTGTGGGGGGGGGGGAGGGCAGGGAGGGTGGAATTTTCTGCCATAGGAGGGTACCGCTGTGCAGATGTAACTCTGACAGGAGAAACCGAAGCTGGGATCGCTGGGGCTTAGTGCATGAGCCACTACACCCTGAGTTAAAAGCCAGCTGGCTCTCAGCTAAGGCCATAGAGCAAACACTTTCTTGCAGTAAGTGGTCTAGGTGCCACTATATGGGACAGTGAACCACACATAATAGGAGTGTGGGTTACGTAGACACAGCAGAAAAACACACTCATCTTTTGAGTATGATGCTGTTCATCACAATAACAGAAAATGGGTGTTGGGTGGTGGGGGGGTTACTTGATAGTAACTCTTCAAAAGGTTTCCTCATTTTCCAGCTAATGAGAAAAAAGTTCCCAAAATTTTGATTTGACCTTTAAGTATCTTTGAACATTATTATTATGCATAATCTTTCATTCTCTACCAGACTTTATATCTCAGCAACTGCTTGCTTTTGACAGAATACATTCCCTTCCCAGCACAGTTTCTACAGCTTGAAAGTTCAGTGCCATGTTAACATTTATAAAAAAGGGTTTTTTTTAACATTATTGTAATGAAAATATGAATACCAGAATCATGATGGAATTAATTTATTACCATTCACAAATAACTTTGAAGATGAAAATCTATAGGAGAGCTGAGTACTATGATTTCAGATTCTTATATTGTTGATTCAGCGAAGGTTCCATGCTACAGATTTTCAAATTAATTTAACACTGCCTTTTCTCTAGACAGGCCCTGAATCAGGAAACCATTTAACAATATGTTTGAATTCAGCCTTGTTCAAGGCAGCACTCATGCATACACTTAAGAGCTATCCTGAATTGGGATAGATTCTGGAATGGGGGTCATTCCCGGTACAGCAGAAGGAATAACTTGCAGAATTGCACTTCATAAGCAACAAAAGCCAATGTGAACACATCACAACAGTGCTTTACAAATTCCATTTGTTCATTTTGTTTCATAACAGAATATAAAGTTCTGCTCTTAATCTGTTAGGCCCATAATGAAGTGAGCTATTTCACATAGTCTCATCATCTGTAATCCTCCGAGCCAACTATGTTGCACAGGAACAATGCATCTGGGGAAATCCAGGCAGAGACTTCAAGGCACTGAAAGCAATGTCTCTTTAGTGGTGGCATCCCAACCATAGAATTCTTTGCCATCAGTGATCAGACAGTACATAGAATTTTGCAGTGTTGTTGTAGCCATGCTGGCCCCAAGCTATTAGAGAGACAAGGTAGGTCAGGTATATTTTGCTGAAACAACTTCTATTGGTGAAAGGTCAAGTTTTTGATCTGCATAGAGCTTTTCTTCAGCTCTGGGGAAGGAAGCAGAGTGTCTGAGCTACACACAAGGAGGGACAGATTGCTAAGTAGAAGGGGTAACGTGTTGGAGGTGGCCACCTGAAATGAAGTGGGCAATTGGCAGCTAGATTGTAGGCATAAAGGACTGGAAGTGGATAATGAAGGGTAACAGGCAAGGTTCCCTCTAAGATGTGTGGCAGCATCACCCCACAGCTGCTTAATGAGCCCCACGAAGCCAGCGGCTCAGGGATCTGTACACGAAGCTGCCTGGCTGGGGGAGGGGCACTTCTCCCTCAGCTACAGCAGTGGCTCTCTGTTGAGGACAGAGCAGTGAGTCTCTCCCAGCTGGTAGGGACACGTCACCTCCCTGGGAAAAATCTGCTTCTCTGTCCTCAGCAGGAAGCTGCTGCTGTAGCTGAGGGCAAAGTGCCCCACCTCCAGCTAGGCAGCCTGGGATGGGGCTCCTTAAGCAGCTGCAGATGCAGGGCCATGCTGCCACACAGCTTTCTTTCTAGAGGGAGCCTTGGTAACAGGCATTGTGGTGTGTTACAAATCATAATAATGAGCCATAAAACCAGTGTCCCTGTTAAGTCTATGGCTTCAGATGTATAGCAGCATTATGAGTTTAAGTTACCAAGCTTGAGTCAAACATCGCCCCAACATCGTCAAGCTGTTGATAAGAACACACCAACTCAAAGTGACACCAGACCTTACCAGAACAACAGGCACACAACTTGCAGACATTTCTTCATTGCCACAACACACAATATCCACACAGCACACCTTTCAAGATCCATGGATCCATGGCTTATCACAACAGGTGGTGTATCACACCCAGGGCATCAAATGCCCAAATAAAAGCTACCGAGATCACAAATGGGTGAACACTTTGCTGGCCATTTTAGGGATTAGTCAGTATACCCTCTCCCAATGGTGCCTTGCTCACCATCACTTCCTCTCTCTGTGACCCACATCATCCTGGGGACCACAGCATTCCCTTCATGACACTGCCATCTGGCTTCGTCACCATCTGTGCTCCTCAACTGCCCTTCCTCCTAGTGGCAAGTGGGAGGGACCTGGCCTGCCCACTGTTCCTGGTCCTGACTAGGGACCCTCTGAATCGCAGTCACTTACTGCATTCCAGTGTTTCGATTAACACTGCATTTACCTGAACTGCATCCCCATGGCCAGAGCATCCTACCCTATGCTTCCCTCTAAGCAGCCTGACCCCACAGGGGCTCAGGGCTGCCATGCACTGAGCTGCCTGGCTGGGGGAGGGGCATTTCTCCCCCAGCTACAGCAGCAGCTCCCTGCTGAGGACAGAGCAGTAAGTTTCTCTCAGCCCATAAGGAGGGGACGTGCCCATACCAGCTGGGAGAGACTCAATGCTCTGCCCTCAGCAGGGGAATATCCTTTGATTTCTGTTGAAATTAGACTGCAGCCTTTAAAGAAAGCATTTGGTATTGACCAATGTTGGCCATTCCTGCAGCTCCCAATTTATACTTTTGTTTGATTGCAATAATATGTCCATGTTTAAACTGATGAATTCATGCAAATTCTTTTTGTTTATGTTCTTAGTTGTTCATTACTTTGTAGCCTTGGTCTTCTGTGCATGCAAGATTTTAGTTCTAGATACTCTCTAACACTAGTAACGGGAACTTGGCAGCTGAACAACAGGTACTCATTTTGCAGGTTTGAGAAGTGCTACTTATTATTACAGAGATTTTAATAATTATTTCAGCATAGACATTCTAGCAGAGCAAAGTTTCCAAAACTGTGCAAAATCATGATTCACAGAGAAGGGATCATTCTGACTTTCGGAGGATAGTGGTAGAAGTACGGGAATTTCTAATAATAAAATATTTGTGTTGGTTCTATAATAAACAGAAACCCATCATGTACTTAAGCACATATATATCTTACATGTTCTTCAAGACAAGCAAATGCTATACTCATCTAAGAGCTGGCTTTAAAAAAATGGATGCTTCGAGCTGAAGGCCAGAAGAAATCATTAGCTTCTCTTGTACTAACTATCCACAGCTCCTACTGATATCAACGCTAAATTAATAACCACAACTCCTACCACTTTATTCCCACGAGTCATTTTTTAGGGATGTCTTTATTTTGTTAATAACAAAAGTACCAACCGCATTATTACTAGGGAGACTTAAACCTCCCATAAATTCCTCAAATTAAAGAGTAATTCAGAGCAGCAAAAGAAAGAAAATACTGAATTTTGGTTGCCCTTTTTGGGACAAACCAATTAGTCTTGCCCCTGGTACAATAGCTTGGGAAGATAAACTTTATCTCTAAATAACTATATATCCACATTCCAGCTTTGCAGAATTAATTATTTTAAATTATTATCAGGCCTCATTATTCTAGGTGCTGTACAAACACAAACGAAGAGAAAATTCCTGCTCTAAAGAGCTTGTAGTCTAAATAGGACAGACAAATAAAGAATTATTCTCCACATTTTTACAGATGGAGACCTGAGACACAGAGGGTATGTCTGCACAGCAGAGCAAAAATTGAATTAAGATATACAACTTCAGCAACATCAATTATGTAGCTGAAGTTGAAATAGCTTAATTTGGCTTTTGGCACTGAACACTCTTCCTTCGACTTCCCTTACTCTCATGAAATGAGGATTACAGAAGTAGGAGTAAGTAGACCTTCAACTCGACATTAATTTGAAATAGTGGCTTGCTGTGTAGATATGTTTTTATGTTTCAGTTATTCTGAAATAACGCTGCTGTGTAGATGTACGCAGAGAGATTCAGAGACTTTTCAAGCTCACACAGGAAGTTTGGGAACAGAGGCAAAAACTAGACCTAGATCTCCTGAATCCCATTCAGTGCCTTAATCATAAGACCAAACTTCTCATAGTGGCCGAATGTTTTGTAATTTATTCTCATAGATAAATACAAGAGCACATAAAGCATCTGGACAATCAAGAAAGTGGTCATAATAGGAAAAAAATGGAGAACATTTGACATAATGAAAAATAATACTAAGGTGAATTCAGGCCTGGTGTGTACAAGCACAACTTCCAATTAAATCAATTGGAGCATGTCTACACTAGGAAACTATTTCGAAATAACTTTAAATTCGACTTAATAACTCCTTATTTTACAAAATCAAAATAGCATGTCCCCACTTTGGAGAAACCTCCAAATTAGTCTGAGGCAGGCTCTGTTAATGAAGACTCACTACCTCGTCTTAGAGCCCCAGGAAGCACTGAGAAGTAATTAGTTCAAATAACTCTGGGGGTTAGGGTTAGGGTTAGGGTAGTGGCACTGGAGTGTCCACACTACCGCTATTTCAAAATAACTGTTTTGGAATTAGTGTTATTCCCCAAGGAAAGCAGGAGTACAGATTTTGAAATAAGAGGCCCATTATTTCAAAATAACTGCTTCGTAGCGTGGATGCGCCGCTTATAAATTCAGCTGGTATGCGGGGTTTTTTTTTAAATAATGCCCTAGTATGGACCAGGGCTTGGAGCCATGCCAACTTACACAGGGCTGTATTTGACCTATTACTCTTCCATCCCAAATATCTGTGATTCTCAAAAGAATATTTGAGCTCCTTGTACTCATAGCTATGGCAAAACGATAGTGAAGTTCTATTGTAAACACACTTTGAATAACTTCACTCCATCTCAGCATACAGTATCATATTTCCACTTAACAATAAGGCAGAAGTTTTTCTCTTTCACTTCCAAAGACATAAATATTTTAGCAATGGGTAAACATATTAGAATGAATTTGAAAAAAAAAAAAACCCATAGAAAGCAGGCAAAAGCATTTGTATTTGGTCTAAGAAATATGCCTTGGGGCACTAAGTTTTTTTGTTCTATATGGAAGTTATGGCAAGAATAATAATGCCTCATCATACATGGGTTATTCTACTAACCAATGATTTCAGGCTCTGTGAACCCTTTTGGAGGCTCAGCTTCTTCATTAATTGTGGGTGAAGCAGATGTCCACTTGGATTCAAAAACCACAGTGCCACAGATAAAGGAAATCAGAAGCAATAATTCTAAGACCCTGGTTCCTGCTATTTCTCCCACACACACACACACCTTGGGCCCCTGAAGCCTGCTGAGGCTTCAAAAAAATAATCCTCATGCTGCTGATCAGCTCTCTGCTTAGCTTGCCAGTCTCACACAATTTGACCTTGACAGAGAGAAAGGGGAAACTAAAAATTATGCCAGTTGCTGAACTTGGGCTGACATGTATCAAAAGGAAAAGAAGTGAGAGAACCAGAAGTATGTGGAATGGGCAGCATGGCTGTAATCTGGAAAGGGGGTAGAAACCACAAGTCAATACAAACCAGCTATTTAAAAAAACCTTGAAGCCATCTGTTTTTATTGTGTCTGTAACATCCAATGGAAAAGGATTGTCTGTATGAAAGTCCTCTGAACTGTCTGCTGGTGTCAGGAAAATAAGTCTACACAAAATTGAAAAAAGAAAATGACTGGAAAATGGAGCTGTGAAATCAATGGAATGAAATGTTTGGGGAAAAAATTAATGAGACATTGTCTATAGGACAGCATGGAGATAAGGGTAATATAATGGATGTCATGATACCAAATCTAAGTGAAATTCAACTCATACTCCTGAGTCACTTAGTCTGTTGTACTTTTGAGCTGTCACTTATACAAAACCAACTAAAATGAACTCATTTGATAGCTTACTTACCTTATTCATCTTTCTTTGGGAACCATTCCTATCCTCTAAAATGCTCAGAAAAGAAGAAAGGAGAGGCAATTATAAATAAAATGCCATCGAGAGAGACAATTCCAGGGTTAGCCATGAGTTGAAACTTCAAGAACCCTGTTCCGATTACAATAGCTGGGTGTACTGCATATTTCTGGTATCCATCAGAATTTAAATGCAAAACAAAAAACAAAAAAGCTTTCCACTATTTAAATTAAAAGAAAGAATGTAAGGATACTTATATCTTGAGAATCATGACACATTTCTAAAGCAAAGATTGTCTGAAGTTAAAGCACTGGATTGGGACTCGAGGCCAGTTCAAATTCTGGTTCTAACATGGACTTCTTTTGTCAACCTGGGCAAGTTGCTTAATCTCTATGTGCCTCAGTTCCCCCTCCTGAAAATAAGGAATATGCTATCTCCTTCTATCTGTTTTGTCTGTTTAGCCTGTGAACATTCTAAGGCAGGGACTGTCTCTTATTGTGAGTTTATGCAGTGCTTAGCACAATGGGAAGCCTTTGAAAAGGGTATGGAGAGTGTAAAGCAGGAAGATCCTGCCAAGGAGGCAGACAAATAGATTTAGTTGTATATCTGTTTGCCTGAATGGATGTCTATTGACCTATCTGTCAATCTACTTTCCTGACACATTTGTAAAGCACTCGTTATTGTACCTCATTTTCCAAGTAGTATTTTGTTATTCTTGAAGATTTCTTTTCTTGTCAATCATCTACACTCCTGCAGACAGATAAAAGGATTTTAGTAAAGTTTTCTTTGTCACCTAGGTTGGATAGTCTTCCTTTCAGCATTTGGAGGACATTTTAATAGAATGCTGTGTGTGTTAAAGTTATATAAAGCACTAAACCTGAATAACATTCTCAGTGGGGAGTCAATGCAACAAAACACTGATAATCAGTTAATTCAATGTCATGAGCAATAGAATATTTCAGAAGGTAATTAAAACCAGGATTGATTGTGGCACAAAACTAGAGGCAGGACTAGGGCCTCTTTTAAAAATAGGACTCATTGGTATAATTAAAGATGACTCCAAACTTCATGAGATGCTGAAAAATCTCCCCCCAATAAAAATATAATTTTGGACAATTAGGAAGTAATGATTTAACCTTCTTAACAAACACTGTGATGTCAACATTCACAATTTTATCACAAGTCTTGTTATACTTGGTGTTTTTCTTGAATCCTCCAGCCCCTGAAGTGATAAGATTTCCTGAGACCCTCAGCTTGCAGTGCTCCCAAGCAGTAATACAAGCAATAATGTCTCAAAAAGCAAACTAGAACCTCAACAGTATTATTTTTAAAATCTTCATTTTTTAATCATTCATGATTTTTGGTACCCTGACTCGTTATTTTGGAAGACTTGGGATTTACGAAGGGTACATCTACAGTGCATGCTTATTTCAAAATAAGCTATTCTGGAATTTATTTTCTGAAATAGCTTATTTCAAAATAGCATGTCTACACTACAGGAAGCCTCAAAATTAGTCTGAGGCAGGCTCCCTAATGTGGATGTGCTACCTTGATTTAGAGCCTCAGGAGGCACTGGGGGTAATTAGTTTGAATGGCCCTGGGGAGGAGCTATTTCAAAATAACAGCAGTGGCGCGTCTACACTATTCCCATTCTGAAATAGCTATTTTGGAATAGGCATTATTCCTCATGGAATGAGATTTACAGAAGTTGGAATAAACCGTCCATTATTACAAATTTATTTTGAAATAACGGAATTGCTGTGTAGACACTTGCACTATTATTTTGGAATAACGGTCATTATTCCAAAATAATGTTGCTGTGTAGATGCACCCTCAGATACTGTGGTGATGGAAGCCAGGTCAGAATCTAGATAAATGCCTCCATCCTGTGATTCTTTACCAGAGGCACAGAACCGAGGGTCAGAAGGTGACAAGAAACTTAACCTCTGCCCAAAGTCTGCTGGGAATTTGAATGCAGGACCTCTGATAGGGGAAGCAAGAGCCATGATTCTGGTGTGCACAAGGGATTGACAAATCCACACAATGACCTGGGTGGAAGTTCTTCCCTAGAACCTGAACCACAATAAAGCTGAACACAGAGAGCATCCGATTATATAGTAACAGGTATAATGAGAAATGATACTGAAAATATTTCTAATTCATTTGCTGTTCAAGATGCACTGAAAAATAATGGGATAAAGAGAATATTTAAACTGAGTATCACAGCGAGATGTATAAAAGGGTAGAAAAGCCTCCCAAGGGATTGTCCAAGATAGAAAAGGAAGCTCCATTGACTTAGACGTTTAAAATCACCACAAATCTAACAGTCACCCCCCCCCCCGTGAATAAGTGCTTGAACATTTTGGAGGAAAACATTGGATTATTTAAAAATTCTATAATTTGACTAAAAAAATCTGTGTTGCTTAGATTGTCAACAGAGAAGGTGGCATATTAGTTTCAAACAACAGAAGTTACATACAAAGGTGAGGCCATATCAATGAATTTGTTGTATCATGACGTATCATTTGTGGAGACTAATTGTATTGTAATGGCCTCTAATTTAATGTTTCATTGATGTTTGGAAACTTACATTTGTTCCAATTGATGATTTTGTCTGTCTTAGTGGCAGACTGAAACAGAAAACCTTCTTGACTTCGGGTATGGCTACACTGCATTCCTCTTTCGAGAGAGGAATGCAAATGCAGACAAATGAAATTGCCAATGAAGCATGGATTTGATTTCCCGTGCTTCATTTGCATAATCGCGTCCGGCCACTATTTCGAAATACCCTATTTTGAGATAAAAAACGCTGTGTAGACGCGGTTATTTTGAAAGAAACCCCTTCTTTTGAAATAACCCTTATTCCTTAAAAAAATGAGGTTTAACGGTTATTTCGAAAGAAGGGGTTTCTTTCAAAATAATCGCTTCTACATGGCATTTTTTATCTCAAAATAGGGTATTTCGAAATAGTGGCTGGATGCAATTATGCAAATGAAGCATGGGAAATTCAAATCCGTGCTTCATTGGCAATTTCATTTGTCTGCATTTGCATTCCTCTCTCGAAAGAGGAATGCAGTGTAGCCATACCCTTTGTTAGCTATGATTTCACAATACGTTATTTTATTATTGTTTTGCTAATAAGGCATCAATACCAATTGGATTACCCAGTAAAAACTTTTTTAAATACTTCAGAATGCATTTCGTCATAGATGTATTTATTTGTAAGCTAAGAAACTGATGTACTTTATTGAATGTGAGCAAAAGTTTATACTAACATAAAGCAGCCATCCCTCTGAAACCCGCATTGTTTAAAATTAAGTATTCAACTATAGGACATAAAATGAAAATGATGCATAAATTGTTGACAGACGCTTTTGGTCAGTACATAGAGAGTCTGGAGGGTTGGATTTTGTTTGTTGCCAGGAATATAATAAACTAGCTATATTTTTTAAAAAACCCTTTAACGAAGGATATTGGTTAATTCCCCCAATGGCCTCACCCCAGTGTTTTTCAGGGTTAGGCTTGATACCCTCAGTTGTTACCATAATATTTTAATTCAGTTGCACTGATTGTATGTTTAACTGGATTTAGTCCCTTCCTGTGGGTCTCTGGAGTATGGCACACAGATTGGTTAGGCATGTGGCAATGGCCACTTGTGATTAATGTTTCTGACTGGCTAATACTTTCACAGATTTTTGTTACTCTGTCTCCACATCCATTTACCAGTGTTCATTTATTTGTCTCATCGATCAGTTGTGTCTTGTCTTTTATATGAAAACTCTTTAGGGAAGAATTCTCAATCTGTTTGTATAGCACCTAGCACAATGGGAATAATGTATTGAGACCACAAGGCATAGAAATCAAATCTGATATGTTCTGAAGAAAGTGATGCAACCAGATTTGCTGATCATCTTGGTGTTACCAGAATACAGCTTCTGGATCATTCTTTAATTCAGATTAATGCTAATGCAGTCTGTTTGTAGTCTCATTGATGAAACAGGGGAAAGAATTTGCATTCATCTCTCCCTAGGTATTTCCCAGGAAATCATAGAATACTAGAACTGGAAAGGTGTGTCTACACAACACCCTAAATTTGAAATAAGATACGCAATTTGCGCTATGCAAATGGCATAGCTTATTTCAAGTCCATTTCAAAATAGGCTATTTAGAAATTTGGCACTGTCTACATAACATCAAATTTCGAAATAACATGCTATTTCAAGCCATCCCTTAATCCTTGTACGAGGTTCCTGGGGATTGTGAAATAGCACTCCCGTTATTTTGAAAAATATTTTGAAATAACAAGCGCATTTCTAAGACGAGGAGTAGCTATTTCGGGATACTTTGGTATCCTGAAATATCTCCACTGTGTAGACATACCCGAAGGGACCTTGAGAGATCATCAAGTCCAGCCCCCTGCCCTCACGGCAGAACCAAGCACCCTGATAGATGTCTATCCAGCTTGCTCTTAAATATCTCCATTGATGGAGATTCCATAACATCCCTAGGCAACTTATCCCAGTGTTTAACCACCCTGACAGCAAGTTTTTCTAATGTCCAACGTAAACCACCCTCACTGCAATTTGGTCTTCCTCTTGCTTCTAATATATTTGTAGAATGTCTTCTTGTTTCTCTTTGTCTCTAACTAGATTGAGCTCGTTTGTGCCTTCACCTTTCTAATCTTGCCCCTGCATACTTGCATTTGTTGTTTATATTCATCCTTTGTAATTTGACCTAGTTTCCACTTTTGATGTGACTCCTTTTTGATTTTTAGATCACGTAAGATCTCCTGGTTAAGTCAAAGTGGTCTCTTACCATACTTTCTATTTTTCTTACATAGTGGAATAGTTTGCAGTAGAAAATCCACTTCATCATAGATGTATTTATTTGTAAGCTAAGAAACTGATGTACTTTATTGAATGTGAGCAAAAGTTTTTTGTATTGTATCAACAGTTCATTCTTGTCTGCCATTTTGTTCAATAGAGTCCTTTGATCATCCAGGACCATAGTAATACATAACCTCTGTATTTAATATAGTGGACTCCAAAGATACTGAAACTTAAGTCAGTAAGATCTAAAGACAGTGCAAGAAATTGCCATATCTGTCACATTGTCTGAAGTCAACAAGATGAAATTAAGTAAAAACAAGTGTAAACTATTATACTTAGGGCATGTCTATATTAGGAAATTATGTCAAAATAACTTATTTTGAAATAATAACTCCTGAAATAACTATTTCAAAACAGCATGTACACACTACAGGGAAACTTTGAAATTAGTCCAGGGCAGCTTTCTTAATGTGTTTGTGCTACCTCAACTTAGAGCCACAGGAAGCAGTAGGGAGTAATTACTTTGAATGACTGGGAAGTGGTTATTTTAAAACAGCAGCAGTGGAGCAGCCACACTACCACTATTTTAAAATTACTATTTCAAAATAAGCATTATTTCTCATGGAAAGCATCAGTTATTATTTCAAAATAACCAGCTCATCATTTCAAAATAACGAGCATGGTAGTGTGGCCGCTCTGCTTGTTATTTCAAAATAAGGGGAGTTATTTTGAAATTACTCCTTAGTTTTGACCAGGGCTTAGAAATGAAAAGTCAAATACATAAATACAAAACTGGGAATAAGTGTCTAGAATGGGGTGGGCAAAAAGGACCTTCACAGGCTGGATTTGGCCCACTAAGTGGGTTGATCTGGCCCGCAGAGGCCCTGGTTCTCCTTTGCCCCCAGGCCAATCAGGGACTAGGGATGAGGGAGCACATGGCACTTAGAGTCAACCCTGGTGGTTGACTCTAAACCCCGTGCACCCAAGGGCAGGGAGCAAGAGACTTCGCCCTCTCCTCTGCCCCCCCAGTCAATCAGGGCTTGGGGATGGGGGGAGCATGAGAAGTCTCCTTCAATCCTGCTCCCATCTGTAGGGAGCCCATGGCACTTAGAAGTGTCGTGCACTCCTTGCAGGAACAGGGCAGGTCAGGAGGAGACTTTGTGTGCTTTCCCCACTCCCAGACTCTGATTGGCCTGTGGGCAGGGAAGCGCGTGAAGTCTCCCCGTGCCCTGCAAGGGGTGCGTTGCTTCTAAGTATGCTCCTTGCAGGCTGGGGACAGGGTGGGTGGAGACTTTGCATGCTTCCCCCAAGCCCAAGTCCTGATTGGCCAGGGGCGGAGGGGAGTGTGCAGAGTCTCCTCCCACTGTCAGAGGCACAGGCACGTAGAGGGAATCACCAGCTGTTCACAACAACTGGTGGTTCTCTCTGGGGGGATAGTGGGGCCAAAGACTTCATGCACTCTTCACCCCCAGGCCAATCACAGTCTGTGGGCAGGGAAGCACAGAAGTGCCCTGGCCTTGCCTCTTCCACCTGTGGCCCCACCCCTTCCAAGGTGGCCAAGGGCCACTTCAGAAATTTCAGGGCCCTGGTCAAAAATTATTACTCACCTCTGGTCTAGAAAATAGAACTACAAAAAAGGGTCTGGTGCAAAGTCAAATCAGTATCTTAGATGTCTGTATACTAATGCAAGAATCATGGGCAATAAGCAGGAATAACCTGAAATGCTAGTTACTAAAACACAGCTATGACATAGTTGATGTGACAGAGACTTTTTGGGTAATACACATGACTGAAATATAGGTATAGAAGAGTATATAAGGAAAGACAGGAGAAAAGGGAGGAAGTGTTGGATTATATGTAAAAAATGTATACACTTGGATTGAGGTTGAGATGGAAATAGAAGACAGAGTTGTTGAATGGCTCCAGGGTAAGTATAAAAGTGGAAAAAAACAAGGTTGATGTAATCAGGGGTTTATTTCAGACCACCTAAACTGGAAGATGAAGTGGCTAAGGCTTTTTGTAAACAACTAACAAAATCATCCAAAGCATAGGACTTGGTGATGATGGGGGACTTTAGTTACCCAGATGTCTGTTGGAAAAATAATACATCAGAGCACAGGTTACCCAGCAAGTTCTTGGAATGTATTAGACACCATTTTTTATTTCAGAAAGCAGAAAAAGCTGTTAGGGGAGAGGCTGCTCTAGATTTGATTTTGACAAATAGAGAAATTTGACAAATTTTCACTTTCACTGAAGCTGCCTTCTACTTTCAAATTCTGATCAACATAAGAACATAAGAATGGCCGTACTGGGTCAGACCAAAGGTCCATCTTGCCCAGTATCCTGTCTGCCGACAGTGGCCAGCACCAGGTGCCCCAGAGAGGGTGGACCGAAGACAATGATCATCCCTCTCCAGCCTCTGACAAACAGAGGTCAAGGACACCATTTTATCCCCTGGCTAATAGCCTTTTATGGACCTAACCTCCATGAAATTATCTAGCTTCTCTTTAAACTCTATTATAGTCCTAGCCTTCACAGCCTCCTCTGGCAAGGAGTTCCACAGGCTGACTACACACTGTGTGAAGAACTTTCTTTTATTAGTTTTAAACCTGCTACCCATTAATTTCATTTGGTGTCCTCTAGTTCTTCTATTATGGGAACTAATAAATAACTTTTCTTTATCGGCCCTCTCCACACCACTCATGATTTTATATACCTCTATCATATCCCCCCTCAGTCTCCTCTTTTCTAAACTGAAAAGTCCCAGTCGCTTTAACCTCTCCTCATATGGGACCCGTTCCAAACCCCTAATCATTTTAGTTGCCCTTTTCTGAACCCTTTCCAAGGCCAAAATATCTTTTTTGAGGTGAGGAGACCACATCTGTACACAGTATTCAAGATGTGGGCGTACCATAGTTTTGTACAGGGGCAGTAAGATATTCTGGGTCTTATTTTCTTTCTTAATAATTCCTAGCATCCTATTTGCCTTTTTGACCGCCGCTGCACACTGCGTGGAAGTTTTCAGAGAACTGTCCACGATAACTCCAAGATCTCTTTCCTGATTTGTCGTAGCCAAATTAGCCCCCATCATACTGTATGTATAGTTGGGGTTATTTTTCCCGATGTGCATTACTTCACACTTATCCACATTAAATTTCATTTGCCATTTTGTTGCCCAATCACTCAGTTTGGTGAGATCTTCTTGGAGTCCCTCACAGTCTGCTTCTGTCTTGACTATCCTAAACAGTTTGGTATCATCTGCAAACTTTACCACCTCACTGCTTACCCCTTTCTCCAGATCATTTATGAATAAGTTGAACAGGATTGGTCCTAGGACCGACCCTTGGGGGACACCACTAGTTACCCCCCTCCATTCTGAAAATTTACCATTTATTCCTACCCTTTGTTTCCTGTCTTTTAACCAGTTCTCAGTCCAAGAAAGGACATTCCCTCTTATCCCATGGCCATGTAATTTACACAAGAGCCTTTGGTGAGGGGACCTTGTCAAAGGCTTTCTGAAAATCTAAGTATACTATATCTACTGGATCCCCCTTGTCCGCATGTTTGTTAACCCCTTCAAAGAACTCTAATAGATTAGTAAGACAGGATTTCCCTTTACAGAAACCATGCTGACTTTTGTCCAACAAATTTTGTTCTTCTACATGCTTCACAATTTTATTCTTTACTATTGTTTCGACTAATTTGCCCGGTACTGAAGTTAGACTTACCGGTCTGTAATTGCCCGGATCGCCTCTGGAGCCCTTTTTAAATATTGGTGTCACGTTGGCTACCTTCCAGTCATTAGCTACAGAAGCCGATTTAAGGGATAGGTTACAAACCACAGATAATAGTTCAGCAATTTCCCATTTGAGTTCTTTTAGAACCCTTGGATGAATGCCATCCGGTCCCAGAGATTTGTTAACATTAAGTTTTTCTATTTGTTCCAAAACCTCCTCTAATGACACTTCAATCCGGGACAGTTCCTCAGATTCATCACCCACAAAGGACGGTGCAGATTTGGGAATCTCCCCAACGTCCTCAGTCGTGAAGACTGAAGCAAAGAAATCATTTAGTTTCTCCGCAATGGCTTTATCGTCCTTGATTGCGCCTTTTATAGTTCGATCGTCTAGGGGACCCACAGGTTTTTTAGCAGGCTTCCTGCTTTTAATGTACTTAAGGTGATGTTCAAGAATTTGAAAGTAGAAGACAGCTTCAGTGAAAGTGATCATGAAATAATAGACTTCATTATTCTAGTGAACTAGCCAATTAGCCTGTCATAAGACGGGATTTTCAGGTCTCTCCTCCACGTCGGTCTTCTCTCCTGAGCCTCTGGTCTCTCACTCCATCTCTCTCTCTCCCTCTCTCTCCTCCTCCTCCTGCCTCCCCCCCCCCCCAGCTCTCCTCCACCTCTTGCCTCTCTCTCTCTCTGTCTTTCTCTTTCTCTTCTCCTCCCCCTCCTGTCTCTCACTTGGGGGACCGTGGAGCCCAAACGGCTGTTTGGGCTCCGCACTCCCTGTGCTGCATGGGGAGCACGGAGCCCAAACGGTCACTTGCGCCGCTTGCTCCCACGCGGCGGCCTGACTGAGTGGCACAGAAGTCAGCTGAGCGCCATGGCAGGATGCGAAGGGGGCCAGGGAGGTGATGTTCACAGTCAGGCTCCACCCCCTGGACATGTACGTCACCGCCCCAGCCCCCTTCCCCTCCCGCCGTGGCGCTCAGCTGACTTCTGCCCTGCTCAGCCGGGCCGCCGCAGGGGAGCAAGCAGCCGTTTGGGCCCCGCGCTCCTCATGCAGCACGGGTCGCCCAGAGGGAACAGCCAGCATTTCAGCATTACAGAGTCACAGACATTGGGCTACTATTTATATGATGGTAGGAGGGAAAACAGAACAATCAAGATAATGGATTTCAAGAAGATACAATTTAGCAAACTCAGGAAATTGGATAGATTCCTATAGGAAGCAAATCTAAGGGGAAAACAAACAGTTCATGAGATTTGGCAGTTTTTCCGAGACATTATTAAGGGCACAAGAACTAACTTTGTTGCTGAGTAGGAAAGATAGAAAGTATGGCAAGAGACCACCCGGGCTTAACCAGGTGATTTTCAGTTATCTAAATTAAAAAAAAGAGTCCTACAAAAAGTGGAAAGTAGGCCAAATTACATTGGGTGAATATAAACAAATAATAGAAATATATAGCGACAAAATTAGAAAGATTAAGGCACCAAATTAGATTTAACTAGCATTGGAAGCAAGAGGAAGACCAAGGACAGGGTAGATCTATAACTCAATGGGTAAGGGAACAATAATAGAAATGTAGAAACAGCTGAAGTGCTAAATGACTTAATTTGTTTCAGTGACAGTGAAATTGAGGTAGGATCAGAGGCCAAAATAGAGAAAAAACAAATTAACTAATTTTTAAGTTCAATGTCTTCAGGTCACCACTGTCTGATGAAATACATCTTAGAATACTTAAGGAGCTGTCTGAGGAGATATCTGAATCATTAGTAATTATCTTCAAAAAGTCATGGAGCATGAGAGAGATTCCAGAGGACTGGAAGAGGGCAAATGTAGTGTCAATATATAAAAAAGAAAAAAAAGATAACCCAGTCCCCTTAACTTCACTACCCAGAAAGATAATGGAGCAAGTAATTAAGCAATTAATTTGCAGACACCTAGAAGATAATAAGGTGATAAGTAACAATCAGCATTGATTTATCAAGAACAAATTGTAGGAAACAAAACTAATAGTTTTCTGTCACAGGGTAACAAGATGTGTAGTTATAGGGGAAGTAGTAGATGTGATATGTCTTAATGTTAGTAAGGCTTTTGATAGTGTCTTCATGACCATGTCATAAACAAACTTTCTTGGGAAATACAACAAAGATGGAGCTACTATGAGGTGGGTGAATAACTGATTGGAAAAGTGTTCCCAGAGAGTAGTTATCAGTAATTCACAGTCAAGCTTATGATACCAAGCTGGGATGGGTTGCAAGTATTTTGGAGGATAGCATTAAAATTCAAAATGATCTGGGCAAAGTACTCCACTCAGGAAGGAATAGTCAGTTGCACCCATACCAGGGGAGGAAAACTGAGGAAAGGGATGCAGGGGTCATTGTGGATTACAAGCTGAATATGAATCAATAGCATAACACTGTAACAAAAAAAAAAAAAAAAAAAAAGCATCATTCAGGGATGTACTAAAGAGTATTGTAAGCAAGACATGAGAAGTAATTCTTCTGCTTTACTTTGCACTGATTAGGCCTCAACAGTAGTATTGTGTTCAGTTCTGGGTGCACATATCAGGAAAAAATGTGGACAAATTGGAGAAGGTCTACAGAAGAACAACAAAAATAGAAACAGAAATAGAAAATGTGACTTAGGAGAAAAAATGGGGAAAAATGTGGTTTGTTTAGTTTGGATAAGAGAAGATTGAAAGAGGACAGTTTTTAAGTACACAAAAGGTTGCTACAAGGAGGAGGGAGAAAATTTTTCTTTTTAACCTCTGAGGATAGGGCAAAAAACAGTGGACTTGGGCAGATTAGATTGGACATTGGGAAAAAAAATCCTAACTCTCAGAGTGGTTAATCACCTGAATAAATTGCCTAGGGAGGCTGTGCAATCTCCATCACTGGAGATTTTTAAGAGCAGGTAGACACAGACTTGTCAGGGATGGTCTAGATTGGGGCAAGCAATAATTTTTAATAGGGGGCCACTCCAAGATTTGGTAAGTGGTCAAGGGCTGCACTCTATGCAGTGGCTGTGCGGGATGGCAGGTGGGGTCTAAAAGGGAGCTTGGGAAAGAGGACTGAGGTGCAGGAGGGGATATGGGATCTGAGAGGGTATTTGGGTGAAGGAGGGGGTTATGATCTCAGGTAGGGGTTTGGAGTGCAGGGTCTAGGAGGGGGTATGGGTGCAGGAGAGGATTTTGGCCTGGGGGAGGGGGTGTAAGAGGGAGTGAATGATCTTGTATGGAATTGTGACCTGGAAGAAGGGGAGGAAAGGTGGTGCAGAGGGTTTGGGTAGTCACCTGGGGCGGGGGAATGGAATGTAGGGTTAGGGAGGGGTATGGGTACAGGAGAGGATTCTGACCTGTGGAAGGGGGTGGGAGAGAGTTGTGACCTAGAGGAAGTGGGAAGAGGGGATACAGAGGGTCTGGGTAGTGACATGGGACAGAAGGGGGTGTTGGCCTGGGGCAGGGAGTTGTGGAGAGAGGGGGGCTGGGGTGCCAGAGACAGGCTTTGGCTGGGAGGCACTTACCTATGCGGTTCCTAGCCAGCAGCTCTACAGGAACCTCAGACAGGCTCCATGCCTGTCTGCTGGGCTGGCTGTTCCACATGGCTCTGCTCCAGCATGGGGAAGGGGGAGGCTTTGTTCACTGGCCCTGCCTCCAGGAAAATTTCTCAGCTCCTATTGGTCAGAAACTGGCCAATGGGAGCTGAGCGCAAAGCCTCCCCATCCCTCCCTGACCCTTCCCAATGTGCCAAGCAATTAGCAGACCCTCTGTAAAGCATGAGCTTCTATAAGGGTTCTATTGAGGTGGCCACAGGCCAGATCCAGTGGCCTCTTCCCATCCATGGTCTAGATAATACTTAGTCCTGCCATGAGTACAGGGTACTAGACTAGAAGACCTCTCAAGTTCCCTTGCAGTCCTATGAATCTATGAAAAATTAATATGAGCCAATAATGTGACACAGTTGCAAAATAGGATGGGTGTAGTAACTGTGGTGTCAAAAATTGGGAGGTAATTGTTTCACTCAATTCAGCATTAGTGAGTCCTCAGCTGGCGTAGTGTATCTAGTTCTGGGTGCCTCATTTTAAGAAAGATGTGGAGAAAATGGAGAGAGTCCAGAGGAGAGAAACCAAAATGATGAAGGGTTTTAAAAACTTTATCTATGAGGAAAGGTTAAAAAACTGGGCATGTTTAGTCTTAAAACAGGAGGCTGAGGGAAGACCTGATAATAGCCTTCAAAAATGTTAAGGGCTATTATAAAGAGAGTAATGTTCAATTGTTCTGAATTGATGTCTTGGACTAAAGTGAAAGGCATCTTCAATCTAGGGCAGAATTAATCATTTAAGAATTCTCTAGAGAGAAGCTAGTGAGCA
This sequence comes from Pelochelys cantorii, assembly GCA_032595735.1. Taxonomy (NCBI): domain Eukaryota; kingdom Metazoa; phylum Chordata; order Testudines; family Trionychidae; genus Pelochelys; species Pelochelys cantorii. Next base: position 38,849,691 of record CM064326.1, read on the forward strand.
GTTTCTGAGGAAGACCCTGGAAAAGGGACTCAAAGCTGTGTACATTAATGAAGGGCAGGTTTGTGTTTCCATCCTTTACTTGTGGATCCAAGGGAAATTTCTCTTTGTAACCCTTAAAAAACGATGAAACCGCTCCTTAGTCTAATCAGAAATGGCATATCTGACTCACTTTACTTTAGAGAATCACAGAAATTGAAGAAGTTAATGATTTGATCATTCAGTACATCTCCCAGCTGGTGCAGGATTGACCTTTACAGTACATAGTCCAGTCTGATTATAGATGTCCAAAGCAATGGGACTTTCATCACTTCCATTAAGAGAGTATTTCACAGTCTAACTGCCAAGAAGTTATTTTCCTGCTAATCAGCCTAGATTTTCACTTTTTGAATTTCTTCATATTACTTCAAATTATAGTCCAATTTTCTACTCTAAACAATTGTGGCCTAATTGCCTTCTCTCTTTTTTTGTTGTATTTTGTTTTTTGTTTTCTGTATACATGTTTTAAACTGTCATCTTGGAAAAGCTTTTCATAAAGCTATAATGTCATATTTTTCTCCCATGCTGTTCCCCCCACCCCCAACATCCCTCTGAAAAATACTTTTCTTGTGTGTTTTAATTTTAGTGTTTAGATTCCCCAACCTTTTTCTTGTTGGTGAATTGTAATACTTCTTCACATAGCACCTTACTGACATATTTATGGCAATGACACCAGGGTAATGTTGAGTTTTGTGAAGTATTGCAGGTAAGAAGGTTTACAAAGCACAATCAGCAAATGACTCCCTAATGCCTTTGCATGAAGTAGCTTAAGAATCTAAATTACCTCACACTGGTTTCATATATTAGTTTGAATAGAATAATGTGGGCTGTAGCAAATACAATCTGTAGACTATAACCCCTTTTTAGGGGTTCTCACAGCTATGTATATATGGAGAAAGGCTGTGAAATGATTTCAAATTTAGTTTCAATCAACCACCCAAACTTTCAAAATTCTCTGCAAAAATGAAAATCGCTAGAATGTATGCCTCTGAGGCAGCTGCTGTGGACCTGTAGACTCTGGGGATGTGTCTACACAGCAAAGTTATTTTGCAATAACAGCCATTATTCCAAAATAACTATGCGAGCCTCTACACCGCAATTCTGCTATTTTGAAATAATATTGAAATAACAGACAGCTTATTCTGACTTCTGTAAACCACATTCTATGAAGAATAACACCTATTCCAAAATAGCTATTTCGAAATAAGGCCTGTGTAGATGCACCACTTCTGCTATTTCGAAATAGCCCCTCACCAGGGCCATTCTAAGTTATTCCTCCTGGGGCTCTAAATTGAGATAGCACATCTACATTAGGAAAGCCTGCCTCGGACTAATTTTGAGGCTTTCCTGCAGTGTAGATGTGCTATTTCAAAATAAGCTACAGTAAAACCTTTGTTATCCGGCACTCTGTTAACCAGAAAACTTTGTTAATCTGCATTGCCCCCAGCCACAATACTGTCACATTTTCAGGTGCACAGGGCTGGCTTGGTTCACCATGATTGGCTTAACAATTTTTTATTTAAGAAATACTAATCATCTTTAACTCAAAATAGAAATGTGAGACCAACTGCCTCACACTACAAAACTACCAATATTACAAACTTGAATTTTACTATTATTGTCCATTGATTTTTCCTAGGTTGATGGGACCCTCAGATAACTGGAATTTTTAGATAACCGGAACGCCCTAATCCCCGAGCATGCCAGATAACACAGGTTTTACTGTATTTCAGAATAACTATATTCTGAAATAGCTTATTCTGAAATAACTGTGCAATGTAGACATAGCCTGGGAACCCAGTTTCTCTACACTAGGAAATTATTTCAAAATAACTTATTTTGAAATAATAACTCCTGAAGTAACTATTTTGAAATAGCATGTCCACACTATAGGGATGCCTCAAAATTAGTCAGAGGCATGCTCCCTTAGGCTACATCTATACTGTAGCCTCCTTGCAGAAAAGCATATGCAAATGAAGGGTGGCATGGACTATCACCGTGCTTCATTTGCATAAGTAATGAGCAACCGTTTTTGCTCAAGAGGCTTTTGTGCAAAAACGAGAAGTGTAGACGACTCCTTTTTGTGCAAAACCCCCCTCTTGTGCAAGAGCCGTTTTTCCTCAAAAAATGAGGGTTCATTTGCATATGCTTTTCTGCAAGAAGGCTACAGTTTAGACATAGCATTAATGAGGATGCGCTACCTCGACTTAGAGCCCCAGGTAGCACAGGGGAGTAATTACTTTGAATGACTCTGGGGAGTAGTTATTTTGAAATAGCAGTAATGGAGCATCCACACTATTGCTATTTTGAAATAACTATTTCAAAACAAGCATTATTCCTTGTGGAAAGCAGGAGTTATTATTTTGAAATAACCAGCCCGTTATTGTAGGGCTTGTAGTGTGGATGCTTTGCTTGTTATTTTGAAATAAGGTGTAGACCAGGACAAGGAGCTATCAGCCTGGGAGGTTGGGAGCCAGTGCTCCAAGGGCTTCCAGACCCCCAGCTCCCTGGGAGACTGCCTGGTGAGCTGCCAAGGAGCCTGGGAGCTTGGCAGCCAGTGTTTCCAGGCTCTTGGCTCCCTGTCTACCAAGTTGGTGTTCTGATGAGGAGTGAGGCAGGTGAGCTGGCAGGAAATCAGAGAGGCTTCCATTCAACTCCCACCAGGTTTCCATTAGACTTTTGCTGAGACTGATGTCACAAAGCAAATGGAGATGACATGCACCTTTGGAGAACCTACCACCGATTTGGGACATAGCAACATACCAGCATAGCTAAAATTTGGCAAAGAAGTAGCATTTAGACCTTAGACCTCATAAATAATGTATTACCAAATTTTGCACAGTTAAGGTGTTGATTGGACAGTATCACATGACCCAAATAACTGAAAATACATAGGGCCTTGGGCAGAACAGTCATTCAAAACCATAACACATGTACACACCCTGTGCTAATTAAGAGTTACACAGAGATAGTGACTCATAGTTATTCTTCTGTCCTTACAAGCATGTCAAAATTTACCTTTAATGGTAGGGAGAGATAGCTCTTGTAATAGTGCATTTTTAAAACAGTGTAGCCAGCACTCCATCAATGAAACTATTTGGTTTTGAAGGGAGGATCCATAGTTTTACCCAGGCTAGGCATACCAAATCTGGGGCTACTGGCATTGTTAGAGAGGACTAGCACTTCTTCTGTGATCTCTAAAGCTGCAGCCAAATTAGGTCCGCTTGCTCTCCATTTTTTTCTCCTCTTTCCCCATCCTCACTGCACCTGTGCTAGAGTGACTATAATGGAGGTAGATGTGTGAGAGAGAATGGGCATTGATTGAGTTCTCCAATGAGTAGATGTGTTGTGGGGAGATAGACTGAAGGAAGGCTGGTGTATTGATTTTTTGCTACTCCTCAAGTGATTCCTCACATCTTTCTGCTTCCAAGTACTATGAAGGGACTGTGTGGGATTGACTGAAGTGTGCCATATCTGTCAGAACTGAAGTTCAAGGCAAAACACCTGTGATCTTCATTGAACTCTCCACTAATTGCAAAAGATGAACACCATTCTGCTAAGGAAATGATACGCTCTTAGAACACATTTTTTTGAAAGAAGATCAATAAAGACAGAAATCAATTCTTTACTTCCCTACCTTAAAATTATAGACTGGAGTATAAAGAAAGCTTACTTTATTTTAGCATTAAAACATCAGAAAATTTGCTGGTCAGAAAAACAATTATTCTCTTTCTGGGATCTTTCTAATTAGTGTTTTGAGATAGTATATATTCACATTTCTATTTCTTTTAGGTTTTTTTCTGTCTGTTATTTTTAGCTTTTACGGTTGGACAGTTTTGTTAATTCTTTGTTTCATTTTCATTAAAAATTTTATTTCATCGTTATGAGCAGATTTTATGATGGTCTGATTTCTTTAATGGTGTGTAAACAACACAATACATCAACCTGAAATGACTATTCTCTGCCTAACACAGAGAGTAGGAATAAATGCCTGAAGCATATTCTAATATACAGTGACAATGTGGGAGGAAAAATGAATGCTACCAAAAATGTCAAGTGGCGAGTGGTCAATGTGAAGCTTTAATGGGGATTTACATCACTTTGCACAGGCTTTGGTAATATATCAAATCAGAGCTATGAAACAGGGTTTACCAGTGATCATAGGTGTTATTTTTTCTAAACACCAGTATTATGTGAATCATAATGTGAGCCCAATCTCATCTCAATGTGTTTCTCAGTGACAGGGAAAACCATTAAAGCATGCTGACATTTTGACTGGACAGGAGGTTTGTCAGACATTTTGATTAGAATTGATTGAATTATTCATTGTGATTCCCTGTTTGCAAACTGATCCTCATTTCTACTAGGTTTTCACTATTGCTAAATACTTGCTAAGCAGGTTAGGTAACAAATTTCAGCTTGTGGGTTGTTCACATAATACATATGTTAACAATTTGATATTTGTGGTGGATGTGTGGGCAATAAAGTCATATGGGGTGAGGTGATTTCTCCCCACAACTCAAGGTTTAAGGGTTATTTAGAAGGAAGGGTTTCTTTTCGAAATAACCCCGCATGGACTGCATTTGTTTTCTCGAAATACGCTATTTCAGAAAAGCGGCCGGCTGCGATTATGCAAATGAAGCGCGGGAAATTCAAATCCGCGCTTCATTTGCAATTTCGCTTGTCTGTATTTGCATTCCTCTCTTGAAGGAGGAATGCGATGTAGACATACCCTGACTGTAGCTGGCAATCCTTAGTGAATGTAACCTTTGGGTCCTGCTCCCAATAGTCCAAAAACTCATTACAGCTTAAATAAAATACTCTAGTATGTCATCCAAGCCAATTTGTAGCTTTACACTGTCTTGAAAAGGACAACCATGAAAGCATGTGTAACCCATATTAGGGTACATATTAGGTAGATATCTGTTTAAGAGACCCATAGAAATAAGGCAGGAGTGAGTTTTATCTTGGTCATTGTTGCTGGGCAGATTTAGCTCTCCACCCCCTGAAGCTTCTAGAGTTGGGTGTGGTAATTTTGGGGTCTGCTGTAATAGGTTCTCTGTCTGTTGCTGGGGTCAGACTACATGACAACAAGTGGTCAGGGCAGCTTCTTTACTAAGGGCCTGGCCAGGCTGGCGCACCCCCTGCCTGCAGTGCCATGTGGGCAGGGGGCTGCTCCAGCTAGGCCGAGGACTGGTTAACTGGTTACCCCAACAAGCATGCCAGTATGGCAATGCTAATTGGGTAACCGGTTACCCCTTTACATTCCTAGCTGGTTACTAAGCTTTTCTGAAAATCAGGTCAACTGGACCGCACTCCTGTACTATGATGTACCCAGCCGGGCCCATGTACCCAACTGAAGTCCATGCCAGCACACCACTTTGTACACAGCCTTATTTAGGAGCCAAATATTATTATTCTGTTTTATTTATTATGATTATTATTGTTTGCATTACCACAGCACCTAGGAGCCCTCGTCACGGAGCAGGACCTCAGTGTTCTAGGAATGGTACAGTCACAGAACATAAAGACAACGCATGCCCCAGAGAACCTGCAATCTAAGTATAAGGCCTGAGAGCAGCCCCTAGTCTGTGTCCCTGCCCTCCACAGGGTCTGCCGTCCAAGACAGGAGGAGGTGCTGAGCTCCCCTCACGGATCTGAGCTCCCTGGAAGGAACTTACTGCTGTCCAGCTCTCACTTCCGGTCTGGCCAGAGGGTGGGGCCTCAGATAGGAATAAGAGGAACAGGTGGTGGGCCTCATGGAGTGGGGAGCAAGGCCTGCCTCAGCCACCCACCACCGGAAGAGGCTGGTACTGCTCCTGAGCCTTAGGCAGGTGAATACCTGTAACTGGGGCTTGAATTCTGCATTTTGGCACTGTCCTGCCCAATTCAGATGAGTACTTACCCTACATACGGACCACCCAAAAATAACTCAAATTGCTCTTTAAATTTAAAATTCTCCCTCAGCTAAGGTGTTTCCATATAAAAAAAATCTGCTTTGTGCTCTCCATGAAGTGCTGTAAAACAAATACGTTCTGTCCACTTACAGAGCAACCATTCTTCAGGGAATCAGCAAGAGTCTGGGGTTTTTTTCAGGTATAAAATGAAACCAACTTGTATATGTACTAGAACAAAGCAAGTTGACCACAACATTAACAGTCTTCCCAAACTAAAAGTTGTTGGTCAGGTTGTTTTAAAAATAATAATAATACAAAATTTAAATGCATTTTGTGTTTTAAACTTGGGGAATATTTTTCAAGCATTTATCTGCAAATATAAGGGCTAGGAACTTTTTCTTTTTAAAAGACAGCTAAGATTATATCATCTTTACAGGGATTTGTCTAATTCACTCTCTCTCAGCAGACGGAAAGGGAAATTGACAAGAAACTTTTAAGTGGGCCACTGTCATTTCTTATGGAGGATTTCAATTTAAGGAAATGGCATTGTCCATCAGGATATTATTCCAATTGAAAATTCCCAACCTCCTCTAGTTAACAGTCTCTAATTATAGATTACACACATTCTGCTTTATTTAATGAAGAGATGCAAAGTACCCGGCCAGAGCTGCTATATTCTCTTTCTTGCTTCTCCATATTTAGAACCTGAGCTGTGATGGAAGGAACTTCCTGCTGTCTAAGTGTGGAGTGCATAGCAAGGCTGCAGAGAAAATTGAAGCTAAAGTTTGTACTTACACCATAAAAGTATTTGGACTCAGTGTTCATGCCAGAGAAAACTGCTTTATTGCAACATTAGGGTGGTTCAGTAAAACTTTTTCTGTTGTGATGCTGATGGCCCAGCTTAGACCTTCACTTGTGTGTGAATATCAAAGTTGCTAAATGTATTAGTATATATTCAAGCCAATTCACTTGTATGTTAATAGAGCTCAAAGAAGATGCTAATTATATTGTTTTTGCCTGTCTATATTCTGTTATTTGTTATTACATTACATTTACATTTAGCATGCCTGGTAATTAAATAACCCTAGATCAAAGGGTGTGTTAATGTAAGAGGGTATTCAGAAGTTAGAACTTCATAAAGATGAATGGAATTCTACTTGTATTGTTTTCACTTTTTTATTCCTATTTTAATGTAATGGCAAACATTTTTATTATGTATATCCCCATAACAAATAATCCATTGAATGCAAATGAAGAATAGTGCTAAACTCAAAGGAATTGGTCACCGTGTGGGCACAGACACTTGTCAGATTGTCTGTGAAAAAAAGCTATCACTACTGATTCAACAAAGAGTGGTCCCGTGGCACCTTAGGGCATGTATAGAGCAGGAAATTATTTTGAAATAACTAAATTAGAAATAATAACTCCCAAAATAAGAAAATTGAAATAGTGTTATTCCCTGAGGAAAGCAGGAGTACAGATTTGGAAATAACCAGACCATTATTTCAAAGTGACGGGCTTCGTAGTGTGGACGCTCCACTTATTATTTCGAAATAAGGTAGATCAGGTCTTAGAGACTAACCAAAATATATAGAATATTCTGGGCAAAACACACTTCATCAAATGAATTGGAGTGGAACTAACAGAAACCAAGAGATATATATGTTGTAAACTCTTTTGCTGTGCCCATCACTGTGTATATTAAATTCTGTGATTCGTGGGGAATGGTCACAAAGGGAAACTATGTTGCTAAAACCACATAGTATTTCTCCTTGTGCCAGGATTTCTCACTTGATTTTCAGAGCCTATTTTCCCTTCTTTTCTCAGACTGAAAGGCTGTATTTCAATTGTGCCCTGTGATCCTTAAAACTGAGAGAAGATCCTCCTGCACACAATTTTTTTTCCTAACCTTCATCTGTCTGCCTGGTACAGGCAATGGCTTAGTACATGAGAATATTCTCTGTGGCTTGCAGTTACTATACACTGATTTTATATATGTAGTTCATTCAGTCCAGTCCCTAATATCCTGCAAATTCTCAGGACAGTGGAGGGAGTAGAGCTAGCTAATTAGAAGCTTCCGCCTCAGCCCAATCAAAATGATGTTTACCCATAGTGGCTGAGGTGTGAGTAAGGAAGAAGAGTATCTGTTTATGAACCACCTCAAGGAGAGTAACATGCTTATCATCTGACTCACAGATTTTAAAGCCAGAAGGGACCATTATTAATCCTCTAGTTAGATTTGCATAACACAGGTTTTTAAATTTCACCCAGTATTTCCTGTATGAGGCTCATGCTTTATAAAAATCTAGTCTGATTTTTAGATAGCTAGTTTATCTTTATTTAAAGACTTCAAGTGATGGAAATCCCCACGCCCATAGGTAAGTTGTTTCAGTGGTTAATTACCATCCTTCTTTGAGATTTGTGTCGTATTTTTAATTTGAATTTTTCTGGCTTCTGCTTCCAACCTTTGAATCTCATTATGCCTTTGTCTGTTAGATTACAGAGCCATCACATCTCTGAAATCTCCTATCCATATGGTACTTCTACACTTTGATCAAATGCTGACTTACACCTTTCTTGGATAGAGTGAGCTTTTTCTCTCATTCTAGGGCAGATCAGTACTCAAAGGGTTCCAATCTAGGCTGCAGGGTATTCTCAAAATCTTGATGGACCGTTGCCTCCCCAGGTCCACAAAGCTTCTAACTTCAATTGCTGAAAAATGACAGAGGAACTCACCCCTCTGCTCTGCACATCTCCTGCTGACTGGCCCTGTTGCCAAGTCAATCAACGGAGCTTCTGCATGAGTCAGGAAGCACAGTGAGTTGCTACTTTGGGCTGGACATGCTCAAAACTAGAGCAGGGAAGCAGGAACTTTTCTGAGTGCTTCCTGCTCTTCTTATTAACCACGGAAAGAGATGTGTTATTGGCCTTTCTTTTACCTGCAGGAATATTGCATCTTAGTTTCACAAGGGAAACTGTCTTTGTTTTGTGTAAGTCTTAGAATGAAAAAGTGCACCAATAAATACAATCGTTATTTTCTCTGGGCCATGAAAATCACCTTTTTCTTCATTTGGGGTCAAAATCCTAGTTTCACAGGAGGACAGTTGGCTGCATCAGGCTATGCAGTGTTTGTGTGTTCCTGCTAGAGGCATATGAATGCGACATGACTGTCTCACTGGCTTGAAGCCATCTGATCATTTGTAACCGAAGTTAACATTATATCATCTCATGCTGGGTTCAGAGTGTCCAAAAGGAAGAGGGCTAAGGACAACAGTGTCAGTAGCAACAGCAGGAAAAAAATTTCCACATGCAAAGTCAATAAAGCGTGTCTTCCCAAAAGGCTTCTAATTCCCTGTCATCAAGGAGGCTACCTTTTCAGGTAGACTCTTCTGCCTCCAGAGCTAAGAGAGTTGCTGCCCAACTACTTCTTTACAATTTAGCAAGGAAGAAGTAACTGAAGGCAAGTTTTAGAGTACAGCTCCACATAGAGGCTGCTGCTGATTCTGAAGAAGAGGATTCATTGTCCCTACCCACTTTAGGTTGATGATGGTGCTGACAGAGAGGGCCACACTTGAGAGAGAAGTGCAGAGACATACATCTAAATTGTAAGTAATTTGTTATATAAATTGGACATATTGGAACTGGAAAAGGTACTGAATAGAGCAACAAAAAAGATTAAGGGTACGGAACATCTTCTCAAGTGAGAAGAGACTAATATAACTGGGACTTTTCAGCTTGGAAAAGAGATAATTAAGGGTGGGGGGATAGGCTAGAAATCTATAAAATCATGTCTGGTGTAGAAAAGGTAAATAAGGAAGTGTTATTTACTCCTCATAACACAAGAACTAGGGATCACCAAATTAAATGCATAAGCAGCAGGTTTAAAACTAACAAAAAGAAGTATTTCCTCACACAACACACAGTTACCCTGTGGAACTCCTTGCCACAGGATGTTTCTAGGGCCAAGATTATAACAGCGTTTATTAAAGAACTAGGTAAGCTCATGGAAACTAGGTCCACCATTGACTATTAGCCAGGATGGGCTGGAATGCAAAACCATGCTCTAAAGTTTTCATAGCCTCTGTTTGCCAGAAGCTGGGAATCGGCAGCAGAGGACAGATCGCTTGATGGTCACCTGTTCTGTTCATTCCCTCTGAAACACCTGGCATGGGCCATTGTTAGAAGTCAGGATATTGGCCTATTGGACTGTTCCATTATGGCCATTCTTATGTTCTTATGTTGTCCATGACAAAGAGTGGCAACAAAATCTTGTTGCCCAGGGAAAGGAAGATCAGCTTGACATATAGCTGTGCATGGCTGTGAAGGAGTATATGACAATGTCACTATAATATCTAACTTCTCTTTGCAACAGAAAAAAGAAGTATTTATACTTTTGAAAAGAGGGCGTAGGAGGTTGATAAAGTTGATGGCGCTGGAAGCAGGGGACCCAAATGTGGTAAGCACAGGGATAATATTGATGCTTGGGTTTGTTGTGCAGGCTCTATTTATTTAACCTTAATTCTGCTCTGTTTTTTTATTCCCAGATTAGATTCACATGATTGGTAAAAGCAAAGATTAGCTTTCTTCTTAATTTGTTTTCCTCATAGCATCTATAGGACAGAGCTGAGGTTTTTTTGGTACCTTAATTGTCCATTGCCATACCTTAACATGTTTACTTTTCATTTAAGTTAACCTTAACTGTCAGATTTCTGGGTTTGTACTGCTTATTTTGGGGATTATTGCAACATTCTTGTGGCATTTTTACTGTTAAACTATTTATATGTACTCTCAACCTAAGCATGGGGGAGGTGGGGGGAGTTCCCTGGGAATATAAATACAGTAAAACTCCAATAGTCCAGCATCCAATTGTCCGGCACTCCCGATAGTCTGGCATCAAAAGGCAAGAGCTTAGTGAAGGGCTGGCCAACCTGAGGCTCCTGATGGAAAAAAATTGCGACTCCTGGCGGAACCGAGACGGAACCCGGAACCACTCAGGTCAGCTGCTCTCATGGCCGGGTCTCTGTGAGCTACATGCACGCTTATGGCCTGCGCCATTCCGCTCACAGCCCCCAGCGCACTGTTATACCTGCACGTGCACGCTGGGTTGCACACAGCGTCCCAGCCTGCACATGCTAGCAGCCAGCTGCTGAGCGCAGGCAGCTGCTTCAGGACACAGACATAAGGTTGGGGGGAGAGTTGCCTGGCTCTGGAGAAGGGGAGGAGATCGGGGGCAGGGGGCGGTGCGCACGGCGTCCCAGATGTGGCACAGCGGCTCTGGCTCCAGGACCCAAGCATAAGGTTGGGCGGGGAGGGGGAATGGGTTACAGCAGGGAGGGGAGGTGTTTGGCTCTGGGGACGGGAAGGAGAGGGGAGGGGATTGGGTTGCACACGGTGTCCCGGCCAGCTCATGCTCAAAGCCAGCCGCTCAGTGCACGTGCCCCAGCGCCTGGAGGGAGACGCGTGGCTGTAGCAGCGGCTCTGGGACCCAAGAATTAGGTTAGAGTGGGGGGAGGAGGATTGGGTTGGGAATATGCCCCCTTATAGTACCTCCTGATAGTCCGGCATATGCGATAATCCGGCACCACCTAGGTCCCAAAGGTGCCGGATTATCGGAAGTCTACTGTACATGTTGTACACTGATGGAATTTCATATGTGCTTTTTATAACTTATCTTGGAAATAAATGATATAAATATAGAGGATAAAATGTACAGCTTTGCAGTTGTCCAAGCTTAAAATTGGTCATTTAAAGCAATAAAATAATTTTTAAAATCTCTTATTTAGAGATAAAAGTGACTGAGTGCCCAGTTGCAAGGGTTTATTAGTAATCTGCTGGCTTGTGCTAGTATTGTTGTGGTGTATTCAATTTTTTCTCTACAATTTTGCTTTCTCCTCAAATAGTTCCAGTTCTATAAAAGTGCCCAAACTCCTTTCCTTTCCAGTCACTCCTAAATGGCAACATACAGCACCAGAAACACAATTTTGTATCCTTCTTCCATTAGTTCCCAAGCAAGGAGGCTGAAAGTCCCTTGATTTCCTCCTCTTCTATATTTTACTTTGTATTTTCCGTAGGCTCTTTCTCATTTCTGAAAATTATCATATCAGTCCACTCAAAGATCTGTTTAACCTTGTGAAAACCAACCACTGTCCCTTTCACTGGATTGCCTATCTGCAAAGTGGACCATTAATATTCCTAACCATAAATTTTCAAAGTGTGGTGCAGCCTTTCAGTCACACAACATTAAAATTAGCTCCTTCTGAAACAAAAACTACCTGTGTGTTGTCAAGAGGCCTCTCCTTTTGAGTGATTATTTAGGGAATTCCAGTCTGTTTCTCTAAATCTGTGTTTTGATGTCTTAGAATCACAAGGAACTAACAATACTTAACACAGATTGTATCCTCGTGCCTTGTCTACTTGTCATTTCATTTTGGGACCTGATTTATAGATTTCAAAGTTTCTTCCTAGATGTGGATGCAGAGGAAGCAGTGGGGAGCACACTAGTAGTAGTGACAGGAGGCATCTGCCTCGTGGAAGAGTATGGAAGGCAAAATATATATAGGGTCCTAATTTGGTGGTTTGATTTCAAGGTATTGATTAGTCATCATGCATGCTCAAGTATGCTGTATAGACTGTTCAGGAACCTTTTGGGATGTGGTGGTATCAACAGGAGTGCACAATTCCAATGCCGTCCCCAGATTCTTTAATCAGTATGCAATGTTACCAACCCCAGCATTAAAAAATAATGGATAAGTCAAGAAAATAATCATGTGACTGGCTTAAAAAATCATGTATTTTAAAAATACGTATGAAGGACACTTTTTATTTGTCTTCTGTGTTTGAGACATACATTTTCTTGTTTCCCAGCTTTCCTCTGCAAACACGAGGGTAGAAACTTTTTTAAAAAACAAAGCTGAGGTTCAGGCATTCTCATATGATTCCAAGAACTGGGACTTTGGGAAACACTATCACAAGACTTGTGGTAATACCATTTGAATACCTGTCCACTTTGATGCATCTAGCACAGCAGGTGGCACTAAGACCCTGCTTTTCACTCTCAGCACATTTGGTGCACAGCTCCCTGCATCTTCCCCCTTACATCCTCACGCAACAAGAAATAGGACCTGATTCTTTATTCATAAGGAAGCATCCATTACAAAATCCCCCTTTGAGAATGGTGTTGTCTGCTCCCCTCCCCAACCCCAAACTTCTCTCTGCTACTGTGGGAATTGAGCAGGAGAGCTCTGTGAGCTTCCTGCATCAGCCCCGATTGGCTGATCTTCCCCAGGAGGAGGGAGGCAAGTCAGGAGGGCAGTCAATCAGGCAGGGCTGAAATTCACTGAAAGACTGGAGCTTCTTGGCTCATTGCAGGAAAAGCTCCTGTCCTGGCCAAAATTAAGTGACTCAACAAGGAAATTTTTAAGAGTTGGCAGCACTGAGTTAAAGTGGATACTGTTGTTTCCAGGAGGCTGCCTTGTTGTATCATCCTTCTTTATTAAGCTTTTAAGTTTCGGAATCAGAAAAGTAATTTCTCTGATTGCAGAACACTGCTGTATGCTATGTAGTGCTCACAAGTGGGGCATGGCCTGCATCTGAGCTGTACCTCTCCTCTGGATGCCACCATCACCAGGACTGCCAGTCCAGAACTTTTCACAAATGCTACATTTGTTTAAAATGTAGAAGAAGACTGTATTGTCTTATGTCATAAATAAGAAAGCTACTGAAGAATCATCATTTACTTCTCAACTGGCACTGCTACAAAATGTTAGCCTCTCTGGTATAAAAATAGAAACAATTAAAAATATTCTAGGAGTGAAAAGGCACAAGCTTTAAATCCCTAGACTTTAACGTCATGATTATAATTTAGAGCAATGAAAGGGTCTAAATGAACAGAATGAATTCTCCCCTGACAGCTGGCTGGGAGGGGGAGAGACTTCTGAAGCACACTGCATTTGCATGAACACACCTACTTGGTCTAGGTCAGTGTTTCTCAACCAGTGGTACGAGTACCCTTAGGGGTACTCGCGAGAAGTCTGGGGGTACGTCAATACAACTGAAATTGGGAGAAAACTGAATTTTTGTTTTAAGTATTACAGCACTTTATTATTTTTGTACTTTTTACACCCAAAAATTTCATCACCTGCCCGGCTATGATTAAGTTGTTTAAACAAATGTGTTGCAATGGTAGAAAAAAAAATGTGTGTGTCTGAAAACTGTAGGTACAGGGGGTACTTATAATCATTTTTTGGAAAAAGGAGTATTTTATAAAAAAAGGTTGAGAAACACTGGTCTAGATAACCAGCAGACAGAGCTGCACTGCTCAAAACAACCAACTTTGGCTGGTGTTAGGTTACAAATCACTTTAGTACTCCGGGGTAGTGAAATGTTGTTTCAATTTTGTTTCATTACTGTAACTAATACAGGAAAGAGGGACTGTGCTTAACTTGTCCCAAGTGAGGGGGTCACCCTCAACTCAAAGGACCTTATTAAGGTAGGTGTCCCAGCCAGGAAGTATGGACGCTCCTCTGCACTGGTTAACTTGTCCCCACCCCACCCCCATCAGTGAAAGAACTAAACAGACTTCATTAGGAGCCTCTTTGAGTATGTCTACACTGCAGAGTTTTTTCAGAAAAATGGCTGTTTTTCTGAAAAAACATCACTTACATCCACACTGCAATCGCGTTCTTTCGGAAAAAAATTGAAAGAACAGAGGGGTTTTCCCAATATTGGTAAACTTCTTTCTATGAGGAAGAAGCCTTTTTCTGAAAGAGTTCTTCAGAAAAAGGCATGTGTGGGCAGGGAAGAGGGAGTTCTTTCGAAAGAAGAGGAAAAACGATAAAGCACAGGTGCCCTGGTGGCCACTCTGTCTATAGTAAAACACAGCTTAAATGCGAGATAGCATCTATTCAGTGTGGACACTATCTTTTGAAAAAGCAGATCGCTTTTTCAATGAGCTTTGGCGGTGTGGACACTCTCTTTTGGAAGAAGTTTTTTTGGAAGATCTCATGTGGAAAAGCTTCTTCTGAAAGAAGCCTGCACTCTAGACATAGCCTTTGTTATGTTAAGTACTCAGTCAAAGCTGAAATCAGTTGTATTAGGACTGTGTTTCTGTCTTGCCTGTGGGACCTGAAAATTACAGTGATGTGCAGAAGTCACAGCAGAGAGGCAAGCAGCAGCAGAAGGGGACTGAGAATCAGCTGGCAAATGAAGCTGTGTCTACACTATGGGGTTTTCCTGGGTATCCCAGAAAAACACTGCCACATCCAGGGAATGCATCTGCTCTTCCAATTTTTTTTGTGGAAGAGCAGGCGCACTCTTTCGGAAGCCCTGTTTTCCTTCTCCCACGAGGAATAAGGGCTCTTCCAAATGAGGAGGCTTTTCCGAAATTTGGCCCAGTGTAGACAGGCCAAATTTCGGAAAAGCCTCTTCCGAAAAAACTATCGGAAAAAGGTACGCAAATTGCGGGGCATCATTTGCCTACCTTTTTTCAATACATCAGTGTAGTGTAGACATAGCCTGAGTGATGGCCAGCAGGACCAGTGAGCGGGTGCCTGGCAGGAGCAGGTGGTGAGCGAGTTGGGCCCATGCAGCAGAATAATTAAAGTGCCTTTTTACCTCCACCCAATAAGGGATGTAACTGTGTAGATGCACCTCTGAACTCTGGGTCTGCATTGACCAAGGGCAGCAACTGTGAATGGGATGCAGAGAAGGGTCAGGCATGTGAAGGGGACTTTTGGACTGCTGGATTTAAAAACCTGAGGGGAAAAGGACACTGCCCAAACAACTTGGGTTAGGTCTTTTGCTGATAGTTTTATGTTCATGAATCCTGTTTGCAGTATTTTCCCAAATTAACACCAAGTAACTTCTCTCCTTTTAATAATTTTTTTTCTGCCTCAGACTCTATGCTTGCGAGTGGGGAAATGCTGCCTCATAGAGGAACCCAGAGATGATGTGTAATTTTCCCAGGTGACTGGGTGAGGGCTTGAGCTGGTTCTGTGTTGTTTCAATGGAGAGGAAACCCTAGATATTTGATCCCAGCTTTGCTTGCTGTGGCCTCCACCTGGCAGAAGGACTACAGCAAATTGTTTTGTTTCTGCGTAGTGACTTGGTGCACATGTTATGCTTAAACAAAGCACACGAGATCTTTTATAGGGGAAAAAGCAGTACGCTGCATTTATTGAGACTACAACAGTAGCATATGCTTTTCAGTCACTCACACACACAAACACCATACACACACGTAGTCCCACCAGATGATGTTATAGTTACCAGTCCAGAGTCTGTATCAATCTAGTGGCCAGCCAGATTGAATACAGAGGGAGAGCAGGGCTTTTCATTGGTCATGATACGATGCTCATCTGGAGTTGGTGGCAAGACGAACCCAAAGTTCCATAGCAAGGCACCCTGCTTTTATAATCCTCTCCTCTATGGATTTCACTGTGTCAGTCTGTGACCGGTTACTATCATCTTGCTGATGTTAATCATTCCCAAAACATCTCCAAAAGGCTCATCCTGTCCTGGATTGTTAATCAGTTGCTTTTAGGGATGCCTTCACCTTTAGAGCCGTCAATCTGCCAATCTGATCAATGCTTGACCGTGGGTACGCACTGATGGTTCTTCTGACGCCGATATGTTTCTTCGCAGTCTGTCTTTTACAGTTTGTCTTCACTCCACATTCTGCCCCTTCTCTCTTGACCATCTGACTCTAACGATGACCTTCACACCATATCTCATTCATACAAATAGTCTTTCACAGAGATACAAACAGCAAAGTTTTATACTGAACAAAAGCAAATGGCATTGTAAATTGCCTTACTAAATTTTGTAATTAAAACAATTTACACTGAAGGCTTGGGCCTTCAACACTCCTCTAATTCATTGACATAGAAACAATATGAGATCCTGTCTCTTTACTTACTAAACTTTAAATATATATATATATATATTACTAAAGGGCTTAGTTTAAATGTAGTAATACCTTACATTGCTACATTATTAAACCTAAAAATACAATTATAATAAAAAAGATAAAACTTTCAATCTTAACACAGGTGTTATCAGTCAGCTGCTGGATCACAGAAGCATCCTGCTAGCACAGGGCAGAATGGCACAGCGATATGAGGGTGTGGTAGTTATGCTCCCCCTACAGCACAGTGCAAGATTTTGACTCTTAGCTTTACATTGTTGTTATTATCAGCTGCTTTTTCATGATTCACTCATCATAATGATTTCATTCGTTTTATTAACAGGGGTTAATTCTCTGCCACTGAAATTCTATTAGATTCCAATTATAATGAATCATGAATTCTTACAAGCTCTACAAAAGATTAGTTTTACTCTGTCAGTAATTTATAATTGATACTGAAAGGAGTATTGCAACAAGGCTAGGAATCATCTCTTTAAATGAAAGAGGCAGGGCAACAATGAACTGAGTTTGGCAACTGCAGTTTGGAATTATACTTTATTGACACCCAAAAATGATTTCTTCCAACATGGACAATCACCCAATATGCGTGGCAGAGCTTGGGCAGGAGTTAGTGGCCTGAAAGTACCATCTTCAAAAGAAATCTGGAATAAATAAATTTAACAGGAACCCAGACATGTTTACCAAGTAGCAATTATGGTTGTCATAAGTGATTTTAAAAGATACACTGGGCATTTCATAAGAGAATCATCTCATTATCTCCTTGGAAGAGACATCTGGATAAATACCTTTGTGAAGAATACTTGATTTTATAGGGACAGATTTTGCTATTCTTGTCCATTAAGTATTAGCTTATTACATGGACAATCCCAGTCATGTAAACAGGACAATTCAAGAAAGTGCTACTCGGAGTGAGTAAGGATGAACAAGCTTCCACCATTTGGGCCACATTGTGGTACCTTTCTCACTTGGGACAATATCTCACACCTTGAATAATTCTACTGAAGTCAATGGGACCACATGTGGAATGAGGTGTTACTAAATAACAATAAAAATATCATGATCTGGCCCTTTACGATCAAAGGGATCATGTCCTGTTTCTGCGAGGGGACAATACAAGACAGGTAAAGATGACAGAGCATGAATCTCTAGCTGGTCCATTCAGCAAGGAAAGGAGAAAGTGCTCTTGAGATATATAAGGCTGTTAATTTACTGAGAGGAAACCTCAGGTGTACCATACCTAATTGGTTTAGCATTTCCAGCATACTTAACTAATTACATTATACAAAGGGTTTGGGTTTTTTTTCCCATTTACATTTAAAATGCAAAATCTGTTACAACTTCAAAAATATATTTAAAATGTGGCAGATCTTAGATCTTTCCATCTTTTTCAATGTCCACTGCGGTCAACAAAAAGCCTATGATTGACTTCATTGGCCTTTGAATCAGGTCCTATGTGCATAAGTTCTTGTTATTAAAATAAAAGTACACCAATGCACACCAATTTTGCAGTCAAATGAGCTGCTTTAGTTATAATGCTTTCAGTCTCAGAAATATAACTCTTTGAATCTTGCCCTTTGTTAAAATTGTACTGTACCTTTGCACTGCATTTATTTCTGCTCTATTAGCCATTTCCATGGTAACCCTAAATTATACCAACACATATGCATTTTTTGAACAAATTCTTTCTTAAAGAAGACTGAAAAAGGAAGACTACCGGGGACCAGAGTGAGAGAATGCTACCTATGTAATACCTGCATCTGATGACACATGATGTACATCGGCAGTCCAGTCCTCAAGTTAATAAGAGTACCCTTATGGAAGTGACATGAGGTCATTCACCTTTTAGTCTAAATTCATTTCTGGAATAAGCAAGCAGAGTTTAGCTGGAGTCAATGGCATTATGGAAGAACTGAATTTACTTCTCCATGGACATTGGACTGAGCAATCAAAACTGCAAACTTATTTCTTAATATAATAACTGATCAAGCCACAAGTGGCACTGTGTGAAAGGTTAAAGTGCTAGGTGCTCTCTGGCTATCATCCCTTCAGTAGAGGGAACCACAGGAGCAGAAGCAAAAATAAGCTGGTCTGTCCCAATGTGCTGTTCCTTTAAGAGCTGGCTGGGGAGATCCGCTGCAGGAAGACGAGGCAGGGCACTCCTAGCCCGGCTCCCAGGGCTCTCCTGCAGGCTGCCATGCTAAGCAATAGGCAGATGAAAGAGGCTGGCTGGATGTGTGCCCCCCATTGGACTGAGACTGAAGCCTCCCATTCCTACCAGCACTGTTTATTTGCTGTTCCCCTTCCATCACTCTCAGAGAGCGAGAGGAAAGTGCTCAGGGTCTGTGCATTCCTCTCCCTCAAAGTTGGTGCGGGAAGGGACAGAGGAGTGTGTGCCCCATGAAGTGTCTCCTTAGTATTGACACTGGTTGTGTTCCTTCAGGCAGAATAGCTCATATTTAGAGACCCACAGGGTAGCCTCAGGGCCAAGCAAAAATGTTGCTATGGAGAGTGGCTTGTGCCTGGGTCCACTCATTCCCAAAGTTTAACTCATGCTAGGGTCCCAGTGGAGCAGTCTGTCACTTGTAGCACTCCAGTGGGCTTGGGTGGTGGACAGTAGGGCAATGCAGGGGAGGTGTTACCAGCTTGGGCAGGATCTGCAGGTATTTTTCACCTTCCCCTTTCTTCCAGCTTGCAGAAATGGAGGGGACTATCTGGGCCTGCATTTTTAAGACTCACTGAAGCACATTCTAAAGGGTTGCTTTTATTGGTCTTTGAAAAATGGGAAATATTGACCTTTCTTTCACTTTGGCTGAGAAAATCAAGTGTTATTTGATTCAGTATAATGACTAAACAGCAAACAAGCAAGTGCTATTGTACACCAAAGCAGGGAAAAGTCAAATATTGAACAAGGAATTCTGTGTGCTAAGGAATGAAAGACTCTCGTTTAATACATATAAGGGTCCAGAGTTAAATTACCATGGTAACCTTAATTCTGATTTTCTGTCTTTTGTAGGATTACAACCTCAGCTTCATTATTGTATTGAAATCAATAGGAATTTTGACTGAAATATGAATAGAATTGGGCCAAGGAAGGGGGTTTTTTTGTGTTTGGAGAGGGGGGTTGCATATGATATAATAAAATTGGAGACTGATTTTTGAGCTTCATTAATACCATTTACAGGGCTAATGGTAAGGTTTAAGCAAAAGATCTATCAGCAATAATTTAAAGGAAGAAATATTCATAGGAAATGTAAGCTACAATGCATCTTTTATCTTTGTAGCATCACCAAGATAAAACTGCATCTGTTACAATTCAAGAAGGATATTCATCCTAAAGATATTTTATAGTTGGTCTTGAACACCTTCTCTGCATGCTGTGCTAGTCTAGCCTTCCTAATTAACTGGGATTGCTTTTCAGACCGATGACTTGTATGAAGGATTCTGTTTTCCATCAAGTCATTCTTGCAGCATTGATGGCTTGATAATTAAGTAGCATTACTTGATTCTGAATATAGATGATTTAGAAGAATTATTTTAAATAAATAAACAATTTAGAATGGATTGAAAACAAAACTGGTTTGGTAATTTTTTTTATCTCATCTGCTTTCTTTCCTCTGTCTTAATCTGAAAAAAACATATTCTTCCATTAAGCCCTTCTGTTTACTGGGCTGTTTTTATAATACCAGTGTAATATGCCTAATGTCCTAAATACCACTCCTTCTATACAAAGAAAGGAAATATTTTTAAAACAAATGAACTGAAGGTAATAGGGAATGTGAGAAACACAGAGTGTCTCAGGTCACATATTAATGGTTTAGGTTCAATAATCAATTTATCAGAAAACACATTACACAGTTGAAAGCTGGCATTCATTTTCTAGTTAAAGTATTCACCGGGGGCTATGAATAGGATTATTTACCTCCTGATGTTCAGGGCCACATTGGCTGTGTTTAAACTCAAGGGCACACGATGATAAATGACCATGAAACACAGCTACGTGGTGCTGTCATCTCCAAGCACAGAACTGCTTTATGCATGGCAAGTGGTATGATGTGGAACGGTTGTTTACATGCACTGTAGCATGATAATTTCACATTACCTCCAAGGGTTGTTTCAATTTCTTTTATTATGGGCCAAGTCCAGGTACCTGGTGCAAAGCTTCATAAAATGGCCTTGTGTCGCAAATCTTGGAGGAATTTGAGAACATGAATCCCTCTATGACACAGTGTGTCCATGTGCTGTAGTAGTGTTCAGTGAACTGTTTCTACCAGGCACTTCCCTACAAGGGGGGAAATGTTTCCCACAAACTGTAGGATAAAAATTTCTGAGGCAGGCTATGATATTCTGTTAAGAACCCCTATTCTAAATTTGGAGTCTGGCACACAAACACTGTACATGATGGTTACCCCCCACACACACCTAGCCCAGGGTGGGAGACACATTCGATGGTGCTAGGAACAAATGCACAATTGTCAAGTGCTCCTAATGTCTCTGCTTTAATCCCCAGATGGACCACATCCTGCAGAGATACCTTCTTGAAGCTGACAGACATATCACCACTTAACACATAATTGATCATTGATGTCTGCTTTGTTTAAATACTTGTTTTACTGGAAACACTATGTAACTTTATATTATTGCTCTTATTTTGCCTCACAATGAGCACCTATCCAGGGGTCCAGGATCTTACTCCCCCCATGACTTTGATCTGCCCATTAAGCATCCTATATAATTAATTGTAATCTATGGTCGGGCAGTGTTCACTGAGCCCTAACAAGCAACACGACACTCCGACAGCGCTGTGTGTGTAATAAACTCTCCTGCCTACTTCACATACGGTGTCCAGATTCTGTTCATTCTCAAACAAACAAAATGGAACACACCAATTTATTGAATCAGTTTTCTGGTCTCATAGTCCAAGCACTGATTAACAGTGGAGGGTAATATTCATTCTCCAGCACAAGTAGAGAGCTCACACAAGGCCTAGCATTAAATCGCACTTAAGACCATTAAACAGGGATAACTTTCACCATGAAAGCAGGTCATTATTTTAGAATGAAG
Source organism: Pelochelys cantorii (assembly GCA_032595735.1). NCBI lineage: Eukaryota > Metazoa > Chordata > Testudines > Trionychidae > Pelochelys > Pelochelys cantorii. Next base: position 38,871,609 of record CM064326.1, read on the forward strand.
ATGTTTAAGGAAATAATGGACTTCTAAACTCTACCTTCACATATGAGTGGCCAGTTTCCATTAAACTCAATGGGAATTGTCCATATTATCGAACACCTGAATCTTTCCTTGATCATTCTTAATAAGCATTCCAAACCACTAGAACCATAATTTTTGAAGTAGTTGTATTTAATAACGGGTTTTTTTGCAGAAAATATTGGCTGACACTGATCCCACTCTTTAAATGTGAACTGGGCAATAATATTCTACATTATGAGGTTTCATATTAACAGGGCTATTGAAAATAAATCATTAGGTTGTTCATTATCTACATTGGAGGCTCATCATCTAAAATTATGTCTCTTGCTATGTACAATTTACTTCAATAAATGAGTATATCAAAAGTTCCTTTCTTTATAAAAATTACTATCTCATTCTTCCATTTGGTTTGTCTTTATTGATACCTAGGATTAGTCAAGCCTCTTATGCTGGATTAGTTGAGATTCCTACCTCACCCTCCCACCCCCTGCCTTCAAACAGATTGGATCTAAACCTGAGGTTTGTCACCAAGTCATCTCAATCTTACTAAGCAGTTTCTCAAAAGATTGCTTTTTTCTAGGGGATATGTTTTGTTTTCCATGGTCATTAGCAAACTGCTAAGTATTTTTCTCTGGGGTGAGCCTACAATATATAAGGATGATGCATTTATGCTTATTTGATTACCAGGATATGAGCATCTTCAAGAAAAATCCAGGCATAATTTCATTATTCTTTAACAGCTGTCTGGCAGACAGGTGGTAATTGCCACAGCAAAAATGAAATTGGGATTATTTGGAAATCATAGTGCAGTTAGTATTACAAAACTTGGAACAAATTAAATCAGTCTGTTGCTCATTGACATTTTATCCAGTGGCCCCACTATTCCCAGGGATGTGCAACTATTACCCAGAGGGCTGCATTAGCAGATATTCCTCTACTTTGTGGGCTTTTGCTCATTGACATTTTATCCAGTGGCCCCACTATTCCCAGGGATGTGCAACTATTACCCAGAGGGCTGCATTAGCAGATATTCCTCTACTTTGTGGGCTTTGTGAAGAAACCATCTTTTATGCTACTTTGTGTAACAGATGGCATTCGCCCAGGCAGGTCCATAATCCATCTGCAGAGGAGATTGCTGCAACTGAAGTTACTGCTGGGACAATTATTTCGCATGTGAAAGAAGTCAAGGATTTAGGGCCTAGTGCAAATCCCACACTAAAGTTAGCAGGAGTCTTTCCATTGACTTTGATGTGAGAAATGTATGCCTTTATTGCCAATAAGGATTGGGAGTACTTTTCCTGGTACAGTACATTTACCACATACGCCATGTTTCAGTTAGTGGCCAATAAATATAATTACCAGCATCTCCTTATTAACCTGTGTGATTCTAGGGCTTATTTTTCAAGGTACTTAAGCATGTGCTTACCTTTACATATGGGAGTAGTCTTACTGACTTCAGTGGCAATACCTATGTCATGAACAGGGGGGAATGCTGACTAGCACCCGGTGACTAAGGGGTTAACTCTGGTACTTAGCAAAGGTGTTGGCCAGGGGGCTGGGAGAGCCAGTTGAGATACAGGGTTGAAATTCGAATTGGGTGTAGGTTCCCTGCCTGCTTTCTTTGTGTGCGAGAGTTAACACCAGGACACAGAATGATTTAAACCCAGGCAGGACTACCATGCCCTTGCCCCCATGGAATTCAGGGCATGGGAGTGGACTGAACAAAGAGAATTTTAGACGTGAATACCAGGGAAATGTGAGTCCAGTCGCATTCAGGGTAATTTTTCTTTATTTTATGGTTTGGTTTGAACTGCTCTGTGTATATCTCTGCCTCCCCTCCTCCTTTACCATCTTAAGCATTGTGCCAAGACTTTTCTCTGGGTTTTTTATTTGTTTTCCTTGGTTGCTCTCTATATCTAGCAACCAAGTATGCTTTACCAAGTTTATCTTTTGTTTTGTAATAAAAATCACTTATTTTAAGGTAATGATTTGATTCCTGTGTCCTGGAAGGTCTGTCTGTGTGTATCTGCATGCCTTTGACTGAGGAGTCAGCTACCAGAGACTGCAGCTTGTTTTTCTCATTTCTTTTTCGAGCTCTTTTTGGCAAAAGAGCTTGGGGACACCCCTGGGAGGTGATTTCAAGTGTTCACTCCTGTTTTTTTAGGGATCAAAAAGCACTTGATGGTGGCAGAAAATTCCCCCAAATCTGTGTATTAGGATTCCGGGGGAAAGTTTTTGTAACCAATGCCTGTAGAGAGAAGGTTTTGAAGCTCTCTTGAGGGCCCCCACCTTCTCCATTCAAAGTGCCAGAGTGGGGAACAGCCTTAACCTACATTGGGGTGGGCAAATACTGGCCTGCAGGCTGTATGTGGTCTATCAGGGTTGGGCCCTGGCAGGCTTCCCCCACTATATTTACCTTCATGGCCTCAGGTACCAGTGATTGCAACTCCCGTTGGCCATGGATCGCTGTTCCCAACCAATGGGAACTGTGGGAAGCAGTGTCCCAGTCCGCACTGCTTCCTGCTGCCCCCATTGGCTGGGAACGGTGATCCGTGGGCAACAAGAGCTGAGATTGCTGACACCTGCAGCTGTGCAGGTTAATATAGTGGCAGTGGCCCACCAGGGGCTAACCCTGGCAAACTGCTGCTGTGTTATTGCCCACCCCTGACTTACATTCTTAAAGTTAGGCATGTACTGAAGAACCTTGCTGAATCTAGTTTGTATCTCTGTCAGACCTTTTGAAGTATGGGCACTACCTTCTCTTTTCTTTAAGAAAGGTAATTATCAATGGTCTTTGTGATTCTTCTAATCAAAGCACTTTTGGTTTATTTACTTGCTTTATTTGTCATGAAACATCATTCCATTACTTCCATGTTGTTGTCATCCATTGCATGTGATTCCACTACTAATCTAGGCCAGCTGGTTCTGTATTTGTCTCCCAGCTGTAAACATGTCCTTGTGCCATACTGCAGGGTGCAAGTACTTACTCTGAATGTGCCCTTCCCTATATGCAAATAGAATATCTGTTTCACCTCATATTTGCTTAAATATCGATGCTGTAATGAGGTGAGCTTGCATACCACTGTCAGGTTTTAGGCTATTGGGGATGATATTATTACGTTCATATATTCATGACTCTTCCATAGTTTAAATAAAAAAATCTGCTTCTCTGTCAATTGCTCATGTCTTATTGCCTTGTTATTTACAAATCAGGCTACATTTTAATCATGGGCAGTAAACTAAAATTCATGGTCCATGGCCTGTCCATGACTTGTACTATATACCCCTAGCTAAAACTTATCCCTGCTGGTGCTGGAGGAAGAGGGGCAGTTGGCAATGCATGGTCCAGGACCTCTGCTGATGCTAGGGAGGGATATTTAGCAGGCCTCACAGGCCCAGCTCTGTGCAGTTCCTAGGAAGCAGCCAACATGTCCCTGCAGCTCCCAGGGTAACGGGGGGACTCTGTGTTCTGTCACTGTCAAAAGCTCTGGTTCCACAGCTCCCATTGGCCAACCACAGCCAATGGGAGCTGCTGGGGTGGTGCCTCCAGGCAGGGGAAAGTGCACAGAGCCCCATGGTCCCTCTGCCTAGAAGCTGTAGGGATGTACCATCTGCTTTCAGGGAAGTCTCCCAAGTTAGCACCACCCTGCACCCCTAAACCCTATCCTAGCCTATAACCCTCTCCCACAACCAAACTACCCCAGCACGGTCAGTGTGACTGGCCCTGGGGCTACCTGATCCTCACTGGCCACTGCAGAAGTCAAAGAGGTCACAGAAAGTTACAGAATATGTGATCTCTATGACAGTCTTACTTATAAGATCATACCACATAATCTTTCTCTGGTAGCCTGTACAGCCTTTCAGTAAAAACATGGTAGGCAAGGCATGCATTTCTAATGTAAAATAAAAGCAGGAAAAAATTGATGAAGAGGAGGTGAAGGAAACAATTTGATCACCTGGAAACATTATACAGAAGAAGGGCACTGACATTTTCTTTCTTTTCCAGACCATCTTTACTTTCCCCCCTCTCAAAATTAAATGATTCTGATGCATTATTTGAACAGATTTGATTTCTATCTCTTAAACCTAAATTGTTGCTCAAATTAAATGCAATGCATTGGGAGGGGGAAGCTTATGTCACCTCCTTACCCAGATTTACTCCTGGGTTTGCGTTGTGCATGTTTACACGGTCTGAGTATGTACAGTAACACAGCTGAAGCTGGCAGCCCTCATTCTGCTCCACCACCACCACTCACTATCAATAAGCATAGGTTATCTATGCTTCAAACACACATTTTCTGAAATCGCTCTTTGTCCACAAGTTTGGTCCTTCCACCCCCATGCCCTAACAACTCATCCCCATGCACTTCCTGTAGGCCCTCAATGGCATGTTGGACTGTGTAGCCCATGAGCATTGGGTGAAAGTCCAGCTGGGAAAGGCAAGCCTCAGCCCGACCCCTTCTGCCTGAGTCCCCGCCCCTGGAGCCAAGCTCTGCCCACTCCCAGCCTGATCCTTCCTGGCCACATGGAAAGCTGGGTCTGCCGCATCCCTCCCCATTGGCAAGGGGGAGCCATGTTGCCATGATGCTGCCCCACTCCTCCCTAGTAGCTGGGGTACTGAGTTTGGCTGCCTTCCCTGGCCACCGGGGGGAGCCAGGCTGCTGTACAGCAGCCCTAGCCTGTCCCAGCAGCGGACCCAGACTTAGGCTGTTGGGCAGGTAGGCAGTTTTGGGAAGGCTGTGCCTTCCCTTGCCTACATTACTGACCGCCCATGGTGTAACCGCTACACCATGGGCGGTCGGTAATGTAGGCTTAGCCTATAGGGATTACTTGCTTGCTTGCATGTACAGGCCATGTCCCGTATGGTGAGCTAAGACAAAGCTAACATGCACATGCCTGGGACCTTTCATCCAGATAGCAAAGTCAATGTGCATATGGTTGAGACCTTTCACCTAGATAAAGTAACCTTTAATAGCATAGGAACATCCTCAATTTTATAGGTACATCATTACTTGAAAAACCCCAAAATAATCAGTTAAGACCAGACTGAATAACCAGGTAGGACAAAAATATCAAATGTGATACATAAACACATCATGAATTGACATATATGATAACTTGAGATCAATGATATACTGACCTATAGGAAAAAGAAACCTCACCATTAGTAAGGGAAGAAATACAAATAAGGAGAAAGGGAAACATCCCCTACTGGATACAACATCAGCATAACATATTATACAAATGGCATCCTAGCCTAGGGGTGGTAGGAGAAGGAGATGTAGTCCTGGGGAGGTGCCAGAATGATGGCCACTGGTGACGATAGGCCAGGTGATGGTGATGAGGATAATATGGATGATGGATTATCCAGATGATGGATAATACTTCAGGTTATTCTAGAAGGAATAGTGTGACTATAAGGAAATATATATGTACATTACCTTTCTACCTTGCAAAGTTGGGGTGTTTGGGGCTATGCTAAATGTGTTAATAAATGATATTTGTAAATATATAAGAGTTGCTATAGTGTGTGTATTGCAACTGTGCAGATCAGAGTTCCAAAAGATAGAATAATTTAAATACTGGGCCTGATCCTGGGATGAGGACCTATCAACCCTAAAGGTGGTAAGGGGAAATTCATAAATAATCTGTATAAATGATACACTATCTAAAGATCAGGCATCAAGTGCACACTCCTACAGTGAACGTTTCTGTCACCTTACTCACTGACTTGAGTACCAGCAGGACAAGGAATAAGAATATTGCTTTTTATGCTCATTTGAGACATTGCTTTAATATCTCTCAATGGTCCAATTATCAGAAGCAGTGGAAATTCTATCTGCATGTCTAAGCAGTCTCTGGATTTTTTATTTTTTTAGTGTGGCAATGATTTTGGTATATAAGCATAAGATATGCTAATGCCTTATCTGGATAATAAATCCATGTCTTTCCACAACACTGTGTAAAGTCTGTAGTTTATATTAATGGTCTACAGATTCTGGAAAGTCATCACTGTGTTCAGGGAGAATCAACTGTGTAATGTAAGTACTTCTCATTTTTTTCTGTATTGAACAAGCACTTGGGAAATTATTTTTCATTGCTCAAGTTTGTACTTGATGCAACAAAAAACCATTGAGCCTTTTTATTATCGGGTTCATTTTGACAAAGATTTTGCATCAAGAGTTTTTTATTGTCTGTTTTTATTTAAGCATTAAAAAGAAAAGGTGACACTGATTTTGCCAGTTCCACCCACTGCTGTTCGATTTCATCTTGGCAGTTCTAATGTGTTCATTTTACCAGTTCTTTATTTTGGTGCCTGATGTACTACAAATAATGGGAAAGTGTGGGATAGTAAGTTGTGGTTTCTAAGTTCTTCAAAAGGTGTCAGAGACATCTTATTTCATATTTTCTGACTGATCTGTGTTGTTGTTATTACCTAAGTCTATAACACTGGTTATTATAAGGGGAAGACAAACAGTGTTCAAAATGGAATTTAAAGAGCAGCAAACTTTATTGATTGCATCCTGATAAATTTCTTGGCTTGGGCTTCAAAACTCCATTTTGTACATTAAAAATTCTGGGCAAGATTGTCAGCTGAGTGGTGTGGCCCCAGTCACTTTATTAGAAATACACTGATTTATCAGAGCGTGGAATCTGGTTCATGCCCATTTCCTGCTTCCTCTGGATTTTGTTAATTGTCAGCCAGTAAAAAATTACTGTAATTAAACTTGTTCAATTATTAAGTAATCATTCTCTTAAAATTCATCTGTAGGGTATGTCTTAATGCCAAATGATGACTCCTTGTCGCTCCCCTCAATAGCTGGTTACACCGATGCCCTCTGGTGTTATGCTTATAACTTTATAGAAGGATTTTCCAGATACACTCTCTGTCTTTGGAAGGTTCCTACTTTGGGTTTGACCCAATGTGATGGGGTTTTTACTTGAACAAGAATCTTACCATACAACCTGAGAAATAAGCCTTTGCTTGCTTGCTTGCTTTTTTTTGTGTGTGTGTGTGTGTGTGTGTGTGTGTCCAGACAGCTCTTTGTGTTCAGTTTCTCAGGGGAATGGAGAAAAACACCTTTTCTGGTTTTAGTTGATTCCTTTCACCCTTGTACAGTGCTCAGATACCAAAGTGCCTTAGAAACAGAACAGATATTATTATTATTATTTATATTACCATAGCACCTTGGAGCCCTAGTCATGAAACAGGGTTCCACTGAACACTACCCCACAGAGTTTACCATCCAAGGGTAACACAAGAGACAATAGGGGAATACCAAGAACAATAGGGAAGCATGAGAGAACAGGGTGTTAAATACATATTCAAAGTACTCCACTTAGGAAGGAATAATCATTTGCACACATACAAAATGTGAAATGACTGCTTAGGACAAAGTATTGCGTAAAGCAATTTGGGGGTCATAGTGACCCACAAGCTAAATATGAGTCAACAAAGTAGCACCTTTACAAAAGAAAACCCCCAAAAAACAAAAACAAAAAACGCATGCATAATTGTGGGATGTATTAGCAGGAATGTCATAAGAAGACAAGAAAAGTAATTCTTCTGCTCCACTGTGTGTTGATTAGGTCTCAACTGGAGTACTGGGTCCAGTTACGGGTGCCACATTTCAGAAAAGGTGTGGAGAAACTGGAGTAAGTCCAGAGAAGAGCAATACAAATGTTTAAAGGTCTAAGAAACATAAGCTATTAGGAACGATTAAAAAAACTGGGTTTGTTAAGTCTAGAAAAGAGAAGACTGATGGGGGACATGATAGCAATTTTCAAATCGCTAAAATATTGCTACAAGAAAGAGGGAGAAAAAATATTCTTCTGAACCTCTGAGGATACAACAAGAGACAATGAGCTTACATTGCAGCAAGAGAGGTTTAGGTTAGACATTAGGAAAAAATTCCTAACTGTCAGGGTGCTAAGCGCTGGAATAAATTGTCTGACAGGTGTTTGTCCCACCGTCTCTTAAAAATCTCTAATGCTGGAGATTCTACAACCTCCCTAAACCAGTATTTCCCAAAGAAATCAAGGGTTCCGCAAAGAGCCAGCACTCCCCCGGCCCCTCTTAAAGAGACAGAGACATGGCAGGAATCGCGGCAGGGCTTTTTTTTTACTCGACGAAACATGGCGGGGGCCTTTGTTTTTTAAGGCAATCCTAGGAGTTCCATGGCCAAATAAAATTGAGAAACACTAGACAACACTAGACAATTTATTCCAGTGCTTAGCATCTTCATCTAGCAAACCAGTATATTCTTTGCATTAACCAAATCATCTTATATTTATCTAATAAAGCACTTTGGCACTGAGACTGTCTTCATTTATTTACTGGGCAGTGCAGTACTCAGCACACTGAGTACGTCTATAGTGCAATGCTATTTCAGGATACCAGAGTATCCTGAAATAGCTATCCCACGTCTTTACAGAAAGCCCATTATTTTGGGCTCGCTATTTCAAAGTCCCTGTAAACCTCATTCTGCAAGGAGTAAGGAATGTTTCGGAATAGCACTTTATTTCAAAATTTGGCACCTTGTAGACAGCATCAAATGACTAAATAAGCTGTTTTGAAATAGTCTTGAAATAAGTTATGGTGCTGTGTAGATGCACCCACCGAAGATAACGGCAGCAGAGAAGAATGAAATATTGGCAAACCCCCTACTACAGAGCCTGTTTCAGTATTTGTGTGTGCACAATGTCCAATACTTTGGGGTGACAAATAATAATAATACTAATAATTAATAATGATTAATAATGTTGCATGTTTAGCCAACAATACTGGAGTGATTCCCAAAACTTTTCCCTCACTTTTTTGTTGAGGAAAGAAAGGCAATTTACATAAGAACATAAGAACATAAGAACATAAGAATGGCCATACTGGGTCAGACCAAAGGTCCATCGAGCCCAGCATCCCATCTGCCGACGGTGGCCAATGCCAGGTGCCCCAGAGAAGGAGAACAGAAGACAATGATCAAGTGATTTATCTCCTGCCATCCATCTCCTGCCCTTGTTATGAAGGCTAGGGCACCATACTTTATCCCTGGCTAATAGCCATTGATGGACCTAACCTGCAAAAATTTATCAAGCTCTTTTTTAAACCCTAATAGAGTCCTGGCCTTCACAGCCTCCTCGGGCAAGGAGTTCCACAGGTTGACTGTGCGCTGTGTGAAGAAAAATTTCCTTTTATTAGTTTTGAACCTACTACCCATCAATTTCATTTGGTGTCCCCTAGTTCTTGTATTATGGGAAAAGGTAAATAATTTTTCTATAATCACTTTCTCCACACCATTCATGATTTTATATACCTCTATCATATCGCCCCTCAATCGCCTTTTTTCCAAACTGAAAAGTCCCAGTCTCTCTAGCCTCTCCCCATATGGGACCCTTTCCAAGCCCCTAATCATCTTAGTCGCCCTTTTCTGAACCTTTTCTAATGCCAATATATCTTTTTTGAGGTGAGGAGACCACATCTGCACGCAGTACTCGAGATGTGGGCGTACCATAGTTTTATATAGGGGAAGTATGATATCTTTTGTCTTATTATCTATCCCTTTTTTAATAATTCCTAACATCCTATTTGCCTTACTAACTGCCGCTGCACACTGCGTGGATGTCTTCATAGAACTATCCACTATAACTCCAAGATCCCTTTCCTGATCTGTCGTAGCTAAATTTGACCCCATCATGTAGTACGTGTAATTTGGGTTATTTTTTCCAACATGCATTACCTTACACTTACCCACATTAAATTTCGTTTGCCATTTTGCTGCCCAATCACTCAGTTTGCTGAGATCTTTTTGTAGTTCTTCACAATCCCTTTTGCTTTTGGCTGTCCTGAACAACTTTGTGTCATCTGCAAACTTGGCCACCTCACTGCTTACCTCATTTTCTAGATCATTGATGAACAAGTTGAACAGGATTGGTCCCAGTACTGACCCCTGGGGAACACCACTAGTTACCCTCCTCCATTGTGAAAATTTACCATTTATTCCCACCCTTTGTTTTCTGTCTTTTAACCAATTCTTGATCCATGAAAGGACCTTTCCTCCTATCCCATGACCACCTAATTTACGTAAAAGCCTTTGGTGTGGGACCGTGTCAAAGGCTTTCTGGAAATCTAGGTATATTATATCCACTGGGTGCCCCTTGTCCGCATGTTTATTAACCCCTTCAAAGAATTCTAACAGATTAGTTAGACACGACTTCCCTCTGCAGAAACCATGCTGACTTTTGCCCAACAATTCGTGCTCTTCTATGTGCCTTGCAATTTTACTCTTTACTAGTGTTTCTACTAATTTGCCTGGTACTGATGTTAAACTTATCGGTCTATAATTGCCAGGATCTCCTCTAGAGCCTTTTTTAAATATTGGTGTTATATTGGCCATCTTCCAGTCATTTGGTACCAAAGTGGATTTAAAGGATAGGTTACAAACCACTGTTAATAACTCCGCAATTTCACATTTGAGTTCTTTCAGAACCCTTGGGTGAATGCCGTCTGGTCCCGGAGACTTGTTACTATTCAGCTTATCAATTAATTCCATAACCTCCTCTAATGTCACTTCAATCTGAGTGAGTTCCTCAGATTTGTCACCTAAAAAGGCTGGCTCAGATTTAGGAACCTCTGTAACATCCTCAGCCGTGAAGACTGAAGCAAAGAAATCATTTAATCGCTCCGCAATGGCACTGTCTTCCTTGATCGCTCCTTTTATATCTTTATCATCCAAGGGCCCCACTGCTTTTTTAGCGGGCTTCCTGCTTCTAATGTATTTAAAAAACATTTTACTATCATTTTTTGAATTTTTGGCTAGCTGTTCCTCAAACTCTTTTTTGGCTTTTCTTACTACATTATGACACTTAATTTGGGAGTGTTTATGTTCCTTTCTATTTTCCTCACTAGGATTTGACTTCCACTTTTTAAAAGCTGCCCTTTTCTCTCTCACTGCCTTTTTAACATGGCTGTTTAGCCATGGTGGTTCTTTGTTAGGTCTCTTACTGTGTTTTTTTATTTGGGGTATACATTTAAGTTGGGCCTCTAGTATGGTGTCTTTAAACAGTTCCCATGCAGCTTCCAGGGATTTTAGTTTAATTACTCTCCCTTTTAGTTTCTGTTTAACTAGCTTCCTCATTTTAGTGTAATTCCCCTTTTTGAAATTAAATGCCAGAGTGTTTGACCGCTGCGGTGTTCTTCCCAACACAGGAATATTAAAAGTTATTATATTGTGGTCACTATTTCCAAGCGGTCCAGTAACAGTTACCTCTTGGACCAGATCCTGCGTTCCAGTCAAGACTAGGTCGAGAATCGACTCTCCCCTTGTGGGTTCCTGTACTAGCTGCTCCAAGAAGCAGTCATTTAAGGCATCAAGAAATTTAATCTCTGAATCCCGTCCTGAGGTGACATGCACCCAATCAATATGGGGATAATTGAAATCTCCTATTATTACTGTGTTTTTTATTTTGGTAGCCTCTCTAATCTCCCTTATCATTTCAGCATCACTATCACTGTCCTGGTTAGGTGGTCGGTAATATATTCCTAATGCCATATTCATATTAGAGGAATGAATTGTTATCCATAATGATTCTATGGAACATTTTGATTCCTTTAGGATTTTTACTTCATTTGATTCTATATTATCTTTCACATATAGTACCACTCCGCCACCCGCACGACCTGTTCTGTCTTTCCGATATAATTTATATCCCGGTATGATAGTGTCCCACTGATTGTCCTCATTCCACCATGTTTCTGAGATGCCTATTATGTCAACTTCCTCCTTTGATATGAGGTACTCCAGTTCACCCATCTTATTAGACAGACTCCTAGCATTAGTGTAAAAGCATGTTAGAAAACTACCACTATTTATATGTCCGCCTTTCTCAGACACATTGGATTTTTTTATGCACGATTGTTTCACATCTGATCTTGCCCATATATTATTTCCCACGTTCCCTATCTGACTAACTTCTAGGGAATCCCTACCTATGGGGAGTGAGTGAAAAATTGTAATTTCTTAAACTAATCCTAATATATAGCTCAGGGTATGTCTACACTAGCCCCCTAGTTCGAACTAGGGTGGCTAACGTAGGCATTCGAACTTGCAAATGAAGCCCGGGATTTAAATATCCCGGGCTTCATTTGCATGTTCCCGGGCGGGCGCCATTTTTAAATCCCCTTAGTTCGAACTGACTGCCCACAGGTACACGCGGCAGTCAGAAGTTAATCCGAACTAAGTCCTTAGTTCGGATTAACTGTTACACCTCATTGCAGGAGTAACAGTAATTCAGATTAAAGCTGAATTTTAAAAATCGTATGCACTAATCAGCTTCGGACGGTATCTATGCAATGGACATATTCATTGCTTCATGTTCATGACAAATTTGTCCATGTGTGTATTTATACACATATCCTTTACCCTAATAAAAAAATGGCCCACTCACACCCAGGATATCAGTATTTTAGTGCAGTACATTCATAACCTCCAGTTTGACATGTCTTCTTTGCATGTAAGGATGATAGCCCATTTTATCATATTATCCTGTTACTTTTTCTATATTCAATTTATCATATTTCATTTGCACTTGATTAAACATTTTCCGCATGCTAGGTCTGTTTGTCTATTGTTTGAACGTTAATTTGAAATGCATTTCATTTTCATTGTGTACGCTTTGTAATTTCTCATATAATTCATGCCTCACCTTGTTCTCCTGTAGTACAGCACAAAATGTAGTATTTTATCATTTCAAGTCCCCTCCTCCCCCTCCTCCCAAATAAAAGGACTTCACTTTTGTGGCACCATTTCACTCCAGTCTCAGCTACCTGCAAGCGGTAGCACCTAACACACGAACTGCTGTGTTTTACATTCTAGCACAAAGTGCCTGCTCATGTATTTTAAGAGGGTGCAGAGTAAAAAATGAGTGAGTCTGGTTATAAGAAGATATGGTAGGAGTTAGGTAATGACATGGGGGAACATTTGGGGACTGGATTATTGGAGGTATCGAGCACCCAAAGCTCTAATTGACTTCCACTGGGGTTGTGTTGCTCAGTGTCTCTGAAAATCAGGCCCTCGGTACCTTGACAGAAGTGCATGGAAGTTGAAGATTTGATGTGTTTCTAATGTGAGAAGCATAGGGATTATGCTGCTGGAATATTGACAATGATGGTAAGAGTGTTCTGTTTCTCACTGGTTGATCTAGTGATAGGCAAAGTTCAGTTACCCATACACGTTATTTTAGATCTGGCTTCAGCCTTTGATTCCTCTTGAGTTGTCCTTCTGGTTCCTTTCATAAGCATCTCTAATAGTGGTGTAGCTGCTCAGCTACCCCAAGGGGTCCTTCAGGTGCAGTTCCTAGGAGTTCTCTTCTGGCTCCTCCTGTTCAATGGGCTCGGGAGACAGGGGCAGACTTGCAATCAAAATAGGCCCGAGAAATGGGTTGAGAATGGCCCACTTTTTCACATCAAAGACCTTTTTTAAAATTTACTCTTTGACCCCCATTAGCCACACCCCTGACCCCTGTTAACCACGTCCTGACCCCAATAGCCACAACCCCTGACTCCCATTAGCCAGGCCTCTGGAGGTAACACTCTCGGGGCAAGATGGACACATGACCAGACGTAAAAGGTGTCATGTGACCCCTCTCTAAGGACTTTTCCCACCATCCTTCTACCAACAGGGATTAGTTTGGCCCCTACCAAACCCCCCTCATGCAACTATCCTGCAATTGCATTAACCAATGTGTGTGACATTAACTCTGGGGCGGAGAGGCTGGGGGAAGTGTTCCCTCTAAGAGTTTCCTTCCACGAGCAGAATGAATTTTGTGTTGTGCACCAGTACTGAGTTCATGTGGCTTGTTTGGATGTGCCACTGTGGCATCCAAGTTATTAATAAATATCTTATAAACCTCTACCTTTTTCCTCTGCTGCCATGTCTCCTCCCCTTGCTCCATCAGCTCCTCTGATGCCTGCTGCCCCCCAGCCCCTCACCCTGCTCTGCTGTCATGACTCCTGCCCTTCTCACTGTCCTCAGCCCTCCTGCGACCTGTCCCCCTCCACCAGCCCTTCTCTCTCCGCTGTGCCCACTCCTCCAGTAGCCCCACTCCGATCATGTGAGCTACCCCTCCTCATCCCCTCTCCTAACAACTCCCTCTACACACCTGCCCTGCCTCTCTCCTCTGGTGCTGGTCCCTCCCCTGCAGGTGTCTGCCCTTCTGCTTCACCCCCAGAATCCCCTGGCACCTGCACCTTCCCTTACCCCTGGTGCACCCCTTCCCTCACTGCCCCTGCCCCCTTTGCCCTCTTTTTCCCTGATACCCACCCCCTCACCACCCTCTGCCCCCGTTCCCCTCATGCCCCTGTGCCATCACACATGCCTTGCTCCATCCCTGCCTTCCTCATGCCCACCCCTTCTTTCAAGCCTTCTCCCAGCACCTTGCCCTTCCCCCCTCTAGCTCCCAATGCCCTTATCCTCTCCTCTCCCAGCATCACCCTGTCCCCCCTCCCTCTGACACCTCCCCTCCTGCCCTTTTCCTCATTGTCTCCACTTGGCCCCCTGGCATTTGTCTCTCTTCCACCCTGTCCCTTGGTGTCTTCCCCTTTCTTCTCCTGACCTGCCCCCTTCCCCTCAGCACAAGCCCCTTCCTCTCCCACATCTTCCCCCTATTTTTTCCCCTTCCCCTCCCTCACCTTCTGCCTTCCAGTTTGCAGTGCTGGAGTCTGTGATCGGACCCTAGCTGCTTCCAGGGCTCCAGACCACTTTCCGGGCCTGGAGCTGGGTCGTGCAGTGTAACTCTGGGCCAGGTGGTTTTAAAGTCCCGGACCGTGATGTCATGCCATGCCTGGGCATCTCCCCTCTCAGCTGTTGCGCAGCATTTGAGCACACCACACATGCGATTCCTCGGCCCCACCGTGCCCCATACATGGCCAGCGCCGGGGAATTTAAAGTGCGGGGCTGTGGCGCCCCATCACAATCCTCCTTCTCCTCCAGCAGCCGCCACCTGGCCCTTTGGCACTTCAGCCGGCCCTTTGGAGGACGGCCCACTGGGAAATTCCCGGTATCCCACTGGGCCAGTCCGCCCCTGTCGGGAGACCACCAGATGAGAGATCATTGCTGCCCTACGGCCTGTGTCTTACTATGTATTTGGGCTGTACCTAACACATTGTGGGTACTACTGTAGTTCAGATAATAATTCTGGTGTTGACAAAGTCCATTTGGGTTGGGTCCTAGCTACTTTAGACGGAACCTCTCTCTATTTCTTCACCACTATAGCCCTCGCTGGTGTGCTTTTACTTGCAGCCTAGCCTAACTTTGAACACTTGGCATCTGCAGGCAGAAAGTTCTCAGTGGGTGTACTTCCACTATTAAGCAGATTTGTTAGCTTTTAGGGCATGGAGCACAGTGGATCTATTTAGTTAGGTTATTTCCTGAGACGGGATTGTGAGGAAGGATGTTATTTTACAGGCAGTTCTGCATTTACTCGGTATTCCTAGGATGTAAACATTAAGCATGAAGAAAAATTGCTTCGGGTGATACTGAGAGCTGTAATAGGATGGAATTAAGCAAAGGAAAAATTAGGCTGAACTAGAGGAAAACATGCCCGATAGGGAGAGCTATTATACTGTGGAATAGTCTCCCATAGGAAATATGGTTGGACCCAGTGCTTCAACAAACAAAATTTGTCAAAAAGTCTTTAGAAATATACCCTCTGGCAGCAAATCCTCTGGGACATGCAATTAATGCTCTAATAAGTCTTTTACAGTGCCACAGTTCTGGTGATAGGCATGAAGCCAGAACAACACACTGCCCAGCAGTGGGAGAGGGGAAATTTTGGCCAATGACAACATAGCAAACCCAGTATTCATGGAGGTTCCTCAGGGACTCTTCAGTATCCACATCATGCATCACCTCAGATTTTGAAGAGCTGCTATTCTGTCTTGTTCCACTTCAGTTTGTATACTGCACCTATCACTGTGGAATCTATTAACCTACACATCACCGGCTATTCACTATAGATTATTAAAGCTGAATTTTAAAAATCCAATGTGTATTTCCCCACTCATACTCATGGTTTATTTTTGTCTTTCTTTCAGCTTGAGCAGTGCAAAGCAATGAAGTCAGCATTTGTTTATAATCATTTGTTTATAATCATGTTCACGTTCAAGTCCTTGATGATGCAAAATTTGGGTTACTAAAAATAGGAGGTTTTTTATTTGTTTGTTGTTTGTTTGAAAAAATGACTCTTCCCATTTAATAATCAGGAAAAGCGTTTGTCTATGGAGTTGTGAATCCTTTATACAAAAATCTGCATTTTGAGCCAGAGTCTGGTGGCAGGATCCTTTTTAGGGATTCATTTGAACGATTCTGAAAATCAAGGGAAGGGATGCTGATGCTGGAGATCATGCATTGTTTTTTCACACAAAGGTGAAGGATACAGAAGGTCTGCCGTTATTGGGGCTGGCCTGGATGCTTTACTTCTACTGCAGAAAACTCAGTGTGAACCCTGCAAGCAGGATATTTCTGGGAAATGAAGCATAATAACTAGTATGCTTTAAGCATCTATCCTAACTTAATCTAAATAACTTGCAAGTGTAGCTGAGCCCCAAGTGGGAATTATTCAGAAACTTCCTGATAATACTTGGACCATCCCAGGATCAGAAATTAATCTCAGATACTCTTGCCCAACCCAAGTTCCTTGGATACTCCAGGAGATTGTTTATGGCCCAATATTCAGAGAATTTTCATCCTCTCCTGCCCCATAAGCTTGTTCTGAAAACATAGTCTGCTGGTGTTTTCATGCTTTCACTCCCACTGTATTTTCTGTCACTCCCCCAGAGAAAACCTACTACCAGCTCTCTGAAAATATCCCGGATGAACAAGACTCTTTAGCCATTTCCCTTCCTGAATCTCCAAGAGCAGCTGTAATGGGGGTGTTGTCTGAGTCTGGATAAGGCAATGATTTAAAGAAGTAAGACAACACTTTCATTCATCATCCTCATCCTCCAAGAGAGCAGAACAAGAAGTGATTTCTTAGCCTCCATATAGGAAGGAAGCACTCAGTATTCATATTTCTCAGGCAGCTGTGAAAGCAACCTCAGGTCCAATTTAGAGCTGCTGATTCAGATTCTCCCTTTTATAGCTGCTGGAAGGTACTGGCCAGCTTCTCCTTTGCTAATTAGAGAGTAAATGATTGTCTGGCTCAGACTCCTTCCTGAAGTGGAGGCTGGGTTCCATTAAAGTGACCGGGGGGCCCAATCACAAACTAAACATACAGTGCATGTGGGAAATCAAACAGATGGCATGTTGTGCCAAAAGGAAACTGCCCCGCTGTACTATCCCTTCTGAAGGATCTCAGCAAGGACTCGAGTCTGGGGGCACTGGATTTCTGACAACTCTCATCACCACCCTGGGAGACAAATAAAGCAGCTTGTTAAACCTGAAAGATCATGCCTCCCAGGAAGGCACTAAGTGCATCAAAGGCCAGTAGCTACTGATTGGCTCACACCCACTGCTTGATTCAGGAGGTGATCCAGATACGATGTCTGAGCAACTGTTGCTGCCCCATTGGACCTACCTCCTGCAAATCGGTATCCAGCTGTGTGCTTGATTCCTGTTCCACTCTGGACTTGCTCCTCATTCCTAACTCCCACCTTGCTCCTGCTCCATACCTGAACCTTGCCTCTCTCTCCAGTTTCTGTCCATTATCTACTAATTCTGATTCCGATGCCAGCCCTGACATTTGACTCTGACTCTGGCTCAATCCTTGGCTCTGGAATTTGGTATCTGATCTTAGATCTGATCATCAGCTTGGTATTTTGCAGTTGATTCTGGCTCTGGACACCTGCACACTAGACTTGACTCCTGCTCCGACCACCAGACTGCCTGCATCCCTGTAACTAATAATCTCTAACTCAAGCCCAGACATATTCTCTACAAAATGCAGTCCAGTTACTCTAAAGGAATTTACCTACAAACTTTGCACCTGAGTTTCAAAAGTTCTTTCCAAGGTATAACCAGGAAGAAGAAAAGAGAAGACTCGAGATCACCCACAATGATGTCAGAGCAATTTACATTAATTTATATTTGCCTCAGTGCAGACTATTGCATGAGCAGTGCCACCTACTGGCTGAAGGTCAAAACTCAGTACTGTACTTGTATATCCTATCGGTTCTAGTTTTCCCCTCAAGGACATCCCTCATCTACCCTTAGCAGAAATGGAGCACAGTGTCCCAGTGTACCACACTCTGTTAGCCACACAATGAGGAGGAAAAAAAAAGCTTTGAAAAGATGCTCATTAAGGGTATGTCTAGACTACATGGTTCCGTCGACGGAGCCATGTAGATGAATTTACTAGACATAGGAAAATGAAGCGGCGAATTAAATAATCACTGCTTCATTTACATCAAAATGGCCACCACGCTGTGCCGATCGGTCAACAAGGGCATCCCTTGTTGACCATGGTGCATCCAGACTACCGTGCTGTGCCGCCAAACAGCTGATCGGCACAGCGCGGCGGCCATTGCCTAGCCAATCCCAGGCTCCTCCACAGTTCCTAGTCCCAGTAGCCATCCCTCACCTCACAATCCTAATCTTCCCTAATCCCTGTTTCTCTCTCCTCATCTGCCAAACATAGTCTGCCCCTCCCTGCTTCTGTTGCATACTTCCTGCTCAGCCCTGGGTTGGAGTATGCCCAATGAAGATACAATTTTTAGCTGCAAAGCTCTAGCAGGGTTCTACTGATAATATGGTAATATTGATAATATGTGAACTGCAGTTTTTTTCCCCCAGAGGCTTATAATGGGGTCAAGTATAAGTGGCAAAGGCACGTTCCTGACACAAAGTCCATCTCCTGCCAAATTTCCAATTTGTGCTCTAATGCAGAGGGTTGCTATAGCTGCTCAAAGAAAAGGTTGCCAGAACTATTTAACTAGGGAAGACAATATGTTTTTTCCTAGCCTCTTTTTTAGAAACAGCTGAACCAAATAATCTGAAATTATTTGAAGTACATACTTGGCATGAAAAAATTGAGCTGAAACGGATACATTTTGGCCATGTTATAAGTGACTGAAAACAAGATGTGTCCGACATCCTCCTGTGCACATATTCTGAACACCTGTCTCAGGAGGGTTATGGAATGTCATGGTAGGCAGATTTCTCTGTCTCTTCTGACTTGTATTTACTCCTCCAAGGTGTTTCACTCTGAGAAATGCTCATTATGGATATTTCAGGGGTGTCTCATGCAGTTGTAAAAGCTTGGGCAGTTCCGTGAGAAGAATGTTCCGCTCCTTCTCACTCACAATTAGAGATGGGGGGTGGGAGGATCTTTTCAGATGAACCACGTGGATGATACCCCTCCAGGTATGCAGGCCTTTTGTGATTTTAACCCTTTTTAGTGTTTCTAATGTGCCTTTGGGTGAATGGACATTAAGTCTGTTTGGAAGAAGCTGTTCTGAGTCATTTTAATTAGCCACTGGTCAGAGCTCCTGGAGAGAAGTGTCTTGCAAGTACATCTATACTTGGGCCTGACACATTAACACAATTGGAAGCAAGGGAACTGTCCCTCTGTGATCCATTCTAGTAGTAATAAAACTGCAGGTCTCCTCCCAGGCTATGTCTACATTATAAGGTTTTTGTGCAAAACCAGCCGTTTTTGCGCAAAACCCCACAGAGCATCCACACCTCAAGCGCATTTTTGCTTAAGAAAATCTACAGTCAATTGACAGAACAGAGGGCTTTTTGTGGTGTAGGTATACCTCCTTCTACGAGACATAACCCCTTTTTGCTCTATAGCTCTTGCGCAAAAAGGCACGTGTGGACGCTCCGCAAGGGTTTCTTGCGCAAAAAGAGCCTATTGGAAAAAGCACAGGTGCTCTGATGGCTATTCTATGAATGGCCATCAGAACTTTCTTACACAAGAGTGTCTATGCAGTGTGGACGCTCTCTTGCGCAAAAGTGCATTGCAAAAGCGATGCACTTTGGGGTGTAGATGCACTTTTGTGCAAGAAGTTTCTGAGCAAGAACTCTTCCGCAAAAGATTTCTTGTGCAAAAACCCTGAAGTGTAGACATCACTCTGGAAAGAAGATGAAGGCAGTGAAACTGTCACTTCTCTCTCAACTTAGGCAAGCCCAAGTAACTGGGTGAAATGTTATAGCCCATCTTACACAGGAGGTCAGACTAAATGATCCAATAGTCCCTTCTAGCCTTAAACTCTGTGAAGACCCCTTGTTTCATACCTGCTTTGTTCTTCCCCTCTCTCCGCTTGGAGCTTTGGTTTCCCTCTTCTCACCCAGGCATCTCCTCTCTGTCCAGCAGCCATTTCCCAAATGATAAGAGTTTTTGCAAGTATCGGAAACCAAATTAATGTAAGTCACACTCAGCCTAGCCCGGAAAAAGGCAAGCATGCCTGGGGAGAAAGGGAAGCAATATGTTGATGTTTTCCTACATCTGTATGTGGGTGCCATTTACACTTTTATCTTCAGTAATAATATACCTGCCTGATTTGCTATTGCCATAGGCAAAGTCAGTAAACAGATCAGCTAGTAACTCACCCACAGCCAAAACATATTCTGAGGTGTTTATCTCCAAAGTGGTGACCATAAGCCCATAAAGTTACCTTTTCTTATGCAGCATTTTGAAGTGACATTTTTCACAGAAAATTCTCCTCATTGGAAACTCAGTCCATAAGTCAAAAGAGGAAGGTTTTTGTCCAGCCTACTGGAGCATAAAGCATTTGTCTGCTGTCACCAGCGTGGTATGAATGATTTTTTGTTTCCTCTTTCCCTATTTCTGAGCAGAAGCAGAGAGATGATTCGACTCCTTAGAGATAAATATTCCCAGAAACTCAGGAATAAATAGTAAGAAGAAATGTTTGATCTTTACATGTGCCTATTGCATCTTATACTTTAAAGCATAACCCTTTTGTTAAGATGTGCAATGAAGGGAACGGAATGTCCCTGTATAGCCCTCTATGGTCTTCTTTATATAATGATGATGAATTTCAGTCCGATAGGTTTCAAGGCACAGTCTGTCAGAAAATAAACAGGAGAGAGAGCTTGGAGTCCGGCAGTGTCATAGGTCCAGGGGGGCTAAGGAAATCAGGATCAGTGCTATAAGTATTAACTTAGAAAAGAATCCCCAAATGCAAAACCATTATAAGATCATTTTGATACAAAAGCAAGAGCCAGGTTGAGGTATTTTGCTGCCTTACAATCAGTGTGTTCAATTGTGGAGTTATTTGATCAATGCTCTGCCTGGCTAGCAGCCTCCTGCCTGTGCCTGGTTAAGCAAATTATTTCTAAGTAGGAGCCACATTATCCAGATTAAAGGAGCGTATTAAATATACATGGCCTATTGTGCTCTGTTATGCTTCTTCTCAGACAGCAGCTCAAGTGCCAAGTCATTTCCAACTTCAAGTTTAAGCTAATTAAACATTAGTCCATTTAAACAATTTAGGCATTAAGGGCCAAAACATGAGCCCAGTTCCTAATACTGGTAGGTAGATTGGCTTGATGAACCCAGAGGGGTGAGAGACAGGAATCCTTCTCCCAAGGCACAGAACTTCTACACCGGGGTATGTCTACACTACAGAGTTTTTTTTTTTTCAGAAAAACTGCTGTTTTTCCAAAAAAACTTCACTTATGTCCACACTGCAATCTTATTCTTTGAAAAAAAATTGAAAGAACAGATGGGTTTTTCCAACACTGGTAAACCTCTTTCTACAAGATAGAAGCCTTTTTCCAAAGAGCTCTTTTGGAAAAAGGTGTGTGGGAATGGGAAAGAGGGAGTTCTTTCAAAAGAAGAGGAAAGAGGAAAAAGCACAGGTGCTTCAGTGGCCACTCCATCCATAGTAATCACAGCTTAAATGCGAGAGAGTGTCCATTCAGTGTGGAGGCTATTTTTTGAAAAAGCAGATCGCTTTTTCGATGCACTTTTGCTGTGTAGACGCTCTCTTTCGGAAGAAGTTTTTTTTTTGGAAGATCTCTTCTGGAAAACCTTCTTCTGAAAGAAGCCTGCAGTCTAGACATAGCCCAAGAGTGCTTCAGCCAACATGGGCCTTTACATGGTTTCCCTCAAAGGCAGAGTTTATAAGGGATATAAACTGTGAAGCACATAGGCCTCTAACCCTGATACATATATTCATTCCCATACTTCCTGCAACTCCCCACACAAGCAGCATGTGCAGAGGAGAGTCTTTGCACAAACTGTGTGTGTGTTTCCTCCATCCACCCCCGTCTTGTGCAGCACAGCCACACTGGGTCACCTACCATGGCGGAGGAGGTTGGATTTGTTTTTAAGGATCTATGATTGGCCCTGCCTTGGGCAGGGGGCTGGACTTGATGACCTCCTGAGGTCTCTTCCAGCTCCATGATTCTATGATTTTATGATACAGGAAGATGGGGGGGGGGGGCCTAAGAGCCCACATGTCTGTTTGACTTCAGCACTTTGCAGAGTCTGGCACAGGAAGAAGAGGCAATTCCCCAACCCTTTCACAATCACAGGGGGTTCTACCTGGCAAGTCTCTCAGAGGGGACGAGGGACAGGGAAGGTGGGGGTGGAGACAGGCAGTGCATGTTAAGGAAGCATGCTCCCCACTTTTCTGGTAGGAATTTCTATTACTAAGAACCATTCTTTTGCCACTACGGATCTTGTTTTCCAGGATAAATCTTTCAGAAAGGACCTAGGGCTTTTATTCACTCTTGGAAAGTATCATCCCTTCATTCCACATCCCAAAACTGCTCTGACCTTTCAAAAAGAACAACCCCCACCCACCATCAAAATGTGGCCTTTCCTAACCCAGCAATCAATATATCAAAAGAAGAGAAAATATAGTAACTATTGCAAGTTGTCCTGAGTCTGAGGCGGTGCTACTCCCACAAAAAAAAGCTAAATAAAGAGGAATATGAGGAAAATGTTGCAGCCATGGCTAAAAACAAGTGAGGACTAACACAATGCTCATCAATGTGGGTTAGCTGGCATCTCCGTATCTGGAGATAACTCATCCTCTGCCAAGCCTGTTGTCTGCTAACCACATCCCAAGATCCTTACTCAGGACTCAGTTGTGTTTTTTAAAGAAAAACTCTGAATTGGGGAGGTATTGAGCTTTACCATTGCCAAAGAAGCTTCTCTTCAGGTGGTGTCAGGAATAAATCAGTGGGACACAGCTTATCTGTTTGGTAAATGATTGACACAAACAAAAATGCTTCCACCCAAAGCTTTTTTATTAGCATGCACACACATGTGCCCACACACACACACATGTTATTGCAATACATTTAGAGCTTTCCAAACATTTATAGTTACTCCAAAAGTCTGAAATGGTTCAAGGGGATCAGTGGCCAGGCTTCAGAGAGGCCCTATGCCCTTTCATCTAGCCCCTCAGGAAGTTAACTGTCAGTTGCTTTCCCAAAGAAAGCTTCCTCAGACTGCTCCAAAGCAAATTGTCTTACCTAATTTTTTATAGCTAACTGCAAACCTTATTGGCTACGTGCTTTGACTCCTAGTGGTTCACCATAGTAATCCTCAAGGGGTCACCAATTCTCTACTTTCAGCAAAAACTACTCATTATTTCTTATCAAAACATTTCTAGTCATAAAAATAATACAACTTAACATATCAAAGGTGTCATAAGTAGTCAAGCCCAAGGTCAGCCATCCGAACACTCCTCCTCCTTCTCACAATACAATCACTTCTTGTCCCATTCTATTAGCAGTAACTGCAAATAGTTATTTGGCCTTACTTCTCAGGGGCTAAGATTTCTCTAGCTATGGATATTTGATTTTCTGATGGCAGTGGCTGGGCATATAAAATTGCTGCCTGGGGGTAGTGGAGGAGCACGCAAGGAATGTCAATGCTGGAGGAGCATTCTGTCTCAAATGTATAGCCAATAATGTGATTTTAGTCCTCACTGCGGGAGCACTCGCTGATGGAAAATACAACTGGACTCAAATGATACCAGTTTGTGCTAGATGTTGCTAGATGGGGGCAGAGAGTTACCAGCTTCTCCTGAAACCCAAGAATTCCAGTTAATTAATGCTGTGGCCCTCCAAGCCTACAAGTCCTCACATCCCACTCAGCAACCATTTGTGCAACCCCCAGTACCATGAGAATTCCATGCCTCTCATACTCACATGAATTAATGGTGTGGCCCAGCCCTGCATCAATTCTGCCCATTAGCCCTACTTCTGCCCTTCGCTCCTCAGTGCACCTCTGCACTCTCAGGGGATTGTCAGTTCCCCATTCCAGACCTGGGGAGCAGCTGCAGTATAGCCAACCCTCTCCACCCTGTTCCCAGGCCTGGTGCTATAATATGATAAGGGGATAGGGACAAGACTGACCCTGGCTTACAGTTCAAAAAGGGGAAAAGGGAATAAAGCCACCCGGTCTGCTTGGGAAGCCTATTCCAGAACTTTACTACCTTTAAAGTTAGATTTTCCTACTATCTAACCTAAATCTCCCTTGCAGCATGTTAAGCTCATTACTTCTTGTCCTGCCATCAGTGGGCAGGGAGCATAAGATCAGCCATCCTCTTTACAGCAACCTTGAGCATATTTGAAGAATATTCTTCCTACCTCCTCAGCTTTCATTCTTTTGTTGTTTTCCTCTGGACCCTCTTTAATTTGTCCACATTTTCCCAAAAGTGTGATACCCAGAACTGGACACAATTTTCCAGTTGAGGCCTCACCAGTGCCAAGTACAGTGAGACAATTACCTGTCTTATCTTACATTCAACACTCCTGTTAACACACCCCTGAATGATAATAGATTTTCCACAACAGAGTTACATTGTTGACTCATATTCAAATTTGTGATCCACTGTAACTCCCCTTCCCAGTCCTGTTCAGCAGCATCCCCTCCCCCTTTTGTAGCTTTGGATTTGATTTTTCTTTCCCTTGACTTTATTGAATTTCATCTTGTTGATTTCATTCCCAGGTCTCTAATTTGTCAATGTAATTATTTATATACAGAAAAATAATGACACCCTGAAAATTAAAAATACACAACTCATTTCTTCATCCTGGAGATAAAGATAAACTCTGCCTTCCCTTCCTGAAAGGTTCCGACTCCCCATTTCAAAGAAATTAGCCCTACTCCCTCGTAATAACCTGGAAAATAACATAGTGACATTTTTTCTTCCAGCATTTACAATTCTCTATTACTCTGTAATATCTGCAATATGTGCTCAGATTTGCACATCATCAAAATATGAGAGATAATAGCTTATCTATCAAGATGTCACACATTTGTCTGTTTCAGGCATCCAAATCTCATCTTCTGTAATGAGGCCCTGATCCTACAAAATTTCATGCATGGGCTTAACTTTAAGTATGTGAGCCTGGATATAAGGGTGAGATACAGAATGAGGATTATGTTTTGCCTTTTTAAGGAAGGAGCATCCACAACTTCATGTGGATAAGCAATGGAGAGGAAAAGAGAAAAACTTGTGCCTCAGAGCAATTTTCACATTTCCTCTAAAAATGCGTAAGACTAGCATGCTCATCAGCACCATATTAGTATTTATTCAGGGTTTCAGAGGATGGAACTTTGTTATTTAACTCTTCTTGATCTCAATTGACTAGAACTCTTCATTCATGCACCTCTGCTCTGATACTCATTTTCTGATATGACCCTTGTCACCCCGCCTCACTCTTGCTCTTCAAATCTCATTAGAAAAACTGTTTAGCTGTGCTTCAGCCTAGTTACCTTGGTCTGTTTCCATTATCTCCAACTATATTGTTTCTGCCTCATTCTGTGCTGAATGCATGTGAAGTTGTCTATAGGAACAGGCTGCGTTGTTAATGTCATGAAAGACTCTGATTCATAATTAACCAGTTCATGCAATGAATGTTAATTAATCTATCTATACACTGAACAACAAGTAGAAAGTTTCACAGGGAAAAGAGCATCCTCCAACACAATGGAAACAAAGTACTTTCATATCAGGCATGATTTAGACTACTGTAGCCTGCAGTGATATTTATTCGTAGGATCACCTTATTGTTCCCAGATCCCAGGCTGCTTTTAATCTATTGTTCCTTATCTCAAGAGCCTTCTGTTATTTTTCTTTTCTTTATATGGTTATTATCTTTCTGTTTTCACTTTCAGAGTTTCTTAAAACATTTTTTTTAACCAATTTGTATTCATACTAGTTCAGACTGAAGGTAGCTTTCTATTACAAATTCTATTGTAACACCCTCTCTCATATAAATGAACTCAGCTGACTGAAATTTCACACACAGGCCTTAGCTTAGGGTAAAAATTCTCTGTAAAATGTTGGAAAAAGCCAACAAGGTATTTTGGAAATATGGAGATTCAAAACTGAGGTAGATTTTACTTTGTATTTGGACTAGTCATACTCCAAAAAAGCCTAGTCAGGCCATTCTAAATTTGTTCCAGTTTGTTAGTTTTATTGGTGAGTCATGTGTAGGATTGGCACTTGGGCAAAGAGGTGGGATTATTTAGCTACTGCCGGGTTTCCAAAATCTTAATATTGATCCCATGCAGCATATAGGAATTATCCATGAAGGGTATGTCGTATACGGAGTGCTTGACATGTGCTAGTCCTGATGCATCGTTTGAAACCTTTGCGTCCACTTTTGCACAAAGAAGGTGATGATGAGCTTCCTCCTACACCCCACCCAAACACCTCCTAGTCTAGAGAATAAATGAGCAAAGGGCAGTCCTATGAGGATAAAGACTATCTCCTAGTCTACAGAAATGAGCAATGGGTGTCCTGAGTTTAATTCAGCCTCTGGCACTGAGGCTGTGTCTAGACTACAGAGTTTTTCCGGGATACAGGGAACATCTCTGCTCTTCCGATGCTCCTTGCTACTAAAATGGAGCCTATTCTGCTAGTCCATAGTGTAGAAAAATATGATTTATTTCTTGAGGAGAGGGGGGACACAACACCATTTGACTCCTCTGGTACCAGGAACTTGGTTTGAAGATGAAATCAGAAAGGATTCAGAGATTAAATTTCTTGATGCCTTAAATGACTGCTTCTTGGAGCAGCTAGTACAGGAACCCACAAGGGGAGAGTCGATTCTCGACCTAGTCTTGACTGGAACGCAGGATCTGGTCCAAGACGTAACTGTTACTGGACCGCTTGGAAATAGTGACCACAATATAATAACTTTTAATATTCCTGTGTTGCCTTGAGGAGCAAGCCCCCCCAACCCCGCTCTCCACTGGAGCTCAAAATTCAGATGAAAATGGATGCAGTCCACAGGCCATAGTTTGCCCACCCCAGCCTAAATTATACATTATACAAGAACATTGTCTTGATTATAAACTAACATGGTTCTGGATGAATTAACAAACTGTTGGTTGGTTAAGAAGAAGCAAACATCTGGACTTGAAAAATACTGTTAAAGCTGACCTGAAGAGAACCCAATGTGAAAACTAGCAAGTTAACGTTGCCTGGATTCTGTCAAAAGGGGTTCCCCAACTGGATTATAAATATGCTGGCAATTCTATCTTGTTAGATTGCACTTCTATGCAATTCATAGATCAACCCCACCCCTCTTCTACAGCATAAAGGGGCTGGAAGGCTCCATGCCCCTCCCCCATGGAGTTTGCCTGTGGGGTGACTACCATTTTAGGTAAAGCAAAGTATTGAACCAGCAACCTTAAGCAACACTAAGCCTAAGCCTTTACAGCTTGAGCTAAAATGGTCAATTCTCAAGTGGAGAGCTGTAACGCACTCCTATAGTCTCAGGCTATGTCTAGACTGCAGGCTTCTATTGGAAGAAGCTTTTTTCTGAAGAGATCGTCCGAAAAAACTTCTTCTGAAAGGGAGTGTCCACACACAAAGGTGCATCAAAAAAAGCGATGTGCTTTTGTGAAAGAGAGAGTCCAGATGCTCTCTCGCCTAAAAGCCAACCCGGAACCACTTCAGCCAGGGCTTTAGGTCACCAGTTGCTTCCGAGTGCTGGTGCTGGAGCCTTGCAGAGACATGTGCTTAAAGGGCCCCCCCCCCGGGCAGCCATTTCTCTGCTTCTGCTGGGTGCTTACTACCTCTTCAAGGGACAGCAAATCTCTTGCAGTACCAGCTGTGGTTGCCTGTTCTTTTTTGGATGCCACAGCTTTTTTGTTTGAACCATGGAGCCGGAGCTGCCCCTGGGCATGCGATGGCCCCACATGGCCATGCTGAAGTTTTTGCAGCACTTTCTGCCAGCTGCCTTCCTGGTCCTGCATGAGCTAGACCCTGAGCTCATTCTGGGGACCCTCTCCGTGACTGCAGCTGTTCACTCTGGCAACTGCACCCCACTATGGAGAGGCATTTCTGGAGGCTCGCCACCAGTTTGGATTGATGGGACCGGCTGGTCATGGAGTGGTGGGATGACCAGCAGTGGCTCCAAAACTTCCACATGTGGAAGGCCACTGTTTTGGAACTATGTGCCTGGCTCGCCCCCACCCTCTGGAGACGCAACATCCACCCTCTGGAGATGCGACAGCCCACCATCCCCCTGGAGAAGCTGGTTGCAATCACCCTCTGGAAACTCGCCACCCTCAACAGCTACCAGTCAGTGGGCAACCAGTTCAGTGTTGGGAAGTCCACTGTCAAGGCCCTCCTCATGGCAGTAAGGTACACTTGGACTGCAGTCCCTGCAGGGGAGGGGGGAGGGGGGAGAGTGTTGGATAAGGGGGACCCTTGGAAAAGGGGGATTGGGGGCTGTGAAGAGTGGAGTGGGTGTGGGGAGGGAAGTCCTGTCCCCTGGGGCTTGTGCCATCCCACCCTCACACAGACCTATTGCTGGGGGGGGGGGCGGCCTCATAGGAGGTGGCTCCTGGGGTGTTTGGGGGGAAGCAGGAGAGGGGAGCAGGGCAGGCACGTCCCAAGCACTCAGGCACCCCCTCTCTCATTCTCTGTTTTCTGTGTTTCTTGTGTCCTTCTGCAGGTGGTGAGGGCCATCAACTTGATCCTGCTGTGGAGGGTTGTCCATCTGGGAGACCTGGACATGACTGTGGCCAGATTTCCTGCCCTGTGGTTCCTGAACTCTGGCGGAGCCATCGATGGGACCCACATCCCAATCTGAGCACCAGAACATTGAGCAGCCCAGTACATTAATTGAAAGGGCTACTTTTCGATGGTGCTGCAGGCCCTGGTTGACCACCGGGGACAATTTACAGACATTTTTGTTGGGTGGTCAGGCAGGGCATACAATGCCCGAGTGTTCAGAAACTCTAGCCCAGCGGTCTCCAACCTTTTTACACTCAAGATCACTTTTTAAATGAAAGACCGAGACAAGATCTACCGCCCCCCCCTTCCTTGAAGCCCCGCCCTCTCTATTCTCCTCCTCTCCATCACTTGCTATCCCCAATCCTTATACTGCTGCTTTTTAAAAAAAAAAAAAATTCTTCCGTAAGAAGAGGTTTTTCCAAAATTTGGCCTGTCTAGACTGGACCAAATGTCAGAAAAAAAACCCTTCTTTTGGAAGCCCCCTTATTCCTCGTGGAAAGAGTGGTTGTGGCCAGATGGGGGCTTGGCCCCAGTTGGGGGTTTGTTGGCCAGGCTTCATTTTTAAATAAAATACTATGTCAAACACAAAAAGTTTCTGCATTGTCTTTATTTATGAGAATGGCAGGGAAACTGCCTTGAGTTAGGGGTCACTGACCCATAGAAAAGTCAGTCGGGAGCAGGGGACACAGTACTGGGGAGGCGTGCTAGTGGGTTCTGGGGCAGGGAACAGGGTGCCAGTGGGAGCAAGGGAGAGGGGGCAGGGTGCCAGAAGGACAGGTTTCTGCAGCAGGGGACAGGGTGCCGGGGGGGGGGGGGGGAGGACAGGTTTCTGCAGAGGGGAGCAGGGGGACAGGTTTCTGTAGTGGGGAAGGCAGGGAGACAGGTTTCTGCAGTAGGGGACAGGGTGCTGGTGGGGACTGGTTTCTGCAGGGGGGCAGGGTGCCAGGGGGGCAGGTTTCCACGGGGGGGGGAGCAGGGGAGAGGGAATAGGGGGGCAGGAGGGCGGGGGACAGGTTTGGGGCAGGGGAGAGGGAACAACTTTCGGGGGCAGGGAATCCCTACACCAGCCATGGAGGGAAGCCTCCGTCCCGCGCTCCCTCCAGGGCTTACCCTCCTTCCCACCACACCCCCCGCGAAGAAAGGAAGCCCTGTTGCACGCCTCTGCCAGGCCTGACCCCCTCCTCCCACCGATCAGGGAAGCCCACTCAGGCGACCCCTCGGGGGCACACCACCCCCCCCATGCATGCCTGCCCCGGGGCTGAAACCCCTGCGCATGCCTGCCCCGGGGCCAAAACACCTCCCCTCCCCCCCTCATGCGGAGCAGGGAAACCCCAGGCGTGCCTGCCCCGGGGACAACTCACGCCTCCTGCGCCAGTGAAGAGAAATCACTATGCTCCTCTTCTGGAGCCAGGGCCCCCTCCCGCAGCACGCCTGGCAAAGCAGCCAGCGCACTTTCAGAACTCCTGGAAGTGGCGCTAAGCTGTGGGACTTCCGTCCACCCGTGGGAAGCCGGCACTACCTCCATTTTTGCTGGAGGTAAGTACTGGGGCTTCTTGGGGGTGGGTGGAAAATGGAGTGGGGGGGGGGAGCCCAGACACCTCGCGATCGACTGGTCAAGGCCTTGCGATCGACCAGTTGATCGCGATCAACCTGTTGGTGACCACAGCTCTAGCCTGTACCATAAGCTGGAGGTGGGCACATTTCCCCCCGGCTGTGTACTTGCTATTTGGGATGGGCAGATGCCACTGTGCATCATGGGGGACGTGGCTTACCCCCTGATACTGTGGCTTATAAAGCCATACTCCGGGCACCTGGATCCCAGCGGGGACCAATTCAATGCCCACTTGAACCGGGCCTGGATCCAGGAGGAGTGCGCCTTTGGCTGCCTCAAGGCATGTTTCCGGTGCCTGCTGATCCGCCTTGATGTGGGGAGCACAACATCCCCGAGGTGGTCGTGGCATGTTCTGTCCTCCACAACATTGTGGAGAGGAATGGGGAGGTCTATCCTCCGGGGGAGGGGGGCAGACACAGGCCATGAGGGGCAAGCCTTCCAGTAGCCATGGACAGCTGCCATCCTCCAGGCCCATCAGGCCAGGGTTTGCATCCGGAAGGCCCTGAGGGAGAGGTTCTCTCAAAGACCCCAGTAACTCTTCCCGGGGCCTCCTTCCTAGAGGCCTCTGCCTTGCAGCCCTATCCCTTCCCCACCACAGCCCCTCCCTTCTCCCTTTCCCTGACCTCCCAATAAACACATCTGTTTGGTTTTTTTAAAAAATGCAGTCTTTATTGAATAAAGATTCAGAAAAGGTGGGCACTGGGAGGGGGGCTCATAATTGAGAGAGTGAGGGGGCAGCTCGATGTGCCACCTCGGGTGTGGGGACTTCATCGGAGTTGTGGTCGGGTGGGTCTGGGGAGGACAGGAGGATGGACAGGACGGGGGGCTGGAGAGGGGTCAGGGTTGGTCGGGCGGGCAGGGGAAGGAGCCATAGGCATCACTTGGGGAGAGGGCATAGGCATTGCTAGGGGAAGGGGCATGGTTATCACTTTGGGAGGGATCAGAGACATAGCAGGAAGGGCACATGGATGGGGAACATGCATAGACAGCACACATGTTGTCACACTCCTGCATCAACTGGTCCCGGGCACAGTCCTGCCACTCCAAGTCCACACGGCCCTTGTGTGTCAGGGTCCAGTGGATGTCACACAGAACACTGATATGCTGGAACATAGGCTCTTCTTGCACCTGGCGTGCCGTCGGGTCCCCCGGGCTCTGGCGGGTGGCTGCAGTGATGTAGCTCGGCCCTCAGTCCCGGCTGGTCTGGCTGTGGAGAACACACAGAGGAAGAGGTGGTCAGTCATCCCTGCAGACACTGTCCCTGAGGCCGTGCCCTCCTCTGTGAGCAGCGACCAACAGTCTGCAGGTGAGAAGAGGGAGGTGTCCTGGGAGCAAGGCCATGTGTGGACTGCACAGCGGGCTATGCCGCACAGGGGCCCTGATGGGCTCAGAGGACCGTCCTTCCCGCTCTCCTCCCTTCTCCCACAGCCCATGAACAAGCAGCCAAGGGGAGTGTCCAGCCACAGTGGGATCCCCTCATGGGCAGCAGAGGAGCCAGGAGCAGCCTGGCCATCCCTGAAGTCTGCACACACAGGAGACAGGAATTATAGAGTTGCGATTACTTTGTATGGAGTGGCCACCAGGGCACCTGTGCTATTTCCTGGAGGCCTCTTCTATCAAAAAAAAAATCCTCTCCTCCCCGTCCACACACGCCTTTTTCCGAAAGAGCTCTTTTGGAAGAAGGCTTCTCTCTCATAGAATGAGGATTACCAATGTCAGAGAACCCCCTCTGTTCTTTCTATTTTCTTTTGATAGAACACAATTGCAGTGTGGACGTCCCTCAAGTTTTGTCGGGAAAATGGCTATTTTTCTGACAACTCTGCAGTATAGACATACTCTGGGTCAGAAATAGGGACACAACACACCCACCTGTATTTTTGAGGGGGGGTGGCAGCTTAACTGCAATTTTGGCAGCATATCAAAGACCAACAGCTCTCAAGTATCCCTCCATCTGGATAAATCAAGATAATAAGATAAAAAGGATGGAAGGAGCTATAAATATCACACTAAGATGAACATATTCAAACCTGTCATGAGTCTTCCTTGTTATTCTCTAATTTTCCAAACTAAGGCACGTCCTCCATGGCAGATTAATTACAATCCCAGACCTATGTGTCTGACATATGTTTGGATAGGTCTTAAGTACACTGCTGTTATTGTATAGCAACCAAGACTTTCAATTATGTTTATTTCTGCTTTGAAATAAATATAAATAATAGAATTATCCAGTACAATAGTTCTGACAGTGGATATTTGTTTTCTTTTTCTCTAGTGCAATTCCATCAACTTCCAGTTAGCAGACTAAGGGCTTGTCTTCACTTATCCTGAGATTGATGCTCCAGAAATCGATCTGCCAGGGTTCAATTTAGCTATGTGGTGTTATTGAATTCTGATGTGAATATACAAAACATTATTACAACCACTGTTACATGTTTGTGCCAAATCTTGTGCCAACTAGACCAAGTGAGATGTATATAGAAAGCGTATGATTCGCTGATTCTGTTTATATTGCTCAAATGCATGTATCATTTTTGTATTTGAAGTTGAGTTTTGACTATGTACTTGTATTTCATATGTTTGCTTCTGGGAGATTATCAACAGGCTTCACCCACCTATTGTGAAAGGGTGGCTAGTCAAGTGAATAGCAGTACTTCACTGACAATGTACCTCAAGTGGAGCCAATCTGAGGAATTTTGCTCTGAAAGTTCACACCAGGACGTAAGCCATGGCTGCTTGCCTAAAAGGGACTGAGTCATGCATGGACGGGTGACTTGCTCATCTGACAAACTCCATTTTAGAAGGTATTTTCACACAAGGCGAACAATGGAATTCCCTCCACATGGGCAAGAGTATAAAGCGGGCCCTGAGGGTTCCTCCATCTTTGTCTTCATTCCAGTTCATCTCTTCAGGAGCATCTTGGCTATGAACTGAGCCCAAAAGGACTGATGACCCACCCTAACAAAGGATGGATTCCAGACAGTTATAAAATAGCAGACTTTTCCACCTCTGTTACAAGCCTGAACCAGGATCTTTGGAATTGGTGTATGTAATAGGTTTTTATTTTTTTAAACAATTTTACTCTCAACCCTCACTTTCTCCCTTTGACTTCCCACAGTGGGAACGCCGCAGAAATTCAACCTAAGCTATGTTGACTCCAGATATGCTATTCTCGTAGCTGGAGTTGTAACTTTCCTTGTTAGAGTAGACCTGACAAATAAAATTTTAGGAAAGAATGACATTGTGAGAACACCTTAAATGTTTTACAAATGTGTTTCAATTATGCCTAATGATGATACTTAGTCCCCACCTCAGGCGTTTGATTTTTTTAATTTTAGTTTTAGTTTTACTTACATTGAGTAAGGCTGTGACCCATGAACTCTCATTTTGAAATAACTAGAGTTAGGAATATCTCAGTGTTAGAAAGGGGTGAGAATCAAGCCCTAAATTTGTACAGGGCCCCATGCACTAAGAAGCCAATGCTGACTTTGGGCCGTTGGCTGCTACAACAATTAGGACAATGAGAATAGTCAAATGTTTAATTTGTCATTGCAGTTTACTTAACTATATACCAAAATTAGATTATGGAACAACAAATGCTATAAAGTCACTGAAATGATGGGGGGTGGGAATCATGTAGTGAATTGCAGTTGTTTGTTTGAAAAATAAATCCTTATTTAGGTTGTTGGGGTTTTTTTCCCAAAGAGGTTCTAGCAGCTGTTTTTGACATAAATTCACTATTGTGCAGGGAATTTCAAGGGGAAGACTTCTGCACTGATCTTATTTACACTGACATTTTTACAAGACTCTTATTTATTTTACAAATATGGCATTTATATTAAGCTGTGTTTTGTTTTGCCCTTATCTAACCTAATACAAGTGTCCAGTAACTGTTACTGGACCGCTTGGAAATAGTGACCACAATATAATGACTTTTAATATTCCTGTGTTGGGAAGAACACCGCAGCGGTCAAACACTCTGGCATTTAATTTCAAAAAGGGGAATTACACTAAAATGAGGAAGCTAGTTAAACAGAAACTAAAAGGGAGAGTAATTAAACTAAAATCCCTGGAAGCTGCTTGGGAACTGTTTAAAGACACCATACTAGAGGCCCAACTTAAATGTATACCCCAAATAAAAAAACACAGTAAGAGACCTAACAAAGAACCACCATGGCTAAACAGCCATGTTAAACAGGCAGTGAGAGAGAAAAGGGCAGCTTTTAAAAAGTGGAAGTCAAATCCTAGTGAGGAAAATAGAAAGGAACATAAACACTCCCAAATTAAGTGTCATAATGTAGTAAGAAAAGCCAAAAAAGAGTTTGAGGAACAGCTAGCCAAAAATTCAAAAAATGATAGTAAAATGTTTTTTAAATACATTAGAAGCAGGAAGCCCGCTAAAAAAGCAGTGGGGCCCTTGGATGATAAAGATATAAAAGGAGCGATCAAGGAAGACAGTGCCATTGCGGAGCGATTAAATGATTTCTTTGCTTCAGTCTTCACGGCTGAGGATGTTACAGAGGTTCCTAAATCTGAGCCAGCCTTTTTAGGTGACAAATCTGAGGAACTCACTCAGATTGAAGTGACATTAGAGGAGGTTATGGAATTAATTGATAAGCTGAATAGTAACAAGTCTCCGGGACCAGACGGCATTCACCCAAGGGTTCTGAAAGAACTCAAATGTGAAATTGCGGAGTTATTAACAGTGGTTTGTAACCTATCCTTTAAATCCACTTTGGTACCAAATGACTGGAAGATGGCCAATATAACACCAATATTTAAAAAAGGCTCTAGAGGAGATCCTGGCAATTATAGACCGATAAGTTTAACATCAGTACCAGGCAAATTAGTAGAAACACTAGTAAAGAGTAAAATTGCAAGGCACATAGAAGAGCACGAATTGTTGGGCAAAAGTCAGCATGGTTTCTGCAGAGGGAAGTCGTGTCTAACTAATCTGTTAGAATTCTTTGAAGGGGTTAATAAACATGCGGACAAGGGGCACCCAGTGGATATAATATACCTAGATTTCCAGAAAGCCTTTGACACGGTCCCACACCAAAGGCTTTTACGTAAATTAGGTGGTCATGGGATAGGAGGAAAGGTCCTTTCATGGATCAAGAATTGGTTAAAAGACAGAAAACAAAGGGTGGGAATAAATGGTAAATTTTCACAATGGAGGAGGGTAACTAGTGGTGTTCCCCAGGGGTCAGTACTGGGACCAATCCTGTTCAACTTGTTCATCAATGATCTAGAAAATGAGGTAAGCAGTGAGGTGGCCAAGTTTGCAGATGACACAAAGTTGTTCAGGACAGTCAAAAGCAAAAGGGATTGTGAAGAACTACAAAAAGATCTCAGCAAACTGAGTGATTGGGCAGCAAAATGGCAAATGAAATTTAATGTGGGTAAGTGTAAGGTAATGCATGTTGGAAAAAATAACCCAAATTACACGTACTACATGATGGGGTCAAATTTAGCTACGACAGATCAGGAAAGGGATCTTGGAGTTATAGTGGATAGTTCTATGAAGACATCCACGCAGTGTGCAGCGGCAGTTAGTAAGGCAAATAGGATGTTAGGAATTATTAAAAAAGGGATAGATAATAAGACAAAAGATATCATACTTCCCCTATATAAAACTATGGTACGCCCACATCTCGAGTACTGTGTGCAGATGTGGTCTCCTCACCTCAAAAAAGATATATTGGCATTAGAAAAGGTTCAGAAAAGGGCGACTAAGATGATTAGGGGCTTGGAAAGGGTCCCATATGGGGAGAGGCTAGAGAGACTGGGACTTTTCAGTTTGGAAAAAAGGCGATTGAGGGGCGATATGATAGAGGTATATAAAATCATGAATGGTGTGGAGAAAGTGATTATAGAAAAATTATTTACCTTTTCCCATAATACAAGAACTAGGGGACACCAAATGAAATTGATGGGTAGTAGGTTCAAAACTAATAAAAGGAAATTTTTCTTCACACAGCGCACAGTCAACCTGTGGAACTCCTTGCCCGAGGAGGCTGTGAAGGCCAGGACTCTATTAGGGTTTAAAAAAGAGCTTGATAAATTTTTGCAGGTTAGGTCCATAAATGGCTATTAGCCAGGGATAAAGTATGGTGCCCTAGCCTTCATAACAAGGGCAGGAGATGGATGGCAGGAGATAAATCACTTGATCATTGTCTTCTGTTCTCCTTCTCTGGGGCACCTGGCATTGGCCACCGTCGGCAGATGGGATGCTGGGCTCGATGGACCTTTGGTCTGACCCAGTATGGCCATTCTTATGTTCTTATGTTCTTATGTAGGATTAAAATCACAGGGAAGAATGCTGTTATAATGCCAAAAACTCATGGTCTTTCAGAAAGACACAACTTCCTTATTTCTGTTGTTTACCCATTGGTCTGATGGAAAAAGTTTGGCCTCCCAGGAGATTAAGTCCATGTCTGGTCTATGGTCACTACAGTGCCTAACTTTGGTCCCATAGCTATATTGCTTTAACACCACAGTGTAGACAGATTACAACGATGGAAGGTTTCTATTTTTTTTCTGTCACAGTGGGAGCTCCACCACCCTGAGCAATGGTAGCTGGGTAACTCCAAGCATTCATTTATTGGCCTACCTGCAGCTACATTGGGGATTAGGCTGGCATAGCTACAGTGCACAGGAGTGAGAATTTTGACTTCTCTTGGTGCCATACCTATGTCAACCTA
Source organism: Pelochelys cantorii (assembly GCA_032595735.1). Classification (NCBI taxonomy): domain Eukaryota; kingdom Metazoa; phylum Chordata; order Testudines; family Trionychidae; genus Pelochelys; species Pelochelys cantorii. The sequence goes on from CM064326.1 coordinate 38,908,894, forward strand.
AATTTTAAGCATGGACCAGGCCTCAGTAAGTAATAACTGAAAAAAGATTTGAGATCCTGAATAAAAGGCATCTGTGATACTATATAATTGAAATGTGACCACTTACACCATTAATATTACCACTGTTAAACAATTGCAATAAAACTTGTATAAATTATACCATGTAGGGTATCAATGGAAAAATGATTATCCTGTTTAAATCCATATATTATCACTGTATCTGAAATTATGAATATTTGCTATAGATCTGTATCCTAACCCACCGTTTTAATCTTATCTCAGGCGTGTAGCATGGATGTTATAAATTACTGGGCTACATCTACACTGGAGGCTTCTTGCACAAGAACTGTTTTGCGCAAGAGTTCCTGCGCAAAAGGTCTTGCGCAAGAGCTCGTCCACACTTCCATGTGCTCTTGCGAAAGAGATGTGCTTTTGTGCAAGAGCATCCATGGTAGTGTGGACGCTCTCTTGCACAAGAAAGCTCTGATGGCCATTTTAGCCATAGGGGTTTCCTGCGCAAGAAACCCCTGTTGCATGTCCACGCTGCTTTTTTGTGCAAGAGCTCTTGCACAAGAGGGCTTATTCCTCATGGGGAGAGGAATAACTCTTGTGCAAGAAGCCCTCTTTTCTGATGCTTTACTGTAAATTTACTTGTGCAAGAACATGTGTGCAGTGTAGTTGCTCCGCAAGTTTTTGCGCAAGAACTGGCTGTTCTTGTGCAAAAAGCCTGCAGTGTAGATGTAGCCCTGGTGTGTAAGACTCTGGTAACTTCCAAAAGACTGGAAGCCAATTGAAATTAACAGAAAGACTGAATGAGTTGGTGGGCTTTGAATAACTTCCTTTGTTCTCTGAGACACATACTGGTCTCCTGTTTTCACATCCCTAGTGGAATGTATTTCTAAATTTAGCTTGTTTAAATGTTTGTTTCCTTCTACATGTTTTCCTTTTCTTCAAGTTGAGGATTCTCAATAAACTGCCCTGGTGCCCTAAAAAAATTATTTCTTGTAATTTGCATGAGATAGTACTAAGAGAAAGACTGTCAGCATTTTGGTGTTTATTACTTCTTGTCTCCAAGCTGTGCCAATTTGTTTTCCTTCTCTGTACAAAGGTGCCTCTGTAACCTAGAGCTGTCTAGATCTGACACTCAAAAATTCTAACATCTGAGACATTCTAGCCACAGAGTCAAATTAGGCAGGTCTTATAATTTGTCATTGTATTTATAGTGATGGATTCTCAGACACAGTCACATACAGTTTCAAAGGCCAGTGAGCATAAACAAGCACATTAAAAGAATGCAATAAATGGGTGCTTACAGTATGTACAAACCATTCCTGGTTGCAGTCTGATACAAAAACAAATAGAAAACTATCAGTCACCTTGCCCAATATACATGTGTGTTGCAATCATTTTCTGCTGTTTTTTGTTTATCTTGCTATCTAGGCTTTTGTGGTAAGGCTGTAATTTCCTATGGTCATACTAACTAACTAGCTAACTAACTAAACACACAAATAAAATAAAATAATATATTATTTCTACTGTGGTAGCAGATAGAGACCTTCATCAGATAATTACCCTAGTGTTAGGCTCTGTATACACATAAAATAATTTTATGTGTACCTAATTAATGGAGCTAGCTAGCCAGCCACCCCTAAAGGAATCTGAATACTAGTTGTTATTATGATCTTTCAAAAATAATAATCATTGCTGCAATCTAAAGACAATCTGTACACTGAGAACACAGGATGCACTGACTGTTAGATGACTTGAGAAGATCAAATGCAGTAGGAGCCTTTATGAAGGAAAAGGAACACATGGGCCAGTTACTCTAACTGCAATCCAGGTAATGTGCTACAGCAGACAATGAAGAAATTAGTTTGAAGATACAGTGCATAAAATAGTGGGCAGCATGGCGTAGACCAGGGAACATTAAAGTGATACCACTTTTTGAGAGATAACTTTGGTGAACAACGAGACAAGAGGATATACTAAATTACTGTTGTAACATTTAAAAAGGGGCACTCTGTGCAGACATCCAGATTAGTTTGCAGTAGCATGCACAATCACCCATTTTGTGCATGAAATGTATGCATGATTCCTTGCATATTTAGTCCACTGTCTGCAGAGTTCATAAAACATTTTAATAGGAGTCATCTAGAGATCTGGACTAATGTGGCTTTGGTAAGAATAATAGCATGGGACATGGAGAATGAGTTATGGCTTCCTAGAGCTACTGTTTAGACAGATCATGGGGGGCCTTTATGTGAAAAATATAAAAGCTGTACGCTTGCAGGAGATAAAGGCCATTCAGTCACTCATCCTAACCTTGATGTCCCAAGTCTCTGTGAAGAATGGACTATTGAAACAGTGTGAGTATTGAATGTGAAAGATGTCTTGCACAGGGTTCACAAGAGTCAACGTTGGGGTCAGAATTATTAAATAAATCGTCATAAAATACTCATAGCACAAAAGGGGCTGTCCATTCCTCAAATCTGATGCTATGAATGGATAACAGAAAAGGAGATAAAGTTAGAACAGAGGAACTAGAGAAGTCAAAAAATTGGGATACATTCTTAATTCCTCTCAAAATCTAACACTAGATACACAGAATGATATTGCATATAATTGTGCTGAAGTTGTTCTTTTCCAGCTGTCAGACTATACAGTCCAAAGATCCTATTTAACAAGCTCATGGGAGAAAACTGCCACTATATATAGTTTGGAATTAGACCATTCTATCTTGGGTAGAATTTCACCTTCTGACTTAATATGTTGTTTGTGGTATAGCAACCAACATGAGACTGTCTTTTCTGGATTTGATGCCATTAGGATTGTAGATGGGAAGTCAGTTTGGCTAAGGCCAACCTACCTAGTGTGATGAACTACCCGAAAGCTGGCTTTCATCACTCTAGGATTTTTGTTAAGAAAGCTGTCTTTACATTGGATATGTTGCTTTGCTTTAAAGCAGTTAATAACATAGAATGCAATTTGCACTTCTCTAGCATTTTCCATTTGAAGATCTCTAGCCTCATGACAAACAACAAAGGCCAGATTGTGGTACCCATCCTCATGATGAATAGCATAGGAGTCTGCAAGTAGTACTGTTGAAATCATTCAGTTACCTCCAGAGCAAGGCACTATTCCATCTGAAGGACTGTGGCAGAATCTGGCCTGAGTTAATTAAATCTAATAACATATCTCTGAGGTATGCTAGATAAAAGATAACTTCATTCACCATTAACATGCAGATAGCTCAACACAGCAAGGGGCTTAACAGTTTATGGTACCATTTCACAAGAGTTCAGGGAAGAAAGCAACAAAGAAGAATATTTGCAATAGAAATTGCAGGAGGCATTTAGCTGGCAGAATGTAATTATCTGACTTGTGCTGAAATTTGGCCAGGACCTTGAGGTTAATCTTACAAAAATGCTATGGGGCATTTTCACGACAAGTGGAAAGAATTTGTTTTATAGCTCGTCCAAAAAGCTGCTCCCCGAGAAGCACAGTGCCCCTAAGATGTTGCTGGATCATTACTTTAGTTCTGACTCAGAAAGGGGAAAATTCCATTTACAAAATCATCAACTCTTTTTCTAGAAGTGCCAAACTGGTATATACATGTGTGTGCGCATTCACTCCCCACTCCTCATATGCGGAGGTGATAGTCATGTATCACCAGTACATGCATTGCATGCACAGCCAGACAGTAAATGATCATATTTCTAAGCTGGGTACTGGCACCCATCACCAAACTTAGCATAGTGGCATTATGAGGAACCTTCCTCATTGATTTCACAAAGTCTTCAGCTTTTCTCCCAACTCATGCTATGCAAAGCCCTGTGGAGGTTAAGTTACTGTTTTTCTTTTCATGCAACACAGGTTTCCATGTAGTTGACCATGTCACCTGCCCCTCTGCCAGCTAACCTGTCTCCTCCGGAATTCATTCTAACATTCAGAAAGCCTCTGAGCAACTTCAAACAGCTGCCTTTCTCCCCCTTCAAATCAACCTGCCACAGAAATCTTTATTTTTTTCTCCCAGAGGAAATCTTTACTTTTCCTCTCCTAAAATAACTCAGTTTAAAGTTCAGAATGGGCAGGATTCAGTCCTGGGGCAGGAGTAGTTCTTCTATATGTGCTTAAAGTAACACTTTTAAATTCTGCAATCTGGCATCAACGCATCTTTTCACCTTTGGGAAAAGGGGCATTACCAAATCCCTAGTGGGGCCAGCACTTGCTCTGACTTCAGAAGGTCCTGAAATATTAATTCTTTAAGCCAATATATAGGCACAGGCATTGATACAAAAGAGCTCATTTTAGGACATTTTACAGGTTTATCTGGCTCCCTTTATGCAGAGTTTATTATCTTACTACATCTTTTAGAAATGTACACCTGTTTGTCTGTGTCTGTCCCTCCAACTGTGAGTCTGTTTGTTCAATAACTTCTAAACAGTAAGAGCTAGGGCTACCAAATTTGGTATGCAGCTTACTCTTATCCTTACTTAAAGCAAGATCAGGGGTTGGTTGTGCCAGGACATTAGGATGTGTCTGGAACTCAACTGTTTCTTTTAAAATGAAAGGGATCGGTCCAGGAGGAGGGAAGTTATACTATAAAATGAGCACAAGGAGGCAGCCAGGGGCTAGAGCTAGGGACTGAGAGAGCTATAACCACATTGGACCAGCAGGGGGACACGGGGTAGAGAAAGGGACAGCTATCTACTATATATTTCAGAGAGTTTTTCTGTTGTCTGTCTGTGCTCGCTGCAGTGGACATAGACATAGATCGCTGCAGGGGCTTCTCGCCTGGCTCCAAGCTGCTGCGGTTAGAGAGGGCTGAGGCAGTCCTTTCTCCCTGGGGTAGCTTGCATACTGAATCCCTCATCCTCAGCCCCACCCAGAGCAATGATTTAAATGAAGAAACACAAAACTTATTTGAGTTAAGGATCCAAGCAATGCTGGGTAAATTTTCTAGTAGTAACTAAAGCACATGGCTTTAGAGGTAAATATGAAAAATAGTCCCAATCAAAATGCTAAATACTTCCTCAGTAGTTTTTTTTCTAAAACATGTGACATGGGCAGAAAACATGGAGTGGTTTTTATTAGGAAAGGTTTGCTTTACCATTCATGAGTTATGCAGTCATCCCAAATACATGTTACTACCACCTTTATATTGCATCATCATGTAGTAGTATGTCTTTGCATACTTAGGTACATTGCTATCTCTTCATATACACACATAAACACTAGAATTATTAAAACTAAGAATCATAAAGAAGAGTGTTGTATTGAAGGAGCACTCCCTCTTCCTACTAAACTCTTCATTCAGAGATTTAAAATGTATTCCTTTTTGATATTATGAAGACAATAGTTAAAAGCTGCTCTATGATGTGCACATCTCATCTGTTTCACACAGTACTGTGAAAATATGTCATTTATAAGGACAACATGTAGCAGTGAGATTAGTAAATTACAGCATGTGTTTTGGCATCATAGCAAGGCACAATAGAGCATTTTAGCTGAGATGACTGGTCCAGTGCCCTCTAGATCATGCAATTCCATCCTGCAGGAATCCACTTGCAGCAGGGATGAGCTGCTTACACTTTAGAAAGGCAGGTTTGTTTATTAGTAGGGGACTTCCTCACATAAATCACCAGGATCAAATGCATTTGGCAGTAGCAGTCATAACATTGTGGCAGACGAGACAGGGTGGGGCAAAACTAAAACTAAATTCATCCAGTGATGAATAGCATAGGAAGCTATCAGAATTAAGTGTAATGATGCTTTTGCAATGTGTCACATCACCCATCATATTTTAATCAAAATGTGCTTGAATCTGGACTGGCACTGTTGGGAAGGATGGATGAAATCGTACCTAGAGTACTGGCCTTAGACTCAGGAAACGGGGCTCTCTTCCCAGTTCAACTACCAACTTCGTATATGACTTAGGAAAATCACGTAATATACCATGTCCATCAGCTCCCAATCTATATAAAGGGGACTTGTGAGGATAAAATCCATTAATAGCAGTGCTCAAATACTACAATGATAAGGGCCATATAAGTAGATAGATATATGAAAAAAATTATGCTAAAGTGGTTTGGGCCAGAGTGGAACACTTTGGCTGTGTCTACATTGGCACGATCTTGCACAAAAGTGGCCGCTTTTGCGCAAAAACTTGCTGCCTGTCTACACTGGCCGCGAGTTCTTGCGCAAGAACACTGACATTCTAATGTATGAAATCAGTGCTTCTTGCACAAGAACTATGATGCTCCCACTCAGGAATAAGCCCTCTTGTGCAAATGTTCTTGTGCAAGAGGCCAGTGTAGACAGGCAACATGAATTTCTTGCGCAAGAAAGCCCTATGGTTAAAATGGCCATTAGAGCTTTCTTTCGCAAGAGAGCGTCTACACTGGCACGGATGCTCTTGCGCAAAAGCACATCTCTTGCGCAAAGGCACATGCCAGTGTAGACGCTCTCTTCTGGAAGAGTTTTTGCACAAGAACTCTTCCACAAAAGAGTTCTTGCGCAAAATCATGCCAGTGTAGACGTAGCCCTAGTAACAGAACCCTTATAGGCCATTTTGGTACCATTTTTATTCAAGTTTCCCTCTTCGGATTGTAGTTAATTTTTCTTTCTCTAAACTATTCTGCAACTGTGTCCAGAAATCAAAACAGTATATTATATACTAAAAAGTAAGTGATCTATTATTCCCTTAATCAACAGTTAGCAATCTTTAAGAGGCATATGCATTTTGAGATTTTATGCAAATATTATAAGCAATATAAGTAGCTAAAAGTACAAGATTTTTATGGTCCTGAAACTATGCTAGTTAGGAAGGTCTATTTTTGAATTTATCAGGATAATGCAAATATGTCGAATGCAGTATGGTTGTACACAGTATAATTGACAATTTTTTATTCCAAGGCCAGACAGAACGACCATTGTGATTATCTAATCTAAGCTCCTGTCTAACATGGGACATAAAACTTCCCCCAAATACATTTCTAGATCAGAATTCCTAGACCTTTGGTAAATTGTTCCAATAGCTAATTACTCTTGTCATTAAAATGTTATGCTTTGTTTCCAGTCTTTATGTGCCTATTTTCAAATTCCAGCCACTGGCTCCTATTATACTTTTTTCTGTGGCTACATCTAAACTGCAAGCCTCTTTCAAAAAGGCTTTTTTGAAAGATACTTTCAAAAAAGCCTCTTTCGAAAAAGAGTGTCTAGACTACAACCAGTACTTTTGAAAAAGCAAGCTGCTTTTTCAAAAGAGAGCACCCAGGCAGTCTGGATGCTCTCTTTCGAAAAAGCACAGTTTGCATTACATAGTGCCTTTTTTCGAAAGAGCGCTTTCAAAAAAAGGCGTTATTCCTCATAAAATGAGGTTTTCCACAGTCAAAAAAACTGCCGCATTCTTTTGATTTACTTTCGAAAGAACGTGGCAGCAGTCTAGACGCAGGGGAAGTTTTTTCAAAAAAAGGCCCTGTAGTCTAGACACACCCTGTGAGACTGAAGAGCCAATTATTCAATGTTTCCTGTCAGGGAGTGTATGGGCTGTAACCAAGACACCCTTGAACCTTCTCTTGGTTCAGCTAAGAAGACTGAGCTCCTTGAGTCTATCACTGTAGCCAAGTTTTCTAATCCTTTCATCATTCTTGTGTGTCTTTTCTAAACCCTCTCCAATTTATCAGCAGCCTTCCTGAATTGTGGGCACCAGCAGCGGTCACACCTCTGCCACATACACAGATAAAATCACTCACTGCTCCTATTCAAGACTCCCCCATTTAAGTATCCAAGGATCACATTAGTTCTTTTGCCCGCAGCATGGCACTGAGAGCTGAGGTTCAGCTGGTTATCCACCATGAACTCTCCCCAAATACCTTTCAGAGTCACTGCTTCCCAGGATAGAGCACTCAGGCCTGTAAATATGGCCTACATTGTTTGCCCCTAGATGGATACATTTACACTTAGTCATATTAAAATGAATATCGTTTGCTTGTACCCAGCTTACCAAGTGATACGGATCATCTGTATTAGTGCTCTCTCCTCTTCATTATTTATTACTCATCCCATATGTAGGGTCATCTGCCCACTTTAGTAATGGTGAGCTTATGATTTCTTCTAAGCCATTAATCAAAATTTTAAATACATCTGAGAATTTCAGTTAGATGATGTATCATCTACATATTTAAATCATTTTCTGTGTCTAAGACAACACATTGATCTCATGATACATTGGTAGCCATAGAACTATTTCCATTTGGCTATGTATTAACAGAAGGCTCCTGCACATTAGAGATTAGATTTTTAAAGCATATGGTCAAATTTCTATCACCACATTAATTATTCTCTATTTTAGCCTGCTCACTTTTTAAAACACAGCAGCCTTGGAAAGACTGCTCAGTGTGTTATTCTTCTTGGCATTGAGGCGGTAAGCACAAAGATGCTATGTACGTGGAAGTGCTTCTAAAAAGTTTCCATTAATCCAGGAGGACCATGTTCCGGGATCATTCATGATTGTTTATGAAGTCTCCACACTCTATCAGTAGCGCTGGTCATTGGCCTCCCATCACCAGTATGTCACCAATAAGACATGTTGTTCAGAGCTTAATCAAGCACTATAATTTGGTTCCTTTTAGATACTTGTTTCTGGTAGAACATCCAGGCTACGTCTACACTCCAGGCTTCATGTGCAAGAACTTTTTGCGGAAGAGATCTTCCGCAAAAAAGTTCTTGAGCAAGAGCACATCCACACTGCCATGTGCTTTTGTGCAAGAGAGCATCCACACTGCCATGGATGCTCTTGCGCAAGAAAGCTTTGATGGCCATTCATAGAATGGCCATCAGAGCACCTGTGCTTTTTCCTGTTGTCTGTCCACACATGCCTTTTTTGCGCAAGAGCTCTTGCGCAAAAGGCTTATTCCTCATAGAAAGAGGAATAACTCTTGTGCAAAAAGCCCCATCTTCTAACTATCTACTGTACTTTTTCTTGTGCAAAAATGCACTTGTATTGTGGACGATCTGTGAGTTTTTGCACAAAAGCTCTGCAGAGTAGATGTAGCCTCAATGTTTTCAGAAGCCCAAGGGCCAGTGGAACAGGACTAAGTAAAAATTCCACCTTCAGAACTGGAACTTGTGAGGCATGATCTTGCTTCCTCAGAGTGCAATGTAGGTGGGAGCCCACTATGGAAGTTCACAGTGTGAATGCCCCCCTTTAAGAATGCCCTTGCAGCCTCTGGGAAGAAGCGGTACAGCAGAACAGGTGGCAATAGTAGAAGGGAACTGAGTCCCATCTCATCTCCCTCTCCTTGTAGGTCAGGACTCTGGGCTTACATAGCCCCTTACAGGTGTACTCTATCTCTCAGCAGTGCCAGCCCCACGAGCCTTGCTGGGGAATAACTTGCATAAAGGGCTCAAGGGAGTAACAAGTTACCTTCATCTCCCCCTTGGGGCCAAACCAGGCCAGAAAAGTGGAAAGCACTGACTGAGGATGGGGCATGGCTAAGGTGGATGCACTGATTCAGCTCCTCTGGAGCCCCATCTTGAGATAACCCTGCCCGAAAAAAATACCCGATAAAAGGCTTGCAGTGAAATTTCTGCCTGCACCTCTGTGACACAGAGAGTCTTGCTGACATAGAGAGATGCAATCTAGACTTCTCGTCGTCAAATCGTCAACTGAGGAGAAGCACATCTGTGTATTTTTTGAGACAATATCAATCTCATACAAGGGTAATCTTCAGGTCTCTGATTGCTTTAGGAATTTGCCACATGAAGCCTATTAAATGCTTTACTAAAATCCAGATATTCTAAATCGGTTGCATTTCGTTATCCATACACCCTTCCCCCTGCATTCCACAAGTGGTTTCCCTCATGTTATTGCTATTCCTGGAATCCAAATGTATTTCTGCAGGCATCAGATATTTAAATAAAGTCCTGTATTGATCAGTCCCTTTAAGGCTACAGCAAAATAGTTGAAAGGAAATAAATTTCTCAGATTGCCCACAGCATCCTAAAAATATCTTTGCTGATGTAGCTGACTGAGTGTACAGCATGAGTTATAAAAGCAAATTGAAAGGAAAGCAAGAGAAGGAGAAATGTTCAGAGAATAATTAGGCTCTAGCTACAATTCCCAACATGTGGTAGATGAAGAAATACTCTGCAGTCCTTCAATACTGAGCTACATGCCTGGAGCTGCTTCAGTGGCTGCTTATAAAATCCAGCTCTGGATTTTACCTACCTTTTATCCACCATTTTGTGACGTGGATACCGCAGCCTTCTCTCTGCTATCGACTGTATGCCCATCAAATACATTTAAAATAGCTTCCTAGCTCATATAGATATAGGACCACTAACGCTGCTTGAGGTAGCATCTAAAAATAGCAGTGTTACTGCAGTGGCATGGGTGGTGACTTGGGCTAGCTGCACAAGGATGGACCCAGGGAGTTAGGTGGGACTGTATTTGGGGCCAGTGTGCCCTGAAACTGGGTGCTACTGTAGCCACTCAGGAGAGAGTAAAATGCCACCAAGCTGATTAGCAGAATGCCCACATCTAGGTTATGTTTAAACTGATGGTTCCATGTTAACATATGCCTCAATGCACAACCACGTGTGGATGAACAAAACGAGGAAGAACCTGGCTTGGGGCAGTGAGTCGGAGCAGCTGCCATGCTGCCATAGACACGCTGCTATTTTTAGGTGCTAACTCCAGCCAGGCTAGTGTGAGTATGGCTGTGCAAGCTGGGAATCAGGCCTCCCAGCTCATATAGAAATTAACCCTGAGCCAGGACAACCCTGAGCCAGGACAACCCTGAGCACATTAGAGAACCTCTCCCGAACTGTTTATGATACAGTGCTCCATGAAGCTTTTGTGCCTTGTTTACATTAAAAAAAACTCTTGTGTTCTGCTTGTTTGCCTTCACATGGTTTGTAAAGCACACGGTTCATGATGGATGATTGATTACAAACAGCCACCTCATATATTCAGAGCATTTCATTTTAACACACATGTGCTGTTCATATTTTAAGTAATTGCATTTTCTTATCCTGAGATGATTTATCATGTTGAAGAAGAATCTGATATGGACATGGATCCACACTATAGCCTTCAAAACAAATTGAAGAGATTTTATTAAAATTATGCACAGCTTGCTACAGCGTTTGTTTATTGAAACCCGTGTGAACATTGCGATAAAAGGATTCACAAACATTTGTTCAAATAGAAAATGCAAATGCAACGAGGTCTGTCACACTTCTTCATGAACATTTGTGTTAGCCAAGCTTTGCCTTTGAGAATGTTTGCAGAAAGGAATAGTGCATAAATGTATATCCTGCCCAAGTATGTATGCATCCATTTTTGTGGACTGCCACTCACGGTGCAAAAACACTACCATTTTATCTAGGGGACGTCTAAGAGCATAAGAACATAACAACGGCCATACTGGGTCAGACCAAAGGACCATCTATCCAAGTTTCCTGTCTTCTGACAATGGCCAATGTCAGGTGCCCCAGAGGGAATAAACAGAACAGGTAATCATCAAATGATCCATCCCCTGACAAACAAAGTCTAGGGACACTATTCTTGTCCATGCTGCCTAATAGCTATTGATGGACCTATCCTCCATTAATTTATCTAGCTCTTTTTTAACCTTGTTAAAGACCTGGCCTTCATAACATCCTCTGGCAAGGCGTTCCACAGATTGACTGTGTGTTTTGTGAAGAAAACTTTTCTTTTGTTTGTTTTAAACCTGCTGCCTGTTAATTTCATTTGGTGACCCCTAATTCCTGTGTTATGGGAGCAAGTAAATACTTTTCCTTATTTACTTTCTCCACACCAGCCATGATTTTATAGACCTCTCTCATATCCCCCTTAGTCTCCTCTTTTCTAAGATGAGAAGTCCCAATTTTATGAATCTTGCCTCAAATGACAGCTGTTCCAAACTCCTAATCATTCTTGTTGCCCTTTTCTGAACCTTTTCCAATGCCATTATATCTTTTTTTGAGATGAAGCAACCGCATCTACGTGCAGTATTCAAAAGGTAGATATACCATGGATTTATATAGAGGCGATAAGATATTCTCTGTCTTATTCTCTATCCCCTTTTTAATTAATCTGTTTGGGTTTTTTTACTGTTGCTGCATATTGAGTGGATATCTAAGATCTCTCTCTCTCTCTTGAGTGGTAACAGCTAATTTAGTCCCCATCATTTTAGACAGATAGTTGGGTTTCTGTTTTCCAATGTGCATTACTTTGCATTTATCATCATGAAAATTCCTCTGCCATTTTGTTGCCCAATCACCTAGTTTTGTGAGATCCTTTTGAAGCTCTTCATAGTCTGTTTTGGACTTGACTATCTTGAGCAATTTCGTAACATCTGCAAATTCTGCCACCTCACTATTTATCCCTTTCTCCAGATCATTTATGAATATATTGAATAGTGCTGGTCCCAATATGGACCCTGTGGGACACCAGTAGTTACCTCTCTCCATTCTGAAAACTGACCATTTATTATTTATTTGTTTTCTATCTTTTAACCACTTATCAGTTCATGAGCAGATCTTCTCTCTTAGCTCATGACTTTGCTTAAGAGACTTTGGTGAGAGACCTTGTCAAAGGCTTTCTGGAAATCTAAGTACATTATATCCACTAGATCCCCCTTATCCACATACTTATTGAATCGTACCTTGTAAATAGCAAAATATTCAAAACAGTTGACACTGTCAGTGATTACTCGGGAATCTATAGGCTGAAATAAGCCCACATACATCATTCATTGAAGAATCTGGAATAGTCAACTTAGATTTTGGAACAACATAATTTGGAACAAAACAATTTGGAATAATAAAAAATAAACTCAAAGCTGGGTCACTAATGGGGCAGTGTAAAATTATTTTACTAAACTTTTCACTGCAAATAATTCACCCAGTTCTGTACAAAATGAAAACCAGTGAATAAGGTCTTACTCTTGCAATTCTTTGGCTAAAACTCCCCTTTATTCAATTATGGGAAAAAATCAAATAACAATCTGAGCAAAAAAAGAGTAAAGAGAGTCCTACTTTAGCAGAGTATTTAAGTATGCCTAACTTCAAGCATTAGTCATATTTAAGCTTTAGACATGGTCACAAAAGTTAGCCATGTGCTAAAGTGCTACTTAAGCACCTAACATTCTATTGAAGACAGAAGAACTACTCACATGCTTAAAGTTAGGCACACGTTCATGTCATCTGGTGAAACAATGCCATATACTCCTAATCAGGAAAACACGTAACCCATATACTTAAGTCCATCCCTGTTCTGGACAGGATTTAAATATGGATTTAACTTCTAGTGCATGCTTAATTGCCATTGCTATCTATGGGACATAAACAAATGTTTAAAGCTAATGTTCAACTTCAATAGAACATTTAAAGCTAAGTACATATTTGGGTTCTGTGATGAACTGAGGCCTTTGTGATTAGCTCTCCTTGAAAAAGTCTGTCTTAATTAGCATCAAAGGGCCAAAGCTTGAAATCCTTATTTACTTTTTATTCAGCCCTTTATTCAGGCAAAACCTCCACTGACTTAATACATCTGGGACCAATCCAATTAGCTCAATATGAAAACACTTACTGATTATGCAGTTGTTGTCATTAAAATTAGAGCATGACTCACCTGAATCCAGATGGCATATTTGTTTTCTGTTTAATTCAAAATTGATCTTCTGTGAGGTTCAAAGCGAACTGCTATTGTATTCCTTGGATCAGTTTCACCTGTGGAATATTGCCTGCTGATGCTTACAAGGACACTTGTTCTTTTAATCTAAACCCAAAGAGGCATTTTTGGAACTAAAAGGCAGACTAATTAGAGGCATTTATGCCTTTTATACATTTCTTCTTTTCCTGTAAAATCATGGTTTGCTACTTACCCCTGTCTTTATAACCAAAGGTATGGCTACACTAGCCACCCTAGTTCGAACTAGGGTGGCTAATGTAGTCATTTGAATTTGCAAATGAAGCTCGGGATTTAAATATCGTGGGCTTCATTTGCATGTTCCCGGGCGCCGCCATTTTTAAATGCCCGGTAGCTCGAACTACCTGCCCGCGGCTACACGCGGCACGGGCTAGGTAGTTCGAATTAACACTCTTAATTCGAACTACCGTTACTCCTCCTGCAATGGGATATGTCTACACTAGCTCGTTAGTTCGAGCTAGGTGGGCAAATGAGGGCAACCGGAGTTACAAATGAACCCCGGGATTTAAATATCCCGGGCTTCATTTGCATGTTCCCGGGTGCCGCCATTTTTAAATCCCCCTTAGTCCGAACTAACTGCCCGTGGCTAGACGCGGCAGTTAAATGTTAATTCGAACTAACTCCTCAAGGAGTAACAGTTAATTCGAACTAAGGAGTTAGTTCGAATTAACATTTAACTGCCGCGTCTAGCCGTGGGCAGTTAGTTTGAGCTACCAGGCATTTAAAAATGGCAGTGCCCGGGAACGTGCAAATGAAGCCCGGGATATTTAAATCTCGGGCTTCATTTGCAAGTTCGAATGACTACATTAGCCACCCTAGTTCGAACTAGGGTGGCTAGTGTAGCCATATCCGAAGAGTTTTCATCTCTCTCCTGCCTTCTCGACCACTTGCACAACGTCTGCTTTGCAAGTGGAATGGCCTTGATTCATGCTTTCAACAGGATTGTCATCTCTTTACACTAAGGGTCTGGTACAGATTTGACATAACTAGTGAAGGGAGACTAAGAATGACTGCTAAGCATCACCTGTCATCAATATCCTGTTGACCGTTGCATGTTGCGTGAGGGACATGGGGGAAAGTGAAATATTGGTGAATCTTCTATGCAGGAAACTAAAATATATTCCTGGTAAAAGAGACCTGCATTGTAGCAAGCAGCATTTGGTATGGAACACATGTCACATTGCAGGAACAGAAGATACATTTATCTCCAAAGGCTAGACCATGTAAATTCTACATTAAAATGCAGACCATTCCGCAGTGTATCTTTCAGTATATTACTGCACAGCAGCATTCTTTCCCCTACAACCTTGTTGGAGCTTTTGGGTAATGAAGAGCTTTTATTGTCAATTCCTCTTACAGTCTGTTTGGAATAATCTTGTACATAATGGAAACACTCAAAGAAAGGCCTGCATTGTCCACTGGCTACTGCCCAGCATCCAGGCATCTGAGCCACTGGCTCAATATGTGACCTTGGGCAAGTCATTCATGCTTTACTGAATAAAAATCCAGGGCCGTTTTGTAAACCAGATGCTGCTGCATATAAACAGCTCTTTTCCAGGCACATAAATTGCACATCACATGTTCATTGTATGAGAGAGAAAGATGGATATTGCAGCGCAATAAAAACATATTAAATTGCAGTGATCTAGTAGCTGTGTCTTAAATATCACATTACGGCCCCAAGAACAAACTTCAGTCATTTCTCTTAATTTGATGGTAAGCATGCAAGGTGTTTGGAATAAAAAA